>OX422219.1:353222943-353891514 GCA_949130495.1 Sambucus nigra | reverse complement strand
CACTTCAATTGGAATTATTCGTCGTAGCTCGGTATGAGTAGCTGATGCTAATCGAGCTAAGGCGTCTACTCTCGCATTCTCCATCCTTGGTATTCTGACCAGCTGAATAGCAACAAATTCTGATACCAACTCCATCACCTTTGCATGATACCTAATCATTGATTCTGCTTTGGCTGCATATATTCCCAATATTTGATTTACGATCAATTGAGAATCACTGAAGATAATAACCTGCTGCGCCTCCATAATTTTTGCCAAATTAAGGCCTACAATCATGGCCTCATACTCAACCTCATTATTGGAAGCTTTGAATTGGAATCGTAGGGCGTATTCCATGTCGACCTCGTTCGGGATGTTCAAAACGATCCTTGCCCCACAGCTTGTTGTGCAAGATGAGCCATCTACATATAGCCTCCATATAGGTAACTCGTCTTCAAATTTCTGATCTGACAGAGTTCCTCGGTGAAATATTTGTTGCTTCCTTTCATCCTCCCCTGATATTTCTTGCTCCTCGTCGATCATCTTTTCTTGCCCTTTTACCAATCGGAGTTGGTCTGAGCTCGAAATTGATGATCCTGTAACATCCACTCGCCCTTTTACCAACCGGAGTTGGTCTGAGCTTGTGTCTGTTGATTCTGTAACATCCACAGGTTGATCAGCGAGCAACTTTTTCTCCTCGGGGGTATCAGGATAGGTGAACTCTGCTATAAAATCTGCTACAGCCTGCCCTTTTAGCGATGATCTGGGTTCATAAACTATATCATATTCACCGAGCTCTATTGCCCAAAACATCAATCTCCCTGATTTTTCTGGTTTATGAAGGGCTTGCCTCAACGGCATATCAGTATATACTACTATGGTATGAGCCTGGAAGTATGGCCTCATTCTCCTACTTGCCTCAATCAACGCCAGTGCCAATTTTTCCAGCCTCGGATATCTGATTTCTGCTCCTCGGAAGGCCTTACTCGTGTAATAAATTGGTTTTTGCACTCCATTCTCCACTCTGATCAACGCCGAGCTAACTGCATTCTCCGATACTGCTAGATACAAGTGCAATTTTTTCCATCACTGGCCTGGACAACAGTGGAAGTGCTCCCAGGTATTTCTTCAAGTCTTGAAAGGCCTTCTCACATTCATCATTCCACTCAAAAGTCTTTCGGAGCGTTGTGAAGAATGGGAGACATCTATCAGTTGCTCACGATGCAAATCTGTTGAGTGCTGCTACTCGTCCTGTGAGACTCTGTACTTCTTTCTTCGTCGTTGGAGATCGCAGCCCTAATAGGGCTTTGATCTTTTCAGGATTTGCTTCAATGCCTCGTTGATTGATAATGTACCCGAGAAACATGCCTTCTCGAACTCCAAATATGCACTTCGTCGGGTTCAGCTTCATTTGATATTTATCCAGTTGATCAAAGGCCTGACCTAAGTCAACTAGATGATCGACAACTTTCTTGCTCTTTGTCAGCATATCGTCAACATAGACTTCCATATTGCAACTAATTTGTTCAGCATAGACCTTGTTCATCAGTCGCTGATATGTCGCTCCAGCATTTTTCAAACCAAAAGGCATAACATTATAACAATAAGTTCCCCTAAGGGTAATGAAAGAAGTACTCTCCCTGTCTTCAGGTTTCATTTTAATCTGGTTGTAACCAGAATAAGCATCCATGAAGCTCAGCAGCTCGTGTCCCGAGGTAGCATCGACTAGTTGATCAATTTGGGGCAGCGGAAAGTGATCCTTTGGGCATGCTTTATTGAGGTCGGTGAAGTCTACACACATCCTCCACTTGTTATTCTTCTTTTTTACCATCAACACATTTGCTAACCAGCCTAGATATTTAACGTCTTCGATAAAGCAAGCTTTCTGGAGCTTCTCGACCTCCTCTTGTATAGCTTGATTCTTCTCGGGACTGAATACTCTTCTTCTCTGCTTCACTTATTTGATCTCCTTATTCACGTTGAGCTCGTGGCATAAGAAATTTTGGTCTATTCTGGGCATATCTTTATGACTCCATGCGAAAGTTTTCTTTCTACTTATTAGGAAAGTTATCAACTCCTATTTTAATGAGGTATCCAACGACGAACCTATTTGAGTAGTTCGTTCAGGGTGCTTGTCGTCCAGAATGATATTTTCAGTAGCTTCCACCACTAGACCCTTCACGAGTTGCGACTCATCTCTAGGATCCAATGTTTCAATTTCTGCACCTTCATCCAATTGATAAGTAGTAGTCTTTTTCCTCGACTCCTCCATCTCCTCTTGCTTGACAGATGAATAATAACATTCCCGAGCTACTTTTTGATCACCTTTCACAACTCCTACACCAAAATTTGTTGGAAATTTTAGGCATTGATGTACTGTAGTGGCACTGCCTCGAACTTCTTCAATCCTACTCTTAACTCGATTAAGTAAAGTATGAAGCTCTATGCCCAGGATTGGGGCATGTATGAAATGAATCTGATGGTGCCAATTGAATTGTTGTTTGCAGTCTTGCTGCTGTGTTGTGTGCAGTCTAGCTGCGTTATTTTTGTTCGATATTGACCTTTTAAGGTCTTTATGTACTGTTGATGAGCATCCAAGAATTGTACTGGGCAGATAATTTTTCCTGAGCACCTGTTGAGGCTGAATCATATAAAAATTACGATTAGAATAATTATTCAGCCGACCAATATATAGTGTGCATTGGCTTCAATATTGGACAATTTAAATTTCCACAGATAATAATATGAGAGATAACAATCAAAATATCTCGTGTTCTCATAAAAATATGATGTACATAAACGTGTCTCCATAAAAATATTTAACGGACTTGTGATTATGAAATTTTCACTTATTCATATTTGAAATAAAAACTGATCCACTAATTTAATAAAATCGTGATTTGCAATATTTTGCAGATTTGATAAATGAAAAATTGGACAACTAATTTATGTTTATAATCATAAAAAGCATAACTGAATCAAAAGATGTATGTATGTATGTACAACATATAATTTATTATTCATATATTGATAAAATTGATCGTATCAACACAATTACATAATATGATTATTTGTGCAGCGAACATAGTTTTCTTGAAGAGAGAGAAAATGGGTCTGATTCAATTCATGTTAATATCAGAAAGGAAAATACATAATTGTTCTTAATGCTTATCCATATCCTAACATATTTGTTCAGAAAATCTTCAAGTGGATCCATAGATGCAAGGATTTGTATAATATTTATGAGTCTAATATTCACCAGATCCCCAAATTGAAATCGATCACACAGTTAGTGCATATAAAAATTATAACTAAATTAAAAGATTTCCAAATGAATCAAATGTGTATATACTCATATAAAAGAGATTTATGAATATAGAGAAATTATTTTATCTCCTTAAAGAAGAAATAATATAATATGTACACAAATTTCTCAAACTTTGTGATTATGAAATGTACATTTATCCAGATTTGTAAAATTAGATTCAACAATTTGTGAATATAAAATCATGATTGAATTAAAAGATGTATGCACAATATATAATTGATTTGATCTCTAAGTTTATGGATATAAACATATGAGAATCATGATTTGAACAAAAATATAATGGGAATTTGAATAGTCATCAAAGATCTTTCACAAATTATTTTAAAATCAACCAAGAAAATGATCAAATCTTATCATCGTCGTATATATTGGTATATGTAATCATTTAAAATATTTATTCCATGATATAAAATTGAAACTTGAGAATCAAGCAAAAAGTTATGATTTATGAAATCCACTATTTTTCAGATTTCTAAATAAGAATTAATCTAACAGTTATGCTTGTAACACGTTCCCACAGACGGCGCCAATTTGTTGATGCAAAAAACTGGGCCGAATCCCATTTTTATGATCTCAGATAAATAGATAAAAGCAATCCAATCAAGCACACGAGAGACAAAGATTTTTAAAGTGGTTCGGCTATAAGGAAAAGCCTACGTCCACTGTTATTTTATTCTCAGGGGTTTACAATAGCACAATGTGGTGTAGAGAGAGAAAAAGGTGTGGATCTTGTGTATGGTGTCTCTCATCCTTGTCAGATCTCCTCCCTCTCCTTTTGGTTAAGGGAATACATGTATTTATAGTGATGGGAGATAAAGAGATTCATTGTATGTAGACATTTATACATTATGTCTACATTCAACGAATCTAATTGTTGAATTGCTTGGTATGCTATGTATTGTCATCTACAGTATAAATGTACATTAATGCTCATTAAATGCATAGTTATCCTTTGATCTTCCTGGTTGGTATGCCGATCAACTCTCCTCGGGGGCCGACTAACTCTCCTCGGGGGCCGACCAACTCTCCTCGGGTGCCGACTAATTCTCCTCGAGTACTGACTAACTCTCCTCGGGTGTCGAATATTGCCACGTAGGATGACATGTGTCCTTTTCTGATTGGTCCTCGTAGATGGAGAATTTTTGCGTTAACACCCAGCATTCAATTTTATTCCTAATTACAAAATATGAAGATAAACATATATTCATACAATGAACATTTTGCATGTTTCACATATTTGAACATTAGTAGATGAGGTAAGACGTGACAAGCCGTCCGTTGCTTAGGAAACCATTTGTGGTAAGAAATGCACTAGCGATGGAAGCAGTGTATGATTGATAAAAGTGAATGTGACGTCGTGGATACTATTTAAGCTCCAAAACTATCTATTAGCTGTATAAACGTCGGTTATTACTGCTCCGACAAAGAATACAACGATGGCGTTGAAATTTTTTCGTGCATTGTTGTCCTTCATCCAACCAAAAATTACGACACCAATTATATATCCTCCCACAACAAAGTTCATAATGGTTTCCTGATCAGCAGTTAAGGAAATTATATATATCATTAATGTATAAATAAAATGGTAAACTTTTGATTGTATATAATGTATTTTTCGTCCTTATTGGGATATAATCAGTGAATGTTTGGAAATGGGGTGCAATTCTTATGTTAAAATGAGTAAATATTAATGATTGTGATAATTAGAAGTAATGGATTATATACTTTTAATTTATCGTAAACAATTATGTCCAATCATTTATGTAAGGTGGGATGTACTTGCATCGAAAAAGATAAAAATGATGAGTTCCCCTTTTTTAAAACTATAAACAACTCACTCCCAAAGCTCTATTGAATTTGAATGCATTTCACAAATGATCTTACATAATAAAGTGTATAATACCTCATTTCAATGAAGCAAAAGCGATGACGCAATGGAATTCGATTTCCCTAAAAAAATAATCTAACAGCTGTTGCACCTGCTGCATTACAAAGCATAAAATTGTTTTGCAATATTATTTAATTATTTATTTAAAATGACTAAATGTTGAGAAATGTGATAATGAAAAGCGGGTTATTATTGAAGTTTTAGATAGCATAGACAGTTAAGGAGAATGCTTCGTATAATTTAGTACATAATTGAATGCATAAAATTAATTAATACAGTTTGTTTTAAATGTAGTCAAGTTAATCCTAAAACTCCATTATATTTGAATGCATCCCATAAATGATCCATCCGTTATGTATGCTCATCGTGGACATTACATATATCCTGCAACATGTTGTAACGATTTTAGCTCTATCACCAATTGATTAGAAGGTAATATGTAGATTACATAATGAAGTTTATTATACCTCATTCCAATAAAGAAAAAGAGGCACCGCAAAGTATTATGTCATTACTCGAATGACCATTTAAAATATTCAGTTGCTTTATAATGCAGTGCTTTGAATTAAACCGTAAGGTGTTGAGAATTATTGTATAAAGTTTCAACAACAATCAAGGTAACACAATTGATGACATATAATACAATTATCATTACGTGGACGAATCGACTACCTCTCAACTAATTTACAATTGTTGCCCACAACACTTGTTAGTGTAAAGATTTTTTTTTATTTAGAAATAGCGTTATAAGCAATAATTCCATTATTATAGTTATTATATCATAACTCTAAAGCTATATTCCATCTGCGGATGTATTTATAGACGTTACTCCAATAAAAGAAGGTAACTCAGTATATTGAGCAAAGCACGCCTTGATGGTTTAAGTAGAAATGTGTAAGCCTGCCTATACCAGTAAAAGGCTTAATTTTATGTAGTTTTCTTTTCTTACAAATGAACAGTACAGAGGGAGCTTTATTTTTTCTCAGTATTTTTTTTATCCCAAGTCAAAAAATTTCTTCCATCTACTATTTTAATAACAGACCTTAATCCAATATAAGAAGTCAGATTATGAAAGATCAATCCACTAAATGGCAGCATTAATCAAATCCAACGGGTTTACAAAAATAGGATCAATCTGTTCAGCAATATAGTCTTAAATTATTATAATATAAATGCGTAAAGAGGCCTTAATAAGAGTTATGGGCTAAGATAATGCAGGTCCCATTTGTTAGAGATAAATGACTTTTTATAACTCTTTATTTTGTGCCTATTTTCCTTATGGTCCATTAATGTGATTGCTTGAACCATTACGCTGATTATTCTATGCAAATGGAAATAGGAAGTCGTTAGATAGATTTTTAGGGAATATAAGTTCTTTATATGCAGAGGCTATATTCTAAATATTGTTTTATGGTGTCGTAAATGAAATGGGATAGTTTGATTATTAATAATATTAATATTTTTTGGAAATCAATGAAGAGTATTCTCTAAGTCTATTCCAATGAATTGTGATTGCACAATATAATAAAATATAAAAGTTATATGTAATTTTACTGTTTTTATTATTATTGAACCACGTAATTGAATAATTTTTTTTTGTAACAATAAATACTCGCTCAATGTCTAGACCGCGATATTTTTTAGTTGGAGCATTGTGTGTAGGTCTATGTTATCATCAGACATACTTGGGGATGAGTGAGATGGTTACTTTTGTCCCTATTCAGTGAATCTTATGAGTACAACGGTTATTTTTTTTTTTAATTAAAAGCACTTTGATCATATAATATAGGTTATTTACATATGATTGAGTTATGTTTGGTGGATCATCAGTGTTGAATGTATCTTCGTCATTGATTTTGGGCACTGTGTAGGAATGTGACCCATGCTTGAAATTGTAATTGTCAAGCTTGATGTTGAATTGGTATCTCTTACCCACTATATTATTGAGCACTGCGGGTATCTTGTTAAATCTTCTTACTACAATATTATTTGTATGATTAATTTTAGGTATATAAATTGAAATGATATGTTATTATATATAAGTTATTACCCTTACAACTATGGCGCGCAACTGTGTCATAGGGATATGAAGTATCTTTTCTACTTCCTTAGAGAAAATCACAAAAGTTGTTGCACCCGATGTGTCCTCGACTTTTACACTCAAGCGATACCTTCGGGAGAACAAATGTAATTAGTTTATGGCTTATTGTTGATAAATGTTAGTAAATAGTACTTCATACCTTGGTCTAGGAAGTTTCGGTTCAATGTTGCAATGGTCGCACTAAAATATTGTAGATAGTGGGCGACACTTTTTATTACACTCCGTGCATGATAAGTAGAACCAACCATATTGGGTATCCACGTCGATGATCTTCGCTTTGAATGAAATGAACATTGGCAATATATGGATTGAATTTTAGTTTTATGTTGTGTGATGCCCGACATAAATTAATCGTGGGTGATCAGTCAATTGTTAAATTAAACCAGAATCATTAATAGTTTCATTCTTAGCATCATTGTCGAAAACTTTTTATTTACTAATCACCTATGTCAAATTAACCTGGTGCCAATTTTATCTTTTATTACTAACGCATGCAATAATATTTTAACTGAATTAAACCAATCACACATGAATGTAATCTGAACAATCTCATGATAGATATAAATAATTAAATAAGGGAGACCGAATAAACCATCAGTTGTCAACATAAAATAATCCAACCACAATCTGAAATAAGTAAATAAAGTTTGAATATTGTCTGATGCATAACTGAAATAAATAAATAATCTGAAGGCAACACGCCCAGATGAATTGATAATGAAATATCCTATATAGAAAGAACGAGCTGAATCATCAAAGAAATGTCTTGCAAGCCTCCACACTACTGCAACTACGTGTCACTGGATAAGACCTCTAAGCTGGGCGTCCATATGGCTGGACTCCTAAAATGTTTTAAAAATATTTTAAAACGAGTCATAGCCCAAGTAAAACATTTTGAAAATATTTAGCAAGTATTTAAATCAAAAATTAAATTAGTTATTTATTACACATGTATTATTCACGTACACTCACTTGAGATTCTCACCTCTTTACTAATGTGCACGCCTAACGTAGTCTACCGAACTAGTATCCATTGCCCAACTAGCTAAGGTATATGAGTACTCTTGATAAGTTTAATTCTCACGTATATCCCCATACTATACGGTACTACGGTTTCAATAATAATTTATTTATTCTCATTTTATTATTAAGCCACTTATTTAAATTTCCTTTTTAGATATTCATCATCTATCAATTCTACTGTTTCACATAAATAGGTATATTACACGGGTATATATACTCATCATACATGCAATATATACACACATATAGCATCCCCGAAATGGTTCCTCGTGATGCTGGCATACTCTGCTATCAAGTCCATGTACCTCTTGTACTCAATAAAGGACTATTGGTTCAGCATATTTCCTCGAACCTAAAGTAAATCAATATAACAATGGAGGCAAACGTGGTTATAAGCCTTTGGGATACATACATACCTAATATACCCAAACGACCTGCCAATTGTGACACCTCGCTTAAAATAATAATGGGTGGTCAGCCCTATATTAAAATAATCAGGAATCTCAAGTGGATCATTCTCAGCATCTACTGACAATACTAAAATAAACACAACTAACTACCCATTACTACAAAAAGAGGGTGCCAAATTTTTTTAAATCATACAAAGCAATAACCAACCAACAACATAACAACTATTTAATATGATAAAGGACACACATGCTATATAAAAGAGAAGAGTACTAGAGTACAACCAAATATACAAAAAGGAAATACCCGAATATGTTGTCGGGCCACAGATAATACAACAGTCTAGAGAAAATAAATATAAACAAAATGCTACAACTACAACTCTTGGGTGTAAACCCGATATACAAACTGAATCCTAATCTAGATATACAAAAGATAGGAATTGGCTATATCAAAATCCCACAACAATCCTCTACTGCTATAACAACCCTCGCTTTTGAGCACCTATTTTATATTTATTTACTATGTGAAGTAATTATATATAAAATGTTGGAATGTGGAGTAAGTATTAATTTAATGAGATAAAAGTTAATATTTACTAAAATGTTGCATATTTACCTTATGTGTGGGCGAATATCACCATGTGGTGTTTTATTGTGTCATAAGATTTAAAATGACATTTTAGTTTAAAATGAAATCGGAACTTAAAATGAGTTATACAATTTCCAAATGATAATTTGGAGCGTGTAGTTAGTTCCCGGAGGTGCGAGATAGTCAAAATGTGTGCCATATTGTATTTTGATGTTTTGGGCACTTTTGACTGGTTTTAGTATATTGTGTACTGGGAATCATTTTAATGTGGTATTAACCACTTAAGTTTGAAGAATTTAGACTAATGCCCCGATTTAGTCTTGCTAAGCATTTTATTTCCCTTAAGTGAAATTGTTAACCTAGAGAGTTAGAGAGAGAAAGAGAACTTTGGAGAGAAAGAGAGAATTGAAGATTGAAGATTGGAGAGTGTTGCTAGCAAAGAAAAATCTGAGATCCCTACACCAAGGCAAGTTTTCTACTTGCTATTATGTGATTTAAGATGGATAATTAGTATGATAGTTGTGTATTAGTTTTGGTTTGATAATATTAGGGTTTTTAATGGATTTATGGGTTTTGGAATCTTTGAAAGAGATTTGGATATTTATTGGTGTAGATTAATGTTGTTGGAAGCATTTATAATCAGTTGGTAGCCATTAATGATCTTGGTTTGGATGGATTTTGAGTTGGGGGTATTTTAGGAGTCCAAGACTCCATAGCCAAACTTGGAAAATTCGCAGGGGCGAATCGATTCGGCCCCTGGGCGAATCGATTCGCTTAGGATTAGTTTCCAGGTCTAGGTACCCAAATCGATTCGGGTTAAGGGCCGAATCGATTCGGCATTTACAGAAAGTTGGGTTCATCTTTCGAATCATTTCTCTTTTTGGGCGAATCGATTCGCCTTGGGGGCAAATCGATTCGTCCCTAGGGCGAATCGATTCGGACCCTGCAGTTTTGAGTTGATTTTTCTGACTCAATTTTTATTCTTTTTCTTTAGGCTTAGGACCTAGGAACCTTCTTGAATGAAGTAAACTTAGATTCCTAGAGTCTTAGTTGAGTTTGGTCGCCACCCTAGATTAGAATTGGTTCATCTGGGGTTTATTCCAGGGGTGCTTAAAGTGATGTTCAGGCATTACTTTTCTTTTTACAACTTATTAGGAGTTTAGGAGTTAAAAGCCCATACATGGAGACTTTAGGGGCTCATTGGAGGTATATAAAACCTTGGGACTTGGAGAATCATTATGATCACTTGGAGATTTATTCGGGACTTAAAACGTGATGAATATTAATGAGAATATTCAGTGATTATGGTTTCAGATATAATGAAACAAATATGATTAATGGAAATGAAAATGTGAATTAAATTGGTAAATGTTAATTTACTTAAACACACCTCTCTAAATGCTATTATAAGGGAAGCTCGCGCATGAGGTGATGTTCCCTGGCTAGTGAATGCAGGGAGACTATAGTCCTCGGCCATATGCGGGGTTGTTATATGTTTTATTCTACGCTAGTGAGGTAATTTCGGGTGTGGTTATAACTCACTCGCAGGCATATGGCCACTTCCCGACGTGCGTTAGGTACCCAGGTTGTCTTGTTTGATGGGCCCTGGAAGATGATAGTCATTTAGGGGCGCGCCCAGTGGGGAAACTCGGAGGGGCGGTCTTAGAATCGTTATATGTATACGAATATGACTATTCTAAATCAAGTGGACTTGAGATATGTAAAATGCCATAAGAATACATGGTGGTATTATATTCCTGTTAAGGAATGGAAATTGGAATGAAGTGGTAAATAATGATGGAGGCTTTTAAATTTATGATGTCTAATTATATTCTCTTGCATAATTTAATAAAAGACATAATCATTTAAACTGCTTTATTATGATTTGTGATTAGGTTGTTAGATTCTCATCTTCATCATTCATGATTAATATTTCATAACTGTTATGCTTCTTATTCATTTGGGAATCATATAAAAATCGGGCTTTGACCCGTTCATTTTCCATGTTGTGTATGTTATTGTATCCGCTCAGGTGCTCCGTCGCAAGGGCGCCCGTGTTGATATTCCTACTCTTTTGCTTTTGCGGAGCTGTAAGATTTTACGGATATTACAGGATGTTTTGTTAGACGCCCTCATTTTTGTATTCTAGATATGATCGGGTCTTTCACTCGGGCGTGTGGCCCAAACCTTTGTAATTGTTTAATGACTGTATTATGTAACATATTAAATTGTTGTAAAATGTTGTATGTAGTTGTGGACCGACAACATATTCGGTCCTCTTCTTGTATATTCGTTATGGATGTATTATATATGTTATCTTGGAATTCCACTATCTTTTAGAATGGGTTGTTTAAATTATTTTCTTAACTTAATCTTTAATAAAACAAAAATTTTTGGCAACTCGTTTTCTGAATTATTGGGTGGTTTTTCCGTATACTCTTCATATTGATGTTGATGCTGAGAATGATTTCCATCCAAGATTCCGTTATGTTGGAGTATCGGGCTGGCCACCCCTTATTTTGGATTGCGGGTTGTCACAACTGCCACAACTTCCTCGAATACACTGGATATACAACATCAATGGTGTCCTTGCGGAGGAAAACCTAAAAATAATACAATATATAGCAAGAAGAAAAATATAAACGGCTTAGAGCCCGAGGTGTAAAAACATTTTAGCAAGTGAATTAAAATGCATAATAATTTTTAATACCATATAATATGATTAAAGTGGAGTCACAGTCTCCATAAAAATTCAATTCACCTCTCAACAAAAGCGCGCACCTAAACGTATGCATGTGATCCTCAAATATCTGCCCAATAATAACTAGGGGCAATATAATCTAACCCACACCCAAAATTTGTACCCATTTAAACTTCGATAAAAAACATAACCATCAACTTCCAATTCTACCAATATCCCCAAAAGTGCGTCACTTACTTAACGTATAATTATACATATACATATTCTCTTACTAGAATTTCTCAGATTCTAGTTATTGACATAAATGAGTTATTAGCATCTAAATGCTAAGGACTAAACTTCTCCCAAATCTCAATACCGCACTGCGTTTCGTGCGTGGGACTTCTCGCAAGCGAAATCCAAATAAGAACCGCCCGATACACTACTCCTTGACAGTATTGATTATCGAGATTCATTATGCCCTCAATGCATGACGCATATAACCCCAATTACTTAATTAATATAAATAATTAAACTATTCTCAACTCTCAACAGTGCATTGCGTTTCGTGCGTGGGACGTCTCACAAGCGAAATCTAAACAAAGAACCCCCCGATACACTACTCCTTGACATTATCGATTGTCGGGATATACTAATGTATAAATCTGAGTACTAAGTACTAAACTTCTCCCCACTCCCAACATTTGACTGTGTTTCCTGCGTGGGATGTCTTGCAAGCGAAATCCAAATAAGGAACCCCCCGATATGGAGCACCTTATACTCTTGACTCACTTGAGTCTATACTGTATAAGTGTTCATCTAGTTTGGAAATTGTGACAAAATTATGTCTAACCTAGAATCCAAAGAACCTCAGAGATTGCATTTCTATTTCATCTTTGATTGAAGGGACCTAAACCTAATTACCAACACTCACACACAATAGAATGAATCATTTACATGTCATATTGCATATTATTGTGTGTACATATGTTGTGTGTGTTTAAATCCCCAATATTGTTTTTAAATATTTTTTGGGATTTTTTAAAACATTTTAAAAATAAGGTTTTATTAATAAAACTTGGTTTTAAAAGGTTATGGGGTAAATCTGCTATTTTAGAATGTTGGTTTAATTGTCTCAAAGTTGGTTTGGGTAGAAACCAAAAGCGACAGAGACTTCAGGGTTTACATTGTAATTACTTTAGACGCGCGTTTTATCTCGCTTCATATGCCAACATGTGTTAGCTTCTGATTGGTGAGAAGTGTGTTTCCTTGCTGAGACAAATCGAGTGATCATTTTCATCTTTTGGATCGTTCTTATCAACGTTCTGCATGTCTTCCATCATAATCCCTGTGATCGTCTTTGAACCAATCAGGAGAGCTTTAACCACCGCATATCGTATGCCCTTGGATCTAAGTCAATTGAACTTGACTAAATCTGGTCCCTTGATTTCAATCCTTATTCTCGAACCTTCCCAGCCTCTTATAAAAAGGCTCCTACTCTCAGCATTCGAAGACTTTTGCCATTTATTCCTTTGAGAGAAAAGAAAGAGAGAGTAGAGAGAGAAGAGAGAAACCAGAAGAGAGAGAAAGAGTTAGAAACCCTAACCCTAACCCTAAATTATCTACACAGTTCAAACCAAATATAAACCTTCAAACCTCTATACTTTACCAAACACAACCTTGAGCGTTTGAGTGTTTTAAAAGATGGTTTGAGAGTTGGTTTGTTGCTGTAACCTCTTCTTCTTTGGATCTTGTTTCCAACTTAATCATTTTCTTAGATCTTGTTCTTGTATATAGAAATTTTCAGATCTGAGTTTTTCATGATATATTACACTTAGTTTGCATGTTTGTTTCTCAGCTTGAGAAATATTTTGTTGATTTGTTTTCTGTAAATGTTTTTAACTTTGAAATCAACAAAAATGTTTTATGTTTCTAGTTCTCTTAAAACTAAACCTTTGACCTAGTTTGGAATCACACTTGGAGGTTTTCAATCTCGAAAATCTTTTCAAAACTCTGAGATTGATTAAGATCTTGACTGTCTTCTAAGCAAGATATCCGTGGATTCTGGGATTGATTTAAAGGTCGAACAGGTTCAAAGTTTTGTGAGAAGAGAGAAAAAGAAAAATCACATCATATAGACTTATATGTAATTTGCTAGGACTGTTTGTACTTAATAAGTGTGAGTGTGTGCATGCATATATTAGAGAGCATCTCCACAAACACTTTCACACTACAACACGAAAAGTGTTGGTAATAAGATCTTGAGAAAAAAGAGTCGACGTAAAGAGCTTGAACAAATTGGAGTTAACAAACTGAGAGGACAAGATCAACAATCAGAACTGCAGAGAAGTTATAAGGACACCAGAGGGTACATTCCTAAACTTATATAGGTCTGAGTTGTATGCATGTTTGTTATATAGTTTGTAACTGTTAAATTTGTTTATAGTGGATTTTTGTTTTACTCCGTAGAGGGAGTCGTGGATGTTTCCTCATTTGGTGAGGTTTTACCACGTAAAAATCTTGTAATTAATCTTCCTACATCTTCTCATCTCATTCTTGGTTGTGCTGGGTTTAAAAGCTTGTTTAAAATTGTTTAATAAACCTGTTATTCAAATCTTGAATAGATCTCGTACATACTGTTTTGTTAAACACATTTTGTGTTCAAATAGTTTTTTTTCAAGAAAAGAGTTTCATCAAAAAATAGCTCGGAGTTACTTAAATAGTTTATTTTTAATAAACGACTTTAGTAACAGAATCTCATGATACACTACTCTTTGACAATGTTGGTCATTGAGGTCCATTATCCCCTCAGTACCCAACGTAATATATATACTCATATAATTATATACGTATCATATTCACTTTAATATACTCATCAAAATTTAATTTCGGATAAAATCTCCCGGAATGAGATTCAATCTTTATTCTTATATCTCTTTTCACTAGATACAGATATATAATATCTCATCATCATATACAAATAATATACTATACACACAAGTATAATAATAACCATCCCAGCTAGCTATAACTCGAGGACGCAGTTTCTCAATGTTATCATCTACCAGGGAATCATTCACGTAACATCCTGGGTACCAACGGTCAGAATCTCACACTGCCTTGGTAAAAACAAAATCACAACGTATGGGAAACGGTCATAGTTCCTCCCCAAAAATGAGACGAAACATACCCACTACGTCTCACCCCTAATAAAAATCACACAATAATAATGGACTCTATGACCTGGGGACCATATGCTCCCTGCTCCTCAAGCCAAGGGCCTCACCCACATCGCGCAACTTCCCATGATAGCATTAGAGGGGGTATGCTTCACATAAATATACATATATCATACACACTAGATATACATATACTATCACATCGTATAAATACAAACCATCACACAAGGTCTTTATATCACACCATATAAATATACATATTCTTCTCACGCTCGTATGTATAAAATAAGTACTCTTATATTTAAGTATATTACTCTCGATATACTAACCGTAACTAACTCGCATACTACCTATTTTATTTCATACTACAACCCCTCACTTGAAATTCATTCATCACTTCAATTGTATGAATAATCTCCCAATTCAACAAAGATTAAAGATACTCTCGATATCTGTATTCACAACGATCAACAATCATTATTCCTCAAATATTAACCTCGACGCTAAGAGGATTTCCCACTAAATTGATACGATAACTTAAATTCGCACTCTTTCGAAATCAACCAATTAGACCCATTATTTTCTCCAAATAGAAATCTCAATAATAGTGGGATTTCCCACTAGACAGTACGATAATCTCCAATCGGTATTCTCTCGTAATCAATCAATATGACCCCATCAATTCATCATAAGGGAAACTCCCTAAAAGTCTCCAAAACATAATTCTCATAACTTATATAAAGATTCCCAATTGATAAACCCAAACGAAATGGGGCAAAAGTCTCTCTAGAAAAACCCCACAAAAAACCGCCCTGTTTTCGAATCGATTCGTCCCAATACGAATCGATTTGACCCTACGAATCGATTCACCCCCTATTGCGAATCGATTCGGTCCAAAGGACCTGGGAATATGTCTTAGGCCAAATCGATTCAAATTTAGGTCCGAATCGATTCATTCACTTAGATCTGGAAAGCTGGAACATTCCGAATCGATTCGGAAAGGGTCTGAATCGATTCGGCCTGTTCAAAAGCTACGAAAATGGCTATTTTTCTCCAAAAGCCAAAATTCCCAAATATCATTTTTATCATCTTCTAACCATTTATATTCAACCCAAACATATTATTAACCTTAAAACTCAACAAATAACTCATCTCAACTAATTTATAGCCTCAAATCCATTATATACACATCAAATGTAAGATTTAACCCAAAATCTAGGTTTTAACAATTTATCCCCAAATCCAAAATTTTATCCACAAATCATGAAATAAATGATACACAATAATTATTTAGCAAGTTTAATCACTTGCCTAAAAGTTGTAGAGTCTGAATCTCCCTCGAAATCACGGATTTGCTGGAATTTCCAAGCTTTTCTTCTCTTTTCTCTCTTCCTTTCTTCTTCTCTCTTTCTCTCTAGGGCTTTCTCTTAATCTCAAATGAGATTTGTTTCTCCCGTAGGCTTAATAAGCCTTATCTCCAAAATAGACAACTTTAAATGATAATACACACTTTAAATGACTCGGTTACTCTAATTCGAGCCAAACGGACTTAAAATATTTTGGAACCCAAATAAGACCCAAGTACAGTCATTTTGACACTCTCGACCCTTCCGAAATCAACCGCACACTCAGAATCATCATTCGAATTACTTTCTAACATCCTCAAATTTTGACCTCAAATGCCAATTTAATTATTCTCCAATTAAAATAATATTTATTTCTCCCGAAAATAATTAATTTATTGGTCCAGAAATCTTGGGGTATTACAAACTTCCCCACTTACAAGAATTTCTCCCTCGAAATTAAGCTAAGAGTAGTACTCCAAATATCAACTAGTTCCTACGACACCTATCCTCACGATCACTATACCTATTCCTCCCACTTATCATGACAAATCATTTTAATTTATAAAACCAAATTTACCAACTAGGGCGCCCATACACCCTGTACTCGAGCTCTACTCGTATAAACATAACTCGGCTTCACTTAGCCTCAAATCGTATAATAACTCAAAATAAATTAATCATACTAACATAGTAATAATATATATATTTTTTTGAAATGTCCAAAGATTTAAGTCCTCTCAATTCCTGACATTTTCTACTTTCATGCGGGGGAGGTCACGCAAGAGAAATCCAAACAAGGAACCCTCCCAATACACTACTACCTAGCTCTGTCGGGGATTGAGAGTTAGTTAGATCGGGACTAGAGTTTAAAAATATTTTTGTGTAAATCATTTTTGATATTGCTCAAAGGCCAATAAAATTTTTTATTTTAAAAATAGTTATATCTTTTGACATTCAAATTAAAATACCTTATGCCCAAGACACAAGGTGCTAATAATCACCATACTCTTACTAACATATAGTTCTCAAAAATAGAATAACTATGAGATAAATACCTTACTTAACAATAATCCACTAAACTCTAAATCTTTCCAGTAACAATAATCTCTCACATCATAATAAAATATTGCCATACACTAGGCTCTTCCATAGCTGGAATATAACAAATATATAAGTCTACCACGACTATAAAACAATTATCTTTACCATTACTACTCAACACGTTTCAACAATTCCTACATTCAAAACAAAGTCACAACTCTCTACTAGCACATCACAAGGTAATCTATTCTCCCAAAAGATAATCATATAAGAGCCTTACTTGCTCAATACTCCCTTCCGGGTTATGCCATACATAATAGGGTTATATCACTGACCACTCATTTCAATCTTACATGCGATACTGTCAAAGCCTCATAAAGCATAATCCTAATCACAAAGGAAAATAATTTACATCATACCTCTCTAGTCCGATTGTATCTCTTCATCATTGGGTTCCCACTCAAAGTCCCCCAGCCTAAAATGGTCTCGCACCCGCTGTAGGGGTTTCTCATCCAAAACTTCCTCAAAACGTGGCCCTCTACCTCTTTCAGGACAATCTCTTTTCCTATGGCCTAATTTTTTACAAAAGAAACATCTACCAGCAAATTCTCTTTGTCCATTGTAAGAGGGTAGTTTGGATAAGATGGAGGCGTAACCCCTTTTCGAGTACAGTAATGATAAGCCAAATAGCAACACTATTGATTAACCACAAGACATGCAAACACGACTCAATGAAGATAGACTCAGTTTGAACTCACAAATCTCTCGTGTATAACTTAGGAGATAGTAATGAATTTAGAAGCAACTTAGCTAGAGGGAGAGAGGAGTAAGCACCTTAGATACACCTTAGCAGGCAGTTAAACACACCAACCTCCCTCAAGAAATCTCTGTCAAGTATTAAAGATTCCTAATAAATGACAATGGTGGGTGAGTAAAAAACTATATGGTTTGTAATAACTCTCTCTGATGTATATTATCTCTAGTAATAACTTACGAACTCTCAAAAAGATAATTCTCTCCTCAGAGGTGGTTGGGGTCCTTAAATAGCCTCCCACACCATCCCCGAGGCAACTCCACCATTAATGACTATAAAAGACATCCCTCATACTTTATGTCATAACATTAAATACCTGATGCACTAGTTGTCTCCACGTCATAAACATTAATGCTAAGACATGTCTTTTGCCTAACCACTGTGTGTCAGGGGGCTGTTGTCATAGAGGTGGCTCACCACTTGTCTGACAGTCCCAAATACTACGGTGGTTTACTCAAGTGCAGGTCTGACATTGCCTAGATGGTTAGTGACATCAGATAAAGTGGATGTGACATTAAATAGGGGTTATTTGGCTCATAACTCAACGCCCGATGGAACTCAAGGCCGCTCCCCCCGAGGTTTCACGGTCAGGGTCCTTAGGTGTTTTACCAGGTGTATCTAAGATGGCCAGGACAAGCCCCAATGGTGCCTCACTTCTTAATCCTCCAATCCAATTCCCCTTAAAGTTCCCACAAAGAGGTCGTTCGATAGAGCATGAAAGCTCTTCCAGGCCCTACCAAGCCTGGTCTCTTGCGAGTACCGTTCGACCTCATAAACTAATCATACTCATTACATCTTTACAATCGTTATAGCTCATAATCAACATAAAAAAGATACAACAAGACTAACTTAACCAACATGACTAAAGTATGAGTTACCACGCCAAGCTGCCTCGCTTGAACTACCTCGCTTAAGCTGCCATGCTTGAGCTGCCTTATTTCCAAACACTGTTGTTAATGGGGGGATTATCCCTAATCTCAGGATTACCTTCAATCCCCCTTTATATTTTCCCCTTCGTGAGAGATTTATTGTGGGAACAAGAAATGTCTGCATGAAAACTTCTCAATCCGATGAATCTTCTCTGTGTGAAAAAATTCTGGCATCCTTTCCTTCATTATAGCCACTGCGTTAGAACCTCCAGGAAAAATCAAAATTCTCCCCGATGTACCTGAGCCGAAGCGGTGCGGCTTATTGGTGCTTTGGCGAAGGGACATTGCCACTTTTTCCTTACACTGAGCATCAATCGTTCTAGCTTAACTATTTAAAAGTCTTCTGAAAGGCCTACTAACCTTCTCGAATACTCATTTTTGCTCTAGAGAAGTGAAATTCTCCCGTTCATGTTGTTGTGGATTATAATTATGAGCAGTGATTTTTCGTTAGGACTACCCCTATCATTGGGACTTGTGAAATTCTCCCTTGTAATGCTTTGCTATGTTCGAAAAAGCTGCTACTGGAGAAGGGCCTTCCTAGACACTAGCCAAAAAGAGCAGGAAGTCCAAGGGTGGGACTTCCTCGAAATCTAAGTCCCAAGCCCAAGATCCTTTGGAGGCATTCCCCATTGCCTCTGTTCTTCCTCCTATATTTACAGAAATGGCCGAGGAGTTGAGAAGGCAAGTTCAGGCTGAGGTAGAATGAATAAATATTGAGTTTCAGTGACACGCCCCTATTATTCCTCCTTTGGCTGCCTTTCCCACGGTTATAGTTGATCCAACTGAGCCAACGACAAAGAGGCAAAAAAGTTCGAGGGTATCTCAAGGTGCTGGTGTAACGGGTACGAGGAAGAAATCTCTGGGTACCAAGTCCCAGAAGAAACGAACTCCTGAGATACATCCCCCTTCTGTTGTTGCCTCCTCTCCTCCCTCTTCGATGGTTATATCGTCCCACTCTCCTTCCGGATCTGAGGTATATTTTTGCTCTTCTTTGTTCATACTTTCTTAAGGCAAGCTGCATCTACTTAATTCTTACTAACTTTGGTGCAGGGAGTTGAAGAAGAAAGACCCAGCCCCCCGTGAGCCCTTTCGTGGGGGGACGTATGGGTTCCTCTCAGGCCGATATGTCTCCACCCCATTCCCCCATGATCGGACTTACTTACTCCCGCCGTTCGACCTCTCTGCGCATGAAGGATGCTGCCACAGTTAGAGGTTTCGTTGGATGTGAGGGCATCTCCTCTCAACCAGAAACAACTCCCCCAGCCCCTTTCGAATTATCATCCCAGCCTGAGGTTACTCTGCCCCTCATTTCGGTTGCGAAAAGTGTTCCTGAGGTAACATATAATCTTTTACTTGTCAGGTCTCACATGTTTTTTTTCTTTTGCCATCCCTCTGCTTATCATGCCAGATTTTAATATGTTGGGATGCCTTAGGTTGAAATGTCATCCTTGTTAGCTGACCTTCTTCTTCCCACCATGATGACGAGACCCATAACTGTGGTTCCCCTTTTTGGTGCCATAAAGGGGGTAAGTAACACTTAGATGTATTCCTACCTTTTTTCTGTACTTGCTCCTTGTGTCTAACACTTGGTTTCGTATTTGCAGCTTTCGCCAAGCTTTACCCCACCCTTTGCTCTTAGTGTCTTTTCTCTTTCCAAGGCCAAGGTTCATGCTGCTGCCTCGCGTGGTGGTTCTTCGGTGCCCACCCGTGCTAAGGTATCGATTCGAGGGTCATCATCTTTTTTGAGTAAACTCCTTCATTGGCCTTGGTACCTATGTTGGCGAGGGATCTTTGCCAACCATTGAGGCTTTTTCAGATGAGGGCACCGTTGAGGCTTTCGAGGAAGTAATCCCACCCCTAACAGTTCCTGCTACTATGGCCTCCACGGTGACTCCAATTCTCGCTCCTACAACTTCTGAGGTACTTCATTAATTTCTACACCTTTCAAACTTCACCTATGACGGTGGCTTATGACTGAAAATATTTGTTGAAGATTTTTTCATAAACTCCGCCTATATTGCTAACTTAGCAATAAAAACGTTTGCTAAGATTTTCATAAACTCCACCTCTATTGGCGACTTAACAATAAAAACGGTTGCTAAGATTTTCATAAACTCCACCTAAATTGGTGACTTAGCAACGGAAACTCTTGCTAAGATTTTTCATAAACTCCACCTATATCGGTGACCTTAACAACGAAAACGCTTGTTAAGGTTTTTTTCATAAACTCCACCTATATCGGTGACTTAGCAACGAAAACGTTTGCTAATATTTTCATAAACTCATTATTTCTTCTTCTTATTCTCAGGTTACTCGAGAGGATTCTCCACCAGTTCTCTCGCCCATCGCTTCACCTCGCCGGAACCCATTTTTTCAGAAGACTCTAGTCACAACGATCAAGGTTCCACGACTGGTGCTGCTGCTGCTGCTGCTGAGAGCGAGTCTAGCTGTGAGCTTCCTCTGTCCGACTTGGATCCTCATGCCTTTTGCCTGTTTGTGCTTCAGCGTTCTCCTCATATACCTGCCAACCATCGCTTGGTAGTCGAGCAGCTCGCAAGCCACCACCCTGAAGCCTTTACTATAGATTGCCTGCATTCCAATATCTCCATGATGAGTTACAGGCTTCAGGGCATGGCTACCGTTGTTGCCGAAATTGCCAGTACTCCGACCAAAAACGTAATGAGAGCCCTACTCAACCAATTCTTGGGCTATCTGAGAGAGTTGGGTCGCGATGGCTTTCATTTTGATTGGCTTATCACGCACTTAAAAACTTTGAAGATCCAGCATCTGGATAGCAAGAGGGAACTGCTCCGAAAACATCAGGAGGATCAACGGATTGAGGAAGATAAGTGGGCTGAGTTAGCACCTCTCCTTGCAAATGTTGACAAAGAGGTGGGGGATATCAAAGAAGCTCTATGTATGGACAATCTGAAGCGAGAAAGACTCCTCATTGAGCATACACAAGCGCAAACGAGGTTGGAGGTTTCTATAAATGCCCAACAGTCTTGCCTGGCAGCTTTTTCAGGCCTTCCTGGAGATTTTTTCTCTTCCCCAGATCTTTGGTTCCTCTTAGGTCAATAATTTGCTGTAAATGTTTTTCTTTTCTTCTTTCTATGTAATTCTTGGGCAATAGCTCCCAATTTTGTAATGCCCCAAAGTTTATGAATGAATGAAAAAGATGTATGTTTTTCTCCATATCCTTTCTTTGTGATATAATTATTTGCATATATTATGAGGTTCTATAATTTTTTCATCTCCACTTGAGTTATAATAAAAAGAACTTGCATATTCATCATAAAAAGAAGTTGTGTATTTATAATAACAGCTAGATACATCAGTGGTCCAAACCTAATTTTTTACACATGATAGACTTTCAACCATTTATTGTTAATCTTGAAGGGTTTATCTTCTTCCATCCTAGAAATTAAGCAATAACTTGAGTCATGAGCTTCTTTTACAATAAAAGGTCCCTCCCAATTCGCTGCAAATTTAGGTAGTGGAAGCCCTCTGATGTGCTTCACCGCTGCTTTCAATACGAGGTCTCCCTCCACGAACTTCTTTGGTCTTACCAAGTTATCATATTCCCTCGAAAGCTGTTTCGTATACATTCAAAAGTGTTGCATCGTATTATCTCTATGTTCATCCAACGCTTCCAGTTGCACATGTCTACTCTGAGGGAGCATGCTACTTCACAAGGCATATTGAGCAGAGGGAACTTCTAACTCCACCAGAAGGATTACCTCAGCCTCATAAATGAGGGAGAACGGAGTATACCTTATAGGCTTCCTCTTTATTGTTCTATAGGCCCACAATATAGCTGGTATTTTGTCATCCCACGATCCTGGGAAATCCTCCATCGTTTTGGCCAAAATGTTAACCAAGGTTTTGTTAGTTGCCTCGGCTTGACCGTTTCCCTTTGGATATGCCACCGTTGAAGTATGATAAATGATGGAGTACTTGTGTGTGAGCCTCGTTACCTCTGAATTGATGAAAGGGGTTCCATTCTATGATAGAATAACCTTTGGAATCCCAAAACGGTAAATGATGTGTTCTTTGATGAAGTTGCTCACTACCCTCGCTGTTGCCCTTCTCAATAGTATCGCTTCAACCCACTTTGTGAAGCACTCCGTTACTACTAGTATCCATATTTTCTCCCTTGAAGAAGGATGTATTGCCCCTACCAGGTCGAATGCCCAAGTGTGAAAAGGATAAATCATTAACAGGGAGTGTAGATCTACCGATGGGGTGTGGATCATATTTCCTTGAAGTTGACAAGCTTTGCATTTTCGAATGAATTCAGCATAGTCTTTCTCCATCATTGGCCAATAATACCCCAACGTCATTAATTGGTTATATAACTTGGCCCCTCCTATGTGAGATGGACCGTGCGCCTGTTTTAGGACCTCGACTGCTTTTTCCTTCATGATGCAACACAATGGCCTGTTGAAGTATCCCCTTCGGTAAAGTTGTCCCTCCTGAACGTAGAATCTCGGGGCCCTTCATTTGAGTCCCATCACATCAATCTTTTCTATTGGGAAAACCCCATCTCTAATAAAGTCAATGTAGGGCTGCTTCTAGTCAGGTTGAGCTTCCATGAAATGACATTTGGCTGCCTCAAAGAATAACTGGCATTTGTTGCACTTCCATTGTAGCTCTGCCGCGTCTTGTTTCATTCTAGGCAAAAAAAAACCCTCTCTTTGGATTCTTTGGTAGAGAGGTATCTCTGTTGTCTCGCAGTGCTCTTCATGTGTTTTATTCAATCTTCACTCTGCCTCTTCTAGGACGATGCACCTTGACAACCATCCTCCCGCATTCCTGAAGTAAAGGTTTCCCTGATTTGTGAAGTATTGGGCTAATTCCCTTGGCCCCATCGCTCCTTCCCCAGATTCCACTTGTTTCCTAATCTCTCCTCTTTAGTCTGCATCCTCCTCCATCAGTATAATGAATTAAGGAGTTATTCTTCGGTGGATCATGATGGTAGTTGCATCGTTCCTCATGACCATTTTCTGGGCAATGGTGGGATAGGTGTCTGGATGGAGATTCATTGTTCTGGGATATCTCTTGATCTTCGTCCAATGGAACTGGCAGAGGAACCTCTGAATGGTTGTCCTGTATGGTGCCAAACTCATGTGTTTCAACACATATTCTCCATTCACCTGCTGAATTACCAAGTTCGAATCACCTTTTATGCAAAGTGAACGAATCCCCCTTCGAAGAGCCTCTAGCAACCCCAACACCAAAGCTTCATATTTCGCCTCATTGTTAGAACAAGGGAAATCTAATCTTTAGGAAAGGCAAATCTCGTCCATTACTTTTAAAATAATAACCCATGCTCCTCCTTTCTTGTCCACCAAAGATCCATCGAACTACATTGTCCATTCCTCATCCATTGCGTCTAGGTGATTGTCCTGCAACTCGTCTCCCGAAATATTTTCTTTAGGTGGCTTAAATGTTCCCGAGGGGAAGATTACCAACATATCAGCGTACACTTGGATTTTGATTGCATGAGGAACCACACATTCAAGTCATATTCGGAAAGGATGAGGAACCACCTAGATGCCTTACCAATCAATATAGTTCTTTCCAACAAATACTTAATAAGATCACATCTAGTTATAATATGAATTGTAAAAGACAACATATAATGTCTAAGTTTTTATGCTACAAAGACTAAGGCTAAACAATGCCTTTCCAAGCTACTATATCTGACCTCTGGCCCATATATGATTCTGATGAGGTAGTAGACCGACCGTTCTTCCCCATCAATCTCCTGTGCCAACAAATCTCCCACGAACCTCGTGGTGGATGTGAGGTATAGCTACAACGGTATTTCTATTTGTGGGGGAACCATGATCTGTGGTGAAATGAGTAACTTTTTTATCCCAACAAGAGACTCCTGGTGAACCCCCTCCCACTTAAATTTCGTGTTCTTTAGCAATAGCTGCATTAACGGGTGTGTCATTTCGGCTAATCCAGGCACAAATCTCCTAAGATAGGAAACTTTATCGAGGAAACTCTTCAGCTCCTTCGCCTTTCTTGGTCTTGGCATCTCCAAGATCGCTGGCTGTTTGTCCTGGTCCATCTGCACCCCTTGTCGATCAACCACAAAGCCTAGAAATTTTCCACTTGTTACTCCAAAGACGCACTTCAGTGGGTTCATATTTAATTTATACTTCCTACATCGGGCAAACACCTTCCTCAAATTGCTCAGATGGGACTCCTCCTTTCTTGATTTGATGAGTAAATCATCCACATAAAATTCCACAAATTTGTGAAAGAAGTCATGAAAAATGGCCATAATTGTTCTTTGGTAAGTAGCCCCGGCGTTCTTGAGCCCAAACGGCATTACTCTGTACATGAAATTCCCCAACGGGGTTCTAAATGTCATTTTCTCTGCATTCGAAGGGTCCATCTTGATCTGGTTGTACTCTATATACCAATCCATGAAGCTATATGATATGCCCTATATGTACCCCACAGCTCAGAGACACCAACCTTGGCCAGGGAGAAGACCGAGGTTAGAAGGGCCCCCAGATTGGCAACCAGTGATCTCATCCTTTACAAGGTCGGCCATGGTCGATGTTACTAGCTGCCTCACAGTTAGACAATAACTAAGGTCTCCATAATCCATGGAGGCAGTTATTCATCAGGGCACCCAAGTCCGACATCACGTTTACCTCATACAGCAACCTCGGCTGGGTATAAGCCGAGGAAGCAAGGACTATAACATTATCATAACCAACCTCAGTTGGGAATCAATCGATGTTCCAATAATACTACATAACCTCGGCCCAGGACGATGTTATGGCTCCTCTTGTCTTACCTCGGTTTTTTTACTAAGCCGAGACCATCATGAAAAATCTCAGATTGGGCAAAAACCAGACTTCACCAACCTCGTACTCTTCCAGGCTGAGGTTGGTATCAATTGAAGGCAACCGAGTCTTTACTCGCATATGTGTGGCTGGGAACACGTGTACTAAAATCAGTTGTTACAAATCAATCCCCTCACGTGGGGAAATATTTCATCATCATTCTCTACATGTAACAGTGACAGATGTCTTCATCAGATTGGCTAAATCAACGCACACATGCTCATGGCATGCATGAGGGGTGCATTACACCCCTCACACACTATATATGCTTGCCTTATCCTACATGGAGGGGGATCCAAAATTACAACCCTAGCTAAAACTCTGTCATTTTACACAATAGAGAGAGAAATCTTAAGAGATTGTATCCATGGTCGTTAGTGCCTTATTCTAGTGATCTTACTCACTCACTTGCACAGTGGACGTAGGCCTAATTGACTGAACCACTTATATATTGGTGTTCATCCTCTTATCCTCATCCCCATCTCTTATATTTAGTATATACTTGAGCTTCCATTGTTATCACTGATTTGAGATTACAAACACCTTGAAGGGTGGTGCTATTTCCAGCATCATCATTTTGGCGCCGCCTGTGGGAACGAGAAGCTGTATTTTCCTCTTTTTCTGCTTAACCTCATCGAAAACTCAGGTGGTGAACCAGGCCTCACCCTATGTGTGGAGCTGTTTCACCATTGAAAGAGGTCCTTTAAGGTATTAAGCTCATCTACTACACCAGCTCTTTAGTGTTAAGGTATGGCACTGGAATTACCACCACCTCTTCCACCACCTGGTGCTGGAGGACCTAGTTCCAATTAGGCACCGCCTCAGTTTGAAATGGCAGAGATGGCAGCAGTCTTGAGGTCTTTGGCTGCAATGCAATAAGCAATGAAGTAGCAGTTCGCACAACTCAGTCAAAATATGATGAGACCACCCGGAGTCTCACCGGAGATGATTACTCCGGCGGCTGTTCAACCCCATCCTGAAGCCAGGGGACCACCCCAGGCACCAAGAAAAGACCAACCTATTCCCCAGTGGAGGAGGGACGTTGCTGACCCTAGGAATTTACGCCTGGGGAGGCAAGGACACCCTTTCCCGAAGGATATGTATGATGATTTGGAGGTGGAAGATGTTCCAGAAGATTGTTGGGTGCCGTATGAGGTTTCAAATAACACAGTTTGACCTATCCAGTAGAGCCAAGGTTATGGGGGCAGAAGAGGTGGAGAATCCCAACAAAGAGGATCAACTTTTGACCGATTGAGCAGAGGGTCGACCTTCGAAAGGATCGACCCAGTAAATGACCTAAGATAGAGGTTATCCAGATCTAGAAGTGCAGCCGACTGAAAAGGGGAAGAGGGGCAACATCAGCCTCATCAAAGCCTACCCCACATAGGACGAGGTAGAGAGTAGGAAGAGGTCAAGAGCCGACGTCGTGCTGCGGTTGGGGAACCTTCAGTTTACCCCTTGGAAGTGGCTAGGGACAACCTCGGCCAGGCCGACGTTGCAAGACCATGGAATGAATCCATCCAACTTCTTAAAGAAAAGATAAGAGAACTCATCAAAAGCCGAGACCCACTGCAAAGAGTTTTCTCAGAAGGCTCCCCATTCGTGACTAGGATAGTGAGTTTTCTAACCCCTGCTAAGTTTAAAACGCCCATGGTGTCTCCCAAGTATGACGGTAGAACCAACCCTGTACATCATATTGAGATGTACTAGTCAGTGAGGAACATTTATTCAATACTAGATGAGATGAAGTGCTGGGCCTTCTCAGGGACTTTGACGGGAGAAACACACATCTGGTTTACTTCTCTTCTGAATAATTCAATTGAGAACTTTAAGGGCTTGGCTAAATAATTCATTCACAATTTCTGTTTTGGGGTGAGACCTCAAAAGAAGACCACCCATCTGTTATATGTCAAGCAAGGTAAGAACGAGAGCCTAAGAGACTACATTGCCAGATTCAACAACAAAAAACTTGAGGTGGAAGACTACGAAGAGAATATATCCATGACCGCCCTTATAGGAGGTCTTCAGAAAGGGAAGTTATTGTGGAAACTCGTGGAAGACCCTCCCAAGTCCATGGCGGAGCTATTGGCAACTGCGGGTAAGGTCATGAACGCAGAAGAGGACATGTTCACAAAGTATGAGGATGAGAAGGGAGGTAGCAGCGGGAAGTTCCAAAGAAAGAAAGACGGAAAGAAGAGGTCAGCTGGCGATAAGTTCGCACACTATACCCCTCTAACCGTGAGCTGTGAACACATCCTCAATGAGATCAAGAATGACTGGTCTCTGAGATGGCCAGAGAAACTTAAGGCTCCTCCGTATAAGAGGAACAAGAACTTATGGTGCGAGTTCCACCAAGACCATGGACATGTTACAGACAAGTGCTTCACCTTAAAGGATGAGATTGAGAAGATGTTGAAATCCGGAAAGTTGAGGAAATATGTTGATGGCAAGGCTCCTAAAAGGGGAAGAGATGATCCTAAAAAGAAGAGAAATTATAGATGTCATGATGATACCCCAGCAGGAAGAGACGATGACTCGGGTGGTGATGATGAGGATAATCCAGACCTCCCACCATAAGATGACAACGCCCCAGTGAAGAGGGTTGGTATGATCTCCTTTCGTGTTAACACCATGTGCGGAGGACTCGCAGGGGGTGGTTCTGAAGTGGCGGACCGAAAAGCTCATGTGGCAGAGGCCAAGTCAGTGGCCAAACTTGAAGTGGTAAATCTAACGTCTTTCGAAACGAAGCAAAAGAGAAAGAAGGTGGATATAGACACTCTTATAGTCGGGTTCTCCCGACTTGACTTCAAAGGCATCCTAGCTCCACCTGATGACCCTTTGGTAATCACAACCAGAGTGTATGGATGCGAGGTACAGAGAATTCTTATAGATGGAGGAAGTTCAGCAGATGTGATGTTCTAGCCCTGCTTCAAAAGCCTAGGCCTTAGCAGAGCTAGGCTGGCACCCTATCATCATTCGTTAATGGGCTTCAGTGGTGAAAAGGTCCATTCATTGGGCATGTATGATATGAACGTGCGAATGAGCGATGAGTGGCCTAAAAGGTTAACTCGAAAGATCAATTTTTTTGTTATGGATGAAAACGTCTTCTTGGCCTATAACCTCATCATAGGAAGAGTAGCCCTTAAGGAGTTCGAGGCCGTGCCATCGACGGTCCACCAGATGCTAAAATTCTCGACCCCCTATGGGGTAGGGGAAGTGCAGGGAGACCATACCATAGCACGAGAATTATACTTGAACTCAGCCAAAGAGAGAGAGAGTCCCATAAGACAATAACTATCACGTATAACATTGATACACTTGGCCCTAGAGATGAAACGAAGTTGAAGAAAGGAGAGGCCACGAAAGAGGTAGAATCTATCGTCCTCAATGAGGACGAACTGGAAAAAACCATCCAGGTCGGCAAAGCCTTAAAAGTAAAAATCAAGGAAGAGATGATAAACTTCTTGAGGAAGAGGCAGAGTGTCTTCGCTTGGAGTTACGCGGACATGCCTAGCATCAACCCTGAGGTTATGTGCCACATGCTCAATATGACTAAGGATGCTAGGCCAATCAAACAAAGATGAAGAGTTTACTCTAGGGAGAAGTACGACGTGATCCGGGAAGAAGTCAGAAAGTTGGAAGAGACTGAGTTTATCAGGGAAGTCATATATTCAGAGTGGTTATCAAATGCAGTCATTGTGCCCAAAGCCAACGGAAAATGGAGGATGTGCGTAGATTTTATCGACCTGAACAAGTCTTGACCAAAAGACAACTATCCCTTACCTTGGATCAACCAAATGGTAGATGCCACTGCAGGGCATGAGCTCATGAGCTTTATGGACACGTATTCAGGCTATAACCAGATATTCATGGATACCGAAGACTCAGAGAAGATAACCTTCATCACAAACAAAGGGACATATTGCTATAAGGTTATGCCCTTCGATTTGAAAAATGCAGGGACAACGTACCAACGTCTTGTGAATAAGATGTTTGAAAATCAAATAGGTAAGACTATGGAGGTATACGTAGATGATATGTTGACGAAGAGCTTAAAGGCCTGCACTCACGTGGCAGACCTAGAAAAGACCTTCGATACCATGGACTTGTACAAAATAAAACTCAATCCTGCAAAGTGTCTCTTTGGGGTAGGAGCTGGGAAATTCCTTAGATTCATTATCAATCAGAGAGGAATAGAGGTCAACCTTGAGAAAATCAAGGCTTTGCTTGACATGAAGATGACAAAGAGTATCAAGGACGTTCAGAGGCTCACTGAAAGAGTAGCTGCACTCAACAGATTTGTTTCCAGAGCGACGGACAAGTGTCTTCCATTCTTTAAGGGGCATAGAAAGGCCTTCGAGTGGGACAAAGAGTGTGATGAGGCTTTTAACAAACTCAAGTCCTACCTCGGATCTCCCTTGCTCTTATCTCGGCCTATAGTGGGAGAGAAGTTGTATGTTTATCTAGCAGTCTCTGAATCAGCTATAAGTGCAACCATAGTACGAGAAGACGTTGGGGTCCAAAGGCCGGTATAATTCAACAGTAAGTCCCTTCAAGGGTTTGAACAGAATTATCCTCAAATGGAAAAGTTAGCCTACGCCTTGATACATGCTTCTAGTAAGATGAAGCCCTAATTTCAAGCCCATTCTATGGTCATCCTCACTGACTCCCCACTAAGATAGGTCCTTCGTAAACCCAAGAAATCGGGTAGATTGATGACATGGGCCATTGATTTGGGGGAGTATGACCTTACTTATCAACCCAGGGTGGCCATTAAAGGGCAAGCACTTGAAGATTTTGTTGCTGAGTTCACATGGGAAGATATCGAGGTTGAGAATAACCTAGAGATTGCAGAGGGATCAAACAATAATGTCTTTCGAGACCTGGAAGAGGTTGTATCCAAGAGAGCCAGAAATGGAGTAGCCGAGAATGAGGAAGACCGGTACCTCTTCAAGCACAGAATCATGTTAGAAGGGAGCTTCGCATCAAATAAAGATATCTGGAACCTCTTTATCGATGGGTCTTCTTGCGAAAGTGGAAGCGGTGCAGGGCTAATACTTTCAGCTCCAGATGGTACCAATATTGAATACGCCCTGAGGTTTAACTTAAAGGCATCAAACAATGAGTCAGAATATGATGGATTGCCCTCCATAAGACTATAACTTCAATTATCACCCTCCAGGCATTGGGTGATAATTGGGAAGGAGCTAAGTTAATGTAGGACAATATAGCCCTGATTATTGGATGAATGGGAAGACGAAATCCTAACTTAAACATCTACTCGTATAAGAATATCTCACCATCTCGACCGCCGAAGGCCTTCTCTTCCCTCAAAGGTCTCCTAAGTTTTATGGACGGACTTATAGAATACAGGTGTTTGAAGGCTAGAAGGTCGATTTCGCTGACAGTACTCTCTATCTCGGCTGCCTCTGAGGTGTCAACATCGCTTTCTCTATCCTCATCCTCATCTTGATCAACGTCGGCTTGAGCAGACGAGGGAGCACCACCAGGGAACCTCTGAGAAAACTCAACTCCTGTGGCGGTCGACAGGGGAATAACATCAAGGATTGGGGGAACAGCCACACTAGGCCCTATAATTTCGACATCGAATAAAGAATGCGAGGTGCTAGAACTCTTGTGAGATGAGGCACGACCAGAAACCTCGGCTTGGTCCGGGGCTTGGTCCATCCGAACGGAATAGTCCATGGCCTCTTGGAAAGAATCTATAGACATAGGGTCTGAGGATGATGACTCAGACTCAGACATCGGAACATGTTCTAATGGGACCTCTGCAGGCATAGAGGGTTCAGGGTATATCACTTTCAAGGGGGGGGGGGGATATAGGCCTGAGAGGGAATGCCTCTGCCCTACGAGCTTCCTCTTGGGCTCATTCTATTTTCCTAATCTTATCTAAGGGTTTTTTTTCCTAAGAGAAGGGAATTCCTATAAGAGTTAATAAAGGGGTCTGAGCATATGGGAAAGACCTTACACTTGTAGACTCAAGCTAAAAACAAACAACTTGACTAAACCTAACTAAGGATCAAGCTCAAATTTTAAACAAGAATAATCAAGAACAGTCAAGAACAAGGGCCAGTGGAAAACTCAAACAGTCACCGAAAAATGCAAAACAGTGGCCGAAAAACCTAAAAAACTCATCGAAAAATGAAGAAACAAGAATTAAAGGCTGAAAATGGCAAAGTAGAGTGAAGACAATACCTGTCGAAGTGAGAAATGAAGAAGAAAAAGAAAGAAATGGGGTTTAAACCCTTAAATGTGAGAGCACGCGTCCCAAGGCCCATCATTACCTTGGGAGCCCAAAAGACAATCAACGTCATCAAACTTGTCAGGCATGCTATCCAATTCAGTAGTTGACAATTATGAAGGAAGTATTGGCACTTAAAGAAATCCAACCTCAGACATACATGCCCCTTAGTCAGCTGTTCACATAGGTAACTAAGGGATAGGGGCTGATTGATATGCCCTATATGTACCCCACAACTCAGAGACACCAACCTTGGCCAGGGAGACGGTTGAGGTTAGAAGGGCCCCAGATTGGCAACCAGCGGTCTCGTCCTTTATAAGGTCGGCCATGGCTGACCTTACTAGCTGCCTCACAGTCAGACAATAGCTAAGGTCTCCATGATCCATGGAGGCAGTTATTCATCAGGGCGCCAAAGGCCGACATCATGTTTACCTTATATAGTAACCTCGGCTGGGTATAAGCCGAGTAAGCAAGGACTACACCATCATCATAACCAACCTCGGATGGGAATCAGCCGATGTTCCAATACTCCGATATAACCTCGGCCCAAGCCGACGTTATGGCTCCTCTTGTCTTACCTCGACTTTCTTACTAAGCCGAGACCATCATGAATAATCTTAGATTGGGCAACAACCAGACTTCACCAACCTCGTACTCTTCCAGGCCGAGGTTGGTATCAATTGAAGACAACTGAGTCTTTACTCGCATATGTGTGGTTGGGAACACGTGTACTAAAATAAGTTGTAACAAATCAATCTTCTCACATGGGGGAATATTTCATCATCATTCTCTACATGTGACAGTGACAGATGTCTTCATCAGATTGGCTAGATCAACACACAATGCTCATGGCATGCATGAGGGGTGCATTACACCCCCCACACACTATATATGCTTGCCTTCTCTTACATGGAGGGGGATCCAAAATTATAACCCTAGCTGAAACTCTGTCATTTTATACAGTAGAGAGAGAAAGCTTGAGAAATTGTATCCATGGCCATTAGTGCCTTATTCTAGTGATCTTACTCACTCACTTGCACAGTGGACGTAGGCCTAATTGACTGAACCACTTATATATTGGTGTTCATACTCTTCTCCTCATCCACATCTCTTATATTTAGTATATACTTGAGCTGCCATTATTATCACTGATTTGAGCTTACAAACACCTTGAAGGGTGGTGCTATTTCCAGCATCATCACTATACATCTCATGGCTAGCCGTTGCATCTATCAGGCTATCGATGGAGGGAAGAGGGAACTCATCTTTGGGACAGACTCTATTAAAATCCATGAAATCTAAACAGATCCTTATTTGGTTTTTATCTTTCTTTCCCACCGGGATAATGCTAGACAATCATGTAATACCCCGCATTTTTATGCTATATTAATTTGGGGATTTATTAAATTTAATGTGAATTAATTATTTAATAAAAATTCGGAAATTAATTATGTTATAATTATTAACGTGATGAGAGTTAGTAATTATGGGAAAATTTGTTGAATATTACTAATGAGCAAAGTAATATATAATAGTGGCCATATTAAATGCCATGAGTGAATAAAATGACAATTTTAGAAATTTGAGTCGGGACGCGCCCGTGTCGCGTCGGGACTAAATATTGATAAATAAAAGTAAATATTTTATAAGTTGTTCGTATGGTCGTTTTGAGTGCGCCAACGCGTCCGGAAGGGTCGAGATAGTCAGAAAAGTATACCCGGGAGTTTGATTTGGGTCTCGGGGCGTTTTTTAGGCCTAATTAGTACCCCGGGAGGGCATTTTAGTCATTTTGTATTTTTGGGTAATTAAACCCACGAAAATTAAAGGGGTTATATCAGATGTTTAGGTTATCTCCTAGGGTTAGATAACTCAAAACACTAGAATGGCCATTGGAGAGGAGAGGAGAGAGCTCTCAAGGCATTCCAAGGCTCAAAACTCACCCGTTTGCACCGCCGCCACCGCAAATGCGTAGATCGCGAGACGGGGAACGCAACCACACCAAATTCAACACCAAACCAGATTTCTGAAAATCCCAGGCAAGTGTTTATCTTGCTTATTTCGTTGATGCATCATCCATATTAGTTTAGGAGTTATTAGGATGAGATTTATGGAAGAAAAACCCAATTTGAGATGGGAAATTTTCATGTAGTGATGATTTATATGATATTCTGGAAACCCTTTGTCATGTAAAGGATTAAGAGTTTGATTAAGAAAAGAGTTCTAATCAAATACAAACACTAAAAAAAAAATAATTCCGGACGATCGGACCGTTGGAATTGGATGAAATTTTACAGAGAATTAGCTGAAGACGAGAGAAAGCTACAAAAAAAAATTAAGCTCGATCGGACCGTTCAATATTTTTTAATATTTTTTTGCTAGACAGTTTTATGTTTTGAGGACTCTTAGAGATGATAAAAATTCAATTAAAACTCCATTTTAATTCCGATTTCGAAACCGTTTGAAATTCTCATCTTTGAAAATAAAATTCAAAATCCTTTAATGTAAGGCGAAATCTATATTTTTGGGATATTTTGCATAAGGGATAATGTAAGTATATATTAAAGGGGAGAGACACGTAAGAGAGAGTTACGTTGGAACATAAATGGATATCTACTGAATTGTACATTTGGAAGAATAGAGTCCATGAGGGTTACGTAGTAAGTTGGAAAAACTCTTCGAATTAAAGTTAGAAACGAACCATTATACTTGATAAATAATAATGGGAAAATAAGGATAAATGTTATGAATGTGGGTTATTGGATAAACCTAAATTGATATAATAAAAGTGGTATATTTATATGATTGTGTATGCATATATTATATACTTGTGAAAATCATGCCCGCGCTACTTGCTATCCCTGAGGTTTCCGCGCGGGGACGATCTTATCTCGTGTGCCTTATGGGGAATATTGACTCGTACCCTAGAAGATAGAAATCCTAGGTATAGGCTATCGAATTGGTAGTCACGGTCCTAAGAGACGTGAGGGTATGTACTGACCTCTTGGACTTGGAAACTATACTTCGCCTCAATATTGTTTGTGTATGTATTTATACAGTTCGAGAGTGATTCCGAACTTGTATTTCCTTTAGTACGATTGATACGGGGATTGGATAGCAGAGTATGCCCGCACCATAAAATTTTATGTGGGGTGCTGTTAGAATATATATATTATACGAGTATTTAATATATATATGAACTTCTGAAATATGGGAACCTGCCTACTGTGTTATGGTAAGTAAGACATGTATAATGACTCAAATTGGAAATACTTGTTTTGAAAAGTATAATATGATATTGAAAAAAACTTTATGAATCAATAAAGTTAAAATGAGCGTTTTGTACTAAATGAAATTATCCTTTTTAAACCATGATGTTGTTAAATCTTAAATTTTGAGAGTCACCTAAGATAAGTTAAATCCTTGGGGAAGGATAGTGTGATATATGATGAGATAAACCATTGGGAAGGTTAGTGCGATAGGAGTGCACATTAGAAGAGAGGCGAGAATTTCTCAAGAGAGTGTCGCACTAATATGTTGTTGCATTGGCCTGTATCAATTTAAATACTTTCTAAACGAATTTTTAAATCATATACACTATCGGGCTCTGACCCGTTTCTATTCCTCTTTCTCTCTTGTATATATATGTATATATTACAGGTGCCCAGCCACAGGGGCGTCTTGTTTAGGATCCCTTGGAAGGAACGTGCTGCAGCTTAGGTGGGAGTTGCAGGCCACTTGCTTAGACGATTTCATTTACTTGATTCCACTTCTATCATTCTCCTTATTGGGCATGTGTCGCCCTTTCCACTATTTATCTGTTTTATTGGGACATTTGTATTTCAGTTATTTCTAGTATTGTTACTTTGGGATTTATTCAGCATGTATGTTTTACTTTAAGTTTTAAATGCTGGGATTGGGTTGTTAAATGTTAAATTATTGGATTGATTGTTTATTAAAATAAATAAATAAAATTGGAAAGTAATGTTTAAAAAATGGTTTTGACACTTAGCTAAATTAAATAGGGTGTTAAATTTGGAAAAGTTATTTTTACGACAGTGATGCTAAGAATGAACCAATTGTTCACCTTGATTTTAATTTAATAAAGGAGTGATCGCCCGGTATTTAATTAGGCGGGGTGTCACAAACCAAAGTGGGTGCTGTATCGGTTTGATGATCCCTGTCGCCAATAAGTGTTGTACCTCTTCCTTTATCTTTAAGTCTAGCTCCGGCTTATACGTTCTTATTGCTTGTTTCATTGGAATGGCTGAAGGCATCACGTTTAACTTGTGGGAGCTGACTCCCTTATCCATCCCTTCCATCTCTGTGTATTTCTACGCAAAAAATCTATGAACTCCCGGATCAACTCAACCAAAGCCTCTCGTTTCTCTTTACTGAGATCTTTCGAGATAAAAATAGGCCTTGGGTCCTCCTCTTCTTTTGCCAGGTTCAACTGCTCCAGTTTTTGTGCCTACAATTTCGATTGATTCGCCATATATTTTGGTTCCTCGGTGACTTCCTCCATAAATTCTTGTATGTTAGAGTTGTCTATCACCATACATTTATCCCCGCTGATCCACTAAAAAGAACTCATATATCGGGTCAGCCTCATTGTCAGCTTCTTCAACCACCCGTTCACACCATTATAATCGATATATCACCTTACCTTCTTCGGTAATGACCTTCTTACACTGTCTGCTCGTAGTGGCAGCTGCTTTCCTCTTCTTCTCTCTAGAAGCCTCGACCACTCTTTTTCCTGAGAACCAGCTCATCACACTTTGTCCTTGGACCTCATGTTCCATCGGATCCACTCTGGGTCTCATCCTATCTTTGAGCTGCTTGGAGATGTTTTAGTGCTGAGGGACCACCTAGATGTTTCTTCGGTCATCATTCTTGCACTGCTTACAACCTCTTTATTCTTCTCGTTCAAGGGGACCATCCCCTCTCTGATCGAGGGAACCCATGCTCCCTCCATTCTTCTCATTAGGACCTAGACATCCTCCTCCAACTCTGTGTAAAATGCCGCATCTACCAAGTGAGCTTCCTCGATAGCAAAGGGCCTCTTTGTAGCCCTAACGGTCACCTTTGTTCCCTTGATATTCACCTTAGCACATTGGTGGTACGTCGAGGGAACTAGCCCTTGGTTGTGCATCCACACTCTTCCTATTAGCAGATGGTAGGAAGTTGCACTCTCTATTACGTGGAGCTTGATAGGGGAATTCAGATTTCCCATCACAATCCCAACATTCACGTACCCAATGGATTTGGAAGACTGGTTGTCATATCCTGAAATCACCAAGGGCATGGGGACCAACCTTTCCTCCGAAATATTAGCTTCCTGAAAAGAGTTGATTGGTATAATATTGATGGAAGCTCCCCCATCCATAAGAGTCCTTGCGACACTGATTCCGTTGATGCTGGTGGTCACATATAATGGCCTATTATGAGGGAATCTTACAACCTTATCTGCATCATTGAAAGTTACTTCTGATAGAAACCTCCTCACCAACCTGGCCATGGGTCCCTTCCATCTCAGCGAAGGGACTGCGTTCTTCCTCGTAATGTCAAGTATTTCCAGGGTTATTTCCAACCTAGTCTCTTTTGGTATCCCCACTTGGTCGAAGAACCAGGTTAACTTTGGGGATTTTAAAACTGCACAGTACTCCAGGACTGGGTCTGCTTCCTCACCTTCAACGTTGTATACGTCCTCCACATCTTTGGTGCTTGCCTCATCGTAGGCTAGTACTATATTGGCCATTCCCTTCGTACAATCTTCCAGAGCTTCTTCGAACTATCCCTGCTTCGTAATTGGCTTTCTTTCTTCTTTCTCTGCCTCTTCGTTACAGGCCACCACCAAATTGGCCCCATATGCTGGGAGGGGGTTATTGTTAATGTTATACGGAGGGATTTGCAATGTCCCTGTCTTCACATACTTGTCTATGATTCTCCTCAGCGTGAAACAACTCTCTGTTGGATGCTGGATCTTTCGATGAATCTGGAAATATTTGGGATCTACCTCGTCGCCGCATACAGTTCCCCCAAGGAAATGCCCTTTGGTTTGTAGACCATTCCTCATTGAACCATTGCATTATAATAGCTGACAACCTCCTCCATTATACAAGCCAATGGTGGTGGGTCCTCCATGTCTCTTTCGAACTTCCTCTTATTGTCTTTCTTCGGCGCATTGCCCCCGTCTGCTCCCTCGGTGTACCCTAACCGTAGGGGCTGAGACCTCCCTCCCACAGGTTGTATCGGCTACCTAAACATCATGGGCACCACCACTGGATTTGGTAACACCACCAAGGAGATATTTCTTGCTACTTTTAAGAATGCCAAAAAAGTCCCCAACGCATTTCATTAATGAGATGATACATGTACTCAGGAAGTAGCCCCTTCGCACAGATATACAATAACTTGGATTCTTTGTCCTCCTCTCTCACATCGAGGGACCTTTCCCTGAACCTTCTAACATACGCCACCACTTCTTCCCCGGGTCATTGCTTCTCCCTTACCAGTTGGGTAAAAGTAAACTCATCTTTCGCCAGAAAGAACTTCTGGACGAACAAAATGTGCATCTACTCCCATGTAGAAACGCTCTTGGGAGCCAAATGAGAATACTAGGTATATGCTTTATCGGTTAAGGATTTAGAAAACTCCCTCAACCTGAGCTTCTTATTATTATAATGCGCCCCCAAGTGTTCAACGAAGCTCTTAATGTGATCCTTCGGGTTTCCACATTCCCCGTGTATTTTTTAAAAATAGGAGGAATATAATCTTTTAAATAGGGATCATCATTGTATTCCTAGGGGTAAGGTGTTCAAAAGTTGTCATAAACCGAATCTACCTTGCTAGCAGATTGGGAGGACCCTTGCATCAACTTCAGCATCTCTTTCTTCATCTTCTTCCTCATTACCTCCATGGGTGATGCCACAGGAGCAACAACCAATGGGACCATAGGCTGAGTGCCCGTTTCTGCTGGAGAAAACATCATAGTTAGGGCCGTTGATACTCCCGAGGTTCCCACTGCTGGATTCACAACAGAGGGCATACTTTCCGGGACCATTCCCGTTGTGCCTGCACTTGGTGGGCCCATTGGGGCTGCCCCTGGTGTCACGAAAGAGTTGACTTCAAATCCTCCCAACATCGTTGAAGCTATCAGAGTTTACAAGAACTCTAAAACTTATTCGTGAGGAGTTCCACTTGAGCTAGTCCCAACCCAGCACTCGTGGAAGCTTGTGTCACCCCTGGACCGCCTGTCGTCACCTGAAGTGGAGGTACCTCTATTCGAGGGGCCCCATCCCTTAGATCCTCCAGTTCTCTCATCGCCTGTTCTTTATTGTGTTGAATGTCATCAAAGTTGAGCATTCGATTAACGTTATCTTGTGCCATACTCGTTGCTTAGAACAATGCCTCCCCAACAGAGTCGCCAAATGTAAGAGGGTAGTTTAGATAAGATGGAGGCGTAACCCCTTTTTTTAGTAAAGTACTTATAAGTCAAATAACAACACTATCGATTAACCACAAGACATGCAAACACGACTCAATGAAGATAGACTGATTTTGAACTCACAAATCTCTCGTGTATAATTCAGGAGGTAGTAACGAATTTAGAAGCAACTTAGCTAGAGGGAGAGAGGAATAAGAACCCTAGATACACCTGGACAGGAAGCCAAACACACCAACCTCCCTCAATAAATCTCTGTCAAGTATTAAAGTTTCCTAATAAATGACAATGGTGGGTGAGTAAAAAACTTTCTGGTTTGTAATAACTCTCTCTGATGTATATTATCTCTAGTAATAACTTCTGAACTCTCAAAAAGATCATCCTCTCCCCAGAGGTGGTTGGGGTCCTTAAATATCCTCCCACACCATCCCCAAGGAAACTTCGCCATTAATGCATGTGAAAGACATCCCTCATACTTTATGTCACAAACATTAAATACCTGATGCACTAGTTATCTCCATATCATAAACATTAAATGCCAAGACATGCCTTTTGCCTAACCACTGTGTGTCAGGGGCTGTTTTCACAGAAGTGGCTCACCAACTGTCTGACAACCCCAAACACCATGGTGGTTTACTCAAGTGCAGGTTTGACATTGCCTAGCTGGTTAGTGACATCAGATAAAGTGGATGTGACAGTAAGTAGGGGGTTGTTTGGCTCACAACTCAACTCCCGATGGAACTCAAGGCCGCTCCCCCTCGAGGTTCCATGATCAGGGTCCTTCGGTGTTTTACCAGGTGTATCTAAGATGGTCAGGACAAGCCCCAACGGTTCCTCACTTCTCAATCCTCTAAGCCAAGTCCCTCTAAAGCTCCCACGACGAGGTCGTTTGATAGAGCATGGAAGCTCTCCCAGGCCCTGCCAAGCCTGGTCTCTCGCGAGTACCATTCGACCTCACAAACTCATCATACTCATTACATCTTTACAATCGTTATATCTCATAATATATATAAACAAAATATACAACAAGACTAACTTAACCAACAGGACTAAAGTATGAGTTGCCACGCCAAGCTGCCTCACTTGAATTGCCTCGCTTAAGCTACCACGCTTGAGCTTCCTTATTACAAAACACTGTTGTTAATGGGGGGATTATCCCTAATCTAAGGATTACCTTCAAGCCCCCTTTACACCCATCTTGAGGAACAAAACGTTATTGCGACCCTCGATAATCCTGCTTATACCCTCTTGCTTTACTGCCATTCTTTCCTCCAGACTTACTTGATGAACCCGAGTCTCTACAGTTCTTACCCCCTTGTGAATGAAGACGATATTCATAACACTATAACAGTGCCGCATTCACTACCTCGATAAAATTTACTAACGCTGGGTTCCCTTAAAATTATTGTCGAATTCGCCAATCTAAACCTCTCATGAACTTTGATATACGCTTTTCCTCTGTATTTACCTCATCGTGCACTAAATTTATCAATCGAGTGAATTCTTCCTCATACTCAGCCACCGTTCAATCACCTTGAAACACATCCATCAATTTCCTCTCATTTCCTTCTGGATCGCGGAAGGAAAATACTTTAAGTTAAAGAGTTCCCAAAAATCTGATATGGGCAATGCATCTCTCTGTTCCGATGTGGTGATTGACTCCCACCATTGGATAGCTTCTCCCGTTAAATTAAAGGTGGCGAGAAATTGCTTCTGCACCTCTCTACATTCAACCACTCGAAGGTGACTTTGTATACTATTCTTCCAATGACTTGCAGCCATCGCATCATCTCCCCCTGCAAACTCTGGATGATGTCCCTTCCTAAAATCTTCCCGTACTCTTTCCCACGTAGACAACCCTGGGTGGGCTTGGGCTGCTTGAACTGCAGGTTGATGTGCCATCACAGAAATGGCAGCAGTTACTACTTGTGCCATAATATTGGCAACTTCAGCTGTGGTCACAGTCCTTTGAGGCATTTGGGGTCCATACTCCCAACTCCTCTATTTGCCCTGCCTGGATGACCTCTCTTCGGTGGCATCTGAAATAAGAACAAGTGTATCAGAACGCCTTTCAAATGTTTTCTCCTCACAGAAGAAAATATAGACGTATGAACTCAACAGTCCTAATAATAGGGCCCTACACTAAGAATGCTTGCAGAAGATCGCAGAAAACCCACACAGATCTTAAAGACACTAGAACCTGATGCTCTGATACCACCTGTGACACCCCGCTTAAAATAATAACGGGTGCCCAGCCCTATACTAAAATAATCAGGAATCTCAAGTGGATCATTCTCAGCATCTACTGACAATACTAAAATAAACACAACTAACTACCTATTACTACAAAAAGAGGGTGCCAATTTTTTTTTAAAACATACAAAGCAATAACCAACCAACAACGTAACAACTACTGAATATGATAAAGGACACACACATGCTATATAAAAGAGAAGAGTACTAGAGTACAACCAAATATACAAAAAGAAAACACCCGAATTTGCTATCGGGTCACAGATAATACAACAGTCTAGAGAAAATAAATATAAACAAAATGCTACAACTACAACTCTTGGGTGTAAACCCGATATACAAACTGAATCCTAATCTAGATATACAAAAGATTGGATTCGATTATATCAAAATCCCACAACAGTCTGCTACTGCCACAACTTCCTCGAATACACTGGATATACAACATCAATGGCATCATTACGGAGGAACACCTAAAATAATACAATATATAGCAAGAAGAAAAATATAAATGGGTCAGAGCCCGAGGTGTAAAAATATTTTAGCAAGTGCATTAAAACGCATAATAATTTATTAATGCAATATAACATGATTAAAGTGGAGTCGCACTCTCAAGAAAAATCCAACTCACCTCTCAACTAAAGCGCGCACCTAAACGTATGCACATGATCCTCAAATATATTCCCAACAATAACTAGGGAAAATATAATCTAGCCCACACCCAAAGTTTATACCCAAATAAACTTCCATAAAAAACAAAACCATCAACTTCCAATTTTACCAATATCCCCAAAAATGCGTCACTTACTTAACATATAATTATACATATACATATTCTCTTACTAGAATTTCTCAGATTCTAGTTATTGACATAAATGATTTATTAGCATCTAAATGCTAAGGACTAAACTTCTCCCAAATCTCAATACTGCACTACGTTTCATGCGTGGGACGTCTCACAAGCAAAATCCAAACAAGGAACCCCCCGATACACTATTCCTTGACAGTATTGATTATCGAGATTCATTATGCCCTCAATGCATGACGCATATAACCCCGATTACTTAATTAATATAAATAATTAAACTATTCTCAACTCGTAATAGTGCACTGCGTTTCGTGCGTGGGACGTCTCATAAGAGAAATCCAAACAAGGAACCCCCCCGATACACTACTCCTTGGCACTGTCGATTGTAGAGATATACTAATGTATAAATCTAACTACTAAGGACTAAGCTTCTCCCCACTCCCAATATTGCACTGTTTTTCATGCGTGGGATGTCTCACAAGCGAAATCCAAACAAGGAACCCCCCGATACACTACTCATTGAAAATGTTGGTCATTGAGGTCCATTATCCCCTCAGTACCCAACGTAATATATATACTCATATAATTATATACGTATCATATTCACTTTAATATACTCATCACGATTTAAGTCCAAATAAAATCTCCTGGAATGAGATTCAATCTTTATTCTTATATCTCTTTTCACTAGATATAGATATATGATATCTCATCATCATATACAAATAATATACTATACACACAGGTATAATAATAACCATCCGAGTGAGCTATAACTCGAGGACGCAGTTTCTCAATGCTATCATCTACCAGGGAATCTCTCACATAACATCCTGGGTACCAACGGTCATAATCTCACATCACCTTGGTAAAAACAAAATCACAACGTATGGGAAGTCATCATAGTTCCTCCCCGAAAATGAGACGAAACATACCCACTACGTCTCACCCCTAATAAAAATCACACAATAATAATGGACGCTATGACCTGGGGACTATACGCTCCCTGCGCTTCAAGCCAGGGGCCTCACCCCCATCGCTCAACTTCCCATGATAGAAATAGAGGGGGTATTATTCACATAGATATACATATATCATACACACTAGATATACATATACTATCACATCGTATAAATACAAACCATCACACAAGGACTTTATATCACACCATATATATATACATATTCTTCTCACGCTCGTATGTATAAAATAAGTACTCTCATATTTAAGTATATTACTCTCGATATACTAATCGTAGATAACTTGCATACTACCTATTTTATTTCATACTACACCCCTCACTTGAAGTTCATTCATCATTTAAATTGTATGAATAATCTCCCAATTCAACAAACATTAAGGATACTCTCGATATCCGTATTCACAATGATCAACAATCATTATTCCTCAAATATTAACCTCGATGATAAGATGATTTCCCACTAAATCGATATGATAACTTAAATTCGTACTCTCTTGAAATCAATCAATTAGACCCATTATTTTCTCCAAATAGAAATCTCAATAATAGTGGGATTTCCCACTAGACGGTATGATAATCTTCAATTGGTATTCTCTCGGAATCAGTCAATATGACCACATCACTTCATCATAAGGGAAACTCCATAAAAGTCTCCAAAACATACTTCTCATAACTTATATAATGATTCCCAATCGATAAACCCAAACGAAACGTGGCAAAAGTCTCTCTAGAAAAACCCTACCAAAAACAGCCCTGTTTCCGAATCAATTCTCCCCTATTGCGAATCGATTCGGTCCAAAGGACCTGGGAATCCGTCTTAGGCCGAATCGATTTGGTTTTGGGTCTGAATCGATTCGATCACTCATACCTGGAAAGCTGGAACATTCTGAATCGATTTGGAAAGGGGCCGAATCGATTCGGCCTGTTCAGAAGCTACGAAAATGGCTATTTTTCTCCAAAAGCCAAAATTCACAAAAATCATTTTTATCATCTTCAAAGCATTTCTCTTCAACCCAAACATATTATTAACCTTAAAAGTCATCAAATAACCCATCTCAACTAATTTATAGCCTCAAATCCATTATATACACATAAAATGTAAGATTTAACCCAAAATCTAGGTTTTAACAATTTATCCCGAAATCCAAAATTTTATCCACAAATCATGAAATAAATGATAGACAACAATTATTTAGCAAGTTTAATCACTTGCCTCAAAGTTAGTCTGAATCTCCCTCGAAATCACGGATTTGCCAGAATTCCCAAGCTTTTCTTCTTTTTTCTCTCTTCCTTTCTTCTTCTCTCTTTCTCTCTAGGGATTTCTCTTAATCTCAATTGAGATTTGTTTCTCCTGTAGACTTAATAAGCCTTATCTCCAAAATACACAACTTTAAATGATAATAAACACTTTAAATGACTCGGTTACTCTAATTCAAGCCAAACGGACTTAAAATATTTCGAAACCCAAATAAGACCCAAGTACAGTCATTTTGACTAGCTCGACCCTTCCTGAATCAACCGCACACTCAGAATCATCATTCGAATTACTTTCTAACATCCTCAAAATTTGACCTCAAATGCCAATTTAATTATTCTCCAATTAAATTAATATATATTTCTCCTAAAAATAATTAATTTATTGGTCCAGAAATCTCGGGGTATTACACCAATCTTACTAATACATGACATACTGGATTGTCCAAAGTTTCATTCTCCGGGGCACTAGTCCAGACCTTACTAAAATCGTCAAGGGGGATCGCCCTCTGCGCGTAAACCTCCTGATAGCAGGCAACGTAGGTATGTTAACATACATAATCAAATCATATCTATAGGTATTCACACAACCTATTTATATATTATTCAGTAGGTATATACACAACCTAATTTCATCAACTCGTACGTAGTATATATTTGACTCGTATATTCAACGTACCATAATTTTCAATTAAACTTCCATTTCACATAATTTCGAGTATCTTTCACTACTCTATAGGTCCTATTTACCCCTTACTTAATACCCCTAGTTTAAAATACAAAAATTGACGGCCACGTATTCGGAACGACAATACCTAAAACCTAGGGTCTTTCAAATGACACACCAATCTCGTTCGAACGACTTACACCTTCTTGAGGTTCAAACCCTTTTAAAATAACCTCGTAGTTCATTATCCAAGTATAGAATAACAATCAAAATCAATAAATTTAGACAATATCCAACAGAACAACAAACCAAAAATAACATTTCTTAAAATTCACCCTATGAATCTACTCAGATTTTTAAAATGCAGATTTGAGGCATTTCGAAGTCCTTTTTGGAGAAAATGTATTAGTGAACAAAATGAAGAGATCGAAATTTTATACGAGGCAAAGCAGACAGAATAGCCATTTTCGGCACCAAAACAACGCAAGACAACTTTTAAGATGAAGGTTTAAGTCTCAAATGATTCATAATCTACCCAATTTTATAGACTTCTCGAATTCCAAAAGTTGTTCTACAATTCAATCCCTAGAATGTTGTTATTGCATTTGTATATAGATGGAGGGTCTCATGATCTAAATATCATAACTTCTGATTAATTTTTTTATACAAGTGGATTCATTCTACATGCGATCTTGTTCCCAATTATGAGTTATATTCATAAAATCACAAATATCATCAATTTTACTAAATTCAAAGGCCCTAGTCTACATGGTTATAATAACTCGTAAAACTTTCTAGGATAAATACTTGACTTATATTGAAGTGGTATGATTTGATCCTCTTTGATGAAGCTTCTCTTCTAATCCTTCATTTAATAGTGATTGTGATGCTAAAATGAGCTTGTATTCTCCCCCAAACCCTTTATTGAGCTCCAAGAAATTCTTCTTCTCCTCTCTACTAGCCTACACTTGTTTTCTAATCTCTTTACCCTAGCCTCACATCACTACAACTATATATAATACATAAAATCAAGAAATTTCCTTAACCCTAAGTGATAAATGACTATAATGTCCTCTCGGGTTGTCAATTATGTCTAAAATTGTCCCGGGACCCAAGCTACACACCCGGGTATACTATTTTGACTGTTTCGACCCTTTTGGACTCAACCGTAATCTCAAAATCATCATCCGAGTTACTGATAATTTATTTTCTATCTCTACCTTATTTAATCCGTTCACGACCTTCGGTTGAGATTTCATACTATTATGTTACTATCACTCGTTTGTGACATCAATTATATAATAACTATTCAGATAGTAATTTTATTCAATAAACATTAATAATTTATATCTAATTAATAATTTAATCAATATTTAATTTCCATTGAATTACGCCACACTTGTAACTTAAATTTTAACCCATTTAATTCATTTTTAATTCTTTAAAATTATAGGCTGTCACATGTTGTAATAAGATGATTGAATAAAGAATCATTGGATTTGAAGAATTATGTTAATTTAAATACCTCCATTTGTTCACTGGATGTGATCGACATGATTTCTTCGATTGATTTTAACTATGCTTTGTGTTCAGTTGTTAGAGGCATTTGAGTGATCTCAAGAGATGTTATCGGAGCACTGTACCCGAATTGAAATGTTTGAAATAGTGACTTGTCTATATTCATAATTTAAGGAGTTAAGTAAAAATGTATAATGCATTACTTGTCCTTTAATGATTAAACTCCTAGTAGGTCCGGATTGATGTAAATCTTGCTTGCATTTGTAGTGGAGATGGAAAAATTTCCTGGCAGATAGTATAATTGAAAAAATTTGGAAATGTATTTGGTGTTTAATAGATTCAAACTATGATGGCTACAGGGAAATGAAGATTGTGGGCATAATTAAATAAAGGTATTGGAAAAGTGTAAGAGTAAACAATACGTAAGTTATCATGAAAATATATAAGTAATTACATAAATAAATGTCAGAGGTAAATGTGGCCTGAAAATGTATGTGAGGACATAAAGTTTACCTTGGAATAACTTAACATTTATGGATGAGACAACTATGATGATCAATGATGATATTTTTTTTTAAAGTATCTTCGTCCAAATCTTGTGCATTATCGACCCACAACATTATTTGTAGTTTGGACTCGCTGTATTTATGTAACAAATTAGAGATATGTATTTAAAAATTAAATTATATGAACGTACTAAGATATGTAATAACAGTTTTCTGTGACACCCCGCCTAATAAAATATCGGGTGATCAGTCCTATACCAAATTAAAACAGGAATCTCAGTCGGATCATCCTTAGCATCACTGTTGAAAACTTTTTAAATCTTACTAACCACCTAGTATTCCAAAAGCTGGTGCCAATTTTAACTTTTTGATTAAACCAAACAGTACACGAGGAATTAAATACAAACCATTCACACAATTGAATGAAAATAAACTAAGTAATTAATTACACAACTTGCCGAATAAACCATCGGCCACCAAAGAAATAATCCAATACAAATATCCAACCCAGGAATAAAATAAATCTGAAAAACTGAACTAAAAATCTGGGCGACATGCCCTAAATAAAACTGAAACTGATATAAGATTCCAACTCTAGGAATGAATGAATAATGCGTCTAATCCAAACTCCTGATAGCATCCACATATGCCGCAGCTCCATGTCCCTGGAATATAATATCAATCTGGCGTCCCTGTGTCTGGACAGCTAAAAGGTTTTGAAAATAGTTTTATAGCAAGGGTTAGAACCCAAAATATTTTGAAAATATTTAGCAAGTGAATTAACTGCAGTAATTTAAAATGCATGAATGCAGTTCATATTTAAGTTAGTGTCGCACTCCCTTGTGGACATTTTCACCCGTCCACTATTGTGCACACCTACCGGTTACCTTAACCCCACCTAGTTGTACTACCCCGTCCAATTAGTCCTGGTATAACCTTCCCTTGCCACACTACTCTAACCCGAGTATAATAATTCTTGAATTATAAGTTATCTCACAATTAACTTAATTAATTCCTCTTAAATAGTAGCATATAACCGTGTCACAAGTTATAGAAAGTAAATACATCACATACTGTATTATTACTCGTATATAATATTTACTACCATTATATACATACCTTTACCACAACATCCACGCATATAACATACGTATATCCATCCCTTCGAGTATACCCTCGCCGGATGATTCCCTCTAAAATGCTATCTCACTACGTTTGCTCACTAAACCTAGTTTTCCCAAGTTGGAATCGTTCACCAACTTGGCCCAAAATATAAACGTAGTGGAGGTGGTCATATTCCTTCACTGAAAGTGAGATAAATCCCTCACCCATATATACTGGACGCTATGACCTGGGGATATACCCGCCCTACTCCTCAAGCTAGGGGATTCACCCACATCGCGCAACTTCCCTTGATAGCATTAGAGTATATATCTACTATCACTACACCATATATATATAATATAAACCCAGACTTTACCGTGTATTCAAAATCCCGTACACTGCCTGAAATTTAATATCACACAAAATATACACGTATATATATATATATATACTATCACTACATCGTATATATATAATATAAACCCCGGCTTTACCGTGTACTCAAAATCCCGTACACTGCCTGAAATTTCCTGAGTCTGTGACCCGACTAAACTTAATTAATTTTCTCTCTAATAAAATTATCATTATTCCGAGTCTGTGGTCCGACTCTAATATATTTAATTCACACCTCAATTAATATAATACTTTCCCCGAGTCTATGGTCCGAGTCTAATTAAATTAATTAACACACCCATTAATTTAACACTTCCCCGAGTCTATCGTCCGACTCTAATTAAATTAACTAACATACTCATTAATTTAATACCTCCCCGAGTCTATCGTCCAACTGTAATTAAATTAACTAACACACTCATTAATTTAATACCTCCCCGAGTCTATCGTCCGACTCTAATTAAATTAACTAACACACTCATTAATTTAATACCAATCCGAGTCTGTGGTCCGACTCCCAGTTAATTAATTTACACATTAATTAATTTACACCAATCCGAGTCTGCAATCCAACTCTAATTAAATTAATTATCACACCTATTAATTTAATTCCTACCCGAGTCTACAATCCGACTGTAATTAAATTAATTTACACATTAATTAATCAACACCAATCTTAGTCAGTGGTCCGACTTTAATATAATTAATTTACACATTAATTAATTAACATAAATTCGAGTCTGTGGTCCGACTCTAATTAAATTAATTTACACACTTATTAATTTAATAACTTGGTGTCTCCCCACTATTTTCCCCGGACTCGTTCACTTGGCCCATACCTTAATATTTTCCGAGTCTATATTCCGACTCCAATTTAATTACTCTCTCTCCATAATTAATTTAATACTTTGGTTTCACTTAACCAACATACCCGGACTCGCTCACTTGGTCCATTTTACATCTCATAATTTCGTTCCCACATATTCTCCCACAATGTGTCACACATTCATCTCCATAATTTCCCCAATTATATTTACCTATAATTATTAGCATACCCGGACTCGCCCACTTGGTCCATAATTAAATATTTCACCTAAATTCCTTTAATAATGTAGTGCCACCCAACTACAATACCCGAATATTTTTCCTCGGCCCAATATCAATAATTATGTATTATTTTTCCAAATTCGTTCATCTCATGACATACCGTTCACACCCTCCTAAACCCAATTATATCACACTATAATTGTTAAGGAAATATGTGTCTCATATAAATTTATCACCAAATAAAAGTAAGGGATTAAAATTTAAATAAAATCCTCAGTATAAACAAACTGGCCGAACTGTCAAATTCGTGGGACTCTCGATCGATCGAGCCCCCTGGGTCGATCGATCGATCGAGCAGGTGGTTGTCTTCCTCGGCTTGCTATTTCAGCCATGGCCGAATTTCCAAGGTTTTACCTCTCCATTTTTTCAACCTTAAATGATGATTTTTAACCAATCAATTACTCCCAAAACAAATCTCAATCATCTATAACTGTTTTAGCATTATTGATTAATACGATATCTCACTATATTTAAAGATGGGTTTTCCCATTAAAATTCATCAATCTTGTTCTACAAACCAATTTCCAAATCCATATTTCCCCCAGTTTATATTCTGAATTCTTATTCCAATCAAATATCTATACTCAGATATGTTCAACACAATAATTTTTACAATGAATCTCATTCAATAGTTTCATGAACAAAAACCCCATTTTGTACCCATTTATCCCCAAAACGAATTTTGGTTTACACATCACTATGATATGAATTGATTATCATCAATTTAGAAATCACAACAGTTAACCACTTGCCTGAAATTGTTCGTAGGGCCTGATCCGTTGTTGATGTCCCTTAATATGGCTCCAATAACCTCCAATTTGCTCTTGATTTGCTTTTCCCCAGATCCCCTCTCAAACCCTAGGTTTAGAGTTATGTTGGCTGTTATTCCCTAATCTCTCAATTAGGTTAAAAACATCCAATCCCGTTTTTGGCCATGTGGGCCTAATTAAAAAGGCCCAATTCACCCCGTGTGGGCCCGACTATGCCCGAAAATACCCCGAGACCCAATTGCTATCCCTGGGTACTCTTTTCTGACTATCTCGACCCATCGGGACGCAACCGCGCACTTGGAATTTACATCCGAGATACTTTTCAAAATTTTCAAATTTCGACCTCAAAATGTGACACACGAGATTTTGAATCATTAAACTTAAAAGTCGCCAATTATAAATAATTCGGCTCACTCAAATAAATTCTCCAACTCATGAATTTAAGTTTCTCCAATTTAAATATTTTTATAACTCCCAAAAATAATTAAATATTAAATCCTCAAAATTACGGGGTGTTACATACTCCCCCCTTACAAAGGAATTTCGTCATCGAAATTAAGATGAGCGTAATGTTCCAAGCTTCGCATATTACTCTCTAGTCATGTGCCTGCAAGCCCGCTACATCTATCCCATCCGCTTCTAACCATACGTTACACAAGTATGCATTTAGATTAACCAGGGCGCCCATACACCCTATACCCGTGCTTAACCGCACAAAATTTGCCTTAATTAACCCGGGTGCCCATACACCCTATCCCCGTGCTCTACCGCACGAAAGTTACCCGACTATGCTAGTCATAACCCGTAATATAACTTCGAATCCGTAGTCATATATATATATATCTACTGCCCGGGTACCTAACCCATGTACTAACGTCCAAACATCTTCCCACAAAATACTAGTCTCTCAATACAAAAGTATATACGGTTACCCTTATGCTACCAAAGACAACATAAAATACCGCGCCCTTACTATCACTAGTCCTTGCACAAAATAAACCCCGAGCTATCTCTCTTTGCTCGAAAATGAATCTAACCACCCTGATTCACTTCAGTAAACATCCCACTTACCGGGATAAAATGTGAGAACACAAAACCTCACTATGTGCTATCGCACCACGCCATACAACACATATATTCACATATATATAGGCTATATTCCCTCTCCGGTGATACCTAGTACCAACCATACCCTGGTGTCGCGAACACCAAAATTTTACACCACTATCCACAATAGTTAAATTCCATCGCTATTCAGCCGATATTTAGGAAATCATTATTAACCCTACTCCCATAATTCTCGAAATTAGTAACTTCTCACATAATTCAAACCTTCACTCAGTGTACACCTCCACTCTCTCGTGAAGAACACCCAAGAAACTCCGCTACCCCACGAAAAGTTTATCCACATACTATGGCTGCCGCAGCCAACGCACCCACTAAATTCGACTCACCCGCGAACTCTAGTGAAAAATAAGTCTTATATTGTGACATCTTATTTGTCACTCAAAAATATACCTCATGCCCATAGGGTAAAAATAATCCAGATGCAACGGCTAATCCTCGGGTTCCGGAGCATCTTCTCCCTGCTCGAATCCACCCATGACTTGCTTTAGTGGTTGTACATCCAGGACCTCGTCCTGTAGTTGACCCCTGCCTCGCTTAAGGCAATATCCCTTCACGTGTCTCACTTTCCCCATAAATGAAATACCTTCTAATACATTCACCCTACCACTGGTCCCTTCCATGCCGACCTTGTTGGAATTCCTGACCATCCTGCCGATAACCTCCAGTTCTAAATCGTTTGGCATGATTTCCCTGCCGAAAATCCTGCCCCTGATCTCCCCCAGTCTGCGGTTGGGATACCCCACTGGTATTTTTCCCTCCTGCCTTATCCGACTGGCTAGTTCCCACTCCCCTCCCGCTTCCTTTCACGTGGAAGCGATATTCCCGACAGTGCAGGAGTGCTGCGATAATGACATTAGTATAAACTACTAATGTGTATTTACCAATTAAATGTTGTCTGATTCTCCAGACTAACCCATCCATAAACCTTGCTTTCTTTCTCCTTTCCTCGCTTACCTCATCCGGTACAAAATTTTTGCCAACGAGTGAATTCTTCCTCGTAATCGGCCACTGAACGATCCCCCTGAGTCACCTCACAAAATTTTCTCCTCATTTCGGTCTCAACCGCTGGAGGAAAAATACTTGCGGTCGAACCGCACCCAAATCTGCAATAGCTAGTGTGTCCCTTTCCTCACCGTGGTGATCGATTCCCACCACTGTAGCGCTGCTCCCACTAAACTAAAAGTCGTTAGCATTTGCTTCCGCACCTCATCACAATCTCTCATGCGTAGGTGACGCTGGATATCCCTCTTCCTTGATACGCTAGCACTACATCTGAACCCCCTCGCAACTCTGGTGGGTTCCCACTAAAAATAACCTCTCTCTCTTGCTTCCACCCCGACGACTCCGCGTGAGTCTAATCATTCGGCGCCACTAACACTTGTGGCTGATCCCGTGGAAAGTACCCTGCCATTGCGACCACCGTCGCTTCAACTACCTGTGCCACTATTTCAGTTACCTGTGCTATCAAAATCATCTCTGGCCGTAGCTGCGGTAACTCTTGCTCCTAACGAGACTCCCTCGTCTCATCTCCCCCTGCTGCCCTAGCTGCTCTCTCTTTCCTGGGCATCATCTGGAATGAGAATCGAATTTGTATAAGTTCACTCTCAAATATAAATTTGGCAGAAGAACGTATATGCCCCTACGTATGAGAATACAATAATCCTATGATAGGGCTTTATATCAAAGATTGCTAAGCTGAAACGTGAAAAGCCGCACAGATCCTAAGGACACTAGAACCTGATGCTCTGATACCATCTGTGACACCCCGCCTAATAAAATACCGGGTGATCAGTCCTATGCCAAATTAAAATAGGAATCTCAGTTGGATCATCCTTAGCATCACCGTCGAAAACTTTTTAAATCTTACTAACCACCTAGTATTCCAAAAGCTGGTGCCAATTTTAACTTTTTGATTAAACCAAACAGTACATGCGAAATTAAATATAAACCATTCACACAACTGAATGAAAATAAACTGAGTAATTAATTACACAACTTGCTGGATAAACCATCGGCCACCAAAGAAATAATCCAATACAAATATCCAACACAGGAATAAAACAAATCTGAAAAACTGAACTAAAAATCTTGGCGACATGCCCTAAATAAAACTGAAACTGATACAAGATTCCTACTCTAGTAATGAATGAATGATGCTTCTAATCCAAACTCCTGATAGCATCCACATATGCCGCAGCTCCGTGTCCCTAGAATAGAATATCAATCCTGGCGTCCCTGTGGATGGACACCTAAAAGGTTTTGAAAATAGTTTTATAGCAAGGGTTAGAACCCAAAATATTTTAAAAATATTTAGCAAGTGAATTAACTACAGTAATTTAAAATGCATGAATGCGGTTCATATTTAAGTTAGTGTCGCACTCCCTTGTGGACATTCTCACCCCTCCACTATTGTGCACACCTACCGGTTACCTTAACCCCACCTAGTTGTACTACCCCGTCCAACTAGTCCTGGTATAACCTTCCCTTGCCACACTACTCTAACCCGAGTATAATAATTCTTGAATTATAAGTTATCTCACAATTAACTTAATTAATTCCTCTTAAATAGTAGCATAAAACCATGTCACAAGTTATAGAAAGTAAATATATCACACACTATATTATTACCCATATATAATATTTACTACCATTATATACATACCTTTACCACGACATCGACACATATAACATACGTATATCCATCCCTTCGAGTATACCCTCGCCGGATGATTCCCTCTAAAATGCTATCTCACTAGGTGTGCTCACTAAACCTAGTTTTCCCAAGTTGGAATCGCTCACCAACTTGGCCCAAAATATAAACGTAGAGGAGGCGGTCATATTTCTTCCCTGAAAGTGAGATAAATCCCTCACCCATATATACCGGACGCTATGACCTGGGTATATACCCGCACTACTCCTCAAGCTAGGGGATTCACCCACATCGCGCAACCTCCCTCGATAGCATTAGAGTATATAAATTTAATAAATATCTAGTCACTAATATTTAACATCACACACAATATATACATTTATATATATATATATATATATATATATATATATATATATATATATATATATATGTACGTGTATATTGTGTGTGATATTAAATTTCAGGCAGTGTACGGGATTTTGAGTACACGGTAAAGTCGGGGTTTATATTATATATATACGGTGTAGTGATAGTGTGTGTATATATATATACACTATCACTACACCGTAAATATATAATATAAACCCCGGCTTTACCGTGTACTCAAAATCCCGTACACTGCCTGAAATTTCCTGAGTCTGTGGCCCGACTCAACTTAATTAATTTTCTCTCTAATAAAATTATCATTATTCCGAGTCTGTGGTTCGACTCTAATATATTTAATTCACATCTCAATTAATATAATACTTTTCCCGATTCTATGGTCCGACTCTAATTAAATTAATTAACACACCCATTAATTTAACACTTCCCCGAGTCTATCGTCCGACTCTAATTAAATTAACTAACACACTCATTAATTTAATACCTCCCCGAGTCTATCGCCCGACTCTAATTAAATTAACTAACACACTCATTAATTTAATACCTCACTGAGTCTATCGTCCGACTCTACTTAAATTAACTAACACACTCATTAATTTAATACCGATCCGAGTCTGTGGTCCGACTCCCAGTTAATTAATTTTTATATTAATTAATTTACACCAATCCGAGTCTGCAATCCAACTCTAATTAAATTAATTATCACTCCTATTAATTTAATTCCTACCCGAGTCTACAATTCGACTCTAATTAAATTAATTTACACATTAATTAATCAACACCAATCCCAGTCTGTGGTCCGACTTTAATATAATTAATTTACACATTAATTAATTAACATAAATCCGAGTTTGTGGTCCGACTCTAATTAAATTAATTTACATACTTATTAATTTAATAACTTGGTGTCACCCCACTATTTTCCCCGGACTCGTTCACTTGGCCCATACCTTAATATTTTTCGAGTCTATATCCCGACTCCAATTTAACTACTCTCTCTCCATATTTAATTTATTACTTTGGTTTCACTTAACCAACATACCCGGACTCGCTCACTTGGTCCATTTTACATCTCATAATTTCGTTCCCCCATATTCTCCCACAATGTGTCACACATTCATCTTCATAATTTCCCCAATTATATTTACCTATAATTATTAGCATACCCGGACTCGCCCACTTCGTCCATAATTAAATATTTCACCTAAATTCCTTTAATAATGTAGTGCCACCCAACTACAATACCCGAATATTTTTCCTCGGCCCAATATCAATAATTATGAATTATTTCTCGAAATTCGTTCATCTCATGACATACCGTTCACACCCTCCTAAACCCAATTATATCACACTATAATTGTTAAGGAAATATGTGTCTCGTATAAATTTATCACCAAATAAAAGTAAGGGATTAAAATTTAAATAAAATCCTCATTATAAACAAACTGGCCGAACTGTCAAATTCCTGGGACTCTCGATCGATCGAGCCCCCTGGGTCGATCGATCGATCGAGCAGGTGGTTGTCTTCCTCGGCTTGCTGTTTCAGCCATGGCCGAATTTCCAAGGTTTTACCTCTCCATTTTCCAACCTTAAATGATGAGTTTTAACCAATTAATTACTCCCAAAACAAGTCTCAATCATCTACAACTGTTTTAGCATTCTTGATTCATACGATATTTCACTATATTTAAAGATGGATTTTCCCATTAAAATTCATCAATCTTGTTCTACAAACCAATTTCCAAATCCAGATTTCCCCCAGTTTATATTCCGAATTCTTATTCCAATCAAATATCTATACTATGATATGTTCAACACAACAATTTTTACTATGAATCTCATTCAATAGTTTCAGGAACAAAATCCCCATTTTGTACCCATTTATCCCCAAAACGAATTTTGGTTTACACATCACTACGATATGAATTGATTATCATCAATTTAGAAATCACAACAGTTAACCACTTGCCTGAAATTGTTCGTAGGGCCTGATCCGTTGTTGATGTCCCTTAATTTGGCTCCAATAACCTCCAATTTGCTCTTAATTTGCTTTTCCCCAAATCCCCTCTCAAACCCTAGGTTTAGAGTTATGTTGGCTGTTATTCCCTAATCTCTCAATTAGGTTAAAAACATCCTATCCCGTTTTTGGCAATGTGGGCCGAATTAAAAAGGCCCAATTCACCCCGTGTGGGCCCGGCGATGCCCGAAAATACCCCGAGACCCAATTGCTTCCCCCGAGTACTCTTTTCTATCTATCTCGACCCATCCGGACACAACCGCGCACTCAGAATTTACATTCGAGATACTTTTTGAAATTTTCAAATTATGACCTCAAAATGTGACACACGAGATTTTGAATCATTAAACTTAAAAGTCGCCAATTATAAATAATTCGGCTCACTCAAATAAATTCTCCAAGTCATGAATATAAGTTTCTCCAATTTAAATATTTTATAACTCCCAAAAATAATTAAATATTAAATCCTCAAAATTACGGGTTGTTACATTTTCCTTTGGTCTTGTAGGTGAATAATCCTTTTTTATACCACTTACCCTCACTAATTGATCTTCGATATTGCTCATGCTAAGCAATACTCCTACTATGTCTGTTTAGAGTTAAAAATTATAATAGATATGAGTATAAATTTATAATTATGATGTTTATAAGTGTTGATGTAAATAGTTGAATTCTTACCAGATAGCTGCTTGTTGTTCGTCCTTAATGGGGCATGGTTGAAATCGAGGAATTCAAAGCGATGGAGACCAATGTTTGGGTAATTCCCTAAAATTTCTTTGACCAAGGTGTTGTGTAAGAAGTAGTTAATGCATTTGTGGATGACTAACTTATAGTTAGGCTTGTTGTCCATAACTATGAATATCGAGAATGTGTAAATTTCTCCCTCATCCAACAACTATTTCAACTAGTAAACTAATTTGGTCCTTATGCAAGCATGGATGTGATCTCCTTTTGAGAAGAAAGGAACGTGTGTAAGTGAAATGTATTGTACAACAGAGAATTTTATATAGATTGGAGATATATTAAGTGGATACCATTTCATCAAGTAATATCAAGTCAGTGCTTATGACTTCATTATTAGCTTTATTATTGCGAGTCTTCCATTTTCTTGAAACTTGCGCCTACATTATCCAACAAATCCATTTTTGAGGATCGTTAACTAATGCCAACTTACTCATGATGTATTATGTGATTGGATTGTGATTGAAGTAAGCATCAGTTTGGTTAATCATCAAGTTTACAAATGAAATATAAATAAGTAATTTTAATGTTATAATTGAATTTGACATACTTTTATCTAACGAATCGAATTGTTCTGAATAAGATATTATCAAGAATACTAAATGATAGACTCTCTCCATTTCTTCCTAAATTAATTTCACCTTGTCAATCAGGATTTTTAAAAGGAAGCTCTATCGTAGATAATGTTTTATTAACTCAGGAATGCATGTCTAGAATAAATCAAAAAAACTTTGGGGGAACTGTTATTCTTAAACTAGATATGTCTAAAGCTTATGACATAGTATCATGGTGGCTTTTGCTAAATTTTTTGAGGAGAATGGGATTCAATGAAACGTGGGTGGACCTAGTTTGGATAACAATATCTAGTGCCTGGTTTACAGTTATGCTTAATGGTGAAAATGTGGGATTTTTTGCTTCTCCGAGGGGGCTTAGACAAAGGGATCCTCTATCCCCTAGTCTCTTCATAATTATGGCTGATGTCCTTTCCCGGAATTTGGAAAATATTCTGCTTAAAAAGGGATATGTGGGATTTAAAATTCTCATAAACAGTCCAAAGTCCAACCACCTAGCATTTGAAGATGACATTATCATATTCAGTTCAGGTGTGAAAAAGGAAGTTAAGCAGATTATAGATGTTATAAGTCTTTATGAGAAGGTTTCAAGACAACTAATGAACAAGTCAAAGAGCTTTATGGTGGTTTAAAATAATGTGAAGAAGGAGAGAATAAAATATTTACAGATGTGTACTGGAATGTCTATAAAAAAAGATCCCATAACATATCTTGGATTCCCCTTATTTAGTGGAAGGAGAAAAATAGTATTTTTTGAAGAAATGGTTCAAAAAATCAAAAGAAACATCCAAGGATGGAAAGCCAAATGTTTAATTGCTGGAGGAAAGTTGGTTTTGCTAAAGTTAGTCCTATCATCGATGCCTTTAAATATGCTTTCAGCCTTGTCCCCTCCTAAAACAGTCCTTACAAGAATTAATATTCTTATGTCTAAGTTCTTCTGGAGCTCATTTTATGGGGAACCAAGATATCAATGGAGTTCATGGGAATTAATTACAAAACCACTAAATGATGGAGGATTGGGTCTAAGAAATATTTTTGACATTAATCAAGCTTAAAGTATGAAGATATGGTGGAATTTCAGAAGCAACTCTTCTCTCTGGTCAAAGTTCATGAAAACAACCTCCTGTAGGAAACACCATCCCACCTTAGGAAAAACTAGAGTTGGAGCCCACTCGTGGAATAGGATGTGCTCAGTCAGATTACTTGCAGAAGAGAATATGGGTTGGAAAATCGGCGAAGGTAACATCAGTATTCACTGGGACAACTGGGGTATCCAAGAGTGTAAAAATACAAATATCGAAGATAAGGCCTTAATCAATTAGTTCTAGGATGAGAAAGGCAACTAGGATAGAGATAAGGTGTATAACAAGTATCCTCTGGAAGTGGCTATTAAAGTTCTGCATTTCTAGGAGATTTACCATCTCTAAGAGGATTCTTTTGTATGGAAACCTTGTTCTAATAGAATTTTTAACATAACATCTGCGTGGAACTTATGCAGACTGAGAAATCCTTCAATGTTCAACACTAAGTTTTACTGGCACCCAAAAATTCCAAATAAGATATCAGTTTTTATGTGGAAGCTCTTAAATAATCTCCTCTCGACCGATGAAAAAGTAAAATCCATTGCTATAAGAGGTCCATCAAAATGCCACTGTTGCTCTAACCCTTTAGAAGAGACAATAGATCACTTGTTTGAGTCAGGAGAAATAGTTTCAAAAGTGTGGGATGAGATGTCAAAAAAACATGGAGTTTAGAGAGCTAAAGGAAGTGGAGTTAGAATTCAGATCATCAATTGGTGGATTCATGGAGAAAGAAAAGAAGATGATATAAACAAAATGACCCATACAATTATTTGTTGGAGCATTTGGAACCAAAGGAACAAAAGTAGATTCAAAAGTAAACAAATAAAATTCCAATAAATTCTTCTTCACATAAAGCATGAGATAACTCCCATTAATATGGTTCATCATTCCTCCATTAAAAGACTCCAAATTAAATGGTTGTCTCCTCCTTCTGGTGTCCTAAAACTAAATGTGGATGGAAGTTCGATAGGAAATTAGAGTATAGGTGGAGGAGGGAGAGTGTTGAGAAATCATGCTGGAGAATTCCTTTGGGCATTCCATAATAATCTAGGGGTTGTTTCAAATATGGAAGCAGAGGTGATAGCTTTGCTCAATGCTTTGGAGTATTATAAAGACTTGAGTGACTATGATCTGCATATTGAAAGTGATTCAAAGACTTTAGTGGAGATAATAGAAGGCAAAAGAAAACTCCCTTATAGCATAAAATGGACCATTCAAAAAATAAGGAGGCTGTTATCAGATTACAGATATTCAATAATGCTTACTTTAATGGAGGGGAACAAAGTAGCTGATTTCTTAGCAAAGATGGGCAGTAAAGAGAAAAAAATGTCTTCTCTCCAACTATAAAAGACTTTCAAAAGGAGCTTAAAGGTCTTCTTATAGTTGACAAGTGGGGTTTGCCATACTTTTTTAATGAATAGTAGCTCATGGAGTTTAGTTTCGTGTCTTGGTGGCTTAAAATTAGATTTAATATACTCATTCCCTCTAGCTATTGTAAAGGTTCTAAGTTCTAAAGAACCTCATTTACGTCTTTCTTTCATGATTTCTCAAAGTTTAGGGTTTCATGTATGCCACCTAGAATAGGCTTTTTCTTCTAAAATAAATTCAAAATAAATCTTTCGATAAAAAACAATATTAATCATAAAAAAACTAATGAATCGAAGACTTTTTTTGAAGACCACATTTTTTGTCTTGTTGTATTTATCCGAGTAATCTGACAGTATTAAAAATTTCAAGCCGGAACGTGAAATAACTCAAGATGCCGCAATGTAAAGTTGACCATGGCTAAAGACTGATCGCGGTAAGTATGCCTACATTTTTTAGAGTTTGGCTCTTATTGATTATCATGTAGAATGATTGTTGTAGGGAGTTGGTGTCATTTCAAAATGAAAGACTATTCAGGTTTCGTTACAGACATAATAATCCTGGGAGTAAATATCGTTGTGCCAATGTTTGACCCAGTAATGATTTTATCTTCAATAACCAACATCAAAAGTTGGGTGATTATCAATCTTGTTCCGTTGCAAAGTCCAACACTTTGATTTATGTTTCATAAAAAAATAGCCGGCATTCCAATTTTCAAGTCCAATTTATGGTTTGGGAGCCCTGGGAGTGTAAATGTGTTAAGAAACTCAACTGAGAAGAGAATGTCTTGATCAACAAAATTCTTGGTAGCTGTACAAAGAGAATTGAAGCCGAGATATATTTTTTTCTCTTTCGGAAGCAGGTCCATAATGTACAAATTGATTTCATCCACTACCTCATTTTTTAGAGTTAGAATCCCTCTAGAAGTTAAATACTAAGTACTAGTATAGTTGTGTCATAAGTTTGGATATGTTGATTTAACTATAGAGCTAATAGGATCATCAGTAAATGGGATAAACATATCATCAGGTATGTCTATCCAATAGGGATCGCTTAAATCTCCAGTTGAGGAAACAGACAAATCTCCATCTCCTAGAGCAAGGATCCAATCGCTAAATTCATTTGAATCTTGAATCCATATGTTTTTTTAAGAACACATGGCATAAATCCCAAATGTAGGACTTATTACTTGAGACATCTACAATATCCTCTTTGTTGCCTCTTGGTACAAGGGGTAGAGTTTATCTAAAATTACCACCAAGTAAAACGATTTTCCCACCAAACACTTTGTCATTTGAATTCGAATGATTGAACCTAAGAATATCTTTGAGCGATTTATTATTTGCAGAATATATATATATATATATATATATATATATATATATATATATATATATATATATATATATATATATATATATATATTCCATAAACAAATTTCCCATATTTATATCTATTTTCCAGATTTTGCGTTTGATAGAAAATGTGGAAAATTGATGATTTTCCAACTTGTATCAAACAGACACAAGTTGGAAAATATTCATTTGCCTTAGAATTGTTTTCCCTAGAATCAAATGTCCTGGAATCATTTGTATTTTCCTAGTTTTCTATCAAACGGATCCTAAGTTCCTTAAGGGTCCGTTTCCTTGTGCGTTGCTTGAGGAGTGCGATAATCCCTATGTCATAGTAATTTGATAACGTTACCCTACTTCTTTTTTTGGAACTCTTGGATTAAGCATAAAAATAACCCAGAATGGGAATCAAGTACAAAATATCTATAAATTAAATTGGGTCTTGCTGATAGTGAAGGCCTTAAACTGAAACATAAATGTTATTATTTTTGGAAATTAAACTAATTTTCTTTTGGATAAAATACCAAAAAGCCCCTCAAACATTTTTTCATACACATTTAGTCCAAGCCTTTTATTTTATACCAAAAAGTCCCTTATTCTCTTATCTTTAAAGGTCCACGCCAACCGCATAGTAAAGCCTTTTTGGCATGGTGAATGACTTTTTGATGTAAAATAAAAAGGCTTGAACTAAACATGTATTAAAAAAGTTCGAGGGACTATTTGGTATACCCCCCTTATCTTTTACCTATTATCTCCGTTTCTAAAGAAGTTAACGTTCTAACAGGCTTATCTGTAACTGCATTCACTTTTCTCGAAGGTTCAATGTGGCTTCCAAAACCACCCTCGAACACAAGATTAATCATTTATTAATTTTTTTGGGCATGGTCTAACTTCCCCAATTCTGTCTTTTGTATTTTCATGTACGCATCATATTTTTCATATAATAAAAATTTAAAAACCCCCAAAATTAAAAGTATAAGATAAAAAGCAAAAAATAATTTTCTATAAATAAACCCACAATTGTCCGCAACGCTTAATTGGCCTTGGAACATGGGTATTTATGGCCTCCGGAGAGGACGGCTATATAAGTGGTGCTCATTTTGAGCACGAAAAACTCCCTCACATATCTACGTTCACATTTTGTGTTTTTGGCCGTGGTTGTATGAAGCATTGCTAGGGTCACATGAGAAGAAGTTCAATTGTCCACACAATTATTATCCTCCATGTAAAATAATGTATGGCTGATGTGAGTGTACATCCAAACATAAAATAAGTGCAACCCATGTTAGTTTTTTTGGCTTCACACTAATAATTACAGTTTTTAGTCCAACCTGATGTACGGGTGTTTTGTTGTTCTTATATCACTTTCCTGGAAATTCAATGTTCTGATCCTTTGATGACGATAAAGGCTGGTTCTCTTTCTCTTTTCGCTCATAAATCCGACGACAGTGGTGGTGTGTGGGGGTTATGGCCTTGTAAAATCCCTTGGAACTTCTCCTCTCTGCCCACTCTTTGGTTTTGACAGATAATGGCCCTAAGGTTGGCTGATAAATAACACCTACTTTTTGTAGGTCACTATTCATTAAATTTAAAATGACTAAAATACCCTCCCGAATTGTCGGTTAGGCCTAAAAATGCCCCGGGACCCAAACTAAACCCCCGATTAGTTTTTTTTGACTATTTCGATCCCACTGGACACGTTGGCGCACTCAAAATGACCATACAGATGACACAAATATAATTTACCTTTAAATTTATTTAAAATGACTCCTGATGCGACTGGCACGCGTGTCCCAACTTAATTTTCGAATTGTCGTATTTATAACTCGCGATAATATTAATAAATTTAATAATCATATATTACCATAATCACTCAGTAATATTCAACAACATCATCATAATCAAATACTAACTCTCGTCTTGCTAGCATTTAAATTCGGATTAATTTCCAATTAATTATCCCAAATTAAAATTAATCCCATAATTAGAAGCAATTTCATTTAATTAATCTCATAATTAAAAGCCATAAAAGTACAGGGTATTGCATACTTTCCCCCTAATAATAGAATTTTGTCCCAAAATTTAGAAAGGCATACCTCGTAATAACGGTATCCTCCAGTACTCAAAATAAAATTCAAAGTATGGTTCGATCACTATAGCCCCCCACCTCACAACAAGTTTGTTTAGCACTCTCGACACTTTATCAGTTATAGGGTCACACCTCAATAAATGCACCTCACGTTGTGCTCTTACTAAACAATATTCGAATAAGAATATCATATACATCATTGACCGCATTATCTCAATATTATTGGGAGTTCACAGCTCACTTCGTATTAACTCCCGCGTTTATTTAAACACAAAACTCCCATCCTGGGAGAAACCATAGAACATCTGACTACTCTTATTTATTCTTATAGTCTCTATTCCCGATGGTGTGACTTTTACAAAAGGAAAAAATCCACTTAAGACAGTTTGTGGTTATCCCATTATAGTCATTAGACTCAACCTCTGACTAATCCAAAACTCTGATTATCCACTCACCTCTAGGAAGGATAGTAAGGTTTATCCACACAAAACCTCAAATAGTACCTTGTCCACGATAAATAGGTACGTGTGTTTTCACACAACTCTACCATTAGGTAATATCCTCTCCCTTCACCATAATATACTTTACTTACTAGCTATACCCGTTGTGGAAATGAAATGATAGCATTGAGTACAAAATTTCTTTCATACAGCTCCACCAGCCGTTAATCACCTTGCACCTACTCCTTGGGCTATAGGTAATACAACCTTGCCAAAACGAAACGTTATCCCCACTACTTCTTGATACCCCATATTGAAGGTGGGTTTCAAGGATCTCATCCTAGTTCAGAATAATAGTGGGAAGGAGCACATACCTGCGCGTTCACTCTCTACTAGTGTAAATAACCCAAGGATATAACAATTACTTTCCTTCCGGACAACCTGTTCCACACATTTGAAGGAACTCGTTACTTATCTTAGGTTGGCAACCCATCAAAGAAATTTACCATTTGACTCTACCATCATTGGAATCGTCGGCTGAAAACAAAATTTCTGGCTGATCTTCTTACTCTAACTGTTTTCTATCTATGAGCGGTGCACTTGGAGACTACTTACAATATCCCGCTCAACACTGACTTTCACTTATAAACGGTGCTTAATAATATTCTTCTTCCCCCGGCATGCACCAAAAGTTTTGACTCGTGCACTTTTCGCCACGATGTGCACTTCTGGACTCTTTATACCTTATTGACATCATCATTGTATTTATGCGCAAGTCACTCTCAACATTCAATTGGGTAGAACTTCGCTCCAAATTGTCCATAATAGTTACATATTTATTTTTTCAAGGGATACCCCCTTTTTACACTAAAAGAAAACTGATTTTTTCCGGTAATTTTTTTGCGATAGTTATAAGAAATGCCGAAAAAAACTTCTCCCGACATTTATTTTTAATTGGAGAAAATTTACGGGATTTATTAAAAAATGTCAGAACTTTATTGCACTTTTTATAAAAAGTTAAAAGATATGCGGTATTTTAAATTAAATGCCAAAAAATTTACACTAAAATTTAGCTTAGAATTTTTAACTTGGCGGGATCTTTAGCGGGATTTTTTTCCCCTTTTTTTGAGCGGGTTAGATATCCTCCTCTCTCTCGATCGGTCTCTCAAAAAGTCTTGCACCCCCATGTTATAAACCGACATCTGCCGACCAACAACAACTGCCTCCACGAACTATTAAGGTTTCCACCGCCGACCATCAAGTTTCTCATCGCCAAACACTCTTACTTTTAGCAAGGTACAATCTCTCAGTTTTTTTGCTTTCTATTTGACTTCCTAAAATTAGGTTGATAATATGATTATTTTGTGTTCAAACTTCATTTGAGATTGAGTTGTTCTGATTTGTGAATTTTTCTTTCAATTTTCAGGTATACATTGTTATATCTCTCGTCTCTCTCTCTAGCAAGGTTTAATCTCTCACTTAGGAGTAGTTTTCTTTTGGATTTTATATGGGTTGGATGCTTTTTCTAATTTTATCTCCAAATTGCTGATCATTTATATATCATGGACTAGGATTGTCTCCTCCACTGGACAAGAATAGAAACACCTGAGTGTACCAAGAGGTTACTAAATGAAAAGGGTGGAAGTTAACTTTCTCTTATAATATTGATATGTTAACCACAAACTACTACAATAACAATTAATATTTCTTATTGGTAAGGCTATGATATATTACTATAACTATTAATGAAAAATGTTATGACATCTATACTACTATAAAACTGAACAAAAGAACTTTGAGCGGTTTGGAAACCAAATTTCTCGTGTTCCATATTTAACCCTTTTCTTATAATCATCCTGTTGTACTTTTGGTAAGCATTTTTGTCATTTCTATTTGTTGACTCCATCTCTACCACGTCTTCCCAAACAATTATAACTCCAAAAAAAACTTCCACCCACGTTTTCCTTATCAAAACTCTTCCTCCATCCCGTTATCTAAAATTGTAGAGTTTTCACATTAAATTTTGGTCCCTCTCTACTCTTCCATCAACCATTAGTTCAGCTACACTTCTCATTCAATTTTGACTTCTACTTTTTGACTTTATATTATCTCCCTCTCCATTACAAATTTCACTCGACCTCCCACATGCCATGGTTTAATTATGTCTGGCTCCACTAAAGAGTTTCGAGGTGTCATTATTGTAAGTAAATTCAAATCCATAACTCTTAATTTTTGTTTTAATTATGTATATAACCATTAATTTTTTCCTTTTTCTGTCAGTGAATAATGCATTCCATCACCATTGTTGCGATTCTTACTCACTGCACAATCCACATAGAAAAAAAAAATACATCCCACATTGTTTGATACTACACTATGATGCATATAACACATTCCATCACCATTGTTGCCATTCCCAATCAATGCACAATCTACATAGTTAAAAAAATATAACAAAAATTTATTTTTCTAAAATATACTTACAAAACACAATTCATACTACTGAATACTCATATAATCCAAATATGTATACCTAAAAAATCACAATGTCTCTACAATATACACACATTTCATGGAAGTATGAAATCTTAAAAAGCCATAATCATAATAAGGAGCATCTGATATGCTTTTTTTATAATGAAGATTGTGAAGAATGACCGAAATAAACATTTGTAATGTGGTTCACAACTTCAAATTGCTCAATATGCACTGTGTCTGTAATTTGAATAAGAAGCAAAGTATGAGGGCTAATGTCCTAAATCCTAATTATCTTTTATTCTCTGTTACTAACTTGCTGATATTCATGGTATACTTTGCATTATGTCTGTAATCTGAATGAGAAGCAGAATATGAGGTCTAATGTTCCAAATCGCAATTTTATTATATTCTCTGTTCCTAATTTGCTAATATTCATTATATAACATTAATATATCAGTTACATTTCAAAACTTGATTTATGCAGGAATGTCTTCAATCCAACTGTTGATTTTTCCTTATATTCCTAGTTTTAGAATCACATAATTAATAAAGGAGAATCACCATACGCAATGGAAAGTATCACTAGAGAAGGGGAATTGAGAAAAAAACGAGATCGGTTACGCCAAATACATAGAAGAAAAAGCTATGACTACAGCATAACGAGAAGTATACAATGCTCGAAGGTGTCATAACTACTGACTGCGTCGATTTAGACAACTAAACTTCAAAACATGGTTTGAATTATAACCTCCAAATACCATGCTGGACAATGTTCCTCCTTCCGCAAATAAAAACTTAGTTCCGCTTAGAAAATCAGTGAATTTATTTATGGAAGGTACTGCACAAGTTAGGTCACGTGACAATTCAGACTCAAATATTAATTGTAGCACTGGAATTGTAGCAAGGGGAGAAAGTGAAAAACCCTAAATGACAGAGGACGTGGAGGCATTTGGAGGTTGGGAAGCTAAGGAATTCGATGAAAGACAAAGAGAATCAATGCAATGAGTCCCCCTATCAATCTCCCCACCACCCATCGAAGGTCCCCAGAGTCGATGACGGTGAAGAATCAGAAGTTGATCAGTCCATAATCGGAAACGGAATAATGAGCCAAAGCCCTAGAATCCATAGGTACTTGGTGGCGGTTGAGTACAATGGCACTCAATTTTCTGGGGATTAACAATAATCCAATTGTATCCGGGAAGCCTTCCATAAATTCATTGGACAACCAGTTCCAATCTTCTGTTCAAGTCGAAATGATGCTGGAGTACATACCTTATCAAATGTTTTCCATGTTGATGTGGAATGAATAAGCCAAATGCAACCTGGTGCAGTGTTACCACCTCATGAACCTGAAGTGGTTAAAAGAGCTGTGAACCATTTCTTACAGAAGAATGAGGGTGATATAATGGTAATTAATGTTAAATGTGTTGCAACTAATTTTCATGCAAGATATAAATCTCAAGAGCACACAAAATTTTATCGATTGCTATCTGGGGCAAAGCCTTTATCAACCTTTGATAATTACCGGGCTTGGCATGTGCCTGAGGAGCTAAATCTTTCAGCAATGCAGAAAGCATGCAAAGTACTTTTTGGACGTTATGATTTCAGTTCCTTCAGAGCATCTGGTTGTTAGGCGAAGTCACCTATAAAAAATTTATATGTACTTTGTGTTTCAGAGGTTGTTTCGGCTCCTTATTTCTCATCAGTCACGAAGCGGTGCCCATAAAATATTATAGAGGATGATTTATTCACGTGCTTCAAGTCAAAGACTGATGATCTACCACATAGTTCTTCAATTTCTAATCAAAATAATATAGATAGCTCCCTTGAGGCTAATCAAGGATTTAACACGAGGAGAAGTCATTATTGCTTTGTTATAACTGCTCAGGCCCGCTCCTTTCTATACCACCAGGTTAGATTAATTGTTGGTGTTCTTAAATATGCTGGTAATGGAGATTTATTAGTTCCTGATGTTGAACACATCTTGAAATCAAAGACGGTGATCTCAACGAGTCCCTTGGCCCTAATTGGTGGACTTTAGCTTGCACACATCAAATACGATCTTCCTTGATCAACATCATGAAATAAAATGGGAAAATTGTTTAGAAATAGTGCACAAGCTTCTACCGGTGTATTTAGGTTCTGGTTCTCAGGTTCTCATTGGTTAATAAATTGTATAGACGTCTCCTATTATTTGTCATCATTACTGATAACTCTATTCTTGTTTTAACTGCAACCCCACTCTTTTCTTTTTTCTTATAAATATGATGATTGTCCCCTCTTTTGTTTTTAAAATTGTACACTCATTTCCCCTGGAGCAGGGTAGAAGGTGTTAACAAAACAAAACAAGGGAGGTGAGTGTATTTTTAAAACATGATGGGAGTTATTTGTGACTATGATAAATAGAGGAGTAGTTATATGTGATTTGGGAAAAAGCTTCACCTACAAATGCACCAGTTTTTTCTTTCTCATTTTTCGTTTAAGAATTCCATGATGGATTTAAGTCAACCAAAAATATCCAAATTCGTTTTAATGGACAACTGAGATAAAAAGGCAAACGACATCCTTCATAAGATCTGCAATGCAGTAATGCACAAAAATTGTCACTATTTTAGTTTAGTTAGAATATCAAATATTAGTACTTATGACTTGCTTTATGTTAAATGTTTATCAATGTAACCTTATATAATGGTTACAAACACAGGTGGCGTAAGGCTGCGCTTTACTGATGTACGATGCCTAGCTCGATCAATGCATGCACATGTAATCCAAAGTTATATAAAAAAGTATGAAAGAGTTACATACCGATGAAGGTAATTACTTATCACTTGAAATTTCAAACGTATCAAAAATATTATGTCTGACATGGTATCTCTAACTTCAATTTTTTAAACATAATTAACGGTTTTACAAGGTGAGAATGTCACAACATCTACCATACAAGAATCATCTGAAGAAGGTGAATAAATTACCCACATTGATAAACTTAAAGGAAAAAAATTGTTTGCCTACTGATATGCTTTCTGATAATATATCAAAGATCTACAATCAAATGGAAAGGGAGAAAAAGAGGGGCTAGGGTTTCATCTTGACATAAACTAGAAATGTGTTACAATGAAAGGAAGAAGAGAGAATATATAACCTACTATAACCACCTAATAATAAAATAAAAGGGAAAATACTAAAGTACCCTTAATGCTAAATAAAACTCTAATATCCCCCCTCAAACTCACGATGCTGCAGCGAGAAGCATTGAGAGTTTGCCAACCAAAAAATGAAAATACTGAACTGGATGAGACTTCGTAAATAAATCAGCTATCTGTGCAAAGGAAGAAACAAAAGGAAAAGTGATGGCGCCATGCATAAGATGATGACGAGCGATATGACAATCAATTTCGATGTTCTTAGTCCTCTGATGAAAAATCGAATTGTGAGCAATCTGAATAGCACTCTTATTATCAGAGTACATAGGAGTGGGCTGAGAAAGAGAGACACCCATATCTGCAAGTAACCGACATAGCCAAACAACCTCGTGAGTGGTATAATCCATAGCACGATACTCGGCTTCCTTGGAAGACACTGGAACAACAACTTACTTTTTGCTCTTCCAAGAAACAAAAGAATCACCCAAAAACACACAAAATCCAGTAACCGATTTGCGATCTATAGGATCACCGGCCCAATCAGCATTAGAGTATGCACGCAGCTCCAAAGAAGACGATGAAGGAAGTAAAAGACTCTAAAATCGAGTGCCTCTCAAGTATCGTAATATACGATGAACAACTACCCAATGAACTGTAGTAGGAGCAGTAACAAACTGAGTAACAACATGGACCGCATGAGCTATATCTGGACGAGTAATAGTGAGAAACCAAGTTGCCCACAATAGTGCAATATAAGGTGGGATCAGGCAAAAGGACACCATCATACGAGGAAAGATGAACATTAAGCTACAAAGGGGTATCAACAATCTTAGTATCAGTGAGGTGAGCACGTTCAAGAATGTTCTCAATGTACTTAGATTGTGAGAGAAGATAACCCTTTGGAGAATGACCTAGCTCAATACCCAAAAAGTAACGTAGGGGCCCAAAATCCTCCATCTCAAAACAACGAGATAATTCAGACTTCAATGCTATAATTCCACCAACATTATCCCCAGTAATAATCATATCATCAACATACAAAGAGACCAGAATACGACCACCCAAGGTGCACCTAATATAGATACTGAATCATTTTCACTTGGAATGAACCCAAGAGAGGTAATCACGACAGTAAACTTCTGAAACTAAGCCCGTGGTGCCCGTTTGAGACCATATAAGGCTTTCTTAAGCCTACAAACTTCACTAGGACCATGTGGAACACCCGGAGGAGGAGTCATATAAACCTCCTCATGAAGACCACCATTCAAGAATGCATTTTTAACATCCATTTGCGATATATGCCACTGACGAACATATGCAACAACAATAAGAGTACGAATAGTAGTCAATTTCGCAAAAGGAGCAAAGGTTTCGTCATAATCCATACCATATTGTTGAGAAAAACCCTGAGCAACCAATCTTGCTTTGTAATGATTAATTGACCCATTTGATCTGGTTTTGATTTTATATACCCAATGAGATCCAATTGCCCGCTTACTAGCAGGTAAGGGGACCAAACTCCAAGTATCTGTCTGATGCAAAGTAGAGAGTTCCTCAGCCATAACCTGCTGCCAAAGAGGATCAATAACTGCCTCTTTATACGACGAAGGCTCAGAGAGGCAGTGAATAGAGGATAAAAATGAAGCAAAAGAATCAGAATAACAAGAGTAAACAAAATTTGGTGACTGAGTGGACTTATGTGGACATTTTGGATAGCGAGAAGGAGGTTCCACCGTTTCAACAGGTGCTTGGGTGGCCACATGAGAAGGGGGACCATCAGGAACATCGGATGGCAAAGTACCTGCATCAGTAGAAATAATAGGAACAGGAGGACATGGGGTGGCACAGTGTCGGTGGTGCAAGGTGCTTTAGATGGAACACTCTCATCATTATCAGAGAACGGATCAATATTAAAGAGATCAGATTTAGTGTGTTCATGAGGGCTATCAGGAATAAAAAAGAAAGGGATATGCTTAAGAAACACAACATGGCGAGAGACATGTAATTTTTTAGTAACTGGACCATAACAACGATATCCTTTTTGACCCTCACCATAACCAATAAAGACACAAATAGCTGACTTTGGAGATAATATGGTACGTTCCACACGAGGTTGAAGAACAAAATAAGTACAACCAAACACCTTTAAGGAGGAATAATCAGGGGCACACCCATACATCTTTTCAAAGGTGACAAACCTGAGCAATGAGAGGTCGGAATATTATTAATCATATTGACAGCAGTAAGGATAGCCTCTCCCCAAAACTCACTAGGGACATATGCGAATAATAAAAGAGAGCGAGCAGTTTCAACAATGTGCTTATATTTCCTTTCATCAACACCATTTTGCTCACGAGTGTCAGTACAAGATGATTGGAGAATAGTTCCATCTAAATCAAGCAACTCACCGAAATTTTGAGAAGTATATTCCCCACCCAAATTGCATCTAAAACATTTGATAATAGTATAATAATGAGTTTTGACAAAGGCACGGAATTTGTTATAAATATAAAAAAAATTCGAACGTTATTTCATGAGAAAAACCCAACAGTAACGCGTATAATCATTAATAAAGGAGACATAATATCGAGACCCTCCTCTTGTAATAACAGGATATGGTCCCCACATATCAGAATGAATAAGATCAAAGGGTACAACAGTAGAGGAAATACTACATTAAACGGTAAAGCTAAAAATTTTGCAAGTTTATAACCGCTACAATCAGAGATATTATGACAATGCAAATTTCCTAATTTTCCTATAGAAGCCAAATATTTTAATCTTGACCCTGAGACATGACCAAGATGAGAGTGCTATAAATAAAAGCTAGACGAATGTGAACTGAAACGAAAGGATGACAAGTCAACACTAGAAGCTGCAACCATTGGTACATTGAGTTTATCCATGATGTACAATCCTCCTACCTACGGCCTGTCATAATAACCTTCTCAGATTGTGGATCCTGCACATGATAAAAGGTAAAAGAAAAGGAAACTTAGTAACCGGCATCACATAGTTGACCAAAAGAAATAAGATTCATTATAATCTTAGGAATGTGGTAAACATTAGAGAGAGATAAGTTGGGTGAGTCAATAGTTCCAACACCTGTTGAGGGCATGAGAGTACCATCAGCAGTCATAACAGGCAACGAAGAAGTGGGACAAAAAGAACCAAAAGTGGAAAAAATTGGTGACATGTGATTAGAAGCGCTGGAGTCTAGAATCCAAATACCTGAGGACTTACCGGGTGAAGAGATGGACATAGCGTGAGGTTGTGCGGCAAGCAACTTTTGAAGCTGCTCAGCAAGAGAAGACATGCATGGAGTTAATGATGAAGAACTTGAAATGAGTCTGATGGCGGTACAACTGCTGCAGTATTAGGCTATAAAGGCCTATATGAATGCTGCTGAGATTGGTTGTTGGATTTTCAAGTAAAAAACTATTGTTGAGGTGGTCGACTATTTGATTGTTGTTGTGGTGCTCGCAACTTAGGGAACTAAGACTTCCAATGAGCCTTCTCCTTATAGTAGCTACATTCACCACTTTCAACTCTCGAATAAGGCTTGTTCTGATCACTGGAAATTGGCCAAGAGGAGGCTTCGAAAATAGATGGATTAGGGTCCGAAGAAATTACCTTCCCTGACTGAGTCTTGAGATGAATCTCATCGGCTAACAACTCGTGAACAACTGAATCAATAGTTGGAAGTGGTTTACGATGAAGAATCGACCCACGAAGACCCTCAAAATCATTACACAGTGCCATCAGAAATTGAACCAGATGTTGTTCCTCCCTATTAGATACATATGGTGCAAAGGACCACAATTCAACTGACTCCGTGAGATCCAACTGATCCCATAGATCCGTCATAGGAGAATAGAACTCCTGGATACTCAAATTTTTTTGCTCAAGAGCCCAAATATCGCACTCCAACTGGTACTTTTTTGCAAAATTATATTGTGTATACAATCTGCCCAAATGATCCCAAACATCATTTGCATAATCATATTTAGCCAACTGCATACTTATAGAAGGTGCAACGGAGTTGTTGATCCAAGTGATGATTTTCGAGTTGTTTGCCTCCCAAACATCCAACAACTCTGCATATTTTTCAGCGTTCATCTTATCGTTAGGCTTACTCAAATCGCCAATAATGTAACCCCAAATCTTCTTTCCTTTCCAAAAATTCTTCATAACATAACTCAAATACATATAATTTTTTCCATTTAATCTAACACTAATTGATTACAAAGAATCATCTCTTTCACCAACCATTGCCAAAATAAACACTCAAACAGTACCCAAATGGAACCAAATCGAACGAACTAAACAATTAATCAAACAAACAGGAGGAAAACGACCATAATTACCTTAAAAACAGTCGAGCAAACAGAAAAGTACACTTCAAATAGTACCCGCCGACTGTGTTGATGAGATTAAGCTTTGATCCCACTCTGATACCATGATAATATATCAAAGATATATAATCAAATGGAAAGAGAGAAAAAGAGGGTCTAGGGTTTCATCTTGACATAAACTAGAAATGTGTTACAATGAAAGGAAGAAGAAGGAATATATAACCTACTACAACCACCTAATAATAAAATAAAAGGGAAAATACTAAAGTACTCTTAATGCTAAATAAAACTCTAATACTTTCTTTATGCATAAGAGAACACTAATTCGAGTAGTGGTATTGATGATCGGTACAAAAATGGATGAGTTCATCAAGTTGGTTGGAGCTAACAACATCGAAGACTTCATAATAGTGCTAGAAATTTCCAAGAGACATAAGTTTTTCAGTGTTTTCAACTACTATCACCTACTCTGTGTTGATATTATGGCGCAAGTGTTTTTCTACAGATAACTCGTGTCATAATGCATTCAAAGTCATACAGAAGGCATAACTGATTTGCGACAACCATTAGTAACATAACTATTATTTTAGTATTTCAACTTCAATTATAATACGTGATGAGATTAATTTATTTTAAATGTATCATTTTCAACAATGTACTTAAATTACGCCTTGCATTATGCAGTTGTTCATTATATTTATGCACAATTTAACTTGTAATTTAACTTTTCTGCGTGTTACGTATTTCGCTGCCTTAGACTCTTGACACAATTTGCATTTTACTTCCTGGGGGGTTCAAGTTAGCATGTTGTTTCTTTAACTTCTCAAGTTTTTTCTTACTTTTGACAAAAAGCCAAAGCAATCCAACAGTCTTCAGATCATTCATTCTCAGATAATTCTTGAAATCCTCCGCACACTCTGAATAGTTGACATATTTATAATTTTTATCGTATAACACATGCATCGCGTGTGCCCCGCTGCTAGTATTAACGAAATAGGTTGAGATATCTATTTAAAGTTTTTAACATACTTATGTTTCATGAAAGAATGAGTACCCAAATTATGCCCAACTATTTTACCTATGTTAGTGTTATTAGTGGATGTACAGAGCTAGAGGGTGCATTGTTTCATGGTCATGTTACTAAACTTGGGCATGACAGTAACAATTTTGTGGTCAGCTCTTTAATTGATTGTTATTCAAAAAGTGGGAGAATTGATCAAGATGTATTGTTATTTGAAACGACTAAGGAGAGAAATGATATTCTCATTAATTCTATTATCTTGGAGTATTCTAAGAACCTATGTGGTGAGGATGCTTTAAAGTTATTTATGGAAATGCTGTGACACCCCGACTAATTAAACACCGGGTAGCTACTCCTTTATAAAATTAATTCAAAATGCCAAGTTGGCTCAGTTAATAGCATCACTGTCGAAAACGTTTTATTATTACTAACCACCTAGTATTTAAAAAGTAAGTGCCAAATTTTATTAAATCTGATTAACATGCAACAAGAGTAATGAATAACTAAATAACACCATTCACCATACTGAAGTAAAACGAATAACCATCACAAAATGTAAATAAACTCTGGAGGAAAAACTCCTCAATACAAATCCCATAACCGATAAGTAAACTGAAATAAATAACTAAAACTGAATACTGAGCAATACATGCTAGAGTCTGAAAACTGAAATGTAAAAATGTCTAATAGAATTGGGCAACATGCCCTACGACTGATAGATGCTGAGACTGGAATCCAAATGAGAGAAGCGTCTACATGCAAATCCCTGTAGCTTCCACAAACAGCTACAGCTCGTCACCTGAATGAGAATCCTATGCTTGGCGTCCTTGTGGCTGGGCACCTAAAATGGTTTTACAAGAAAATATATTTGAAAGCAAATGGGTCAGAGCCCGAAAGTGGAAATCATTTTAAAAACCTGCAAGTGCTTTAAAAACATTTAAAACATTAAATGCAAAGTACATGTTAGGACGTGCACTCACATTAAATTCTCACCTCTCGACTAACTGTGCACTCCTAACGTAATTACCCATCTATAACTACCCTTTCCACTAGCTAAGTGACAACGTAACTAGCTAGACTACCAAAGGTTCTACCCATTTTACTCGGTTAATTTAACATAACAACGCTCGTAATTTAATAGAGGTTTAACGTAAACTCAGTTACTAACTATGCCCTTGATATAACTATCAACTAACTCATTATATATCTTGAAACAATACCGTAATATTTTTACAACATTAACATGAGGATTTCCATTAATTTAATGTATATTATTCACATCATAAATATACGATACAAGCACCCCGCAATCTAAGCTATGGTGCACACATACTCTGCTATCCATCCCGGTACATCACGTATATAAGGATCACATATTCCGAATCTCTCAGGAATAGTTCAGATAACACAAATCACAAATAGTGGAGGCGAACACAGTCACCATCACATGGGTCACGCACATACCTACGCTCCCATGATCATGCAGACTTATTAATATCACAATAAGTCCTTCTATGATCTATGTTCATCAAGGTACCAGTCTAAATCCCCCCCGTAGGCACACAAGGATTAGAGGGTCCTAAGCGAACGCAAACCTCCCGTGATAGCAAGTATGGTAGGTATGTCATACACACAAATACTATATACTAAGCATTCACACATCTTAGATATCACCATTTAATAAGGTATAGGCTACATCATAATACCATTATTCCAAACTTATGTATTTTTCAAGTCTCCCTTTAATATAAAGTTAAATTACCAACACGTCTCACGTCGTAGTCCCTTAACCTTAAAACCTATCTATAATAGATTATTAGGTTCCGATTATTCCCAAATATAACATCTTTATTCCTAAGGTCTTTACTTCTGCTCTAAGCCTTATTTCATCGAATTATACAATTTTGCACTATTAACCCCAAACGTTACCTCTCTAACGAATTTCAATAACCTAGAATAATTCCCCGAATTGCATTCTAATTAAAGTCCACTATAATAATCACACCTACTGGTCTCCTTAAGGTTGAGGGTATTCATAAGGTCTCCAAACATATTCTCCGAGGGTTTCCACCATTAAAATCAAATTAAGGAAAATTTTACTCATTCTGGGAAGGTCGATCGATCGACCTATGAATATCGATCGATCGATCTAGTCGATCGATCGACTGATGAATGTCGATCGATCGATCGAACAGGTATGGCTACGGACTGCTTCGTTCTGCAGATTTGAAAATGTCCCAAAACTTATTTCTAACGTGTGATTCTCAAATATAACGTTATAGTAATGTCATATAACAATCCTACAATGTTACTAACGTTCACAAACCACTAATTCAACATCTAAAGGCTACATATGGGTCAAACTTCATCAAAAACCTAGTTTCCAGATTTTATCTCAAGAACATTCATAAACTTCATCTTAAATCCGTTTTTGGTATAACAAAAGTCGATAATTCTCTTAATATAATCTTCCAGTAACATTCTACATGCAACCTATATCCCAAAATCTAAACTAATAACTCCAATCTTATGGGTTTTTCATTATCTTCCAAGAACATACAAAATTTATGAATAATCTAACATGGAAGAAGCATTCTCTGAAATTTAAATGGAATAAATCACTTGCCTTGATTGTTTCTGAATCTGGTGTTGGGTTTGTAATCTCTTTCTGCAGATTTTCTGCAGAATTCCTCCTCTTTCCCTTCCTCTCTAAGCTTTCTTCTTCCAAAGATGGCTATGGTGGCTAGGGTTTTCTTTTGGGAGAGTTGGAAGACTAAATGATAACCTACGTAGCTTATGGGGTTAATAAAGGGTTGGTTGGGTCAATTCCTTATCAGATTACAACTCTCAATTTTCGTCACTTTTAATTACCGAAAATACCAAATTACTAAAATATCCTTTATGGTGTCGGAATGGCCTAAAAATACCCCGGGACCCAAACTATACCCCCGGCTAGTGTTTTCTGACTATCTCGACCCTTCCGGACGCGTTGAAGCACTCAAAACGACCATACGGATTATAGATTTTAAATTCACTTTTATCATCAATATATTATACTGTGACGCGGCGGTCCCACGCGTCTCAACAAAATTTCTAAAATGCCGTATATAAATCTCACGACAAATTTTATAGTACCAAATACATATATAATCAAATATGCACATAATCAAATACCAATTCGCATCTCATTAGTATTTATAACCCGGATTAATTTCCAATTAATACGCATTTAATTAATTAATCCCATAAATAAATATAGTCAAAAGTACGGGGTATTACATACTTCCCCCCTAATAACTGAATTTCGTCCCGAAATTCGAAACTAGAAAGTACCTGCTAAAAATAACTCTGGATAACGTTCGCGCATCTCATCCTCGCGCTCCCATGTGGACTCCTCGACATTGTGATGTCGCCACTGAACACGCACTAACGGGACTATCTTTGACCGCAGTTTCCTCTCGCTCCGGTCCAAAATAGCAATTGGCCCCTCCTCGTAAGAGCTATCCGGCTGGAGATCGACGTCCTCCACAGCAATGTGAGAATGAGTCAAATTGTCCCTAAGGTATTTCCTCAGCGAGGAAATATGGAACACGTCGTGAATCCGATGCAAGTGCTCCGGTAGTCCAAGTCTATATGCAGCCGGTCCTATTCGCTCAATAATAGGAAACGGCCCTACATACCTAGGTGCCAACTTCCCCTTCTTCCCGAATCGCATAATCCCCTTCATCGGAGATACCCTGAGCAAAACCTGGTCCCCCACTTGGAACTCCCTGAAAAATCTCTTCGCATCAGCATAACTCTTCTGCCTGTCTTGAGCTACCCGAATGCGACTCCGAACTAACTCAATCCTTGCCGAAGTATCATGGATCACTTCTGGCCCAAGTAATTTGTTGTCCCCCACCTCCAACCAACATGCTGGGGAACGACAAGGCCTGCCGTACAATGCCTCAAACGGAGCCATGCCAATCGTGAACTGATAGGAGTTGTTGTAAGTAAACTCCACCAGTGGAAGGTACTGCTCCCATCCGCCCCCGAACTCAATAATGCACATGCGTAGCATGTCCTCCAACATCTGGTTGGTGCGATCTGTCTGCCCATCGGTCTGCGGGTGAAAAGCCGTACTCAACCGCAATTCCGTGCCCATGGCCTCCTGGAAACTCTCCCAAAACCTCGAAACAAATATCTTGTCTCTGTCAGACACGATATTCAGGGGCACACCGTGAAGTCTCACAATCTCTGAAATGAAAAGCTGGGCATACTGTCCCGTAGTGTAGTCAGTCCTTACGGGTAAGAAGTGAGCGACCTTGGACAACCTGTCCACAATTACCCAAACGGGGTCGTGACCCCTCTGCGTCGTAGGCAACCCCTTGACAAAATCCATGGATATGCTCTCCCACATCCACACCGGAACCTCCAACGGCTGTAGCAATCCTACTGGTCTCTGATGGTCCACTTTTACAAGTTGACAAGTGGCGCATTTCGAGACAAACTCAGCGATATCTTTCTTCATACCGCTCCACCAATATTGCCGTCTCATGTCTTGGTACATTTTGTCCCCTCCGGGATGTACCGCGAACCGTGAGCCGTGCGACTCAGCCATAACATCGTGCCGTAATTCTTCCCCTTCCGGAACTACCAACCTCCCATTGAAGCGCAATCCCCCATCTGAGCTAACGGTATAGGACTCGGCTCCCTCTGCAAGTAATCGAACTATCTGCTCCTGACAGAACGAGTCATCGGCCTGTGCCCGTACTACCTTCGTGACAATCTGCGGTGTAACGGTCATCACAGACATGAAAGATCGGGCCACTGCATCCTGGTGTCCCAATCCCTTCCACTTAGCCTTCCACACCTCTGCCACCTCATCTGCTGGCCTGCGGCTCAACGCGTCTGCTACCACGTTAGCCTTACCCGGGTGGTACTGGATGTCGAACTGGTAGTCCTTCACAAACTCAAGCCACCTACGCTGCCGCATGTTCAACTCCTTCTGCGTGAACAGATACTGTAGGGACTTGTGGTCCGTGAACAGCTGAAACTTCTCCCCCAAAAGATAGTGCCTCCAAATCCGTAAGGCAAATACCACTGCCGCCAACTCCAAATCATCTGTGGGGTAATTTTTTTCATGAGGCTTAAGCTTACGGGAAGCATAAGCTATGGCCTGTCTCTCCTGCTGCAAAACACCTCCAAGCCCTTGCAAAGACGCATCGGTGAAACCAAATACTCAACTCCCGGTTTCGGCAATGCTAACACAGGTGCTGAGGTCAATTTGTCCTTCAATTCATCGAATGCCAACTGACAGGCATCACTCCAGATATATGGCACACCCTTACGAGTAAGATGTGTCAAAGGACCTGCTATCTCCGAGAAACCCCGAATAAACCTCATGTAGTATCCTGCTAAGCCCAAGAAACTACGAATCTCTGTTGGTGTCGTGGGCTGTCCCCACTCCCTCACCGCTGACACCTTCCACGGATCGACAGATATTCCCTGGTCGGAAATAATGTGACCCAAGAACTGGACCTCCTTCAGCCAAAACCCGCACTTCTCATATTTTGCATACAGCTCGTTCTGACGAAGTGTCTGCAAAACCTGCCTCAAATGCTCGGCGTGCTCCTCCTCTGTCTGAGAGTAGACCAGAATGTCATCAATGAAGACAATGACAAACTGATCGAGGAAATCTCTGAACACCCTATTCATCAAGTCCATAAACACTGCTGGAGCGTTGGTCAAGCCGAAAGGCATAACCCGGAACTCATAAGAACCATATCTCGACAAGAACGCAGTCTTCGAGACATCCTCCTCCCTGATACGCAACTGATGGTATCCCGATCTCAAATCAATCTTCGAGAAGAAAGAAGCTCCTCTCAACTGGTCGAATAAGTCATCGATTCGAGGCAACGGATACTTATTCCGTATCGTGACCTTATTCAACTCTCGGTAGTCCACGCACAATCTAAGTGAACCATCCCTCTTCTTCACAAACAAAACTGGAGCGCCCCAAGGTGAGGTACTCCTGCGAATAAAGCCCTGCCCTAACAGCTGCTCTATCTGATCTCGTAACTCTCGCATTTCAGCCGGAGCCATACGGTACGGTGCACGTGCTATAGGTCTCGTACCCGGTAGCAAGTCTATAACGAAGTCTATCTCCCGACTGGGTGGTAAGCCTGGTATCTCCTGAAACACATCTGAATACTCCCTGACAACCGGGATCGAATCCAAAGGAATCACAACCTCCTTAGAGGTATCCTCCTCTATGTAATACAGATGAGCGGTCGATCCTCCCTCTGGGCGAGGCATCGCCACTATAAACATCTCTTGCCCCGGAATGGCAAAACAATGCTCCCGCTGAAGCAATCAATCATGGCCCTATATGCTACGAGCCAATCCATACCGATGATCACATCGTGAACATGCATGTCTAACACTAACATGCCCGCAGGTAATACCAAACCACCAACCTCTACCCCTACTCCCCGGCATATAAAGAAAATAAGTGACTCATTCCCCAATGGTGAGTCGACACACGTCACTGTGCTCTCTGCCGTAGCTAACAATCCTAAAGCTTTCGCGGAGTGTGTAGCAATAAAACAATGTGTAGCACCCGTATCAAACAATACCCGACCCATAGTACCATGGATAGGAAACGTACCCTCGATCGCGGGCGGTGCCTGTGGAACTGCTGCCTGGTGGACGTCATAGACACGTCCATACTGTAATTGTCCTTGCTGCACCGAAAAAGCTGGAATAGCTGGTAATTCTGTCACCTGGGCTGAAGTTGGAAGAGCAGGTGGGAAAGGCGGCCTCTGCGGCTCATGTCGGGCACCCTGCTGCTGCTGCGGGGGTATTCTGCTCTTATTAGGACAATCCTGACGTTTGTGGCCAATCTTATCACATTTGAAACACTTCCCTTGGAAGTTTCCTCCTCGCTGCCCATGATGACCACGGCCTCGGTGAGCGTTATCATTTCTGCCCTGGCATTGCTGACCCTGTTGAAATCGTTGTTGACCATTCTGCCCCTGTTGTACTGGAGCTACTGGAAAGGTTGGTAGGGCTAGTACCTGAGCTGGTGCTGGGAGAGCGATTGTAAACAGTGGCCCCGGTGGATCATTACGGGCACCCAGCTGCTGCGGCTGTGGGGCCTTGCCCTTATCCGGACAATCTTGGCGTTTATGGCCATACTTGCCACACACAAAACATAGGCCCTTGAAGTTACTCGGGACTTTATTCCTCTTTCGAAACTGCTTCTTTTCACCACGTTGTTGGCCAGAACTGACTCGGTCTTGGGTAGTTTGTTGTCGCAATTTCGGGGTCTTCTCACATTTTTCAGCTTTAGTCACTTGTATATGGCTAACCTCTCTAGGTCTTTTGCCTCCTCTAAGTCGTATGTTGCGTTCTTGGTATTGTAAAACTGCAGTGGTGACTGCTTGTGCCACGATACCTGCTAACTCGGAGGTTGACATTCTCTCTGGTGATACCGGAGGTGTGACTCGATCTTGCTCGCTGGTTCCCCTAACCGTTTTAGCCAATTCTCCATGACGACCCATCTGAAAATTTAAGTAAATTTGGATGAGTTCATCATTCAAATAAACAAATCGCAGAAGTACGAATTCCCAATGTATAGAGATAGACACAGCATTCCTAGGAATCCGTGGTACCCCTTTATGAAGGCATCTCTGAAATAAGAGTAAGGTCTTATAAGTTCGCAGTTATAAACCTTAAAATAGCTGAAGAATATAGCATATACAAAAGGATACAACAGTCCTAAAATATAGGGCTCTATATCAAAGAAAGCTCAGCGGAAACATAATAGCCGTACAGATCCTAAAGGACACTAGAACCTGATGCTCTGATACCACCTGTGACACCCCGACTAATTAAACACCGGGTAGCTACTCCTTTATAAAATTAATTCAAAATGCCAAGTTGGCTCAGTTAATAGCATCACTGTCGAAAACGTTTTATTATTACTAACCACCTAGTATTTAAAAAGTAAGTGCCAAATTTTATTAAATCTGATTAACATGCAACAAGAGTAATGAATAACTAAATAACACCATTCACCATACTGAAGTAAAACGAATAACCATCACAAAATGTAAATAAACTCTGGAGGAAAAACTCCTCAATACAAATCCCATAACCGATAAGTAAACTGAAATAAATAACTAAAACTGAATACTGAGCAATACATGCTAGAGTCTGAAAACTGAAATGTAAAAATGTCTAATAGAATTGGGCAACATGCCCTACGACTGATAGATGCTGAGACTGGAATCCAAATGAGAGAAGCGTCTACATGCAAATCCCTGTAGCTTCCACAAACAGCTACAGCTCGTCACCTGAATGAGAATCCTATGCTTGGCGTCCTTGTGGCTGGGCACCTAAAATGGTTTTACAAGAAAATATATTTGAAAGCAAATGGGTCAGAGCCCGAAAGTGGAAATCATTTTAAAAACCTGCAAGTGCTTTAAAAACATTTAAAACATTAAATGCAAAGTACATGTTAGGACGTGCACTCACATTAAATTCTCACCTCTCGACTAACTGTGCACTCCTAACGTAATTACCCATCTATAACTACCCTTTCCACTAGCTAAGTGACAACGTAACTAGCTAGACTACCAAAGGTTCTACCCATTTTACTCGGTTAATTTAACATAACAACGCTCGTAATTTAATAGAGGTTTAACGTAAACTCAGTTACTAACTATGCCCTTGATATAACTATCAACTAACTCATTATATATCTTGAAACAATACCGTAATATTTTTACAACATTAACATGAGGATTTCCATTAATTTAATGTATATTATTCACATCATAAATATACGATACAAGCACCCCGCAATCTAAGCTATGGTGCACACATACTCTGCTATCCATCCCGGTACATCACGTACATAAGGATCACATATTCCGAATCTCTCAGGAATAGTTCAGATAACACAAATCACAAATAGTGGAGGCGAACACAGTCACCATCACATGGGTCACGCACATACCTACGCTCCCATGATCATGCAGACTTATTAATATCACAATAAGTCCTTCTATGATCTATGTTCATCAAGGTACCAGTCTAAATCCCCCCCGTAGGCACACAAGGATTAGAGGGTCCTAAGCGAACGCAAACCTCCCGTGATAGCAAGTATGGTAGGTATGTCATACACACAAATACTATATACTAAGCATTCACACATCTTAGATATCACCATTTAATAAGGTATAGGCTACATCATAATACCATTATTCCAAACTTATGTATTTTTCAAGTCTCCCTTTAATATAAAGTTAAATTACCAACACGTCTCACGTCGTAGTCCCTTAACCTTAAAACCTATCTATAATAGATTATTAGGTTCGATTATTCCCAAATATAACATCTTTATTCCTAAGGTCTTTACTTCTGCTCTAAGCCTTATTTCATCGAATTATACAATTTTGCACTATTAACCCCAAACGTTACCTCTCTAACGAATTTCAATAACCTAGAATAATTCCCCGAATTGCATTCTAATTAAAGTCCACTATAATAATCACACCTACTGGTCTCCTTAAGGTTGAGGGTATTCATAAGGTCTCCAAACATATTCTCCGAGGGTTTCCACCATTAAAATCAAATTAAGGAAAATTTTACTCATTCTGGGAAGGTCGATCGATCGACCTATGAATATCGATCGATCGATCTAGTCGATCGATCGACTGATGAATGTCGATCGATCGATCGAACAGGTATGGCTACGGACTGCTTCGTTCTGCAGATTTGAAAACGTCCCAAAACTTATTTCTAACGTGTGATTCTCAAATATAACGTTATAGTAATGTCATATAACAATCCTACAATGTTACTAACGTTCACAAACCACTAATTCAACATCTAAAGGCTACATATGGGTCAAACTTCATCAAAAACCTAGTTTCCAGATTTTATCTCAAGAACATTCATAAACTTCATCTTAAATCCGTTTTTGGTATAACAAAAGTCAATAATTCTCTTAATATAATCTTCCAGTAACATTCTACATGCAACCTATATCCCAAAATCTAAACTAATAACTCCAATCTTATGGGTTTTTCATTATCTTCCAAGAACATACAAAATTTATGAATAATCTAACATGGAAGAAGCATTCTCTGAAATTTAAATGGAATAAATCACTTGCCTTGATTGTTTCTGAATCTGGTGTTGGGTTTGTAATCTCTTTCTGCAGATTTTCTGCAGAATTCCTCCTCTTTCCCTTCCTCTCTAAGCTTTCTTCTTCCAAAGATGGCTATGGTGGCTAGGGTTTTCTTTTGGGAGAGTTGGAAGACTAAATGATAACCTACGTAGCTTATGGGGTTAATAAAGGGTTGGTTGGGTCAATTCCTTATCAGATTACAACTCTCAATTTTCGTCACTTTTAATTACCCAAAATACCAAATTACTAAAATATCCTTTATGGTGCCGGAATGGCCTAAAAATACCCCGGGACCCAAACTATACCCCCGGCTAGTGTTTTCTGACTATCTCGACCCTTCCGGACGCGTTGACGCACTCAAAACGACCATACGGATTATAGATTTTAAATTCATTTTTATCATCAATATATTATACCGTGACGCGGCGGTCCCACGCGTCTCAACAAAATTTCTAAAATGCCGTATATAAATCTCACGACAAATTTTATAGTACCAAATACATATATAATCAAATATGCACATAATCAAATACCAATTCGCATCTCATTAGTATTTATAACCCGGATTAATTTCCAATTAATATGCATTTAATTAATTAATCACATAAATAAATATAGTCAAAAGTACGGGGTATTACAAATGCGTAATGGTAGTCCAACTGAGCATACATTGACCAACATTTTGGATGCTCGTTGAAGCTTAACGGTCCTCCAACAAGGAAGGAATATCCACGCTTTTATAACTAAAATGGGTTCGAATCGCAATGTGGTTTTGGTCAGCGCTTTGATAGATGCATACTCAAAATGCAGTAGCATTGATGAGGTGCGACGAGTTTTTGATCAAACGATTGAGAAAAATAGCATTTTTTGGACTTCGATGATCACGGGGTATGCTCAGAGCGGAAGAGGTTTTGAAGGGTTGCAATTGTTTGAGTGTTTTGTAAAAGAAGGATTTTTGCCAGACCATATTTGTCTTACAGCTGTTTTGACTGCCTGTAACCACGCAGGATTTCTTGATAGGGGATTTGAATATTTTAACAAAATGTGATGCGATTATGATCTGGTTCCTCAGCTGGATCAGTATGCTTGTTTAGTTGACCTCCATGCAAGAAATGGGGATATTAAAAAAGAAAAAGGATATAAAGGATGAAATGCCTTTGAAACCAAACTCTGTAATGTGGGGTTCATTCTTAAGTTCTTGTAAAGTGTATGGCGATATAGAACTTGGGTGATGTGACACCCCGACTAATTAAACACCGGGTAGCTACTCCTTTATAAAATTAATTCAAAATGCCAAGTTGGCTCAGTTAATAGCATCACTGTCGAAAACGTTTTATTATTACTAACCACCTAGTATTTAAAAAGTAAGTGCCAAATTTTATTAAATCTGATTAACATGCAACAAGAGTAATGAATAACTAAATAACACCATTCACCATACTGAAGTAACAAGAATAACCATCACAATATGTAAATAAAACCTGGAGGAAAAACTCCTCAATACAAATCCCACAACTGATATGTAAACTGAAATAAATAACTAAAACTGAATACTGAGCAATACATGCTAGAGTCTGAAAACTGAAATGTAAAAATGCTCTAAATAGGAATGGGCAACATGCCCTACAACTGATAGATAGTGACTCTGGAATCCAAAAGATAGAAGCGTCTATGAGCAAATCCCTGTAGCTTCCACAACCAGCTACAGCACGTCACCTGAATGAGAATCCTATGCTTGGTGTCCTTGTGGCTGGGCACCTAAAATGGTTTTACAAGAAAATATATTTGAAAGCAAATGGGTCAGAGCCCGAAAGTGGAAATCATTTTTAAAAACCTGCAAGTGCTTTAAAAACATTTAAAACATTAAATGCAAAGTACATGTTAGGACGTGCACTCACATTAAATTTTCACCTCTCGACTAACTGTGCACTCCTAACGTAAGTACCCATCTATAACTACCCTTTCCACTAGCTAAGTGACAACGTAAACTAGCTAGACAACCAAAGGTTCTACCCATTTTACTTGGTTCCATTTAATATAACAACGCTCGTAATTAAATAGAGGTTTAACGTAAACACAGTTACTAAATATGCCATTGATATAACTATCAGTTAACTCATAATATATCTCGGAACAATACCGTAATATTTTTACAACATTAACATGAGGATTCCCATTAATTAAATGTATATTATTCACATCATAAATATACGATACAAGCACCCCGCAATCTAAGCTGTAGTGCACACATACTCTGCTATCCATCCCGGTACATCACGTACATAAGGATCACATATTCCGAATCTCTCAGGAATAGTTCAGATAACACAAATCACAAATAGTGGAGGCGAACATAGTCACCATCACATGGGTCACGCACATACCTACGCTCCCATGGTCAGCGGACTTATTAATGTCACAATAAGTCTTTCTATGACCTATGTTCATCAAGGTACCAGTCTATATCCCCCCCGTAGGCACACAAGGATTAGAGGGTCCTAAGCGAACGTAAACCTCCCGTGATAGCAAGTATGATAGGTATGTCATACACATAATCCATATACTAATACTAAGTAATCACACATCTTAGTAATACCGTATTATAATCGTAGTACATATCGCATTCTCGTACTAACTAATTATCACAACTTATTTTATTCCGGTTCATAATTATACGCGCTATAATTCATCCTCACATCGTAGTAGTCACTCACGTCTCAACCCAAATGATTCATTGAATATAATTCTCGTATATGCTTTACTCATCCCAGCAACCCAAAAGTCCCAAATCAATCACTATATCATCAAAGGGATGCTAACTCTACCCTTGAACCATCTCCCGGAACTCCAAAAGTCAAAACAGTCCAAAAAGGGTCAAACTGTCAACTCGTTAGAAGTCTCGTTCGAACGAGGCTTCGAACGAGTTTGGACTGTCAGGTCGTTAGAAGTCTCGTTCGAACGAGGCTGTTCGAACGAGATCCCAGTTCGTTCGAACGAACTGACCCTTCTAACGATATCTCGTTCGAACGAGATATCGAACGAAAATCCTACTCGTTAATAACGACTGGTCAACTCGTTAGAAGCTCGTTCGAACGAGCTCGTTCGAACGACCTGGGGGTTGCTTCTAACGAGATGCCAGTTTCGGCCCAGAACTTCCCAAAAATCGTTTTTCACCATTTTTACTCCTCAAACCTCTTCTAAAATTCGTTCCCACAATATATTGAGTTCTCTAATCATCCTCAAACATGTTAAGGGGCTATACTAACATCATTAAAGGGTTTGATATCATCTAAACATCATTAAATCACAATTTCCACACTAATTCCCAATTTTCTTCAAGAACATAAACCCTAACTTTTTCTCATCATAAATTCCCAGATTTTAATTCGTTAATGCATCACCTAGATATGAAATCTCCGAAATTTAATCTTCCAACAATGTTTCTACATGCAAACCTATCCCAACATTAAATAATAACTTCAAATTTCATGGGTTTTCTTTTAAATCTTTCAAGAACAATTAAGATTCTTCAATTTCTAACATGGAAAAGACATTCTCAGTAATTAAATGGAAATAAAGTCACTTGCCTTGGTTTGATTTCTGAATTTGGTGTGGATTCGGTGTAGAATTTCTGCAGAATCTCTCTCTCTCTCTCTCCTTCTCCAAGCTTTCTTCTCCAAAAGGCTATGGTGGCTAGGGTTTGCTTTGGGGAAACTTATGAAACCTAATTTCAATAAACCTCCGTAGCTTGTTGGGTTAATAAGGGTTGGTTGGGGTCAATCCTTATCAGATTACAACTCTCAATTTTCGTCACTTTTAATTACCCAAAAATACCAAATTACTAAAATACCCTTTAAGTTACCGGTACGGTCTAAAATTACCCCGGGATCCAAACTATACCCCCGGCTAGTGTTTTCTGACTATCTCGACCCTTCCGGACGCGTTGGCGCGCTCAAAATGACCATACGGATTATCGATTTTAAATTTACTTTTAATATCAAAATATTATACCGTGACGCGGTGGTCCCACGCGTCTCAACAAAATTTCTAAAATGCCGTATATAAATCCCACGACAAATTTTATAATACCAAATACATATATAATCATATATGCACATAATCAAATACCAATTCGCATCACATCAGTATTTATAACCCGGATTAATTTCCAATTAATACGCATTTAATTAATTAATCCCAAAAATAAATATAGCCAAAAGTACGGGGTATTACATACTCCCCCCCTAATAACTGAATTTCGTCCCGAAATTCGAAACTAGAAAGTACCTGCTAAAAACAGCTCTGGATAACGTTCGCGCATCTCATCCTCGGGCTCCCATGTGGACTCCTCGACATTGTGATGTCGCCACTGAACACGTACTAACGGGACTATCTTTGACCGCAGTTTCCTCTCGCTTCGGTCCAAAATAGCAATTGGCCCCTCCTCATAAGAGCTATCCGGCTGGAGATCGATGTCCTCCACAGCAATGTGAGAATGAGCCAAATCATCCCTAAGGTATTTCCTCAGCGAGGAAATATGGAACACGTCGTGAATCCGATGCAAATGCTCCGGTAACCCGAGTCTATACGCAACCGGTCCGATCCGCTCAATAATAGGAAACGGCCCCACATACCTCGGTGCCAACTTCCCCTTCTTCCCGAATCGCATAATCCCCTTCATCGGAGAAACCCTGAGCAAAACTTGGTCCCCCACTTGGAACTCCCTGAAAAATCTCTTCGCATCAGCATAACTCTTCTGCCTGTCTTGAGCTACCCGAATGCGACTCCGAATCAACTCAATCCTTGCCGAAGTATCCTGAATTACTTCCGGCCCAAGTAGTTTGTTGTCCCCCACTTCCAACCAACATGCTGGGGAACGACAAGGCCTACCGTACAATGCCTCAAACGGAGCCATGCCAATCGTGAACTGATAGGAGTTGTTGTAAGCAAACTCCACCAGTGGAAGGTACTGCTCCCATCCACCCCCGAAGTCAATAATACACATGCGTAGCATGTCTTCCAACATCTGATTGGTGCGCTCGGTCTGCCCATCAGTCTGCGGATGATAAGCCGTACTCAACCGCAATTCCGTGCCCATGGCCTCCTGGAAACTCTCCCAAAACCTCGAAACAAATATCTTGTCTCTGTCAGACACGATATTTAGGGGCACACCGTGAAGTCTCACAATCTCTGAAATGAAGAGTTGGGCATACTGACCCGCAGTGTAATCAGTCCTAACGGGTAAAAAGTGAGCGACCTTGGACAATCTGTCCACAATTACCCAAACGGAGTCGTGACCCCTCTGCGACGTAGGCAACCCCGTGATAAAGTCCATGGATATGCTCTCCCACATCCACACCGGAACCTCCAATGGCTGTAGCAATCCTGTTGGTCTCTGATGATCCACTTTTACAAGCTGACAAGTGGCGCATTTCGAGACAAACTCTGCGATATCTCTCTTCATACCGCTCCACCAATACTGCCGTCTCATATCTTGGTACATTTTGTCCCCTCCGGGATGTACCGCGAACCGTGAGCCGTGCGACTCTGCCATCACATCGTGTCGCAGTTCCTCTCCTTCCGGAACTACCAATCTCCCATTGAAGCGTAATCCCCCGTCTGAGCTAACGGTATAGGATTCAGCTCCCTCAGCGAGTAATCGAACTATCTGCTCCTGACAGAACGAATCATTTGCCTGTGCCCGTACAACCTTCGTGACAATCTGCGGTGTAACGGTCATCACAGCCATAAAAGATCGGGCCACTGCATCCTGGTGTCCCAATTCCTTCCACTTCGCTTTCCACACCTCTGCCACCTCATCTGCTGGCCTGCGGCTCAACGCGTCTGCTACCACGTTAGCCTTACCCGGGTGGTACTGAATGTCGAACTGGTAGTCTTTCACAAATTCAAGCCACCTACGCTGCCGCATATTTAATTCCTTCTGCGTGAACAGATGCTGTAGTGACTTGTGGTCCGTGAACAGCTGAAAATTCTCCCCCAAAAGATAGTGCCTCCAAATCCGTAAGGCAAATACTACTGCTGCCAATTCCAAATCATGCGTGGGGTAATTCTTCTCATGAGGCTTAAGCTTACGGGAAGCATAAGCTATGGCCTGTCTCTCCTGCTGCAAAACACCTCCAAGTCCTTGCAAAGACGCATCGGTGTAAACCAAATACTCAACTCCCGGTCTCGGCAATGCTAACACAGGTGCTGAGGTCAATTTGTCCTTCAACTCATCGAATGCCAACTGACAGGCATCACTCCAGATATATGGCACACCCTTACGAGTAAGATGTGTCAAAGGACCTGCTATCTCTGAGAAACCCCGAATAAACCTCCTGTAGTATCCTGCTAAACCCAAGAAACTACGAATCTCCGTTGGTGTCGTGGGCTGTCCCCACTCCCTCACCGCTGACACCTTCCCCGGATCGACAGATATTCCCTGGTCGGAAATAATGTGACCCAAGAACTGGACTTCCTTCAGCCAAAACCCGCACTTCTCATATTTTGCATACAGCTCGTTCTGACGAAGTGTCTGCAAAACCATCCTCAAATGCTCGGCGTGCTCCTCCTCTGTCTGAGAGTAAACCAGAATGTCATCAATGAAGACAATGACAAATTGATCTAGGAAATCTCTGAACACCCTATTCATCAAGTCCATAAACACTGCTGGAGCGTTGGTCAAGCCGAAAGGCATAACCCGAAACTCATAAGAACCATATCTCGACAAGAACGCAGTCTTCGAGACATCCTCCTCCCTGATACGCAACTGATGGTATCCCGACCTCAAGTCAATCTTCGAGAAGAAAGAAGCTCCTCTCAACTGGTCGAATAAGTCATCGATTCGAGGCAACGGATACTTATTCCGTATCGTGACCTTATTCAACTCTCGGTAGTCCACGCACAATCTCAGTGAACCATCCCTCTTCTTCACAAACAAAACTGGAGCGCCCCAAGGTGAGGTACTCCTGCGAATAAAGCCCTGCCCTAACAGCTGCTCTATCTGATCCCGTAACTCTCGCATCTCAGCTGGAGCCATACGGTACGGTGCACGTGCTATAGGTCTCGTACCCGGTAGCAGATCAATAACGAAGTCTATCTCTCGACTGGGTGGTAAGCCTGGTATCTCCTGAAACACATCCGAATACTCCCTGACAACCGGGATCGAATCTAAAGGAATCACAACCTCCTTAGAGGTATCCTCCTCTATGTAATACAGATGAGCGGTCGATCCTCCCTCTGGGCGAGGCATCGCCACTATAAACATCTCCTGCCCCGGAATGGCAAAAACAATGCTCCCGCTGAAGCAATCAATCATGGCCCTATATGCTACGAGCCAATCCATCCCGATGATCACATCGTGAACATGCATGTCTAACACTAACATGTCCGCAGGCAATACCAAACCACCAACCTCTACCCCGACTCCCCGGCATATAAAGAAAATAAGTGACCCACTCCCTAATGGTGAGTCGACACACGTCACTGTGCTCTCTGCCGTAGCTAACAATCCTAAAGCTTTCGCGAAGTGTGTAGCTATAAAATAATGTGTAGCACCCGTATCAAATAACACCCGACCCATAGTGCCATGGATAGGAAACGTACCCTCGATTGCGGGCGGTGCCTGTGGAACTGCAGCCTGGTGAACGTTGTAGACACGTCCATACTGTAGTTGCCCCTGTTGAGCTGGGACTGCTGGAATGGGTGGCAATGCTGCCATTTGTGGCGGTGCGGGAAGAGCGGCGGGAAACATAGGTCTCTGTGGCTCCTGGCGAGCACCCTGCTGCTGCTGCTGTGGGGCCCTGCCCCTATCAGGACAATCCTGCTTCTTATGGCCAGTCTTGCCACAAGTAAAGCACTTCCCTGGGAAGTTTCCTCCCCTCTGCCCCTGCTGTCCCCGGCCCTGGTGGCCGTTACCATTCCTCCCTTGGCCCTGCTGGCCCTGATGGAACTGCTGCCCATTCTGCCCCTGCTGGCCCTGCTGGCCGTTTGGACCCTGATGGCCCTGGCGGGAACCTCCCTGTCCCTGCCTGTAGTTCCCTGATCGGAACCTCTTATTGTCCCCCTGCTGGGTACCCTACTCAGTCTGTCTCTGCCCCTGACCGGTTTGTGCCCCGCTGGCACCATGTCCTCCAGTCCTGCCCTGATGGCTAGACTCCCCTGACCGCTTGCCCTCGGCCATATGAAAACGGTGGTCCTGGCAGTGTAGTAATGCAGCGTTAACCACATCAGAATACGTGGCCAACGATAGGTTCCCAAGCAGATGCTGCCGGATTCTCCAATTCAACCCGTCGGTGAACTTCTCTATCTTCTTCTTCTCTGTTGGAATCTCGTCTGGAATGATATTCAACAAGTTAGTGAACTCGGCCTCATACTCGGCCACTGTCTTGCCCTCCTGCTTCAAACTCATCAGCTTCCTCCTCATCTCTGTATGAACTGCGGACGGAAAATACTTGCGGTCGAACCGCACCCAGAACTCCTGAATCGTGAGGGTATCCCTCTCCTCCGCGGTGGTAATAGACTCCCACCACTGTAGCGCAGATCCAACTAGCTTGAAAGTAGCTAGCACCTGTTTCTGAACATCAGTGCACTCATGCATCCTCAAATGCCTCTGCATGTCCTTCCTCCATTGGCTCGAGATAACCACATCTGAACTTCCAGCAAACTCTGGTGGATGCGCTTTCTGAAAAGCGTCACGTACACGCTCCCAAGCAGACGGGAATGCATTAACCTGTACTGGCGCGGCAGCCGGCGCCTGCGGTGGTGCCTGCTGAATCACGGCAATCGCGGCATTTACCGCTTGGGCTACTATAGCAGCAACCTCAGCGGCGTTCAACATGCCCTGAACTGGAGCGGGCTGTGGTTCGGGCGTAGCATTCCTGGGAACTCGTCGTGCACGTCGTGGAGGCATCTGAAATAAGAACAAAGTTTATAAGTTCACGGTTTATAAACTTAATATAGCTGAAGAACGAAGCATACACAAAAGAATACAACAGTCCTAAAATATAGGGCTCTATATCAAAGAAACGTAGCGGAAACATAATAGCCGTACAGATCCTAAAGGACACTAGAACCTGATGCTCTGATACCACCTGTGACACCCCGACTAATTAAACACCGGGTAGCTACTCCTTTATAAAATTAATTCAAAATGCCAAGTTGGCTCAGTTAATAGCATCACTGTCGAAAACGTTTTATTATTACTAACCACCTAGTATTTAAAAAGTAAGTGCCAAATTTTATTAAATCTGATTAACATGCAACAAGAGTAATGAATAACTAAATAACACCATTCACCATACTGAAGTAACAAGAATAACCATCACAATATGTAAATAAAACCTGGAGGAAAAACTCCTCAATACAAATCCCACAACTGATATGTAAACTGAAATAAATAACTAAAACTGAATACTGAGCAATACATGCTAGAGTCTGAAAACTGAAATGTAAAAATGCTCTAAATAGGAATGGGCAACATGCCCTACAACTGATAGATAGTGACTCTGGAATCCAAAAGATAGAAGCGTCTATGAGCAAATCCCTGTAGCTTCCACAACCAGCTACAGCACGTCACCTGAATGAGAATCCTATGCTTGGTGTCCTTGTGGCTGGGCACCTAAAATGGTTTTACAAGAAAATATATTTGAAAGCAAATGGGTCAGAGCCCGAAAGTGGAAATCATTTTTAAAAACCTGCAAGTGCTTTAAAAACATTTAAAACATTAAATGCAAAGTACATGTTAGGACGTGCACTCCCATTAAATTTTCACCTCTCGACTAACTGTGCACTCCTAACGTAAGTACCCATCTATAACTACCCTTTCCACTAGCTAAGTGACAACGTAAACTAGCTAGACAACCAAAGGTTCTACCCATTTTACTTGGTTCCATTTAATATAACAACGCTCGTAATTAAATAGAGGTTTAACGTAAACTCAGTTACTAAATATGCCATTGATATAACTATCAGTTAACTCATAATATATCTCGGAACAATACCGTAATATTTTTACAACATTAACATGAGGATTCCCATTAATTAAATGTATATTATTCACATCATAAATATACGATACAAGCACCCCGCAATCTAAGCTGTAGTGCACACATACTCTGCTATCCATCCCGGTACATCACGTACATAAGGATCACATATTCCGAATCTCTCAGGAATAGTTCAGATAACACAAATCACAAATAGTGGAGGCGAACATAGTCACCATCACATGGGTCACGCACATACCTACGCTCCCATGGTCAGCGGACTTATTAATGTCACAATAAGTCTTTCTATGACCTATGTTCATCAAGGTACCAGTCTATATCCCCCCCGTAGGCACACAAGGATTAAAGGGTCCTAAGCGAACGTAAACCTCCCGTGATAGCAAGTATGATAGGTATGTCATACACATAATCCATATACTAATACTAAGTAATCACACATCTTAGTAATACCGTATTATAATCGTAGTACATATCGCATTCTCTTACTAACTAATTATCACAACTTATTTTATTCCGGTTCATAATTATACGCGCTATAATTCATCCTCACATCGTAGTAGTCACTCACGTCTCAACCCAAATGATTCATTGAATATAATTCTCGTATATGCTTTACTCATCCCAGCAACCCAAAAGTCCCAAATCAATCACTATATCATCAAAGGGATGCTAACTCTACCCTTGAACCATCTCCCGGAACTCCAAAAGTCAAAACAGTCCAAAAAGGGTCAAACTGTCAACTCGTTAGAAGTCTCGTTCGAACGAGGCTTCGAACGAGTTTGGACTGTCAGGTCGTTAGAAGTCTCGTTCGAACGAGGCTGTTCGAACGAGATCCCAGTTCGTTCGAACGAACTGACCCTTCTAACGATATCTCGTTCGAACGAGATATCGAACGAAAATCCTACTCGTTAATAACGACTGGTCAACTCGTTAGAAGCTCGTTCGAACGAGCTCGTTCGAACGACCTGGGGGTTGCTTCTAACGAGATGCCAGTTTCGGCCCAGAACTTCCCAAAAATCGTTTTTCACCATTTTTACTCCTCAAACCTCTTCTAAAATTCGTTCCCACAATATATTGAGTTCTCTAATCATCCTCAAACATGTTAAGGGGCTATACTAACATCATTAAAGGGTTTGATATCATCTAAACATCATTAAATCACAATTTCCACACTAATTCCCAATTTTCTTCAAGAACATAAACCCTAACTTTTTCTCATCATAAATTCCCAGATTTTAATTCGTTAATGCATCACCTAGATATGAAATCTCCGAAATTTAATCTTCCAACAATGTTTCTACATGCAAACCTATCCCAACATTCAATAATAACTTCAAATTTCATGGGTTTTATTTTAAATCTTTCAAGAACAATTAAGATTCTTCAATTTCTAACATGGAAAAGACATTCTCAGTAATTAAATGGAAATAAAGTCACTTGCCTTGGTTTGATTTCTGAATTTGGTGTGGATTCGGTGTAGAATTTCTGCAGAATCTCTCTCTCTCTCTCTCCTTCTCCAAGCTTTCTTCTCCAAAAGGCTATGGTGGCTAGGGTTTGCTTTGGGGAAACTTATGAAACCTAATTTCAATAAACCTCCGTAGCTTGTTGGGTTAATAAGGGTTGGTTGGGGTCAATCCTTATCAGATTACAAGTCTCAATTTTCGTCACTTTTAATTACCCAAAAATACCAAATTACTAAAATACCCTTTAAGTTACCGGTACGGTCTAAAATTACCCCGGGATCCAAACTATACCCCCGGCTAGTGTTTTCTGACTATCTCGACCCTTCCGGACGCGTTGGCGCGCTCAAAATGACCATACGGATTATCGATTTTAAATTTACTTTTAATATCAAAATATTATACCGTGACGCGGCGGTCCCACGCGTCTCAACAAAATTTCTAAAATGCCGTATATAAATCCCACGACAAATTTTATAATACCAAATACATATATAATCATATATGCACATAATCAAATACCAATTCGCATCACATCAGTATTTATAACCCGGATTAATTTCCAATTAATACGCATTTAATTAATTAATCCCAAAAATAAATATAGCCAAAAGTACGGGGTATTACAGGTGAGAGGCATCACATAAGCATTTTGAGTTGGAACCACATAGTGTTGTTCCATAACTCTTGTAAATATTTATACAGGAGCTGGTTCATGGAGTGAAGTGGGTGAAGTTAGGATATTAATGAAATTGAGGGGATTGAGAAAAGGGCAGGGTGGAGCTGGGTTGAGGTAGAAAAAAATGTTCATGTTTTCTCAGTGGGTGATATATCTCACCATAGATCACAAGAGATTTATGTAGAGTTAGAAAAGCTGAACCTAGAAATGAAAGAGTTTGGGTATATTCCCAAGCAGGGAAGTGAGTAATAAATTATTGATGATGGATAACTATACTGAAAATTAAAACTTGGAATTATATTAATAAAAAAAATAATTCTATGCGAGATGATAGTTAAATGTATTTTTATTCAATGATGCTTGCTGTAAGTAAGTGTAGTGGCTGTGACAATTCAAATCTCATCATCATCTCCTTCCCCTTCATGGTTCACTCCAAAAAGTCCCTTGACTTTTCTATAGTTGGTCTATAGAATAGTTAATACAAGTATTCTATTTTATAATAGTTGAATTCTATTGAATATTAGAGATTGTCCATTGGATTATGCTACTAAAGTTTATAGCATACTAATATGAAACAATTCCAGATTTATGTTACAAATTGTGCGTTCTAGGTTCTAATCAAGAAATTGTTATATATCCTGAGTGGGAAGTCATTATGTCAATTCTTAACTATTTATCTTAGTTTCATCCTGACTTATACTCTATATGCAGGTTACTTGCAATATTTTGCGTAATTAACTTGGTAAATTATTTTAATTGAGGAGCAGTATTTTGCTATTAAAATTCGCGGGGAAATGTTTTTCGCCAATATTTTTGTGGTTATCAGTCTATTGTTAAATGACAATATTTGTTGCAAGTAAGTCATATATCCACAAGTGTAGTCTATGATAAAATTCCTTTTTTCGTTCGTTAACCAATATTACATTATCTATCTATGATAAAGTCAGAAGCAATTGTTGACTATTGTTTTGCATTTGATTTGAATAATGTTATGAAACAATTATGTTTGTATTAAAGAGAAATTTCACAAATTCACCCTTTATACACCATTTTATTTGTATCACCCTTAGGACCTTAAAGCCACATATTAACAAGGATTGATTTTAAAATAAATTTGGTAATGTATGATTAAGGCACATATTATAGTTTTGAAAGAATTTTTACCTATTGGCCTGATTTTTGGATTGTTGCTTACTTATCTTGAAAAAACTCTGATGTGGATGTGTAGTTAGTAAAGTACTATTGGACATGGGCTTCTGAAGACGTGTCAAGGTAGCCTACTGGAGTAGGTGAGATTTGGGACTTCACCAATTAAAGCATAATTCTTACTACTATCATTTTTCTAGAGATTATTTCATTATATGTTTTATATAATAAGAATCATTTCATTTTAGTCAAAAATTAGGTAAAAAGTAGACCAACTTTCGTCAGATTGTAATGAATCCGTCATCCGTAAAGATGATCTATTTTATGAAGTCCTAGGACCTGATAAACACGGTCAGTGTCGAGCTTATGGGCATGGACCATCTCCAACTGATGTGCATGCAACTAACCGGCTGAAGGTTAATGAAGAAGAGTATGAGCGACTACGATCTGAGATTCAATTTGAATTTTAAGATAAATTGATCATCTAGAGGCTCAGTTTGAGTTTATACGCACACACATGATGACTTGCCCTTCCATTGTATCCAAATAGGTTAATAAGTACACAATTTTATCTTTTGTGCTTAATTATTGTGTATATATATAAATGTACGTTATAATATTAAATCATGCTATTAACAGGTTCCTCAATCCTCCAAAGAGAAAAACATACAATCATATAGGTCTATTTTGCAACCCGAGCAACAATTAGAAGAAACCAACCAATTTCAAACTGTAGTGGTACCACAATCAAATCACCATTTATCTCCATCTCAACAGGTAAGTAGATAACTACTTTTTAAAATTATAATTTAAGACTCTACGTTTTCATGACTGAAATAATTCATTTTTTGTAGATTGCAAATTCTCAACACTTGGCTGCCCCCGAGATCGCTGCTCATGTTAGTGAACAAATGAATGCTACTTCAATTCAGGTATGTTACTAATTTAAAGGATTTTAAAGGGCACAATATATATGTTCTTTCTTTTGGAGTTTATGTATACTTGACCTTGGGTTATTGGTTTATTTGGTTGTATATAGTCTTAAAATTTTTGGGATGTCTTAAAAACAAATAAAACTCTGACGATTTGTTTCCAAAAATATATGGTTGATGACATATTCATCTTGTTTGTAGAAAGAACCATAAAAGAAGAAAAATAAGCACCATCAACCTCGACAAAGGGTTTCAAATAATGCATTTCCTAAAATTGTAGACCTTATTACTTCTAGACTTCTAAAAGTGGTTGTGGCACGTGGATTCATTATGAGCATGGACCTTCAACAAAACTAGGGGGTACGCCACTTGGTGAAGACTTTTGGAAAGTATATATTGAGAAAACATTTGTAACAAATGAGACATTGCCTAGATCTTATGGAAACAAGTCCATAATTGGAGATGCATATCATTCAACTGTAGCGTGGCATATTGTTAATGTACCAATTTTTAATTTTATTTTTTTAATTAAAATACTAAAGAATAAGTATTAATGACTAACGGTTGACTTTTTTTATTTGTAGATCGAAGAGGATGTTTGACTTTGATGGACAAGGATCGTACATTATAAAAAATTTCGGTTCGCTTCATGTTTCTCCATTTTTTCTTATTGGACATGTAATACATTTTATTTTGTAGATGGATAATTGTTCCAAGCTCAATTATGTTTATTTACGATGAATGCTATTGATTTTAATTTAATGACGTTTTAATTTGATTACCGCCCTCTTAATTTATTGTTATGGTAGTGTATTTGCACATAAATACGATACTTGTAATAAATGATTTTTTTTAACATTTGTTCCCACTCATATATTGCAAAATAATATCAAAATTTTATTTAATGCCGCTATTATCATTCTCGGCATTTTTTTAATGCCGCCAAAAGTGTGTTGAACATTTAATAGCTGTTGCAAAAGGTTATTATCTATATTTTTTAATGCCGCTAAAAGGTTATTACCATCATTAATATAAATGCCTAAAAATGCCGCTAACGTTTTGCGGCATTTTTTAAAATGCCGTTGTTCTTTTACCACATTGGCTATTACCACACTTGTGAAAATGCCGCCAAAAGTGTCGCAAAAAGTGTTACCGGCATTTTTAGTGCTTTTCTCGGCATTTAATTTATGCCGGGAAAAAATAATATTCCTGTAAGTGGATTCCCATTGCCTTTCAACCAAGTCCGAATGTTCTACTCTGATTGCACCTGAATATATGGATTCTCGTCCATCTCTCACGACGCTTAATCCACTCTACCACTTCCATTTTGTTATGTTGTTCCCTCAAACATATATTTATCATCTATTTCCATGTCTCTTTTTTCGGCGATTCTGACATTAGTAAATCATGGTTTCCACACACCCTATAAATCGTGCATACTGATTTAAACATCATATATGCTTCATACATACACCTAATTCTTTATTGCCCCTGTATTCGCAACGTGGCTAGACCACTTGGGCATTCTCAATCACCCCATAATTTGAAATTCTAAATCCTCCTTATCATTATTACATTCTTCAACCCACCGTAATAAATCAAAATTTTTAATACTTCCTCACCACACCACTTGCTCTACTGGACTGATATCAAAATTTTAACTTTCAACTTACAGTTATAACTACATATTTCTATAACGATTGAGGTACCCAACTCATATATGAATGGCCAAACATCTCCCTACTAATAACCTTACACTAAGTTTCATGCGTGGGATGTCCCGCAAAGCCAAATCTAAACAAGGAACCCCCCGATACACTATTACCTAGCATTGTCGGTCATCAAAATCTGTTAGGCCCTCAGTCCATAACATGTACCCCTATATTCCCGTATCTTGACACTAAAATTACATCTCCTTCCGCAATTACACTTAAACAAGGAACTTCCTCCGAAAGACACTATCACTTAACATTGGTGGTAATCACGGTCCATATACATCGTGCACATAAAATCGAGGCTCTCGAAATCCTGTCCCCAGACATAAAACTATGAGTATTAACTTCCACATCTCTAAAGGTTGATATAACACTGTGCTCTTCCTATTACAAAGTCCTGAGCGTTAAACATATTAACAAGCTAAATCTTTTCGCTGAACAGTAAACCCAATACACTCCGAATTATATTACTAAAGTCCCTACACATACCGGGATCAAATATCTCCAGACCATTATAACCTTTTGAAGTCTCTAATATATATATATATATATATATATATATATATATACACACACACACACACACATACACACACACATAAACGCGAGCCCGGACCTCCCACAAGTGATGTCTCGCCAGAACAAAGCATCCTACTCTCAGGTAGTAGCCCCGATAGACTTGCAATATCCGCACACTATCGGTCCTATTATTACTATAAAACCATAATTTGGATAATATCATATTCGTATAATACATCACTAAAATGAGTAATCTCCATAAAGTATATACCACTATCGATACACCCATTTATCCTCTGCGGATACACTAAAAGTAACCCCACTATACCAAAAAATATTCACATAATAATAAGGTCATCGATATACGCACTAAACTCGTCTCACATGCGAATCTAGAAAAAAAATGTAGTAACTCGCTCGTGACACATAAAATATGCCTCATCCCCTGAAGGTAAAACTCATGCTTCTACTTTACCAATCGACCTGGCTGGTCAAATGATTACTTGACATAACACGCCTGTCTGAACCAAAACGAGAATTTACATTAGCCACTGCCCTTTCTAGGCACCATATGCTTGTCCCTGTACTCACTTTGAGAAAATTTAACACATGGGGCTTTATTCTCCCCAAAATACCTCTACACATAATCCACTTATCTCCGATTATACTGACCATGTTAGGGTTGTCCTTCTCTCGGACTTTTGGAGTCTCGACTCTAATGGCTACCTCCATTGTTCCCTTAGCTTTTATGAACCTATGGAACATGCTACTGGCTTTAACATCCCTTACTGAATTCACCACCACTCGATAAAAATTAAGCTATCTGAATCATCTAAATGGGTCCCCTGATGGGTCTCCATCTTGTGGTGCTTCACCAACACCGTTTCCCCCAGTCTTACTCTCTGACTAAATTCTCCGATTCTTGTAGCTCCCTACATAAGGAAGTGTTAACATCCATATTGACAAAATGTGACATTGTTACCATCTGCATTGACCGTCCAAGCAGAATTCCCCAAAAGTGCTAGCAATTCTTCTTGTAAGTTAATTTTCCCCTTTTAAAGTCCTCTTCTCCATTGCACTTACTTCATCCGGTGTAAGGTTCGCTAATTGATTAAATTTCTTTTCACGAAGTGTCCTCTGTCCGACCCTCTTGTGTGATTTCAGAACGTTTACAACTTATCCTGAACATCTGATGAAGGAACTTGTGGTTAAACCATACCCATGCGCCTTCTCTTGACAGAACACTCCACTTCCAAGTGTAGTGGTTGCCTCTCACCATTGTAACTCTGGTTTTCTGAGCCAAGAAAAATTTTACCCTAAATTTTCACTCCTAGTTACCCACACTCCGACATATGCCCAAGCCTTTGGATATTTTACCTTAGTTGGCTAACACACGCCATTTTTGCATTCTAGAATTTCCACGGATGGTTATCTTCCATGTTTCGTCTGACTCTCTCCCAACCCAACGTTGCTGGATGAGTCTAATTTGACCCGAATTTCTACAATAGTGATACCTAGAAGTTATATGTTGTGCCTTAGACGTCTTTACCGTCGTGGCTTTCCGTGCCACAATAGGGGTGACCTCAACTACGGTCATTATTCTTGAATATACCTTATAATCTCAACTAAGCTTTGCCTCCTGCTGTTGCCCAACTGCCCTCGCCTGATATACTGCATTGTTCGGCATATGAACACACCCGAATGCAATTAAGATTAACTATCATATACATTATAGCATGAGAATGAAATCTTACCAAAGAAATCAACAGTCCTAAACATAGGCCTCTATATCAAAGAAAGCTACGCTGGAAGCATAATAAGCCACATAGATCCTAAAGGACACTATAACCTGATGCTCTGATACCACCTGTGACACCCCGACTAATTAAATACCGGGTAGCTACTCCTTTATTTAAATTAATACAAAATGTCAAGTTGGTTCAGTTCATAGCATCACTGTCGAAAAATATTTAAATTAATTACTAACCACCTAATATTTAAAATAGTGAAGTGTTAAGTTTTAAAGTTTTATTAATCCCACAACAAAATATTCTAAATCAACATCCCACCATCACATGAACAATCTCATAAGGTAATCAACAGAATGAAAAACTTAAGTCTGGAGTAAACACTCCAATAAAGTAACAATGTAAATAAATCCAATACAAATGACTGAATGAAATAATAAATCCCATAATTGAATTAACTAAAATTCTAAAACTGATATCACTGAATAGAATGGGAACATGCCCTAACTGGAATAATGACTCCCAAAAGAAGCAAGGATAGATGTGGAGGAATCTAGTGATGAGATCCTGTAACTTCCACAACAACTACAACACGTCGATGGAATGGAACTCCTAAGCTTGGCGTCCCTGTGGTTGGGCACCTAAAAATGTTTTACAAGAAAAATAGATTTGGAAGCAAACGGGTCAAATCCCGAGGTGAAAACATTTTAAAAATATAGCAAGTGTTTAATTGCATTAAACAGTAAATATTGTATACATGTTAGTTACGTGCTCTCACATGAGTTCCTCACCCCTCAATTAATGTGCACGCGTAACGTATACCCTTAACCCATCATAGTTATGCCGCTAACTAACTAATCTGTACCATTTCCAGTCTTCACATTATAATATAGGGGTCTACTCATATCATTCTAATATATTGTGCGTGTAATTCACCTTTACATTAGTCAGAATTATTACATCAATTACGATATGAATTCTCTCATTTTTAATCCCAATCAAATATATCAATTATTCGTATTCGCAATTTAACAATGAGCCAGTTATAAGTACAAGTATACCATTCTCAGCATAAATATACAAATATGTCACCCCTAGGCTAAGCTGTGGTGCACTCATACTCTACTATCGAATCCCGGGACATCACGTACATAAGGACTATGCATTCCTAATCGCTCAGGAACCGTTTCAATAAACAAAATCACACATATTGGAGGCGAGCATAGTTCACATACCCATGGGTCACGCACATACCTACTTTCCCATGATCAGCTGACTTATCAACTCATAAATAAGTCATTCACAGTCCTATGTCCTTAAGGTATCAATCTAAATCCTCCCGTAGGCACACAAAGATCAGATTTGCCTTTTTCGAAAACCAACCTCCCTGTGATAACAAGTATGGTAGGTATTCCATACACACAATAGTCCATAAACTAAGCATTCACATAACTTAGGTAATTATTATTACATTATTAAAGGTATATTTTCATCCTTATACCATCAGTCTTATTCGTACGCTATTATCATCCCAACTTATGTATTATACGCTTTGCCGATAAATCTCACATCGTATAGTTTTGAGTGCTTGAACCTATCCCGAAAAGGTTATTAAGTCTCCTACGTATCCCACATGTCAATTAAGTACTTCGAGGTCCATATTTCTGTCTCTAATCCTAACTTATCACTCATATGAATTTAAGTCATGCTCTCACATCATATAATGGTAAATTACTCGTCGGACACTCATAAGTTCAACACTACGTTCTAAACCAATTCTAATATGTTTTAGGCTTCAATTTCATCCTTACTGGTCTCCCTAAAGTCCTAATGTATTTATATAGTCCCCACCTACAACATTCAATGGCCGAAATCGCTTAAATTTAAAGGGGGAAAAATATCACAGTTTCTGGGGAGGTCGATCGATCGACCTATGAATGTCGATCGATCGAGCCAAGTCAATCGATCGACCTATGAATGTCGCTCGATCGATCAAGTAGGTACATGTCTCGAATTTTCTTCTTTTTCAGTCCTAGTTTTGTCCCAATTCTTCATTACAAGTTGTTAAATCCTAAAGTAAACATGTTGGGTAATCATACAACCTAAATACACGATTCTTAACGTTCCAGAATTCTTAAATCATCATCATTTATACCTTTCTTGGATCAAATCACCCTATTATCATGGAAAACCCTATTTTTCCATTTTCTTCAAGAATCATCATACATCTCCTCATAAATTTATAATTAACTATGCATGGTTTATGATTTCGTTAATGAGATACTTCCAGAATCAAAACTACATATAAATCCTACCCAGAATTTAAGGTTTCATCTCCAAACTTCACGAGTTTCAACATTTACATGAATTACCAAATCCTAAACTATCATGGATAAATTATTTGTTGAATCTTAATGAATTAAATCACTTGCCTAGAAATTCGATGTTCAGGTCATTTGAGGATGATAAAGGTTGGTTCTCTTTCTCTTTCGGGTCACAAATCCGATGATAGTGGTGGTGTGTAGTGGTTATGGCCATGTAAAATCCCTTGGAACTTCTCCTCTCTGCCCACTCTTTGATTTTGACATATAATGGCCACAGTGGCCCTAAGTTTGGATGATAAATAACACCTGATTTTTGTAGGTCACTATTCATTAAAATTTAAAATGACTAAAATACCCTCCCGGGTTGTCGGTTAGGCCTAAAAATGCCTCGGGGCCCAAACTAAACTCCCAGCTAGTGTTTTCTAATTATTTCAATCCCTCTGGACATGTTGGCGTACTCAAAATGACCATACAGGTGATACAAATACAATTTACCTATAAATTCATTTAAAATGATTCCTGACGCGACTGACACGCGCGTCCTAACTTAATTTTCGAATTATCGTATTTATAACTCACGACAATATTAATAAATTCAATAATCATATATTACCACAATCACTTAGTAATGTTCAACAACATCATCATAATCAAATACTAACTCTCGTCTCGCTAGCAATTAAATTCAGATTAATTTCCAATTAATTATCCCAAATTAAAAAGCAATTTCATTAAATTAATCTCATAATTAAAAGACATAAAAATACGGGGTATTGCAACACACACACACACACACGCACACACACACACACACACACACACACACACACACACACACATATATATATATATATACAAGGTTCTAAAAAATGCGGGGCGTGGAGACCAAGCCTTAAGCCTTAGAACCCTAGGCGGGCCTTAGGCGTAAAACGACGTTTAGGCCTTCATAATATATTTTAATATTTTTTAACCATAACAAGGCTATTAAAATACTAAAATTGTACATATCATAAAAATATGTCCGAATATATGCAAATTAAAATACTATTTGATTATTTTGGAAGAGATAATGGTCTTGTTAGTAAAAAAATTCTTTTAAAGATGATATCGTTTCACTAAAGCATTGTTAGTTTTAGAAAAAAATGCGCCGTAAGGGTTTTACTAAGCGTAAGGCGGGGCCTTTTTCCCAAGCCTTAAGCCTAGGCGGTTTTTTTTATACAATATATATATATATATATATATATATATATATATATATATATATATATATATATATATATATATATATATATATATATATATATATTAAAACACCGTTTATAAATATAAATTATTTTTTAAACAATACTTTTTTATAAAAATATAAATATATAATCACTTTTTTACAAACCTATAGTGTTAACACTTTTTTAATTATTTTTTTAATAAAACCTAATTTTATAAAGTTAAGTATAAAATATTTAATCATATATCAAAAATGCATTTTTATAAAGTAAAAACTATTTTTTTAACTTCATTTTTTTTATGTAAATTGTGTTTTCAAAGGCTTTAAACAATATTGTTTTTATAAAAATATAAATACATAATCATTTTTTTTAATAAAACTATAGTGGTAACAATTTTTTAATATTTTTTTAATAAAACCTAATTTTATAAAGATAAGTACAAAATATTTTATTATATATAAAAATTGTATTTTTATCAAGTAGTTTTCTAAAAACTGTAGTTTTTAATGTAACACCCCTTATTTTTTAGTATTTAAAATTTAACTTAATTCAGTTATTTTTAAATTACATGCATGACGTAATTTAATTGAATTAATTACTATGTGTTTATTAAAATATTAATCGGGAGAGCAATAGATTAATATTTATGGAATAAAATTACTAAGTGAGTAGTAGACGAGTATTTTACGTCATAACGAGTGATAATGACGTGACAGTGTTATATCTCAACCGAGAGTCAAGTATAGACTATATGAGGTCGAGATAGGAAATTTTTATAGAGTGACTCGAATGGCGATTTCGAAATTGCGGTTGGTTCCGAATGAGTCAAGATAGTCATAATGGTGTACCTGGGGGTAGTAATTGGGTCCCAATGTCTTTTTAAAAATAATCGGGCCCACACGGGGGTATTCGGGTCATTTGAGCTTGACCCGTTAGCCTAATATTGGGATTAGAGATATTAACCTAAAACTAAGAGTTAAAGTTAGCTACAACTTAGATTTTAAACCCTAGAAATTGGGAGAAGAGAGAAGGAAGAAAAGAATGGAACTTTATAGGGCAAATTGAAGGAGGAATTAGGGGTGCTATTATCAAATCCGTCTTTTACAATGCGTAATCAAATCCTACTAACCTAGAAAGGTACGTGATTAATTTTTTTTTGTTTTAAATTGTAAAAACCCATGCTCATGTCATGGTAGGTGTAGAAAAATTCATTTTTAGGGAGGACTGCCACATGAACAATGGGTTTTTGATGATTTGGACATTAGATGTAGAATTAATGTTCAATTGATGATGAAATAATATCATATGTTGTTGAAATCTGATTTTTAGTTGAAGCCCAGTAGTTAATTTCGTTTAATTTGGATTATAGAATCAAATTGAATGAGAAGATTAAATAAAATTGAGAAAACCCAATTAGTCTAATAATGAATTTTGATGAGAAATCCGTGATGTTTAATGGTTTATATTATGATTGGATCCTAATTAGATGTCTAATTAACATTGGTTATATTTGGGTTGAGTTTTGAGAAGAATCCGTGGAGGTTTGGGTGAACCACAATAGAGGAAATCAATTGGGAAGAAGAGCTTCCAAAGCAGCTTCGATCGATCGATGATGCCTGACTTCAGGCGGTTTTGCCTATTTTATATATAATTTTTTTGGGATTTGTTCTTGCTTTATTTATTTAGTGAAAAAAATTAGGGGACTAATTACCCAGTGATTACAGGTAGATATAGTTGGTTAAAAAGTGTGAAATGGTGAGTAATCTAAGAAATGAATAGTGTGAGGTAAATTTGTGAATATTTAAATACGGGTTGATTGGGTGAGTCCTGTTATTCAAGCAAGTGGAGTTACATTAATTATTTAATGGATGTGAAATTAAATAAATTAAGAATCGAGAAAATAGACTCGGGATTTTGGGCTAATGCTGGGGGTGTTAGGCACGGGTTAGCCGGATATATATATATATATATATATTGGTGTGATATTTATGTGAACACGTACCCTTCTAGTGGTTTCATCGGAGGTTGCGTGATGTGGGTAAATCAGGCTAGTGAATGAAGGGAGAGTATAGTCCCCAGATCATATCGCCTAGTATTTTTATTGTGTGATTTATTTTCTAGGTGAGAGGCTTTAGGTATGATTCGGTCTCATTTCCGAGGGAATATGACTGCCTCCACTACGTTTGCAATTTTATTTACCTATTTTAGTGTGAGTTAACCGACTTATGATAACCGGGTTAGAGTGAGTATACTTGGGATATGATGGCATTAAAGAGACAAGCATCTAGTGAGTGATTACTCGGGAGGATGGTTATTATATGCGATATGTGTGTGACTGAAGTAGTATACTTGTACCTATATAACAGAGTATATAATTATATACAAGTAATAAATAAAGAGTGAATGCAATATTTATATAACTAGTGTGACGATTATATAACCAAATAAAGTGGGAATAATCAACTAAGTTAAAGGGTAAAATAACTTAGGAACTAAAGAGAGGAAGTACTTGGGATAGAGTAGGCTGATAGAAAGATTTGTAACAGGACTAGTTAGGTGGCGTAGTATAACTAGTTGGGTTAGAAGGTAAGCGTTAGGTGTGCACAATAGTTGAGGAGTGCGTAATATCTTAAGAGAGTGCGACACCCGCTTAGATATGAAAAATGTTAATGCATATTTAACTGTTGCATCTTAATTACTTACTAAATATTTTTCAAATTGTTTAGGGCTCTGACCCATGTCAAAATATTTTTCAAAACATTTTAGATGTCCAGCCCTAGGGATGCCAAGCTTGAGGACTCATTCCAGGGATACGTAGCTTCAATATTGTGGAAGCTTGCAAAACTTTGTGTAGATGCTTCAGTTATTCATTCCTAAGCTAGGTTTTGATTCTTTAGTTCATTTAAGCATGTTTCCCCTTTTAGTTGATACAATTTTAGTTTTATTTATCAAACGATGTACTTGGATTTAGTTTATTTCTATAGACTTATAATTTAGATTCTGTTTTGGGAGACGAAGGTTTATTCAGTATTTATTATTTATTTATTGATAGTGTGATGATTCAGACTCTTATATTTGTTGTGGATGAGTTGGTATATTTTTATTTTCCGCATGTTGTTATGTTAGTGAAAGATAAAATTGACACCGACTTAATTTAACGTAGGTGGTTAGTAATTTAAAATGGGTTTTGACAGTGATGCTAAGAATGAACCAAATGAGATTCCTGTTTATTTTAATAAAGGACTGATCAACCGTGATTAAGATAAGCGGGGTATCACAGATGGTATTAGAGCATCAGGTTTTACTGTCCATAGGATATCTACATCTTACCACGTATTCAGTGTTTCTTTTCTTTGATATAGATCCCTATGCTTAGTAATGCGATTCATAATGAAACTTACATTCTCCCACTATTGAGTATAACTTATGGAATCATATAGGAGTTTGGTTGGGATTCGTATATCACGACTAGCGAGGGCCATTAGGAGGAGAGGGTCAGTCAGAGCCATAGAATGCTACATGAAGTCACCACTATTATTGTTTGGGAAGTGGTTGCCGTGATAACTGCTAGGGGGCAATATTTTTCTTAAGTATCATAATAGATAACGATGTCATAAATTCAGACTCACCTAGTACAGTCGGTAAGGGAGAAAGACGAAGAGGTTTTTCTGAAAGTCCACTCGCAAGAGTTCGGGAAAGTGGAGTGTGATTGTCCAATATAAGTATATCATCCAAAATAAATTATGTATGGTGGAGTGCAGTGACATTTATGATTAAAATTTTGGACAAACTTTTTAGCTCATAGGAGTAATATTGCAGTAATGGGAGTCAGTTACCGCATTCGAGGAGAGATACCATGAATAGTGAGAAATTTAGGAGTGCGATTTGACCGCAAATCCCCTCATCAGCTGTTTAAGCAGAGAGGAAAAGAAAATTTCAGTGCTTGTTGCAAAAGGGCCAGACAGTGGCCGGACATGAAGACAAGTTTATTTGTTAGAAAACTTCATACCTGGAGAGGTGGATACGAAAATAAAAAGGGTCCTTGGGTTGAGAATGGGCTCGTGGGTAGAATACACAAGCGAGGATGAGGAAAAATCTAGCTAGGATTACTGGTGTCGTTATCGTCAATGCCGTACATTTACAATGTTAATATCCACGGTTATATGTGAAGTGAGCTAAGAGAGTTGGAGAATCTATCTATAAGGGCAAGACTGGATTTTACGGTGCTAGCAAGGAACCACAGGGGTATACCCATCAGGAGACCCATTTAAATGATTTATATCAAAGCAATTCCTATCAAGTGATGGTAGATCCAGTTAGGGCTAGCAGTGTGTTCTATAGGCCCAGTAGAACTAAAGGAATAAAATGAGTAGCAATCAAGGCTAAGACTACAAGGTTCGAGATAAGGACAACCTCGACATAGCCAGTGAGGCCAGAGACAGCGGGATAACACAGGGTAGTGTCCTATATGTGGAGAGTAGGGCCACCTGTATTGAACTTGTCCGTAACGAGTTAGGGGACATAAGCGAGATGCCTAACAGGGGCAACATTTATAGAAGTTTTTAATTCGATTGGGACGAGAGTGTTATGTATAGGGACCATTTAAACCTCCAGTGATATTGACAATTGAAAGTTTGAGTTTTATCCTAGGGTGAAGGGGGTATGTTTTGTGTGACATGAGCAAGTCACAATAGTTAGTTAGCAATAGATTCATGCATGAAACGGGTTTAGTAGAGGTATCGCTAATAATACTATAGTTTGTATATAGTTACCGTAGAGTAGCGTGGATTTCTTTGGTTCCATCTACGGGGAGTGGGTGTGGACACTAAGAGGATACATTTTAGTGGATTAGCTCATTTTGAGAGATGATATTCTAGTGTGATGTTATCCTAGGTATGGACTGGTTAGCGATGTGTTGATACCAAATTTATCCATCCATGTGGACCATTTAATAGTAAGCATATGTCGTCTTACATAGCAAGAATCCTAGTCAGTAAATAATAGCTTCGTCGATGGATAATGAACAATGCCGACCAACTCAAGGAATGTCGATCAGCTTACAGAATGCCGACCAATAAGTCATATCACACATGATTTGCACAACCAACAGTCATATTCATCATGTAAGAATGTCAATGCTTAAATATATAAAATAATTCCATCCCTTGACATTCCAACAGATGTACGTATTCCATCAACGACAGGTGAACAATCAAGCAAACTACTGCAAAGAGTAATACCATAACAGTGGACGTAGGCTTTCATACATAGCTGAACCACTTTAAAATCTTGTGTTGTTCTCCTTTCATTCACATATTTTATCATGATTATATAATTAGATATAGTATAGTTTTTTACATCAACACAATGGCTTGAGCGATGGTGGGCTGTTATAGAAAGGCTATCATGTTCTTTTTTCTAGGGCATGATGTGTTGTTTTATGATGTCTCACCTGGAAGAGGGTCAAGTTCGCGTTTATATCCTATTGTGGAGGATACTTCAGAGAGTATATCTGTCTCGTCATATTTGATCCCAGTGTGTAGGGACCTTACTGATATGATTCAGGGTATATTAGGTTTTCTATCGAGCGGAGACATTTAGCTCATTATTGATTTAGCGTTGGGGACTTAGTGATAGTGTGAGTGCAGTGATAGGAATTTCTATAACAGCCCACCATCGCTCAAGTGATCAAATTTAAGCATTTACATTCTTACATTAAATTTCTATAAATTTAAGCAGTGATATGAATATGATTTAGCGTTGGGGACTTAGTGATAGTGTCAAATCTTTTGAATATGATCGCATGAATGGAAAATCGATTACTTTTGGAAAAGATTTAATCACATAATGGATCCTATTCATATTCTTTCCACCAAGGTTCTAAAAAACGCGGGGCGTGATCGAGGCGTGGAGGCCAAGCCTTAAGCCTTAGAAGCCTAGGCGGGCCTTGGCGTAAAAAGGCGTGAAAAGGCGTTTAGGTCTTTTTAATATATTTTAATATTTTTAAACCATAACAAGGCTATTAAAATACTAAAATTGTACATATAATAAAAATATGTCTGAATATTTGCAAATAAAAATACTATATTATTTTGGATGAGATAATGGTCTGGTTTGCAAAAAAATCTTTAAAAGGAGATATCGTTTCACTAAAGCATTGTTGTTTTTAGAGAAAAAGTATGGCTTAAGGGTTTTACCAAGCATAAGGCGTCAAAATCTTAAGGCGGGGCGTTTCTCCCAAGCCTCAAGCCTAGGCGGAGCCTAGGCGGGTTTTTTAGAACAGTGCTTTCCACACTCTAGCTCACTTCACTTGAGATCGATTAGGACTTTCATTGGATCTATTGTAATCTTGGGTTTTGTCTTAGAAAGAATGGCATTTGGAGTTCAAAACTTTTGAGAATATAGAGTTTTTCGTTAGTTTGACTTTTAGCCACTTTTTCTCACCTCCATTTTTCTTTTTTCTTTTTTTTCACATACTCCTTTTTTTAATTCTTTAATTTTTTTCTTTTCATACATATTCTTTTGAAAACTTATTCTTCTTTCATTTTTCTGGCCTTTTTCCTTACCGTAATTTTTACCCTAGTATTCTCAGAAAATGGGTATGGCTTCTTGTTTTTAGGGGCTTTTAACTGCCAATTTGAGTTGGGTAGGATAATGGGTTTTCAACAAAAAGCTTATTTTCTTTTTGGCTAAAATGGGCTTGCAATGGAATAATGTAAAAAGTTTGGAGTTTAGGCTTAATTTTGGACTTTCAAATGATGGCCTAATCTCATTTTTCGTTGAGTTGATTTGTATCTCAAGATGAATTACTAAGTCTTCTAGTGCTTTAAGATTCACATTTTGACCTTTTGTTTTCAGTAATTGAACAAAACAATGAATTTGAGATCATCAATGAATTTATCACTGAAGAAAATTTTGAGTTATTTTAACTTGGATTGATTTAAATCTCTAAAAAATGATGAATGTCACAAAACTCTCACCGGGCTAAAAATATCCACATTTATTCGTTAAGCATTAACTTTCGCTTCAATATCCATTTTTGATCATCTTATACTGTTAATGTGTAAAAATTTCACAAGTTAAGAGATCCATGAATTAATTCCATTTTGAGAAATTGTTTCAAAACTCAATTACATTGAAAATCTTTTTTGATCTTTTTTTCAAAAATTCCATTCTTACCCCAAAACCTAAATTTACATTGTCCTCAATACATACTCAAAATAAAAATATGGACAAAGAAAATAGAGCATAGAAGTAAAATGATAATATTAACCGTGATTTTCCACTTTGCTATTAACTTTCAACCAATCTCACATTCCTTTCATCATAAATCAAAAGTCTGAACAATTGAGAGTCAGCCCAATTGACAATGTATACACATGAATGCACATAATGAATGTGAAGAGTGAAATTATCAAGATGCACAATCACATTATAACAGAGTTGGTCAGCCTCGCAGAGACTATCATAATGAAATTTTGAATGACTCTCTAATCCTAGGTTTTCCTCAAACTCAAGAATGAATAGATCGGGCTCTAAATTGGATGATCCTCTACTCATGTCCTCGATCTCATCCAAAGACTCAAATGACACAAGTGGACATGGTAGAATAGGACAATGTAGTATGACAAAACATGCGTCACCAGGTGAAAATGCTCGAATGATTTTTTCAATCTCATATCTAATAGATAAAACCTCACGTGCCAGCATATTCTCAAAAAGCTCGATTTTCATTCATAGAGAAGGAATGTATCTATCCTATCATCCCAGTATCTCTCATCTAAATGACAAAAAGAATCCAATAAAGATTGGAATTCAATAGTAAAATCCTCATCAATGGGACCGAATTCTTTCTCAAAATTTTCAAGACTCATATCTAGAGATAGATCAGCTGGCTAAGCACATAGATCGGTTGTGTCACTATCTTGTGGGGTAGTGACATTGTTCACTTATTGAATGTACCTGACTTCAGTATCTCCATCATCGGATGATGGCCTCTCTAAATTAAAGACATTCAAACCCATGGTCATGTTTACAAACGACAAGTTCAGTTTCCACTACGACATCGAAAGACAACATCATAAGTGGCCAAAAAGGGTGGATTGAGGATGATTGGGATTTGTTCTGATGAGTTTAATATGTGTCTAAGATCACAAATTATACCGGAAAGACAAACTCACCCAGTTTAATAAATACATCCTCTACAACACCTCTAGTCACCTTAATAGATCGACCGGCTAAGGACAAGGCCATCTTAGTGGGCGTTAGATCCCCCAAACCTAGTTCTCATACATAGTGTATGACAGAAGGTTCACGTTTTCTCCTAAGTCTAAGAGAGCTTTATCGAAGTGATGCACCCGTATCTTAATAGAGATTGTTAGAAAAAAATGATCCTTATACTTGATAAGAGTTATATAGGAAATGATCGAGCTAGATTACTCGTAGAGAAAAAATTTCTTGGGCATGTTAGTGATTATCTTGAAGGTACAAAGGTCCTTCACATATTTAGCATTGGATGAGACTTGTTGTATATCGTTAAGTAGTGGGATATTAATTTATATTTTCTTGAACACTTCAAACATCTTATTAACTTGCGCCTTCTTCTTTTGTGGCACCAAACGTTGGGGAAACGGAGCTTTTGGGACATAGGTCTCTATAGATGGTTTGAAAGACGCTGGCGGAGATGAAGTTGGATCCAAAGATGGATCTTGATTTTCCTTACGTTTCTCAGATTCGCACTCAGTGGGTGGTGAGACATTCTTTTTGACTTCCTTACCATACCTAAGTGTGATGATGGCTTTTAAATCCTCTTAGGTTGTGATGAAGCAACGTTATCTTGCATAATATATTGACCTTTAGGAATGTTACCTTTACGATTGGGCTCATGTTGACTCGGGAATATTTCCTTGTTTCTCTCACTCAACGCATTCGTTAATTGGCTCACTTGAGCCTCGAGTTTGGCTATGGATTGAGTGTTTTAATGCAAGCTTTGTTGGGTGGATTGGAGGACACTCTGAGTCGACTGCTAGAATTGGAGGGTACTTTGAGCAAGCAAATTCATTGTATCCTCTAAAGCTTGTATGTTTGGAGATAAAGGATACGTTGGTTAGGGGGCATTCTTTTAGAAACTCGGAGGTGGGTTACCAGAAGATTGACCTCCACTTTATTGGTATTGACCCGTGGACCATGAAAAATTGGGGTGGTCCCGTCACCCCGAATTTTACGCTTTGGAATATGGTACTTTGGCCTATTTGGGTAGATGGCATTGGCTTTCTCGGTAAGTGCTTTGTGGGTCAAAAGGGTTGGACAATTTTTGACTAAGTGGTAGAATGTGTCGCAAAGTATACACATAGGGGGAACTACATGTTATACGATTGTAGGTGCGGATCGATTGCCCTCTTTGCTCGTCTCGAAAGATTTTAAGCATTGGGCTAATGTGGACACTTTGGCATTTAAATTATAAATTTATTCGACTTGGTGAGTGAAACCCTTATTGGATGTGGTGGATCTAGATTCTCTATTGGGTGCCCACCGCTGGGACTTTTTATCTATGGCTTCTAGGAATAACCACGCATCGACCACACTTTTCTCGATAAAATCACCATTACATAGTGACTCGAGCATAGTTCGAGTACTAAAATTGAACCTCGCATTCAATATTTGGACTAGGCATCCCATCTCAATCACATGGCGCGGACATTGCAGTAGCAAATTCTTAAATCGTTCCAAATACGTCTACAATGCTTCTCCCTCTTTTTGGTTAAATGTGTTGATGGATGACGTATCGACATCGTCTTTTGATTGGGGAAGAATTTTTGCAGGAAAGCGACACTTATTTGGTTCCAACTGGTAATGGATTCGGGTTTTAACGAGTTAAACCGAGTCTTAGCTTTGTCTTTCAACAAGAATGGGAACAATTAAAGTTTAGCAATCTCATTGGTGAGTTTTTGGTACTTAATGGTCCCACAAATCTCTTCGAACTCACACACATGGAGGAATGGATCCTCTTTTTTGGTACCTCAAAACATGGGCAACAATTGGATTGTTCCTGGATAGAATAGAAAATTGTTTGCATTGTGATCAGGTCGAAGGATGCATGAAGGTTGACTAGACCTAATCGGATAAAGGTAATCTTTAAGGTCACGTGGCGCTAACTCGTCTCCCACCTTGGTGAATATAAAAAATCTACCTACGTAAGTATCGGGAATGCTAGACTCCATACTCGATAAACGACCGGTATGATCTCAAAACCAACTTCGCATACACTAAGCTCACACGATTTTTTTTTCTTTTTATCTTTTTTTTTTACTTTTTTTTATATGAAGAAAATTTAAAAAAAATATTTGACTCAAACCACGTAATTTCTAGATAACACAAAGCAAATTGAATTATATAATTTAAATGAGGGGAATTCCAATTTTATAATCTAGTTTCCCAAGATTAATCGATGACAGCAGGAGTCTCCAAATTAATCTCCCTAATTAGATAGCTCCTACTCTTTGACAAAGGAGGATTTTAAAAAAAGACCAACTGTGGTTATCACCTAAAATCCCACTTTTTTTCTCCAGGTAGATGGTCGGTATGAAGGCTCATTAAAAATCACCAATCCTAGATAAGGTGAAACGGAATCGATTTAACAAGTTCTCTTTGGAGTAGCTTTTAATTCTAGCCTCGTTAAGAGGTTTCCTATAAGCTATGTGATATCCTAAGGCCAATGTTTGCTTGATTTTATATTAAATGTGATGGCTCGAGATGTGCAAATGCTTTGCTAATTAGTGATCTTTGGGCCAAGGAAGGGTGATGAAATCCCCACCTTATCTTTTACATGGGTTTTGCCCTTAAGTCAATTTTTACAACGTGCTAAATTAAGTGCAAAATTAAACCACTTAGGAGCACACAAAAATGTACCTCTGACATGAACTTTTTACAGTCACTTGATTACGCTGGGACGAAGTTTAAGTTGACGTCGATCGGAGGGAAATGTTGCCTATGTTTCAGTCATCCCCGAGAGTTTCTTGTACTCGTGGCAAGATTGCACAATTTTTTTTTTCATGTTCGCACACCGTTGCAAACTTTTCTAAATTTTTCTTCACTTTTGCCCCCTTTTTTAATGTTCTTTTGAAAAAAAAAGAAACTACAACAAACGTAAAGTACGACACACCAAAAAAAATAAAGAAAAGAAGAGGAAAAAAATAACACGACACATGCACTAGTGGTGTATCCAAAAGAAAAATAACCAAGCACACTTATGAAACATTTTATTTATTTATTTTATTCTAGAAATTACTACTAGAAATTTTTTTTTGAATTTTTTACGGACTACTGACTAAAAAACAATTGTGGAAATTTTCAGAAAAAATATTTTTTTTGAGTTGTTTAATTTTTTTTATGTATTTTGTGATAAACTAGTGCTAAAAGTTCTATTTACTAAAGAAACCCTAAATCTAATTTTTTTCACTAACTAAAAAAACAGAAATATTAGTTGTTGATTTTTTTTTTGTCTTTTATGAAATTTTTACTAACAAAAATGCGAAAAGTAAAAAAAAAAACTAGTCCGAAATTCACAACTTCTTTTTAAAAAAATCGAACAAATCCCTGGTAAGGGCGCTAAAAACTTAATTTCAATTTATAAAATACCGCAAGTGCACGAGCTGTTATAGAATAGCGAGTGGAAGTACCGGTCGAACCCATAGAGATTTATCAATTTTTTCATTCAAAATAATTGTGATTGTCAAACTAGACAACATGGGTGTAGAGAAGATATGCAATGTTGAGATTAGGGTATTTGTTCAGGTCCCACCGACAAGACATCTTTGCCCTGTGAAACCCTTCATAATAAAATACTGGGCGATCACTCCTGTACAAAAGTAAAACAGGAGTGGCATGTGGTTCATTCTTGGCATCACTGTCGAAAACCAAATTAATTACTAATAACCTGTTAGGCTAGCGTCAAAATATTTAACTAGTCTTTTAAACAAATAAAACAATTAAAACATTCACACAGTTTATATGAATGAAACTGAAAAGAATTAAAATAACCGGACACTCGGTTTAACATAATACAATCAAATCAAAGGCCGCACAAAAAGGTGGTGAAATAATAAATAAATACAATTGGGTTTTCAGCCCGAATGTCTCTAGTACCTCCTATCTAGATCTCAAGGATGGACGCGTCTACAAGAAACCTGCATGCATCCATAGGTGCTGCAACAAGCGTCGAACTCGAAGGAATCATCATTCAGGCGTCCCTGTGTATGGACACCAATATATATAAATATATATATATATATATAGCAAGAGAGGGGAAAAAGAGATAAACGGGTCATTGCCCGATTTGTGAAAATATTTTGCAAGTGCATAAATGCTATATTTTAAAAAATATGTTTTACCTCATATTTAAGTTGGTATCGCACTCCCTTGAGATACCCCTCACCCCTCACCCCTCCTTTAGTAGTGCATGCCTATCATATCTAATACCTAACCTAGTTAAGCTACCATGCCTAACTAATTATTTTACCAGAACTTCTAACACTCCTAATTAACCCAAGTACTAAGGGTTAAACTTCTTCCTAGTCTCAACACTATGCCATGTTCGTGTGTGGGGTGTATCGCGAAGCGAAATCCAAATAAGGAACCCCCCCGATACACTACTACTTGGCAGTGTCAATCGTTTAGATCCATTAGGCCCTCAGTATAAAACGTATATAAGACTCATATACACAAATATATCTAATGATATTCTTACAAAAACTTATTATTCATTTTTATATATATCCAGATCTAAATCTACCGGAAAGGGGAAAATACATCTTATTAGGCTTTCCACTTCATATACTTAAGTATACTATAAGATGCCTCATTTTCAAACACAAGAAATATACTATACACAGCTAGTATATGATTATACCCATCACAGACATAAGTATAATAACCATCCACCGAACTATAACTCGAGGATGCCGTCTCATAGTGCCGATCCCAAATCCGGTTTTACTCACTGTACCACGGTACCAAGCCAGATTTACTCAATGGTCTTGGTAAAATATACACAACGGTGGAGGCGGTCTTGTTCCCTCTGCAAGTGGAGTGCACACATCGTACTCGAACGCGTGATGAGATGACCTAGGGATATACTCTCCCTGATCCTCAAGCCAGGGATTCACCCACATCGCGTAACCTCCCTAGATCGCACTAGAGAAAAAAATAGTTTGGCAGTTCCAACCCTACGCCAAAGGAAAGCCCATGGAACCAGCCTCTAAGGGTCAAACATATCAATCAAACACAACTATATTTATACATATCATCATATTTTATATATACTGTAATCCCATCGTATATATAATCTACATCATTTAAAACATTAAACCCAAAAGTATTTTCTCACTTAAACAAAAGTCGCACCTTAATTGCTACTAAGGATTTATATAACTAAACCTGAATATACAAATCTGTACTAATTAGATAAGTATACTATCAACTTACCTTAAATCCATAGGTATTGTACCACCTATAATAATCGTCGTCAATTGATGAAACGGGTAATCGCTAAAACATCTTAGTCCCTCTCTTCAATTTTCCATCCTATTCACATCCGAAGATTTATTCCGAACATGTAGACAAAACATAAATGCATTTCTACGTGTACCATTATATATATATAATTACCAGCCGAAATATTCCCATGGGTGTTGCTGGTCCCGAATCCCCGTAAATAAATAAATCATGGACTTGTATTCAATAAACCCAAGGCATACATTTCTCTCAAACAATAATTTAGAAGTTCCCACGCCATTTTTAGGAACTCCTAAAATCTAACTCCACAATTTATTTATTTTCCTCAAAATATACTTTTAAGGCCACACGCTTTTGCACCTTCCTAGTCCCAATTAATTCCCTTAAATGGCTAGGTATAAATTTCCCTTAGTTGGATATTTATTTCCTCAAATAAACATACTAGAAACAATGAAATTTGGAATTCATTCCATATAAAATAAACTAGCTGAAACTGCCAGAATTTCTGTAGCATCAATCCATCGACCCTAGGTCGTCGATCGATCGATCAACCCTAGGTCGTCTATCGATCGATCAAACAGGGCAGATTCTTCTCCGAAGCCCCTGTTTCAGCCATTAACCAAACCTCCAAACTTTTATCTTCTATCCCAACAACATATAACCCCAACCAACTATATATACACATATAAAAAGGGGTTCTAATCATCCTAGAACCATTTACCAACAATCAATTTTAACTAAATTCCTAAGTTTCTCAATTGGTATATTTTTCGGGGTTTATCCGTTAAACATCCGAAAAACCCGTTTGATTCATGCAAATCGAACCCTAAAATCTTTATGGTTTTTTATTACCAACTACGATATGAGATTTATGCATAAAATGAATAAAGCAAGTAAACACTTGCCTCGTGGATAATATCTTACGATCTCGAGTCGAATCCTGTGGAGTTTCGCAGGAATATCCCTTTTCCTCTCCCTTTCTTCCTTCCTCTCCTCTCTTCTCTCTTTTTCTTTCTTTCTCCCACTCTCCCTTTCCTTTTATAGGGGAGAGTAAGGGTTTATCCCCTTAAAACCCAATAATGACTCGTTTACTCAGTTACGAGTCCTTATTAGCCCAAAAACTCTCGGAGCCTAAACAATACCTCGGGATACTCTTTTCTGGCTATCTCAGCCAATTTAAAACCAACCGCGCACTCGAAATTGCCATCCGAGGCACTTGACCGCAATCCACTAATTTGACCCAATACGTCTCAATGTGGTCTTTCCAATTGAAATATTATCTTTTGTCGCCTTACTCAAATGCGACATATAATTAAAATACTCTAACTTATTTACTTAATCTCAAAAGTAAATGAAATATACTTTTGAAATCATCCAACCCTCATAAATTCCAAAAATTATTATTCCGAGAAATTCCTCAAATTTCCAATTTACACCCATATATGGAATTTAATTATCCCCAAAAGTACAAGATACTTCCCCCCTTATAACGAAATTTTGCCCTCGAAATTCTCATATAACCTACACCACCATCCTAGGATTGCTAATTTCACTACGTCCTAGTACCCTAAAGTCAAAAGTTATTAATACGATGGTCTCCTACCATTTTCCACCTATCTCAAGGCATATGCTCAAACACACTAGCTTCACCACAAGCTCATCTAAATTTCTACATGCTAACGCTCAACAACAACGTGTCAACCTAGAGCTTTTATAACTGCCTATACAAATAACGAGGCCATAACTACCGCTCTAACATCTCGAAAGTCTGATACTCTTGCTACCACTCTAAGCGTCCACTCGTCCACAGCAGGACAACCGATCTCCTTTAAAAAGGAAACTTAACTAAGACTTGACTACTTCTGTTAGTCTTCTCGCTTATCTTAGGTGCGCAAATTCTGTTGCTCCTATACGATTGGACAATCATGTGCCTCCTATGACGTTACATCCAACAAACTTCAATCTCACTTATAGTTCCTTATGGCATAAACTTCCGTTTTATATACCACGCCCCTTTTAATTCCTGGCGGGGTATAATAAATCGACTTACTGAGGTACCCATACACCTTCCTACCTGAGCACATCTGCACGTCCATAGAGAACGTCTGACACGTAACACTCTCTCTAAACAACGGGCCTCATCACCTCGGCCTGGTACCAATACCTGGGTTTTCTTAACCCGAAAATTTCCCCAACTTCAAACCTTACTATACCTGGAAATTCATTCCTCCTTAAGGTTAACTCACAAATATTCTAGTGGTTAACTCAGAACTATCTCCATATATCGGCGCCGCTAGTCCTACTGGCCTTAATTCCCAATAATCCTAAGGTCGATTCGCTTCCTACTGATATGAGATGAGTACTATCCTAACTATGTCCCGAGTGTCCAAGACCTCTCTCAATTCCCAGCATTTTCTCGATTTCATGCGTGGGACGTCTCGCAAAGAGAAATCCAAATAAGGAACCCTCCTATTACACTACTTCCTCGCATCGTCGATCATCGAGCTATAACAGCTTAAGGTACACCAGCGGGACATCCTATATCCTATCTTGCTAACCTACTAATGTACTCCTACCACTCTATCCTTCCACCTTGTCAAAAAGGAAAATCTAACTAATCAAGGTGCCTACTCTCTTCAAATATGTTACGAACATCACACTAGAACACACTACTTCCAATTTTGCCTTTTATTCAAGGCCTGGCTATAAGCCTCAATTTAATACTCTTTTACCTTGCCTCACCCACATACTTGCAGTGAGAGAACCATTTGAGTGGTTCTCCATAGCACTTATATTTCTAAAAGCAGACTATCATCATGCGACCCTCAGTCTATAGTGTTTTCTCTATATTATATAACTCACCAATTTAACTAACATCCTTACATCAAATAACATCTTTCCACTCCGGACGTCCTTAAGGTTCATGCGAGGAGCGTCTCACAATCGAAATCTAAGCAAGGAACCCCTCCAATACACTACTACTTAACTTTGTCGGTCGTGGAGGTCCGTTAGCTTCAAATATGCAACTGGGATAACCCTATCCCCATCTTTCAACAAAATGTGGTATGGAATCCAATTCCTTTCCAGGAGCCACCTCACCAAGCGCTCGTACTAGAACTAAATAGGTAGCGCAACCACAATGAGCTTAAATTCACAGCTCAACGATAGACCCTGCATACCTTAAATCACATCTATAAGGTCTCCACATACTCAAATCGTTCATGATACTGAAACAACTACTCACCGAAGTTCCATATAAATGTAAAAATAAAAGCGAACTCAATCTGTATCCAGATGAGATATCACAACACAACCTGTTCCACCTTGGAACCGCGAACACGATAGTCTTGCAATCATTAGCCTGCTATCGCTCCGATAATACAATAACATAATTCTTGTCATAGTGATATACTCATATAATACATACAAAACGATTAGTACAAACCAGATACAAATCCAAAATAGTACCCCGCTATCGCGAAAAAACATATAGACATATCCCATACAATGTTATCGATACCACCACAAAGCTCGAATTACACACACGAATCTAGGGCTAGTGAAATATCGCGACTCTATCTAGTCACACTAAATATACCCCCTCCTTCCGAGGTGAAACTCATGATAATAACTTTGCCAGTCTTCCTGACTTCTCCGATTAATTCCCTAACCTAGCACACTTATTTTAATCGAATCAAAACTACTCTCATCAATGCCCTACCTCAGCACCTTATTTTGGTCCTTTAATTCCTACTGGGCAAGGACTAACCGTGGGGATCAACACTCCACATCACCCTATTTCCCATCTCTGGCCTTCCTGACCATGATAAAGTTATCAGTACCATCAGACTCTATAGCCCCAATTTTGACAATCACGTTAATAATCCCCTTAACTTCTTCATTAAAAGGAAACTCCAATACCGGATTCAAAAGCCTTGCTTAAAGAACTCCCCGGGTGGATGTCCACCGATGGTGTTCCATAAACTTGAATTCGCTACAAGTGTTAAAAACACTTACCAGTGAGCCTATCATTCCACTCAAGGACTCTCTCTTTATTGTACCTACCTTACTTCGGTACAAGGTTCACTTCTCCATATCCCTCTTTATTCACTATCAGCCTCTGAGCGATCCTAAGTGAATAATCCAAAAACTGCATTCCCTCCATTTCTGACAGACCAAAGGAACTAACGGGTATATCCACCCGTAAGATCCTTCTATGTGTCAAAACGTCCTGCTCCCCCATATGTGGTGACAATCATTTTCACCATTTCAACATTGATCCCATGAGTGAAAAATTTTCCTCAAATTTTCACATCTGGGTATATCTCATAACCTTCTCTAAGACAAAGCTCCCGAGCCGTCTACTTCCACTAACATCTCCAGCTAAGCCCCGCCTCCTGCTGCCCTTATCACGACCTTCCTTAGTCGCCCTTCCTCGATCAGCACACGAACCTCAAATGAGCGCGCAAAAGATTTATTATAATATTTCATAATAACGAAATCTCACAAGAGGCATCAACAGTTCTAATCTTAATGCTCTATATACAATCGAGATCAACGCTGAAAACGTAGTACGTTCACACAGATTCCTAAGGACACTAGAACCTGATGCTCTGATACCATCTGTGACACCCTTCCTAATAAAATACCGGGCCATCACTCCTGTACCAAATTAAAATAGGAGTCGCATGTGGTTCATTCTTAGCATCACGATCGAAAAACTAAATTAATTACTAATAACCTATTAGGATGGCGTCAAAATATTTAACTAGTCTTTTGAACAAATAAAATAATTAAAACATTCACACAGTTTATATGAATGAAACTGAAAAGAATTAAAACAACCGAACACTCGGTTTAACATAATACAATTAAATCAAAGGCCGCACAAAAAGGTGGTGAAAGAATAAATAAATACAATTGGGCTTTCAACCCGAATGTCTCTGGTACCTCCTATCTAGATCTCAAGGATCGAAGCATCTGTAAGAAACCTGCATGCATCCACAACTGCTGCAGCAAGCGTCTGACTCGAAGGAATCATCATCCAGGCGTCCCTGTGTCTGGACACCTATATATATAATATATAGAAAGAGAGGGGAAAAAGAGATAAACGGGTCAGAGCCCGATTTGTGAAAATATTTTGCAAGGGCATAAATGCTATATTTTAAAAAATATGTTTTACCTCATATTTAAGTTGGTATCGCACTCCCATGAGATAACCCTCACCCCACCTCTAGTAGTGCACGCCTATCATATCTAATACCTAACCTAGTTAAGCTACCCTGCCTAAGTAATTATTTTACCAGAACTTCTAACATTCCTAATTAACCCGAGTACTATGGTCTAAGCTTCTTCGCAGTCTCAACACTGTGCCATGTTCGTGCGTGGGCTGTCTCGTGAAGCAAAATCCAAACAAGGAAACCCCCCGATACACTACTACTTGGCAGTGTCAATCATCGAGATCCATTAGGCCCTCAGTACAAAACGTGCATAAGACTCACATACAAAAATATATCTAATGATATTCTTACAAAAACTTCTTATTTATTTTTATATAAATTCGGATCTACATCTACCGGAAAGGGGAAAATACATTTTATTAGGATTTTCACTTTATATACATAAGTATACTATAAGATGCCTCATTTTCATACACAAGCAATATACTATACACAACTAATATATGATTATACCCATCACAGACATAAGTATAATAACCATACACCGAGCTATAACTCGAGGATGTCGTCTTATAGTGCCGATCCCAAATCCGGGTTTACTCACTGTACCACGGTACCAAGCCAGACTTACTCAATGGTCTTGGAAAAATATACACAACGATGGAGGCGATCATGTTCCCGCTGCAAGTGGAGTACACACATCGTTCTCGAACGCAGGACGAGATGACCTGGGGATATACTCTCCCTGCTCCTCAAGCCAGGGGATTCACCCACATTGCATAACCTCCCTAGATCGCACTAGAGAAAAAAATAGTTTAGCAGTTCCAACCCTATGCCAAAGGAAATCCCGTGGAGCCAGCCTCTAAGGTACAAACATATCAATCACACACAGATATATTTATACATATCATCATATTTTATATATACTGTAATCCCATCGTATATATAATCTACATCATTTAGAACATTAAACCCAAAAGTATTTTCTCACTTAAACAAAAGTCGCACCTTAATTGCTACTAAGGATTTATATAACTAAACCCGAATATTCAAATCCGTATTAATTGGATAAGTATACAATCAACTTACCTTAAATCCATAGGTATTGTACCACCTATAATTATCAACTTACCTATAATAATCGTCGTCAATTGACGTAACATATAAGCACTAAAACATCTTAGCCCCTCTCTTCAATTTTCCATCCTATTCACATCCAAATATTTATTCCGAACATGTAGACGACACATAAATACATTTCTACGCGTACCATTATTTATATATATATATAATGACGCGCCGAAATATTCCCTTGGGTGTTCCTTGTCCCGAATCCCCATAAATAAATTAATCATGGACTTGTATTCAATAAACCTAAGGCATACATTTCTCTCAAACAATAATTTAGAAGTCCCCACGCCATTTTTAGGAACTCCTAAAATCTAACTCCACAATTTATTTATTTTCCTCAAAATATACTTTGAAGGCCACACGCTTTTGCACCTTCCTAGTCCCAATTAATTCCCTTTAATGGCTAGGTATAAATTTCCCTTAGTTGGATATTTATTTCCTCAAATAAACATACTAGAAACAATGAAATTTGGAATTTATTCCATATAAACTAAACTAGCCGAAACTATGAGAATTTCTGTAGGATCGATCGATTGACCCTTGGCCATCGATCGATCGATCAAACATGGAAGCTTCTTCTCCGAAGCCCCTGTTTCGGCCATTAACCAAACATCCAAGATTTTATATTCTATCCCAACAACATATAACCCCAAGCAACTATATATACACATATAAAAGGGTTTCTAATCACCCTAGAACCATTTACCAACAATCAATTTTAACTTAATTTCTAAGTTTCTCAATTGATATATTTTTCGGGGTTTATCTGTTAAACTTCTAAAAAACCCGTTTGATTCAGGCAAACCGAACCCAAAAATATTTATGGTTTATTATTACCAACTACGATATGAGATTTATTCATAAAAAGATTAAAGTGAGTAAACATTTTCCTCGTGGATAATATTCGACGACCTCGAGTGGAATCCTGCAGAGTTTTGCCGGAATATCCCTTTTCCTCTCCCTTTCTTCCTTTCTCTCTTCTCTTCTCTCTTTTTCTTTCTTTCTCCCACTCTCCCTTTCCTTTTATAGGGGAGAGTAAGGGTTTATCCCCTTAAAACCCAAAAATGACTCGTTTACTCAATTACGAGTCCTTATTAGCCCAAAAACTCCCGGAGCTTAAACAATACCCCTGAATACTCTTTTCTGACTATCTCGGACATTATAAAACCAATCGTGCACTTGAAATTCCCATCCGAGGCACTTGACCGCAATCCACTAATTTGACCCAATACGTCTCAATGTGGTTTTTCCAATTAAAATATTATCTTTTATCGCGTTACTCAACTACGACATATAATTAAAATACTCTAACTCATTTACTTAATCTCAAAAGTAAATGAAACATACTTCTGAAATCATCCAACCCTCATAAATTCCAAAAATTATTATTCTGATAAAATCCTCAAATTTCCAATTTACACCCATATATGGAATTTAGTAATCCCCAAAAGTACGAGGTGTTACATGCCCCTCTCCAAATACTGGAGGACATAACTAGAAAGTTACTCATATCCCTTAATGGACTCAATATACTTCTTGACGATTTCTTTAACCTCGGCCTTATGATTTATCTAGAGATCATCAATATCGGCCTGATGGCCAGTCTTATGGGTCTCCAACTCCAATGCCTACTTCTCTTTCAGCTAATCTATGGCCTTCTTATAACTTAGCTCGATGGCCTTCAACTCTTCCTTCAATGACTTACTGGCCTTAATGGCCACATTCATTTGTTGAACTACATGAATGTTCTTTTAAACCATTAGTTTAGTTGGTTAAGGGCTAACAGAGACTGCAAAGCAAAGAAAGTAGGGTTAGAAAAAGACGAAATAACACTTGAAAATAAAGAAAAATTTGAACAACTTAAAAATGTTACCTCAGTAGATTTGTGAAGAGTAAATTCGCCAAGTCGAGACGGTTCATCGCATTAAAAAACCTTTTATCAGTCTCGTCCATAATGGATCCAATAACATCCTTAGCCCTGTTCTTGCAATTGAGCAGGGAATCATTTGAAATCGTTAAATGGGCCAGTCGAGATGCAAGCGTGATGTTGCTTAAAATTGGAATAGCTTGGTCGTTGCAATTCTGGATGAAATGGCCTTTTTACTTTTCTTGGTTGGATGATGGACATCCTCTTGAAAATACTTCTTTTTTTAACCCTCGGCCTGACTAGGCCCCCTAGTTGCCGTCTTTTTCACTGGGGCCAATGGAGCAGTCTTCTTTATCTTCATCTTGGCAAGAATATTGGCTAGATTTGGGTTGACTATTTTCTGAATCTCTTCACGAGTATTATTTAGGTGACCTGCTAACAAAGACGATGATCCGTATCGACATTTAAATGAAAGATGATAGTATAATTGTAAAAATTTCTAACTAAGACATCTCGGTAAGGGGGTTAACCACCAGACTAGTCTCGACCCAAGGTTCAGGGGCCGTCAATTGTTCAAAATCAATAAGGCCTCCTTTCTTGCCACAAGACCTTAAATGGTCAATATTTTCTTGGTCATTTTGGCATAGTCTAGGATCAAGTCTTGCTGACATCGACGCCGTGCCCATTTTTTGGGGTACCCTTGGTTAATTTGCACTGGATGGAGCATCGGTGTCAAACTCCCAGGCCCTTCACATAACAAGTATCGGGGCTTCTAGTCATAATTTGAGGTCTGGTTTACGATCAGAACACTTTTATCAAATTTCCTCGCTACGAGATGGAAGTATCAGGGTTGAAACTTCAATAGCGACATGGTATAGCAAGATCTAAAAATGCTAACGTGGAGGTCAGTTTCAAAGGAAAGTCTACACATCTGAATAAAGTCGAGAATAATTCTCCAGGCCTTAGGAGAAAGCTGAGCTGGGGGAAGTCCCATGCTAGACAGGATGGATCTTAAATTGGTATGAAGAAGCAATCTAAAGTCGATCCTAAACATTTGTTCATAAAAATCTACTTCTCCTTCTCTGTTATCAAAGTCACTCTCATCCTCAGATGGGACTCTCATGTTGATGGAAGACTTTATTCTATAATGTTGACTCCACATAATCAGATTTGTCTCTCAGATGGTACTGGGAGAGGTTGCAGCATATGAGGTGTCAATAGGTTCTTCCTTATTATCGATCTCATTCTCAACATCAACTACAATTGCATCACCAGGGGAACTTGTGGTGAACTCGACACCAGTAATGGTTGACAAGGGAAAAACTATTGTAGGTTGCATAAAATCCACCTCTACTCTTGGGTCATCATTATTTAAGATCTCCTAATCCTGGGATGATTTTAGGTTTTCTCGAGTTTTGGACTCAATACCATTAACGTTGTCTAGACGAGAATTGGAGACTTTCATAGCCTCTTCAAACGAGTCGGCCTTCTCAGAATCCTTAGATAACCCTCAAATGTGGTTATAGATTGAGACCCCCTAGAATAAGTGTTAGACATTGTGTTGCTACTGATGTTGATGACACTACGCTTGACTGGGTAATGATATGTGAGAAGTGGGGGAGGATGAACTACAAATAAAGGGGTTGGGTGAATTAGAAGTGAAGATATGGCCTCGATTTTACGTCTAGCCTCGGCCTCGGCCTTGTGAATATACCTAAGTATCCTCTCCCTTAAATGTGGGTATTGCTCACCTAACTCACACAATATACTGTACATCCAAACAAGAATATATTTGACCTAAGTTGACTAAAAGATCAAAGGAAAGTTCAACCATTTTAAAAACAAGAACCAATCAATAACAAAGATGAATACCACTAGAGAAGATAACCAAAGGCTCATAGAAAAATCAAACCGGTGATTGAAAAATAAACCTCTCTTGTAAACTAACTTATCTCAATCTCTATAACATAAAAACCACCCCCAGATCGTTGAGTAAATGCTAAAACAACCATAAATGGTGGCCGAAAAACACAAACCTCTTGGGAAAAATGATCAAAGAAGAAAAGATACAAAAGAATTCAGATCGAACAAAATAAAGCAAGAAAAAGGGTTACCTAGACAATGTAGTAGGTTGTAGGATGGGAAAAAACACGGATCTCTCTTGAAATGGAGGAGTTTGAAGAGAGAGTGGAGTTTTAGTTGGTTTGCAGAAAGTGGGAGAATGCGAATTTTTGGATAAGAAATAGAATAAAATTGAGACCAACATAATCAAAGTTATATTTCACATGTGGTATGTGACTTGTGTATTACTAAGCTAGCTCGTCAAAACCGTTATAGGAGATTAATGACTCACGTAGGGGAATATTTAACCATTATAATCTACACATAGAGAAGACATGTGGCACCCTCTCATTGGAATACTCAGGTTGGGCACACCAAGTGCATGTTTGGGGGTGGTACTGTGTACCCCTAATGCTATATAATCCCACTTCATCTTCTTTGTAAACTAAAGGAACTGTTCATCATCCTATTTAAACTCTTCTCAATTGTAACATAGAGAGAGAAAGCTTGAGTGTATGTATCAATGACCTTAGGTGCCTTATAATAATACAAAAACACTATCATCTTCCACAATAAATTAGGGTAAGGTCAAACCACTTACATGCATGTGCTTTCTTCTCTCTCTCTCTCTCTCTCTCTCTCTCTCTCTCATCCCCTTTATTATTTACATATATTATTGTGATTTATTCTAGAGATTTTTCAAAAAAGATCACCAATAAAACACTAGAATATATAAACATGATGAAAATGGACAAAAAACTCAAAAGTTGATCATGTGGACCTCCTACTGCTTATAATGTCCAAGAAAACTAAAGGTACAACTCAAAAACCATTAAACCCATCACTGAAAAACTCAATAGCTCGCTGGAAAATGAAAAAACACAAAAACTAAACAAATGCAAACTGAAATCGAAGAAAAATTGATGGAAATGAGTTAACTAGATGAGGAAAAGATCTTGAGAGGAAGGAGTGGCGCAAAAAATGTTTTGAACAGTGAGAATCGAAGAAAAATGGAGGGACATTAATGGCGACTGGCAAGATCTCTAGGCGGGAATACATTTTTAAATAAGAGAGAAAAATGTTAGAAGCAGTTTTTAAACCACTAAATCAATAGGCACAAGTACCAAGATGAATAATCATTAGGGCACAAATCCCTAAGCGACTTAGACGTCACTTATCAAACCTGCAGAGCCACAAACTAACTGTCAAGTGTCACTTCAATGATCATTATCAACTCAGATTTGACATTGGAAGGACAGCTCGACCGTCAGTCTGAATTATCTCATGCTGTACTGGTCCTGCTGAGCATGCTAGTGGCCTTGATGGCCTAGCCGACCTAGCTGATTTGATTGAGTCTGTCCTCCAGCTCGTTGTGGGAAAATTTGGCATTTGTGGCCATTTTTTCCAGACTTAAAACACCTATTTATGAAGGTCCTCTATCCTTCGCTTTGTTGACCCAGTCGTGGTTGCTTTGTGTTTTTCACCACCTTAGTGATGTTATCACACTCTTCCCCCTTTTCAATGTTATTGAGAATCCATGGATGAGGTAAGCCTCGTATGGATTCTCATGTCATCGAGAGTGAGTTAATGCTAATTCACTATATGAGTGATGTTTTTTAGCTTAGGATAACTTGAAACATGCAATCTGAACAATTCATACAACAAAGATATGAGAGAACACTTGACTTTTCTCATTCATCACTTTTAGAAAATTTATCATACAATGGAAAAATGAAACATTTTCAAAATCCTATTGATAGTATTTCTTCAAATGAGAATGGCTCTCCCTCCAAATTCTCAAGTCTCTAGGTTCTAGGAATAACTTCTTCAGTAACTTTGTTTGGGGCATGCCAATTTGCATTGAGCTTATTCGACTTTCTCTAGGTTTTATTTAGAACTAGATACCCAATGGCTATTGGCCTAGCCTTAACCCACTTATTTTAAAATTTTGTAGTCCTCTTCTAATAAGCCGCCCGCCTGACCTTTACATCTTCTCGTCTCTCTCCAATGAGTTCTAGGTTCAATCTTCGCTCCTCTACATTTGCCTATGGGTTGGTAGTCCAATCGTAGTGGGTATCACTGCCTTTAAGCTATAGGTAAGCATAAAAGGGGTTTCCCCTGTTGGTGTTTTCTCTGTCACCTTGTAGGACCACATTAAAACATGAACTTTTTCTATACAAAGACCCTTGGCATCTTCCAAGTTCTTTTTGATCCCATCTAAGATAGTCTTGTTAGTTACCCCAGTCTGTCCATTTACCTGAGGTTGGCCTCGTACTGAATAAAATTGTTTTATGCCGACCATCTTACAATAGGCCTCCAGAGACAAGTTCTTGAACTGTTTACCGTTATCAAAAATCAAAGTGTTGGGTAGACCATACCTGCTGATGATATTCCTCCAAAAAAATTTAAAGGTCTTCGTCTTGGTTATAGTGATTATAGTCTCAGCCTCAACCCACTTATAAGAATAGTCAATCGACACAATAAGGTATCTGTAATTTCTTGTTGCCCTAGGTAGGGGTCCTACCAAATCAATCCCCCAAACTATAAATGTCCATGGGGAAGTGATAGACGACAGGGTTTAATGAGGTTGATGAGAAATGCTGGCATATCTTTGACATTTATCGCAACTATTCACATAGTTGGCTATGTCTTTGGCTAAGGTCGACCATCAATACCATTGAGTAACTATTCTCTTTTCCCGAGACTTACCTCCTATGTGTCTTGAACAAGAGCCCTCATGCACATCTTTCAGTATATACTCCATCTTTATTGGATGAACAAATCATAGAAAAGAGATAAGGAACCCTTTCTGGTACAAGACATCTCCTAAGATCGAGAACATTGCTGCCTTGTATCTCAACTTCTTTCTCTCCACCCTGACTTTGGCAATTAACCATGTCTAATATATCAAATGAGGGGATCCATCCATAATGCCACTAGGTTCTGATTTAAGAACAACTCCACTATATTATCCTCTTTTTTAGTGGTCGGTTGATGTAGGATCTCCACAGGCACTGGTCGTCTAATCTCAGTTCTTGTTACAGATGCAAACCTTATCAGGGCATCATCTCGGTTGTTTTCTCATCAAGATATCCTTTTGAGCTTTACCTATCTGAAGTTATTTAACATTGCCTTCACCATTGCTAGGTATTTTTCCATACTTTTGTCTTTGACCTCGTATACTCCCAAGATCTGATTTACCACCAATCGGGAGTCACTGTATACTATTATCTGTCCCACATTTAACACTTTGGCAAGGGAGAGTCCTTCCAAAAGAGATTTATATTATGAATCATTATTGGACACCTTGAAGCTGAATCTCAGAGTGTATACAATGTCAGTTCCATCTGGGGCCAATACTATCAATCAATTTCTACTCCCTATCTCACATGAAGAGCCATCTACAAAGAGGCTCCAAATTGTTCCTTATTTTGAGAAGGTGACTTCATCCAAAACTCCATTCTTAAAAAAAGTCTTCTTCATTATCAGTAATAACTAGCCTTAGTACACTGGTCTCAGAATCGTCTTGGTTTTCATCTTCCTTTTTTGGCTCATGTGTTGGAATTGCATGCTCTTTACTATCGACCTCATCTTAAGTGAACTCGATTACAAAGTCGTCCAAATCTTGACCTTTAATGGTTGACCTTGGTTAATAGATAATATCAAATTCTCCCAACTCAACTTACTAGGCCATTAACCTACCCAATTTATAAGGTTTATGGATGAGCTATCTCAAGGGAGACTCAGTGAGGATGACCATCGTATGAGCCTGGAAATAGGGTTTCATCTTTCTTGAGGCATGTATCAAGGCATATGTTTTCTCCATTTTAGGGTACCTCTACTCGACCCCTTATAGGGCCTTATTATTAAAGTAGACTATCTTCTGTACCTCATCGTCATCTCGTACTATCACTACACTAATGACTGACTAAGATACAACTAAATATATATACACTTCTCTCCCTGAATTTCCCGGGACAACAACATTGGGGAGCCTAAGTAAGCCTTAAGCTCTTGGAAGGATTTTTCATATTCTTCGTTAATTTTAAAGTTTTTCCTCAAAATTTTGAAGAATGGCAGACATTTGTATATGGCCCTTGATATAAACCTATTCAGCGCAATAACTCATCCAATCAGCCTTTGAACATCCTTAATGGGTTTTGGGTTCTTCATCTCAATTAGAGCTTTAATCTTTTCAGGATTCGCCTTTATCCCTCGTTGGTTGATAATGAACCCTAGGAATTTTCCTGCTCCAACCCTGAACATACACTTAGTAGGGTTGAGCTTCATCTGATACTCATCCATGGTATTAAAAGTGTGCTCAAGGACTGCCACATGCGTCATGGCCTTGGGGATTTTCTTTAACATGTCATCTATATATACTTCAATAGTTTTGCCAATCTTATCCTCAAACATGTTTTTCACTAGTCTCTGATATGTTTTTCGAATTTTTTTTAGGCCAAATGGCATGACTTTGTAGCAATATATTTCCTTTATCTATGATACATAAGGTCTTCTTAGCATCAGTCGGATTCATAAAGATTTGATTATAGCTTGAATAGGCATCCATGAAACTCATCAATTTATGACCAGTTGTGGCATCTACCATATGATCGATCCTTGGGAGGGGAAAGATGTATTTTGGACAATATTTATTCAAATCATTTAAGTCTACACACATCCTTTATTTACCATTAGGCTTTGGTACGATGATTGCATTAGCCAACCAATCTGGGTAGACCACCTCCTTTATGAACTCAGTCTTCTCTGGCCTTTTAACTTCATATCTTGTCATGTCATACTTTTCTCAAAGTAGATTCGACACTTCTGTCTAACCGGATTCACTCCTTCATCCACATTCAGCTTATGGCAGAGAATCTTTGGATTAATTCCTGGCATGTCCTCATGACTCCACGAAAAAATACTTTATCTCTCCCTAAACATCTTTATCAGCTCATCCTTTATTTCTTTTTTCAAGGATTTTCCAATTTATATGATTTTTTTGGCTCGACCTCGTTGAGGACGATAGATTCTACCTTCTCAGTAGCTTTGCCTATCTTTAAATTTATCCTGTCCCTTGAATTGAGAGTATGAATGTTATATATTGTGGTGGCTCTTTTATGAGCTTCTCTCTCTTCAGCTGAGTTAATGTAGCATTCTCGTTCCTCTACTTGATCACCTTGAACTTCCCCTACTCCATAGGGAGTTAGGAATTTTATTATTTGGTGAACATTAGAGGGCACTGCCTCATATTCCTTAAGGGCTACCCGTCCTATTATGATATTGTAATCTGAATAGACATTATCATCCATTATAATGAAATTTATCTTTTTGGTGTGACACCACAGCCAGGTCTCCCCCATACAAATATCCATCTCATATATCCCCAGGGGTGGACTTTTTCACCACTAAAGCCGATCAAAGGTTGGCGGTACGGGATGAGTCATTTCTTGCTAAGTCCCAATCCTTTGAAGCATTACCAAAACATCACGTCAGTCGAGCTTCCTCTATCGACGAGTATTCTGAGAACATCATATTTATGCAGGCTCGTAGTAATCACTAGCAGGCCATCATGTGGGGATAGGATCCCCTTAAAGTCTAATATTGAGAAACCTATCACTAAGGTGTTCATATCCGCCTTCTCTTCTTACTCAGCTTTGAATCAACTGCAGCCAAGTTTACCACCTCCTTTTTGGGAGTGCTTTGGCCTCTGCAACATGGTCTTACCTATATCCTTTCCACCACCTGCTAGACCACCACATGTCATCTCAACTCCCAAAGATATCATTTTCAACCAACCTTTTGGCATAGGCACATTTGGGGGGAGGCCACCCTCATCACATCGTTAGAGACATTATCATTTCTGTTTGCCTGGACATCCCGTCTAGGCTTGTCATCTCATATATTTCTTTTGTCGTCTCTCTCACCTTTGGCATCACTCTTATCAACATATTTCTTAAGCTTTACCTACTTCAGCATCATTTCAATTTCATCCTTAAGTGCAAAACACTTATCAATAGTGTCGGATCATGGTGGAACTTGCACCATTTGCTCTTATCCCTCTTGTGAGGATGGAATTTCAGCTTTTTTGGCCATCTCATAGATTGGTCATCTTTTATCTCGTTCAATACCAAATCTGGATTGACCATTAGTGACGTGTAGCCCGCGAACTTGTCCTTTGCCAACCTCTTCTTACCATATTTTCCCTTGAACTTCTAGGACTTTCTTTGATTCTCTCCTTTATCATCATCTCTTTTGGCCACCATGGCCTCCTCCTCATTCATGACTCTCCCGATCGTAGCCAGGAGTTCTGCCATGGTTTTTTAAGGATCCTCAGCCAACTTCCATAGGAGTTTTCCCTTTTGCAATCCACCCATAAGGGCGATCATAGTGATGCTTTCATCGTAGTCTTGTACTTCCAGCTTTTCTTTGTTAAAATGGCCTATATAGTCTCCCAGAGACTCATTTTTTCCCTTATTGACGTATAGTAGGTGTGTGGTATTCTTTCAAGGTTTTATTTCAAAACAAAAATTGTTGATGAACCTTTCAACCAACTTCTTAAATTCTCAACGAAGTTCTTGTGGAGAGAGGTGTACCATACATGTTTAGCACCAGTAAGGGTTCTTGAGAAAGATTGGCATCTCATCTCATCAAAGACCGAATCGATGTCGGCTGTCGACTAGTACATTTCCACATGATGAATATAATTGGTTCTCCCATCGTATTTTGGCATGGCAACTGGCATCTTGAACTTAGTCTAAGTTAGGTAGCTCACTATTTTTGCAATAAATGGTGACCCCTTTATGTAGCCTCTCTGAATAGGGTCTCGACTCTTCAAGATATCACCAATTTTATCTTCAAACCTATATATGGAGCTATTCCATGGATTTTCAGCCGCTACGGCATTATCTCTCAGAGCAGGCACATCATTGTCACCAGCCCCTTCTCTGCCGGCTGGACACTGCACAGGTTCTTTGCCAACCATCCTTTAATGACTATTAACTTCTCATTATTCCTCATCTCAGCCATGTGATGGTCGTCGGTAAGCACACTCACTTTTCCTCCTAAATGTTTCCCTACTACAGGACCTAGATAGTATGTCTCGTACGTCATCGATTAGGTCGATTGTATCAAAGACATACCCTCTACTCAGCCTGTCAAGAGCTGAAGCACGAGGTTGGCCATCTCGGCTCGGCCTCGGCCTCGGCTCATAGTATCTCTAGAGATATCACAGGGTTCTAAATATTCATCCTCATCATCACATTGGATGTCTTGAAATTCTTGTCCTTGTTTCCATAGGTGCAATATCCTAGGGTCGGCACCATCCCTGCATCTCTGTTGTTTCTCTATTTTTGTGTGTGTGTGTGGGGGGGGGGGGGGGGGTCCCCCTGTTCCTCGATTACCACCCTCCCTAGTGGCCGGAGTTATCATCTCTGCTCTCGCGCCAGTGGGTCTAGTGAATATATTCTAGCTAAAAGTAGCGATTTTCTCCTGCATCTTCTGCTGGTTGGACGCCAATAAGAACAGTGTCATTGTGACCTCAACCATCTCTGGATGAGGAAGTATTTGGCTGGAACTGGGCCTGTGCCTTGTGGTAAATCTGAAGTCATTACTTTCGGCGGATAAACATAATATAAATGGATACACCAGGTGAGATGAATAAGATGGATAAAAGCTTGGATAACTCAACCAGATAACTTTTAATGGTGATCAGGTCCAGCCAAATGTGGAACTAGATCACCACTAGGGGATCCGATGAGGAACAAGCTGTAAATAAGAGGAAGAGGAATAATTATCTCTCTCCCCACAGACAGTGCAACTGATGATACCAGATATAGTATCAACAAGTAAAACAATATGAGCTCAATCCAGAAAAATTTTACAAGTTCAACAATGATGTTTAAACAGGTGTATAAGTGAAGAAGGAGATGAGGAGAAGAGGAGTAAGACTAATATATAAGTGGTTCAGCCATTGCCCTAGTCAACTATGCACGTGAGTTTGAATTTTACTATAAAAATGGGCTCTAATGGCCTTAGTGATACAATTCACACTACTTTCTCTCTCAACTTTAATAGTAATAAAACTTAGGCTAGAGCTTTAATATTTCGATCCTTTCTTCTGCGGAAGAAGAAGGGTTTAAATAATTCTTTGGGCGTACAATCCACCTTCAAGCACGTCCTTAGTGGAGTCATCAATAAGATCTTAGCATATGTCCTTTAGAATGTATAAGTAATGATGATGAAAATATTCCCCCACATACACATGCGATTCGGTTATAACTGTCTATCCACGTGGACTGGACAGACTGAAGTCTTGGATCAAATATGGGAAATGTTGTCTAAAGGGGTCTCGGCAAGGCCAAGTATGAGACCCCTAGAGTCCTGTTCAATCATATGTTGGAGAATGCTGAAGTGTGGTCTCAACTGGGCAAGCGTCTGGCCAAAAGACGAGACCTAAAGGTGGTTAGGGTTATTGAAGCATCTCAGTCTAAGAGTATGGACCAAACAGAGAGTAGTGACGCTGTGTTCTTCATAGAAACTGAGATTTATGAGGTCAGCCTGAGCCGAGCAAGTTTTATGCCAAGACATGGTTACACTAGGGTATCAAGCAGGTTGAGGTCAATTATGTGGACCTCAAGATTGAGATGGCCAATTTTACGGCTCGAGGTCAATTTTATGGACCTAAGGACTTGATGACCAATTCTGTGAGTCGAGGTCAATTCTATGGAGCTAAGGATTGAGATGATCAATTTAGCAAGTCAAGGTCAATTTTGAAGAACTAAAGATGTAGTGATCGATTCGGTGGGTCAAAGTCAATTTTGCGTACCTAAGGAGGTATTGATCAATTCATTGGGTCAAGAATAATTTTATAGACCTAAGTATTACGATGACCAATTATGTGCGTCGAGGTCGATTCTGAGGACTTAAGGAGTTGGATAACCAATTCTGAGGGTCAAGGTCCATTTTGAGGACCTAAAGATGTAGTTTATGCGGATTTTTTCTAATTTAACTCCGCCGGGGTAAATGTAGAGTATTTGGTGTAGGCATACTTTGGATTCTTGGTTCCATTGGGGAAAGAGTTGACAGTGAGAATGATTATCGATGATCATGATGGGTATTGATGAGGTCTTGTGACGCGACCATAAATATGTCTAGAGTGTGTGCTATTTAGGCTCAAGTGCAAGCCTGTCTCTCAAGTAATAATCCGATAAGTTGGGTATCGATCCTCAGGGAAATAAGACGAACAGAGTCGTAACGACGTTGGAAAGATGAAGGTAACCAAACTTTGACATCTAAAAATAACGAAAAGATGATTTGGATTGTGGAATGACTACAACTAGATGTAGTTTTGAAAATGATTAACTAATGAAATTATGAATAAATTAAAAGAAATTACTTCTAATTAACTAAAAGAGGAATGACGATTTAACTAAAACTTTAACTATAAGATGAGAAAGATGGGTCGGGTTATAATCCCCCACACCCTAGTAATTCATTTCGTAGGATACTAGATTCAGAATTAAAGCTTTAAATGAATTCAGGTTTTTAATGCTCCTAAGTATTACATATATAAGGGATCGTAGCCTGCATAGTATGTAAGTAAAGGTTGAATTAAAACCCGATCTTTAACACTCCTAAGTATTACATATATGAGGGATCGTAGCCCGCACAGTATGTAAGAAAAGGAGGAATTAAAGCAGTATCGTATTTACTATGATACAATTCATCTAAAATTTTAATTCCAACCTCTATTTCCACTATCATGAATTACACCGGGTGGGGTTCATGCACCCCAACCCTTGAAAACTTAGCCGAACATATTAAAACTAGAAGAAAACATGTGTTGAATAAAAGAAAACATTTTTACTAATAACTAAAGATGAAGAAGAATGAAATTACTCACGAAGAAATTATCTATTGCAAATATGAAAGCAAGAATTGGAATAAAATTACTTGAATTGAAAAACTGGAATCAAAACTAGGGTGTCTTATTGTTTCTCCTCTAAGATCATTACAAAGCTTCTCTAAAACGGATTAGAAGCCTCCCTAATGTCTGGGAGTTATTTCAAATTTATACCCTACGAATATTACAAGAGTTGGATGAATGAAAAACTCTATCAAGAAGAAGATCAGCTCAAATCTCGAACACCGGATTGATCCGGTGAGGACATACTGGACTGGTCTGTGTAATAATCAGATTGATCTGTTTTTCAATTAAACCGAATTGGTCCACTAGACAGGTCGCTATGCAATGATTTTGAAGGCCAGACTGATCCATTTTTTGGGATACCGAATTGGTTCAGTAGACGTATTCTTATTAAGTGATTTTGAGGGTCGGACATATTCGTTTTTTTGGGATATCGGATTAAGGTATTCCTAGGTTGAGCTTGGTTGGGATCATATGTGTCCCATGCTTGAGTAGTCTCTACGACATACTTAAGATGGGCTTCGGCATCGCATGAGTTTAAATCCCAAAAGGGTCTTTCACACATTGTTTGCACAAGTTGTTTGGAAGCTATTGTCAACCCATTATGGAAAAAAGATATCACTTAGTGTTTGTCAAAACCACGATGGGGGCATGCGCTTACAAACTCTTGGAAACGTTCCCAACATCTATCAAAAGACTCATTATAGTATTGTCGGAAAGCTTGGATTTGATTCTTAGAAGGTTTGGTCTTGTGATGCAGATAGAATATTGAGACAAACTTAGACTGCATATCTCTCCAATAAGTGACAGAGTTCGTGGGTAGAGACCATAGCCAGGTCTTGGCTTTATCCTTTAAGGAAAAAGGAAAAAGATTTAGGCAAACGACATCTTGCGTGCAAGTTTGATCACCAAATGTGTCACATACCTCTTCGAACTAATGAAGATGCAGGTATTGTTTCTCTAAATATATGCCATGAAACGTAGGGAGAATCTTTATCATCCCATTATGAAAGTGGAACTAACTGGCAGTATATGAAAGTAAAATGCATCCAGGGGTGACAGTTCACTCAGGAAAGAGTAAGTCCTTCATAAGACGATAGGGGAGATCTCCCTCTCCAGTATCGAAACTCGTTGCGCCAAACATTGCGCTCGCACTCTTTTCAAATGACTCTGTGTACTCACTCGGTGTCCTAGTTGTGTGACTTGAAGTTTGACTCAGGGTGTAGCTACTGATAGAGTGCTCGGGAGTAGGAATTGGAAACCATAATTGTGGCACGCGAGATGTTTGGGGGCTTTCAGAGTTGTACTCAACGATTGGATTTTCTTGGATTCTGGTTGGAGTATTGTGAGGAGTGTGAGTGTGTTCAGGATTTTGCATTAAAGGCTTTTTGAGAGATGAATTTGTTTTGTAGATTTTTTTTATGTTTTTGGATTTTCTTGGTCAAAGTTTTAGATTTACTTGATCTAACCTAAGTCTACCTAAATCCCCGTCAACGGTGCCAAAAACTTGACGTGACCACAAATGTGTCTAGAGTGCGTGCTATTTAGGCTCAAGTGCAAGCCTGTCGCTCAAGTAATAATCTGATTAGTCGGGTATTGATCCTTAGGGAAATAAGATGAACGGAGTCGTAACGACGCTGGAAAGATGAAGGTAACCTAACTTTGACTTCTAAAAAGAACGAAAAGATGATTTGGATTGTGGAATGACTACAACTAGATGCAATTTTGAAAATGATTAACTAATGAAATTATGAATAAATTAAATGCAATTAATTCTAATTAACTAAAAGATGAATGACTATTTAACTAAAACTTTAACTATAAGATGAGAAATATGGGTCGGATTACAATCCCCCACACCCTAGTAATTCACTTCGTAGGATACTAGTGTGACACCCCGCCTAATAAATACAGGGTGATCTGTCCTATACCAAATTAAAATAGGAATCCCAGTTGGTTCATCCTTAGCATCACTGTCGAAAACTTTTTAAAACTTACTAACCACCTAGTATTCCAAAAGCTGGTGCCAAATTTTAACTTTTTAATCAACAAAATAGTACATGCGGAAATAAAAAAAACCATTCACACAACTGAATAAAACTCAACTGAATAATTAATTAAACAAATTTGCCGAATAAACCATCAGCCACCAAAGTGAAATCCAATACAAATATTCAACACTTAGAATAAATACATCTGAAAACTGTACTGAGAAGTCTGGGCGACAAACCCTAAATAAAACTGAAACTAATACATGATTCCTACTCTAGGAATAAATGAACGATACGTCTAATCCAAACTCCTGATAGCATCCACATACGCCGCAACTCTGTGGCCCTGGAATAGAATATCAATCCTGGCGTCCCTGTGTCTGAATCCTAAAAGGTTTTGAAAATAGTTTTATAGCAAGGGTTAGAACCCAAAACATTTTGAAAATATGTAGCAAGTGAATTAACTGCAGTAATTTAAAATGCATAAATGCGCTTCATATTTATGTTAGTGTCGCACTCCCTTGTGGACAATCTCATCCCTCCACTATTGTGCATACCTAACGGTTACCTTGACCCCCACTTAGTTGTACTACCTCGTCCAACTAGTCCTGGTATAACCTCCCCTTTCCAAACTACTCTAACCCGAGTATAATGATACTAGAATTATAAGTTATCTCACAATTAACTTAATTAATTCCTTCTTAAATAGTAGCATATAACCGTGTCACAAGTTATATAAAGTAAATACATCACACACTGATATTATTACTCGCATATAATATTGAATACCATTATATATGTACCTTTACCAAAACATCCACACATATAACATACGTATATCCATCCCTCTGAGTATACCCTCACCGGATGATTCCCTCTAAAGTGCTATCTCACTAGGTGTGCTCACATAACCTAGTTACCCAAGTTGGAATCGCTCACCAACCTGGCCCAAAACATAAACGAAGTGGAGGCGGTCATATTCCTTCCCTGAAAGTGAGATAATCCCCTCACCCATATATCAAACGCTATGACCTGGGGATATACTCACCCTACACCTCAAGCTAGGGGATTCACCCACATCGCGCAACCTCCCTTGATAATATTGGAGTATATAAATTAAATAAATATCAAAGCACTGATATTTAATAGTACGCACAATATATATACATATATATGTACTATCACTACACCGTATATATATATATATATAAAATAAACCCCGGCTTCACCGTGTACTCACAACCCATAACACTAGCCTGAAATTTCCCGAGTCTCTGGCCCGACTCAACTTAATTATTTTTCTCACTTAAAAAATTCCATCTTCCCGAGTCTGTGGTCCGACTCTAAATAATAATACTCTACACAATAATTTATATGAAATTTTCCCGAGTCTATGATTGGACTGTTATTTAATTAATTTACACATTAATTAATTAACATCAATCCGAGTCTGTAGTCCGACCCTCATTTAATTAATTTACACATGAATTAATTAATACAAATCTGAGTCTGTGGTCGGACTCTCATTTAATTAATTCACGCCTCAATTAATATACTATTTCCCCGAGTCTATCGTCCGACTCTAATTAAATTAATTAACACACCTATTAATTTAATACATTCCCGAGTCTATCGCCCGACTCTAATTAAATTAATTAACACACCTATTAATTTAATACCGATCCGAGTCTATCGTCCGACTCTCATTAAATTAATTAACACTCCTATTAATTTAATACCGATCCGAGTCTGTGGTCCGACTCCCAGTTAATTAATTTACACATTAATTAATTCATATTAAACCGAGTCTGTGGTACGACTCTCATCTAATTAATTTACACATTAATTATTGAATACCCTTCCTGAGTCTACAATCTGACTCTAAATTAATTAATTGCCACATCAATTAATTTAATACTTTTCCGAGTCTATCTTCTGACTCTACCTTCATTAATTAACACATCCATTAATTTAGTAACTTGGTGTCACCCAACCATTATTCCCGGACTCGCTCACTTGGCCCATACCTTAATATTTCCCGAGTCTATGTTCCGACTCCAAATTAATTTACTCTCTCAATAATTAATTTAATACTTTGGTGTCACTTAACCAACATACTCGGACTCGCTCACTTGGTCCATTTTTACATCTCATAATTTCATTCCCACATATTCGCCCACAATGTGTCACACATTCATCTCCATAAACTCCCCAATTATATTTACCTATAATTACCAACGCACCTGGACTCGCCCACTTGGTCCATAATTAAATATTTCACCTCAATTACTTTAATAATGTAGCGTCACCCAACTACAATACCCGAATATTATTCCCCGGTCCGATATTAACACAAATATTTATTTTCTCAAAATACATCCATTTGTGACATAAAATTATCACCCTACTAAACCCAACTTTAATTCTCTCAAAAGTGACTAGAAGGTATTCCTTGTATTTATTTGCCTCTAAATAAATAAACCTCAAAAGGAAGAGAAATAATTTTCTCCATAAGAGAAAAGGAGTGAACTGCCAGAAATCCTTGACCGTCCATCGATTGACCAATTCGCTCGATCGATCGATTGATCAAGTCATCTTCTCCTTCGCCTCTGTTTTCCACCATTGACGAAAATCCAAGGTTTTTAAACCTTAAATCAAACCTCTGATAAAAAACCCTCACCACATAAATATGTTTAACCTACGTCCTACACATCATATGGATCTTAAGATACACAATTTCTCCACTTACTTTCATAATTTTCCGAAATGGGTTTTCCATTAAAATTCATCAACTTTGTTCTACAAACGAAATTCCAAATCCAAATTCCACCAGTTTATATTCCGGATTCTCATTTAAAACAGATATCTATACTCAGAGATATATAACACGCCTATTTCTTTCTTTGAATCTCAGTTAAGTATTCCATTAACAAAACCCCATTTTCACCCATTTATGCCTAAAAACGAATTTTGATTTACACATCACTATGATATGAATTGATTATCATCAATTTAGAAATCACAACAGTTAACCACTTGCCTAGAATTGTTCGTCGGGTCTGATCCGTTGGTGTAGTCCCTTAGTTTGTGAAAGAGGTGTGCGTGCGTTCAAACAGAAGTATTATATAATTAAATCCCAGTTTAACCCAATTAAAACTTAAACATGCAACTAGATGTGATTGAATAAAATGTAAAACATGATAGTATGATCAAACACACACAATTGAGGAAAAATCCCCCAAAGGGGAAAAACCATTTATTTTCATTATAATATTGTATCATACAATTTCGGATTACAATGAAAAACACAGTGACGCAGAATTACCCGCAGGCGTCGGATCTGTAGTCGGCGGCTGGAAATTTCCCTTTCCAGAAGGGCAACAATGAAGAAGAAGGATGGTCTTCTCCACAAGGGTAAGAACAGACACACTATGGTGTTCTAGGGTTTCAAAGGAATTCAAAATTGATTTGGAAATTTGTGTGAATCAAAACATGAGTTTGGTGACTCATAAAAGTGAAGACTTTAAGTTTATGAACTCTGAAAATCGTGTGTAGAAGTCTTGCAAAACCAACTCCCCATAGTGAGTTTGTAAAAGAAGTACTGGCCCTAAAAACTCTCAGCACGATCTGCTCGAATATATCCCAGGCGAACCGGTCAGGATCTGAGGCGAATCGGTCCGAGGTCGGATCGGATCATTTTTGAAAGTGGTCTCTTCGGTTCTCATTCGATCCGAGGTCTACTGGTTCAAGAGCAAGGCGGATCGGTCCGGGTAGAGGACAGATCGGTCCGGGGGCAGATCGGTCTGGCTGCCCAGAATTTTGATTCCTTCCTTTCTTTCATATTCAGATTCGTTTGAAGACGATGTGAGCTTGAATTACTTCAACGATGTAACGGCTTATGACATACACAATAATGATGGACAAAGTGTCCTTATAAATATCCCCCTATGTCTATGCCGGAACAAGCATAAAAAAAACCGAATTATCAAGAATCAAAATGCCTATACAAATCTACCCTTACATGAACCAGAACTGAAAAGGTACATATGAATAAGACTTCATCGTTTGATCTTCAACTCTTCAGGAATCTCAACGCTTTTCTCATCAGGGTATGCAATCCAATGATAATCCATATAGTACCTACACACATAAGATAAAACAAATACCAAGTGATGTATCGAGTTTTAAATGAGATAAACATATATACCAATTTATGAGAAAACTGAAACTTTCAAAACTCCCCCATAATAAGATAATTCATTCTCCCCCTTTTTATGATGTCCCCAAATAGACAAATGAGAGAAATAAATCAACCAAGCAACTGCGGGGTGTCACAAGGACTAAATCACACCATGAATGAACACAAAACAACCAAGTCGGTGATAGCGTTAATGAAGTGGTGTGATCAAACTCGATAGGAAAATCAATGCATACAAACATGACATATGTGCACGATAATATTGGATATTCCTAACGAATGAACTCAAATTCTTCCTTTGGTGTAAAAGAATGGAAATATAAGACATTGGCTTAATCAAATCAACAAATCAAAGCGCAAAGTGATTTCCACACCAATAACTTCCAAAACGATTTTATGCTTTTTTAGGACTTTCAAGGAAGTGCGAACCCGTTTAAACATTCTCCAACCAAACTCCCTCAGATATATATTTTGAATAGAGGTATGCTAAATTATCAAACTTTGGAGAATTGATGGTGAAACCTAAATGGCCCATATTTGGCATGTATTGCTTTTTATTGCCTTTAAATTTTTCGGGGCTCTTTTAACCTCTTTGGACCTCGGATAATAAAATTCCTCCATTTTTTAGGTCCTTTTGAATGGTGGATTTTGCGCAAAGAATAGATAATTACCTTTCGCAGCCCCTACCTATTCTTAAACAAACACTCAGTCTCATAAAAAAATGGTGTTCACATGCATTCCAATCTTGTCAAGTTTTATCGCATAGAGTACGTTTGTGTAGACAGAATTGAGATGGAAACACTCAAGACAATATGTGATAGACAAGTGCAATAATCAAGTATAGCCGTGAATGTGTGCAATAAAGTATTTAGGAGTCAAACATATAGGAAGATATCACTAATCACATCTCAAAGACTCCAAACAATGTAAAGAACATGAATGAAATGATGTAGCGTCTCAAATCTCTATCAAACAGTCACATGAATATATAAAGTGAAGTTGTGACTTGGCTATCTTCAATGCTCATCCATAACAGGTGTAAAAGAAAAACAAAAAACGTTTTAGATTTTTCAAAATTTTAGCAAAATAAAATATTTTTGTGCTTTTCTGAAATTTTTCTAAAAAGAAACGTAAAAAGCAAAAAGAAAACAAACTAATTATACAAGCTAGCAATAAGAATCAGATGATATGATAAAGACAATGCATCCTATGCTAGACACGGACCAATCCCTCAGTCAACTTTGCAAATCCCTAAAGACTTCCTAAGACTCTCAAATCTAAGGGCATCTAAAGGTTTTGTTAAAATATCGGCTAACTGATGGTCGGTAGTAACGAAACTCAGGGATACGACCTTCTCTTCAACTAACTGACGTATGAAGTGCTCGCGTAACCTGATGTGCTTTATGCGTGAATGTTGGACAGGATTGCGGGATATGTGTATCACAGGCGTGTTATCAAAGGAAATGATCATGGTATCCTGTGAAATACCATAATCCTCCAACATTTGCTTCATCTACAAGAGTTGCGTGCAACAACTCCAAGCGGCGATGTATTCAGCCTCTGTAGTGGACAAAGAGATAGAGTTTTGCTTCCTGCTCAACTAAGAGACAAGAGCAGAACCAAAATAGAAACATCCACCAGAAGTGCTCCTACAACCATCTGTATCCCCGACCGAATCGGCATCCAAAAAGGTAGACAAACGGTCATCGGTATCAAAGGAATACCAAATACCGTATGAGAGAGTCCCACTCACGTATTTGATAATACGTTTTAGTGCGAGTAAGTGTGACTCTTTCGGAGACGCCTGATATCGCGCATAGACTCCAACACTAAAGGCGATGTCAGGACGACTGGCAGTCAAGTAGAGTAGACTCCCTATCATACTCCGATATAAGGTTTGCTTTACGTCCTTGCCTGAAGTGTCCTTACTAAGCTTCATAGAAGTACTCATAGGTGAACGTGCATGCTTAGCGGAGTCTAAACAAAATTTTTTCACTAGGTCTCTAGCATACATGGATTGGGAGATGAACATCCCATCCTCTAGCTGACGGACCTGGAGACCAAGAAAGAAAGTAAGCTCACCAACCATGCTCACCTCAAACTCACTTTTCATCTCCTCTTCAAAGTGATGAGCATGTTGAGAGCACGGGGATCCAAAGACTATGTCATCCATATAGACCTAGGCAACCAAAATAGCACAGTCATTTCTCCTGACAAACAACGTCATATGAACTCCCCCTATCTTGAAGCCACGGGCTAAGAGATAGGAAGTAAGCCTCTCGTACCAAGCTCGGGGTGCTTGCTTCAAACCATTCAAGGCTTTTCTCAGATAATAGACGTGATCCGGGTGCTGAGGGTCTTCAAACCCTTTTGGTTGTTCCACGTAAACCTCCTCCTGTAGAATGCTATTCAGAAAGGTACTCTTGACATCCATCTGATATAACTTGAAGCGCAAATGACATGCGATGGAGAGTAATAGACGGACGGACTCAAGCCTTGAAACAGGAGCAAAATGTATCCCCAAAGTCTACACCCTCTATTTGTGTGTAGCCTTGAGAGACCAACCTAGCCTTATTTCTGATTATGGTACCATTTCCATCCATTTTATTCTTGAAAATCCACCGGGTACCTATCACATTAGTATCACTAGGTCGGGGGACAAGTTCCCAGACATTGCTCCTGCATGGCAGATATCCAGTGTTCATCCTTAAGAGATTCTTTGTGATTCTTGGGATTGACTTTGGATGTGTAGCAAAAGTGGCTAACTACGTTCTCTAGCTCAGCATGCGTCTTGACCCCTAGAGTGGGATCACCAACAATGGCAGAAGGGTCATGACTCTTGCGAACCCAAGCAGGAGTGTCCCCTAACACAGGAGTGGGGACCACAGAGTGTGAGTGATGAACTAGTAAGTCACTCCCAGAAATGTCCTCATCCTCACATTGAAGGTCATGATCAATAACCATTGGAGGTTCATCATCTTGCACGGTGACGTTTATTGATTCCATAACCTTAGATCTCTTCAAGTTAAAAACTCGGTACGCTCTACTATTCGATGAATATCCCAACAGTATTACCTTGTCGCTTCGGGAGTCAAACTTTCCTAGTTGCTCTCTATCCCATAGGATGTAGCATTTACTCCCAAAAATACAGAAATATGCAAGGTTGGGCTTCTTGCCAGTCCACAACTCATAAGGTGTCTGAAGTGTGTGTGGACGCAGGTAAACCCTATTCATCGTGTGGCATGCATTAGACACTGTCTCTGCCCAAAATCTCCTAGAAAATTTATGACCTAGAAGCATAGATCTAGCCATTTCCTGGATCGTTCTATTTTTTCGCTCAACAATCCCATTTTGCTGAGGAGTTTTCACAGCAGAAAACTCATGTTTGATCCCGAGGCTATCACAATAGAGATCTACTTTTGCTTCCTTAAATTTTATGCCGTTGTCACTACGGATCCTATTAATAGTGACTCCATGTTGGTTTTGTAGGACACGACACTTTGTCGTTAAAAACACTACAACATCGGATTTCTCCCTCAGAAAACCAACAATAGAATATCTGGAGGAGTCATCTACCATCACGAGGATGTACCTCTTACCACCCAAACTCTCAGTACGAGTACGACCCATAAGATCCATGTGAATCGGCTCAAGAACTCGGGAGGTGGTAATGGAATACAACTTCTTATGAGGGCTCCGAATTTGCTTTCCCAACTGACAGGGACCACAAACCGTGGAAGTTGACTTTCCAAGATATGGTAAGCAACGTACTAGGTCCTTTTTGGCTAAACGAGTCAAATCTATAACGTTCACGTGAAGTAAACGTTGGTTCCACAGATCCATAGGAGTTATCGTGGCGCTGTTGTAGACAAGTGAGGATGTGGGATCAGTCCCAAAGCAATTATCATTTGTCCTCACCCCTTGCACTAAAAGTTTACCGGCTTGATTATAGAATTTACAAGCATCCCGGTCAAACTTTACGGCAAAGTCAACGTCGCATAACTGGCTAATGCTGATAAGGTTTGCTTTCAAACCTTTGATGTACAAAACATTTTCTATCTTAGGGAATCCAGGTAACTCAACAGTACTACGTCCTATAATGCTAGACTTTCTTCCATCTCCAAAGGTGACTCTGCCATCCTGATAATCCTCAAGAGACGTAAAGAATGAGGTATCACCTGTCATATGTTTGGAGCACCCATTGTCAAAATACCGTTTCATGCATGGTGATGGTTTCAAATTGAGTTGTTAAATTTTGCAATTTAGACTCTTTTACAGCATTAGTCCCTTCATGGGTAAGTTCCAAAACCTCCCATGCCTCTTTTGACGTGGTGCACGTCATGATGCATCGGAACTCATCAGGAGTGATGGATCAGATAATAGCACTTAAACCTTTAGAATTAAAATATGACCATTTAAATTCTTCTTCATCCAAGTGGTCACAGGTTTTAAATTGGTCACATTTTCAACAGTCACGGAGGGAGGAGTCCATCCTCTTTCAACTAATATCTAGACACGTTCATCTATGGCCTTTAAAGCAGACTTCATGCGGGCTTTCCAGTATGCATAGTTTGTCCTGTCAAAAACTGGCATTTTATTATATGATTTATCCATTGAACACACTCTTTTTCAAAAATCAATTTTTAGAAAATTGATATCTTAGAACAATTTTGCGGAAAATTAGGAATATGCGACAGATTAGCGTAACCTAATCTGATACCAATTTGAAAGAGGTGCGCGTGCGTTCAAACAGAAGTATTATATAATTAAATCCCAGTTTAACCCAATTAAAACCTAAACATGCAACTAGATGTGATTGAATAAAATGTAAAACATGCTAGTACGATCAAACACACACAATTGAGGAAAAATCCCCCAAAGGGGCAAAACCATTTATTTTCATTATAATATTATAACATACAATTTCGTATTACAATGAAAAACACAGTGACACAGAATTACCCGTATGCATCGGATCTGTAGTCGGCGGCTGGAAATTTCCCTTTCCAGAAGGGCAGCAATGAAGAAGAAGGATGGTGTTCTCCACAAGGGTAAGTACAGACACACTATGGTGTTCTAGGGTTTCAAAGGAATTCAAAATTGATTTGGCAATTTGTGTGAATCAAAACATGAGTTTGGTGACTCACAAAAGTGAAGACTTTGAGTTTATGAACTCTGAAATTCGTGTGTAGAAGTCTTGCAAAACCAACTCCCCGTAGTGGGTTTATAAAAGAAGTCCTGGCGCTAAAAAATCTCAGCACGATCTGCTCGAATATATCCCAGGCGAACCGGTCCGGATCTGAGGCGGATCGGTCCGAGGTCGGACCGGTTCGTTTTTGAAAGTGGTATCTTCGATTCTCATTTGATCCGGGGTCTACTGGTTCTAGAGCAAGGATGATCGGTCCGGGTAGAGGGCGGATCGGTCCGGGGGCGGACCGGTTCGTTTTCCAAATAGGCGGATCGGTCCGGCTGCCCAGAATTTTGATTCCTTCCTTTCTTTGATATTCGAATCCGTTTGAAGACGATGTGAGCTTGAATTACTTCAACGATGTAACGACTTATGACACACACAATAATGATGGACAAAATGTCCTTACAGTTTGGCTCCAAAATCCCCAAATTGGCTCTTGGTTTGCTTTCCCCCAAATTTTATCTCAAACCCTAGGTTTAGAGTTGTGTTGACTGCCATTCCCTATTCTCTCAATTTGGTTAAAAACCCTTAATCCCGTTTTTGGCCATCTGAACCTAATTAAAATGGCCCAACTCACCCCGTGTGGGCCCGCCTATGCCCAAAAATACCCCGAAACCCAATTACTACCCCCGGATACTCTTTTCTGACTATCTCGACCCATCCAAACATAACCACGCACTCAGAATTGCCTTGCGAAATACTTTTGAACATTTCCAAATTTCGACCTCAAAATGCGACACACGAGATTTTGAACCATTAAACTTAAAAGTCGCCAATTATAAATAATTCGGCTCACTCAAATAAATTATCCAACTCATGAATTTAAGTTTCTCCAATTTAAATATTTTTATAACTCCCAAAAATAATTAAATATTAGATCCTCAAAATTACGGGGTGTTACATACTCCCCCCTTACAAAGGAATTTCGTCCTCAAAATTAAGATGAGCGTAATGTTCCAAGCTTCGCATATTACTCTCTAGTCATGTGCCTCTAAGTTCTCTATATCTATCCCATCCGCTTCTAACCATACGTTACACAAGTATGCATTTAGATTAACCAGGGTGCCCATACACTCTATACCCGTGCTTAACCGCACGAAATTTGCCTTAATTAATCCGGGTGCCCATACACCCTATCCCCCCGCTTTATCGCACGAAAGTTATCGGACTATGCTAGTCGTAACCCGTAATATAACTTCGAACCCGTAGTCATATCACACACACACACACACACACACACACACACACACACATATATATATATATATATATATATATATATATATATATATATATAGAGAGAGAGAGAGAGAGAGAGAGAGAGAGAGAGAGAGAGAGAGAGCGGTTCTCATGCATACCCCAGTTTGCATACCGCTGGCGCGGACCAATTTTGATAAAATAGTAAAAAAAATATTTTTGATGTAATTTTTTTTATAGTTTCTAAACATTTCAATAGGACCGTAAAAAAAAATTCAACTCAAAATGAATTTTTTTACTATTTTAAAAAAATCGGTCAAACTTTGTCTGTTTTTAACAACTTAAAAACAACTTAAAAACTGACAAAGTTTGGCCGATTTTTTTAAAATAGCAAAAAAATTCATTTTGAGTTGAATTTTTTTTTATGGTCCTATTGAAATGTTTAGAAACTATAAAAAAAAATCAGCCCGAAATTATTTTTTTTACTATTTTAAAAAAATGGTCCGCACGGAGGGTATGCAAACTGGGTATGCATGAGATCCTTTCTGTATATATATATATATATATATATAGACACACACACACACACACACACATATATATCTATTGCCCGGGTACCCAACCCATGTACTAACGACCAAACATCTTCCCACTTTCCAACGATGCGCTAAGTTTCATGCGTGGGATGTCTCGCAAAGAAAAATCCAAACAAGGAACCCCCCCGATACTCTACTACCTAGCATTATCGATCGTTGAGATCCGTTAGACCCTCAGTCCATAGGACGTACCCCTAAATACTTGTCTCTTAACACGAAAGTATGTACGCTTACCCTCATGCTACCAAAGACAACATAAAATACCGCGCCCTTACTATCACTAGTCCTTGCGCGAAATAAACCCCAAGCTATCTCTCCCTGCTCAAAAATAAATGTAACCACCCTGATTCACTTCAGTAAACACCCCTACTTACCGGGATAAAATGTGAGAACACAAGACCTCACTATGTGTCTATCGCACGACACAATACAACATATATACACACATATATATAGGCTAGATTCCCTCTCAGGTGATACCTAGTACCAATCATACCCTGGTGTCGTGAACACCAAAACTTAACCCCACTATCCACAATAGTTCAAATCCATCGCTATCCAATCGATATTTGGGAAGAATCATCAACCCTACTCCCATAATTCTCGAAAGTAGTAACCACTCGTATAATTAAAACCTTCACTCAGTGTACACCTCCACTCTCCCATGAAGAACACCAAAGAACTCCACTACGCCACAGAAAGTTTATCCACGTACTATGGCTGCTACAGCTAACGCACCCACTAAATTCGACTCACCCGTGAACGCTAGTGAAAATAAGTCTTATATTGTGACATACTCCTTGTCACTCAAAAATATACCCCATGCCCATAGGGTAAAAATAATTACCTCCATACTCCAGCTACAACGGCTGATCCTCGGGTTCCAGAGCATCTTCTCCCTGCCCGAATGCGCCCATGACTTGCTTTAGTGGTTGTACATCCAGGACCTCGTCCAGTAGTTAACCCTTGCCTCGCTTAAGAAAATCTCTCTTCATGTGTCTCTCTTCCCCCACAAACGAAACACCTTCTAATACATTCATCCAACCATTGATCCATTCCATGCTGACCTTGTTGGAATTCCTGGCCATCCTATCGATAGCCTCCAGTTCTAAATCGCTTGGCATGATTTCCCTGCCGAACATCCTACCCCTAATCTCCCCCTGTTTGCTGCTGGAATAACCCACTGGTACTATTCCCTCCTGCTTTATCCGACTGGCTAGTTTTCACTCCCCTCCCGCTTCCTTTCATGTGGAAGCAATATTCCTGATAGTGCCGGAGTGTTACGTTAACGACATCAGTATAATCTACTAATGCGGAATTACCAATTAAATGTTGTTTGATTCTCCAGACTAACCCATCCATAAACCTGGCTTTCTTTATTTCTTCATCGCTTACCTCATCCGGTACCAAATTTGCCAACGAGTAAATTCTTCCTCGTAATCGGCCACTGAACGGTCCCCCTTGAGTCACCTCCTTAAATTTTCTCCTCGTTTCGCTCTCAACCGTTGTAGGAAAATACTTACGGTCGAACCGCACCCAAAACTCTGCAATAGCTAGTGTATCCCTTTCCTCAACTGTGGTGATCGACTCCCACCATTGTAGCGCTGCTCCCACTAAACTAAAAGTGGCTATATTTTTCTTCTGCACCTCATAGCAATCTACCATGCATAGGTGACACTGGATATCTCTCTTCCACTGGCATGCTAGCACTACATCTGAACCCCCTCGAAACTCTGGTGGATGCCCTCTTTGAAAAACCTCCCGTACTTGCTGGCACCCCGACGGCCCCGGGTGGGCCTGAACACCCGATACCACTAACGTCTGTGGTTGATCTCGTGGAAAGTACCTTGTCATTGCGACCATCGTCGCTTTGACTGCCTGCGCCACTATTTAGGTACTTGTGCTGTCGAAATCATCTCTGGCAGTTATTGCGGTAACTCTTGCTCTTGATGAGCCTCTCTAGTCTCATCTCCCCCTGCTGCCCTAACTGCTCTCTCTCTCCTGGGCGGCATCTGGAATGAGAATCAAATCGTATGAGTTCACCCACAAATATAAATTTGGCAGAAGAACGTAAATGCACATACGTATGAGAATACAACAATACTATAATAGGGCTCTATATCAAAGATTGCTAAGCTGAAAGGTGAAAAGTCGCACAGATCCTAAGGACACTAGAACATGATGCTGTGATACCATCTGTGACACCCCGCCTAATAAAATATCGGGTGATCAGTCCTATATCACATTAAAACAGGAATCCCAGTTGGTTCATCCTTAGTATCATTGTCGATTTTTTTTTAAAACTTACTAACCACCTAGTATTCCAAAAGCTGGTGCCAAATTTTAACTTTTTAATTAAAAAAATAGTACATGCGGAAATAAAAATAAACCATTCACACAACTGAATAAAACTCAACTGAATAATTAATTAAAAAAAATTTCGAATAAACCATCGGCCACCAAAGTGAAATCCAATACAAATATTCAACACCTGAATAAACACATCTGAAAACTGTACTAAGAGTCTGGGCGATAAGCCCTAAATAAAACTGAAACTGATACATGATTCCTACTCTAGGAATAAATGAACGATGCGTCTAATCCAAACTCCTGCTAGCATCCACATATGCCGCAGCTCCGTGGCCCTGGAATAGAATATCAATCCTGGCGTCCCTGTAGCTGGACCCTAAAAGGTTTTGAAAATAGTTTTATACCAAGGGTTAGAACCCAAAACATTTTGAAAATATTTAGCAAGTGCATTAACTGCAGTAATTTAAAATCCATGAATGCGCTTCATATTTAAGTTAGTGTCGCACTCCCTTGTGGACAATCTCACCCCTCCACTATTGTGCACACCTAACGGTTACCTTGACCCCCACCTAGTTGTACTACCCCGTTCAACTAGTCCTGGTACAACCTCCCCTTTCCAAAATACTCTAACCCGAGTATAATGATACTAGAATTATAAGTTATATCACAATTAACTTAATTAATTCCTACTTAAATAGTATGATATAACCGTGTCACAAGTTATATAAATTAAATACATCACACACTGTATTATTACCCGCATATAATATTGAATACCATTATATATGTACCTTTACCAAAACATAGACACATATAACATACGTATATCCATCCCTCCGAGTATACCCTCACCGGATGATTCCCTCTAAAGTGCTATCTCACTAGGTGTGCTCACATAAACTAGTTACCCAAGTTGGAATCGCTCACCAACCTGGACCAAAACATAAACGAAGTGGAGGCGGTCATATTCTTTCCCTGAAAGTGAGATAATCCCCTCACCAATATACTGGACGCTATGACCTGGGGATATACTCACCCTACTCCTCAAGCTAGGGGATTCACTCACATCGCGCAACCTCCCTTGATAGCACTGGAGTATATAAATTAAATAAATATCTAATCACTGATATTTAATAGTCCACACAATATGTACACATATATATCTACTATCACTACACCGTATATATATAAAATAAACCCCGGCTTCACCGTGTACTCACAACCCGTAACACTAGCCTGAAATTTCCCGAGTCTCTGGACCGACTCAACTTAATTAATTTTCTCACTTAAAAATTTCAATCTTCCCGAGTCTGTGGTCCGACTCTAAATAATAATACTCTACACAATAATTTATATGATATTTGCCCGAGTCTATGATTCGACTTTTATTTAATTAATTTACACATTAATTAATCAACACCAATTCGAGTCTGTAGTCAGACCCTCATTTAATTAATTTACACATTAATTAATTTACACATTAATTAATTCACACAAATCCGAGTATGTGGTCGGACTCTCATTTAATTAATTCACACCTCAATTAATATACTATTTCCCCGAGTCTATCGTCCGACTCTAATTAAATTAATTAACACACCTATTAATTTAATACATTTCCGAGTCTATCGCCCGACTCTAATTAAATTAATTAACACACCTATTAATTTAATACCGATCCGAGTCTATCGTCCGACTCTCATTAAATTAATTAACATACCTATTAATTTAATACCGATCTGAGTCTATGGTCTGACTCCCAGTTAATTAATTTACACATTAATTAATTCATACTAAACCGAGTCTGTGGTACGACTCTCATCTAATTAATTTACACATTTATTATTTAATACCCTTCCCGAGTCTACAATCTGACTCTAAATTAATTAATTACCACATCAATTAATTTAATACTTTTCCGAGTCTATCTTCCGACTCTACCTTCATTAATTAACAATCTTTTCACCTAAGGATACTTTTGATGTTCATTCTTTAGGGGTACACATATGCATCGTGCACATATGATTGATTGAGTTGATTTACCTATCGAATGTGTTCACACCCATTCATTCAATTTCCATGACTTGGTTGTTTGAGTCTAAATCCATGGTGTGATTTTTGTAGCATATTTTTTTCAATTGTATTCTTTTTGTATGAAAAATTGAAAATTCCAAAAATAGTTTGTGAATTTTTTTGAGATACTCCTCTGCATGCTCGTAGCTTGATTCTGGTTTTGCTATGCATTTTACCGTGACACCCCGATTTTGCTTATTTGATTCATTCTTCTTATTTGTCTATTTGGGGACATCATAAAAAGGGGGAGAAAGAATTATCATATTATGGGGGAGTTTGAATTTTGGGGGAGTTTTTGAGATTTAGCTTATGCTTTTATCATAAATTGGTATCTATGTTTATCTCATTTCAAACTCAATATGTCACGTGGTATTTGCTTTGTCTCATGTGTGTAGGTATGAAGATTGAAGATCAATACGTTGCACACCCTTATGAGAAAAGCTTTGAGATTTGATGCTTGTTGAAGATTGAAGAACAAACAATGAAGATTTAAACATTTGTATCTTTCCATCTTTAGTGTTCATGGGAGGGTAGATTTGTATAGGTCATTAGTTGATAATTCGGATTTTTTAGGTATGTACCGGCATAGACATAGGGGGAGATTTTTAAGGACATTTTTGTCCATTGTCAATAAATATGTCGTACGCCGTTACACCGTTGAAGAAATTCAAGATCACATCTACATCAACGGATCCGAATATCAAAGCGTCTTCAACATCATAGCTTCTGCGAGAACGAACTTGGTAAAGTTTTGTTTTTAAGTTCCTTAAAAGTTCATACTTAGTATTGGGAAATTTTTATAAAATGTTTTTATAAAGGATAAGAAATAAGTTTTTTCAAGCAAAATTAGGCTTTTAAAAGTTTTTTATTTTTTTGGGAAACCGGACCAGTCCGGCCATATTAAAAATGAATCGATCGGCCCCCCGGACCGGTCCGCCTCCCTATCGGACCGATTCGCCTTGCTCAAGAGACAGTAAACCCCGGATCGAATGCGAACCGAAGAAGGCTTTTGAGAAAACGAACCGGTCCGACACCATAGTAGACCGATCCGCTTTGGATAAAATCGCACAGTTTCGTGTGGGTTTACATCTACTCAAAGGTTTCCTATTTATACCTCCATTCGGGGAGTTTATTTTATAAGTCTTTGAGAAAACGTTTCTAAAAGTTCAAACACAACAAGACTTCGTTTTTTGATGTGCCAAACATCTTTTTGATTCACACACAAAAATCCCAATTACTTTTGTGAATCTTTTGCAACCCTAGAACACAAGATTTGCTATTGTTCAACCTTTTTGGGGAGATATTTGCAACCGAGGGTTGCGTGTCATTGCTGAGGGAGTCTCTACAAAGTTTTATGGCTGCGTGTCATTGAGGAGAGCTGTGGTTCTTCCTTTGTTGTTTGGGCTGCGAGTTCTTGGAGGGTGCTGCGTGTATTCTCTTGCTGAGTTCAAGACTGCGTGTCTTTGTGGTTGGCTGCGTGTTGATCCATTGTATATTTCTCTATGTAATTGTAAGTTGCGATTTATATATTCATAGTGAAATAAAGGTTTTACCCGAAAGGGGTTTTTTCCTGAAATCTGTGTCTCAGCATATTTTTGTGTCTCATGCTTTCTTTATTTATGGATTGACACACGCACCTTAGATGCATGTTTAGGGACTCTAATTAAATAAGGGGTACTTAGAAACTTGCGAATTTAATTTAAATCTAAATATCACACTGCCGTTATTCGGTTTCTCATCACCACTATCGTGTCCACCTGAGGGTCAGCAATTAGATCTTCTGTCACCAATAAAAGCCTGGCAGTTAAACCCAGGGCCACAGCTCCAAAAATGCTATTGTCAAAAAATCCCTCTGGCACACCGAATTCATGATTGCCGGGAGGATGTATTTCCTCCATGAACCACCAACCTATTAGCTAATGGGGAGAGGTGAAATAACTACGCCAAAGACACACGAGGGGAATGGGATATACTCGACACAACTGTCGCTATGCTGGGGTTGACACCCGGCATCGTAAAGAACTCCTCATACGTGAGACACAACTCATCTAGGCTGAACCGAAAAACATTGTCCTCAGGGTACAAAAATTGTACCGTAGCTTCTAAAAGGATCGAGTCGATGGTTATGCCATAAAGAGACCTGGAACAAGACAAGGGCTTTATAATCGACATTTTAGAGTCACATTGCCTCTAAACCCTTGAGGTAGGTAGAAAATGTCTCAGACACTACAAGAGCCATTTTCAGAGAAGAGAAGAAAAAAGCTACAAAGGAGAGAAAGTTGAATGTGATGATAAAAAAACCTCCAATGTCCCCTTATATACTAAAAAAAACTCCACAAGAAAACAAGTCATTTAAATCCCCATCGGTTACCCTGCTCCCAAAGTACTCAAAGTACACTGAAAGTGCAATCAAAGCAAAGAGAGTGATTTGAACTTAACCCTTATGTCGATCAGTAACCCCCCCTTTAGGAAATAACCTATTTCTTATTTTCATGTACCAGTTTCTAAAGTAAACATTTGCTTTGAAAAAATTCAATCTCCGGGTTGTCCCATTTTGAAGAATTATTGCTTTCCAATTTGAAAATAAACATTTTCCTTTGTCTTCGAGTTCCCTTTTTTCATTTTATAAAACCTTAGCATTAAATTAAAGAACATATAGAATAAGTCATAAATCAATATAACAACAAAAAGCAAATGAATTTCTTATATATATCTATTTCTAGAATCATTGAATTTCTTCACTGGTAAAATCAAGAAAAGAAAGAAAAATATATAAAAATAGATGCATCGGGATGCAACTAGAATCCCACAAAACCGGACCTTTAACCCTTACGACGGGCACGCTTTTCCCTGTGCCAAGTAGCAAACCCTCCAATCCTAAGGCCAGAAATCTCATCAGACATGACCGGCAGTACTACGTAGGCACTAGCTGACTTTCTCACATAGGTTGACACTGACGCCATCCAATTTTTGATATCCCTCAGCCAGGTGGTCAACGAATGTACAATTTGTTCGAAAAGGGAATAAGAGCAACAAAAATCAAGAAAGTTATTAAAGAGAAATATAAGGTAGGGAATAAGAAATAAAAAAGGATATAAAAGATTATACCTCACTATGGATAGAATTTTTTAAAAGACCTTCCAACCTTTAAACCGTCGCATGAGGATGGTGAGGCACTGATACCATATCCCCTTTAGTCAACCGAAAATAATAAGAGTGAGTGGAGATTTAAAGAAGAAGAACCTCCCCAGCTACCATAATCGCACATTCTCCAGAACTACTGGTTGATGTCAGTACGCTAGTACCTTTACTAGATCTAGTCGGAGGTGGAGGCATATTCTCCACATCATATATGCATGAGGATATCAATGAGATGGTCGTAATATCCATCACCGTCACTTTGACCTCATTTGTCATCTTCCTCACCCAACTTATTTACTTTAAGGACGCTAATGGTGGGACCTACACCTCTCCCTATATGATCTAATGCACTACCATATCCCCCTGGTACCAGATGTACCCAAACTCGTGCGCCAATAACCACCCCATCTGCACATGCATACTCGTAGTCACTGTAGCCCTCAAAGGTAGACTCCATGGGTAGAAGCTCACTTATTTCCCCATCAAAGAGTCAATAATTAACCTAAGGGAAAAAACTCCAAAATACTCAGAAAGAAAAAATTAAAAACCTAACCTAGCTTCTAGTCAGGGCTTTCAGCGTCATCCGCACATCCGTCAGGGAAAAGGATTGGTTCAAATGCCTGTTCGACCTTCTCCACGTATACATCCTACAAAAGTCTCCCAGCTCACTTGACTTTAACGACACCAACCCCACGTTGTACCTTATCACCTCATAAAACCACGTCTGCGAAAGGAACACCAAGAATCAGAAGAAAGAAAGTAAAAAGGACTATAAGAAATAAAGAGGAAATTGAAATTGAAAATTACCTCCAAAAGATACATGGGTCCTGTGGACATTTATCGGTGGCACCGTCTAAAAGCATCTAAATAAGCATAAAGGGAAGCCATCATGAAAATCCCCTAGTCGTATATTTTGATGTCCGAGATGATCCTTAAATACGTTAAAAACCATAGGTGGATGACATCACCACTCGTCGCCACCATAAATCCTCTCAGCAAAAGTAGAGTAAATAAGCGGGATACCCGTTTCACCTATCACCCCTCCATAATATCAATATACCCAGATGTCAGAGTATCTTTCAGTACCAATATACGGATAAAATCCCCTAACATGATTCTTCTGACGTCCCCCAAGGCAGCTCGCACCACTGCCTCCATAACCTGCAGAGTATGGTCCAGTATGATTTGCTTACCATTATAGTCCAGCCCGTCAACTATTGGACATCCAATGGAGTAATCTTCATATTCCCAATCCTTAGGTGAAATGTGTGGTTTGTATCCCATCATCTATCTCCAAGAACATATAACACCACCGTAGAGTGTGGTGTTTCTTCTAATGAACCCTCCAACATACTAAACCCGATGGATGCCACCATCCACTATACCACCTTGGGTAAACAATTCTAAATGTCATTTATCCCAGTCATCCCTCGGGACCGAATACGTGAAGAGGCTATGTTAACCTGCGAGAAAATAAGGAAAACCCTTCATTATCCCAAATATAATAAGAAAAAGAAAGGTGGAAGACCAAAAGACAAATACTTACATAGTCGTTTGGGTTCTTCACCCTCGCCGATTGATGATGCGCAAGCTCGGGTGGAAAAATCCTCTCATTAGTCACCGAATCAAAGGCGTCGTATGCATTTTCATTACCTAGAGTTAGCACCACCACAAGCTGGCATTCCAAAACTTCTCAATCATCAATGGACACCCATTTATTGTTGTTACTGTCTTTTGATGAAATGGACATGAAAATGAACTTTAGAGAGAGAAAGCAAGAGATTCAATCACTTGAAGGTGTGGGACAATGAAGAGGGCCACCCTCTTTTTATCGGTGGCTAAGGGTCATGTCAATCGGTAGTTCCTTCATCTTGCCTATCGGCAGTGACATTTACCCTTCCCCAAGAAGCCCAGGAGCCTATGCCCTATGCCGATAGGCACATTGGCAATCCCCTCAAAATTTCACTTGTAAAACGCCTAAAAATCCAAAAATTGTGGAAAGATTCCCAGAAAATCCCTGCTAAGTCAAGAACATCATTTATCCGAGGAAAACTCCTTTTAGAGCACTAAACCTGTTACAAGATGATTAGGCATAAATTCTTCCAAATTAACCCCTTAATTTAGAGACTTTTATTACCTCAGAAAACGTAAAATGAATTAGTTTATCTCAAATCTGTGCTAACGATTTCGTCTAAAAAGTATCCCGAGTTTTGTGTATTTTTTATTAATTTTACAGATATTTAATACATGAAAGAAAGAAAGAAACCGAAAGAAGCAAGAGAAACGAAAGAGGACGTATCAAAAGGGCAAAAGCAGAATTTTCACCAGGAATCAGGTTGAGGACCCAAAATAAAAGTCAAAGATCTCGCGTTTATGAATGCGTAGGAAAAAATGGCGTCCCAATCCGAGTTCTGGAGAAGAAGTTATGAAGACCCGACAATATGAGATAATGAAGAGATTTTGAAGAGATGTTCAAGAGAAAATTTAGATGCCAATCCGGTATCCCAAAAAAAGGGATCAATCCGTCCCTCAAAATCACTGAATAAGAATACGTCTACCATACCAATCCAATATCCCCCCAAAACGGATCAGTTCAGCTTTTAAAATCACTGCATAGCGACCTGTTTAGTGACCAATCCGATTTATTTAAAAAATGGATCAATCCGGTTGTCACCCGGACCAGTCAGGTATGTCCTGACCGGATCGATCCGGTGTTCGAGATTTGAGTTAATCTTCTTCTTGATAGGGTTTTTCATTCATCGAACTCTTGTAATTTTCGTAGGGTATAAAATTGAAATAACTCCCAGACATTAGGGAGGCTTCTAATCCATTTTAGAGAAGATTTGGGATTAGATTAGAGGAGAAACAACAAGAAAACCTAGTTTTGATTCCAGTTTTGCAATTTAAGTAATTTTATTCTAATTCATGCTTTCATATTTGCAGTAACTAATTTCTTAGTGAGTAATTTCATTCTTCTTCATATTCAGTTATTAGTAAAAATGTTTTGGTTCATTCAGCATATATTTTTCTCTAGTTTCAATATGACCGACTAAGTTTTTAAGTGTCGGGGTGCATGAACCCCACCCGATGTAATTCATGATGGTGGAAATAGAAGTTGGAATTAAATTTTTAGATGAATTGTATCGTAGTAAATACGATACTGCTTTAATTCATCTTTTGCGTACATATTGTGCGGGCTACGATCCCTCATATATGTAATACTTAGGAGTGTTAAAGATCGGGATTTAATTAAACCTTTGCTTACATACTGTGCGGGCTATGATCCCTCATATATGTAATACTTAGGAGCATTAAAAAGTCGGATTCATTTAAAGTATTAATTCTGAATCTAGTATCCTAAGAAGTGAATTACTAGGGTGTGGGGGATTGTAACCCAACCCATATTTCTCATCTTATAGTTAAAGTTTTAGTTAAATCGTCATTCATATGTTAGTTAATTAAAGGTAATTGCATTTCATTTATTCATAATTTCATTAGTTAATCATTTTTAAAATTGCATCTAGTTGTAGTCATTCCATAATCCAAATCATCTTTTCGTTCTTTTTAGAAGTCAAAGTTAGGTTACCTTCGTCTTTCCAACATCGTTACGACTCCGTTTGTCTTATTTCCCCGAGGATCGATACCCGACTTATCGCATTATTACTTGAGCGACAGGCTTGCACTTGAGCCTAAATATCACGCACTCTAAACACACACGTACGAACTCAACTTCGGTGGACGCCCTCCCAGCTTCTTCTATGACCCGTATGACCCCCCGCCCCAGTGATGTTTTCTTCTGAAAAGTGGTTGTTTAATTGGTTGATATTTTCACATGGTTGTTTGCTTTACTTTCCGCTTGTAACACATGTTGCTCCGTTATATCAAATTCTGCATTTTCCGTATTTGTTCGTTTTATTTATTCGCACTTTTAATATTCTTTGAATTAGATTTTTGTCCTTTTTACTTGAGGACAATGCAAAAGTCCAAGTTAGGGGGGTCACAAGTGTGTATTTCTAAAACTTCAAAAATTTTCAAAAATGCCGAGAAATTTCAAAAAATTCGTAAAATTTTGAAAAATCCAAAAATATTTTTCTTCAAAATAAATAAAAATTGGAATTCAAAATTTTCAAAAATATCATTAAAAATTTGGTTTAAAGTCTCAAATTGTAAAAACATAATATAGAAAGCCGAAATTGACCAAAGAGGGAAATTGAGAGAACATAGACGACTTTACGAATAAATGTGGACATTAACAACCCCAGTGAGATTCGAGCCTTTCATTTTTGTGAATTTACAAATCAACCCGAATTAATTGTTAACTCAAAGTTCGTTTCAGCATTCTAATAACTCGTCAAGGATCTCAAATCTTTCACTTTGACTAGTTATGGAAAATGTGTGTGATATTTCCTTGAAAATGTGTCAAATAAATCTCTAAATTAAATTAATCTCGAGACTCATATGGTAACGCAATTAGTATTTCGGACAATGAAGTAGGCCCTCATTTGACACCCAAAAATATTGGCCAGAAAAAGTGGTGAAAAATTAACCCTTTTCTAAACCAAAATTGAGCCGAATAAGTTTTTCCCTTTCGTTTGACAACCCCAAAAACCCCTTTTGGTCCGAAATTGTGAAAATTAAGAATCCTAGAAATTAAGTCCGGAAAGTGCACAAAAAGGGGCAAGAAAAGAATAGATGTGCTCAACAAAAATAGCAAGAAAAGAAAAGTGTGGAAAATAGAAAAAAAAATAGAAAAAGAAAAAAAATAAATGAGCAGAAGCCCAGAAAAGCAATAGCGGACATCATAAGAAAATTTTCCAATTCCATATTTCCCTACCATTCCCATTTTACCCAATACACCTTTAACTCGAAAAGTCCTAACAGAGTCCGAATTGCGAAATTGGGTACCGCGTGGAGAGCGAAAACACGAAAAGATAATAAAAGAGATTATAAATATGAATTAGAGGCAATGTTCCCATTTTCTTATAACCATAATCCGATGATGAGATTCATTTACTATAAAATTTCGTCTTTTTATTTGTGTTCATGAACTTGGTTCCAATGCATTTACTCTAATAAATCACACATATCGAGAGAAAATAGCCACCCTTCCGAGAGATTCGTTTGTGAGAGCATCCCATGAGATTTTGAAATCAAAACGAATTTTCGAATGAGTAACGTAATGATCAATCGGTGGAAATCCGTGATTAAATTTTTGGCTCCGCACACACGCACTATGATTTGAGACTCTTGAACATGAATTAATGATGACTATTTTCTAGAAAAGTTTGAGTTATACAATTTTTGCGCATTTTGAATTTTCTTTGTGTCGAATTTTGTGGGTATATTCACTTTAAACCCTCACGAGACACAACTCGTCCTACTAGGGTGACCTAGGGGTTTAAAGGCTTGTTGCATATGCTAAATGCAATCGCTTTCCCGTGAAAGAGGTATTATATCCCATTTTTTTAGAGTTGGATCATGTTTCGATTCTTTTAGATTTCTCGGGATGATCAAAGTTCTAAGTTAGGGGGGTTTGATTAGGCATAAATTCTTCCAAATTTACCCCTTAATTTAGGGACTTTTATTACCTCGAACAACGTAAAATGAATTAGTTTATCTCATATTTGTGCTAACGGTTTCGTCTAACAAGTATCCTAAGTTTTGTATATTTCTTATTTATTTTACAGATATTTAATACATGAAAGAAAGAAATAAAGAAACCGGAAGAAGAAAGAGGACGAATCAAAAGGGAAAAAGTGGAATCTCCACTAGGAATCAGGTTGAGGACCCAAAATAAAATCAAAGATCTCGAGTTTATGAACGCGTAGGAAGAAATGACATCACAATCCGAGTTCTGGAGAAGAATTTATGAAGACCCAAAGATGTGAGATAATCAAGAGATTTTGAAGAGATATTTAAGAGAAAATTGAGATGCCAAAACAGACCAATCCGGTATCCTAAAAAAATGGATCAGTCCGGCCCTCAAAATCACTGAATAAAAATATGTCTACCGGACCAATCCGGTATCCTAAAAAATGGATTAGTCTGGCCTTCAAAATCACTGCATAGCGACCTGTCTAGCGGACCAATCCAGATTATTTGAAAAATGGACAATCCGGTTGTGACCCGGACTAGTCCGGTATGTCCTGACCAAATCGATCTGATGTTCGAGATTTTAGCTGATCTTCTTCTAGATAGAGTTTTTCATTCATCCAACTCTTGTCATTTTCATAGGGTATAAATTTGAAATAACTCCCAGACATTAGGGAGGCTTCTAATCCGTTTTAGATAAGCTTTGTAATTAGCTTAGAGGAGAAACAACAAGAAACCCTAGTTTTGATTCCAGTTCTACAATCCAAATCATCTTTTCGTTCTTTTTAGAAGTCAAATTTAGGTTACCTTTGTATTTCCAACGGAGTTACGCCTCCGTTCGTCTTATTTCCCTAAGGATCGATACCCGACTTATCGCATTATTACTTGAGCGACAAGCTTGCACTTGAGCCTAAATATCACGCACTCTAGACACATTTGTGGTCGCCTCAACTATTCAAGACAGCAATGAGAAAATACACATATGCATTTCTCTAGCATCAACACTATGTCCAATTTAAATCCAGTCCTTTTAATTATTACCGAAGGTATATAAAATTGAGTAAGACATAAGTGAATATTGGACTTACCATTTAAAACTAGAGAATCAGATAATAAAGAACATATTATGACAAACAATTAATTTTGAATTTAATTTAAAGTTCGTTCCCTCTACCATTTTAAAATAATTCGCCAGCATCTCAATTATTGTTTGAATAATATTCCTCTTTAGAGAACCTACTATATGTAATCACATTAGGGAGGCCAATTCCTTTAATTTTACCATCTAAGGAAAGACTATGCCAAATAAAATTAATAGCTCACACTTTGGTTCCACAAAATAATAGCATTCCTCTTTGGAGAACCTACTATAATTTTGTATCCAAGTGTATACCACCAACTAATTTTAGAATATCTCATATCACATAGACTACTCCTTTGGGGGTCCGCCTGTATGAATATCAGTCTAAAATTACCCGTAAGAAAATTTGCACTGGTTACCACAATAATTAGTATTCCTCTTTGGAGGACCTACTTGTTATTAAAAATCTACCAACCGTTGGTGGAGACCGTGGGATTTATTTATGACCAAATCCCTCTCCCACTTAGTAATTTAAAACTTTTGTGAGGATTGTCAAAAGAGAAGTTTAATTTTGATGTTTTAAAAAAAAATACAGGGTAACTGGCGCATGTCAAAATTTCCAGTTGCCCAAATTTATACAGGTCCAAAACATATGTACTAAATATAATTTCTGAATTCCCTAATATTCACAAAATAAATCCGAAAATTTAATTCATATTTTCTAGTTACACTTTAAAAACCCATAATTTTAAAAATAAATAAATTAAACATATAACCATGGAGACTGTTCAATTTTAAATTGTCCAATTAAAATAATGGGATTTAACAATTTATTTATTCAAATTAAAATAACCAATTTAATTATTTTAATTATCAAAAAATAATTAAATTATTTTAAATTAAAATAATTTTGGAAATTAAATTTAATTTGAGTAATAAATAAAACTCATTAAATTTAATAAATTTAAAATGAACCACCAAAAATTTTATTTTCCAAGAAAACCATGATCTCAGTCCGGGTCCAATAATATTTGTTCCTATTGTCGAATTTAATGGGTCCTCTAAAATTAATTATTTTTTACACGCCATTAAATAAAATGTAAATATTAAACAAGAACCACAATAACAAAATAATAAGAAAAGCAAGAGACACAATCCATAAACGATAAAGAAACTAAAATAGGTCCCTCTCCATTATTGTCTCTAATTCCTTATCTTATGCAATCATTGACTCTAAGAATCCTTCCCATGAAAGGAACTATACCAAGTCGAAAATCTAGACGAAGTCGAAGTTTACCATACTGTGCCACCACCATTAAAATATTTGGGAGGTTTCTCCTGCTAAAACAGCACATAACCGCACTATGACACCACGACACCTAGTATGCCTATGAAGTGTATCGTGACACTTTCGTGTGATGTCATAATCACTAACTCACGCTCCCATGGTCCTCAACAACACAATCATATTCCACCCAAACTTTTCAAATTGTTGTCCGATAAATCTCATTTGTCCCAAAATTGCCTTCGGTTTCGAGCTCGTCAATCGATGGAGATTGCGACGAACCAAAAAAAAATTACGTGTAATAATTACAACAATATCTAATGATCTAAAAATAAAAATAAATTATTACAACCGAATCGAAGACAGACACATAAAATTAATAAAAATGAATCGGACCATAATGGAGGGATGAAACTTATGAATCTTGATAAGCACCCAAAACTGTACATTTTATACCCCTAATAGACGTATTTTAGTTGCTTATTCTCAGCAATTTTGGTCTTATGCGCTTTATTGTATATTTTGTAGGTCGAATGCACGTTGCGGTGTTCAAACGCTTATTTCAAGGCAATTGTGCGGATTATGAAGCTAATTACCCTTGTCCCCTACCCTAGCCTACCGTAAACTAGGAGAATATTTTTGCAAAGGCGATCACTCTCATTTTTTAGAAAAATCCAAAAACATTTTCTCCCTTTATTTTATTTTTTAAAAAAAATCCAAAAATATTTTTTCTTTCTCCCTATTTTCTTATAAAAAATCCAAAAACATTTTCTTCCTTTATTTTTTTTAGAAAAATCCAAAAATATTCTCTTTCCTTTTGAACTTTTTTTTAAAAATCCAATATATATATATATATATTTATTTAATTTTTTTCCCAATATTTTATTCCAAAAAAAATCCAAAAGCATTTTCTTCCTTTCATTCTCTAAAAAGCCCAAAAATATTTCCTTTCTTTTTCAAATAATTAAAAAACCAAAAAAAAAAGTGAACATCTTGAACGTAAAAAATAAGGCCGTGATCGATGTTTCTTCACCCTCACCTTCGTCAATTTATCCAACAAGATTGACGATTCAGTCTTGTTTGGGGGTGATTCTCATCACCCAATTTTGCTGTCGCCCCGTGCTTTCCTAGTTCTTATCTTTAGGGTGAGACTAGATCGGTGTGGCTGAAGACATTAAACTTAGCGCTCCCGGGAGGCAGCTCGCGTTTCTTGTACTAGTCTCATCCTGTTTGGGGGTGGTGTTTCACATCACCCAGTGCTATATCATTCTTTGTAGACTCGTACACATTTTTTTTTATCATTTATTCAGGTTTATTCTTGGCTTCATCTATCCACTTCATTAGCGGTTGATTCTGGTAATCTCTTTCCCACCTTATGCTCTCAATTTTAAAAATCATTTTACTTCACATTGAGGACGATGTTCCTTTTTGTTTGGGGGTAGGGAATTTTATCGAACTCGTGCCTCTTTTGGAAAATTTTGATTTTTGAACCAGATTTTTAAAAAAATTCGTGCAGTTTCTTTCATCTCACTGAGTGATGTGAATTTTCTATCATCCATCTTTTTAAGTCTAGAAATCAAGATAGAGAATATTTTTTCTAGATAGCTTATGTAATACGTACCAAGGCATGTTGCACCATGAATTTCTAGACTAAACAAATTTTCGCACTTATCACGTCACTACGGTTTAGAGTTTAAGAGTATTATAATTCTCAAGAAAACCTTAAGGAGCACTAGTAGAGACTTTAGCTTGTGAGATTCGTACCTTTCACCTTCTAGAGAGTTTTACGCAATCTCCGAGTCATAAGTTAATTCAACTTTGTTTTGGTCCGTACTTAATCGTTGTATGATCTCATTATTTTTCATTAAATTTTGGCTTGATCACTAAGAATGATACCCTTTTGAGTTGTAAGAAACACGTGTCTTGAAGTTTGTCCCGATCACCTGACTTTCATCCATACACATACCATTTGCCATTCACTTCACCCATACACTAACCAAATTCCATTTTATTATGCATGATTACACATACCATTTACCATTCACTTCACCCATACACTAACGAAATTCCATTTTATTATACATCCACACACCTTCCATTTTACACATTATACCACCCATTTCCATAACATTTCCATTTTCCACCCACCATGTTGAAAAAGGGAAGAGTGTTGAAAGTAAAAGGAGAAGATCCGTCAAAGAGAGTGTTTGCATTTTTAGTGAATATCTCTCCCCAAAGTTCGATTCAGGTGGAGAAAAATTAAATACAAATCTATGTTGGGGTTATTTGTATTTTTAGCAGATTTATCTCATACATTGATGAGTATTTGGAAAAGAAGAAAAAGAAAAAGTTGCAGTCAAGAAATAAAGACATTTGTTCGTAAAAGTGTAATATACGATTCTCAAATATCCACCATTCATCCATCATATCACCATCCTACCTCACATCATCCCGCATATCCCATTTCATTTCCCCCTCACCCATAAACATCATTATTTTTCCTAGGTGTTTGGACAAATGATAGTCAACGTGGTGAATAACTCGACGTTCTCACTATAGTGATTAGCATTCTTTCATGAGATCGTTTTTCTTTCTAAATGTATGTTCTTTCTTATGTGTGTGTGAGATGTTTAAACTTGCTTACATTTACTCACCTCCTCACACACAAGAGCGATACACTTACCCAAATCTCGAGAGTTCGTTTGAAAGAGTTATACCTAGTGAGATTTGAAGTTCAAGTGTTGATTCCAACAAGGAAATCTAGGAATTACACTTGTAATACTTGACCCGTTTTGACTGATTCACACTACACATGTTGAGTTCTAAGAAGGATGTGCCTTGTGTATTTACTTAGCTAAATCTTTTTCTACATTCTAGCTTGCATTTCTCAAAATATTTCTCTCATGATGAATTGTGTGAATATTCTACGTCTAATAAGAGTATCGACTGCCTTTAAATAAATCTTTGCAAATAAAAGAATTTTGTGGGTATATTCCCTGTAAACCCTCACGAGACATAACTCATCCCGTAGGAAAACCTACAGGATTAAAAGCTTGTTGCACATGCTAAGTGAAATCGCAAGTGCCCGCGAAAGTGGTACACTTTTGGTTACTTATCTTTCTCTTTCTCTCTATCTTATTGCTCGAGAACTCACAACGCTCTGTTTGGGGTGGTGTGATAAGCACCCAAAACCGTACATTTTATACCCCGAATAGACGTATTTTAGTTGCTTATTCTCGACAATTTGGGTCTTCTGCGCTTTATTGTGTATTCTGTAGGTCGAATACACGTTGCGGTGTTCAAACGCTTATTTCAAGGCAATTGTGTGGATTATGGATCTAATTACCCTTGTCCCCTACCCTAGCCTACCCTAAACCTACCTAAACCTGTCTCGAATCGTGTGTGTTTAGTTTGTCCCATTTTATTTTATTTGTGTTATTTTATTTTTAGGGTTTATTTCATTATTTTATTTTATTGAGTCACGTATATATTTTTAAGATTTTTATATTTTTAGCGCTTCGGGTATTAGTTTTTATATTTTCTTTTACTTTCTTAGTTTATAGTTAGTTTATTATTATATTATTTATTTATTTTATTAGTTTTTATTTTTATAGTTTTTATTTTAGTTGTGTTTAATTTTTTTTAGAGTTTGTATATTGTATTGTGTCATTTTTATTTTAGTTGATTTTTATTTTTTTTAGTTTAGTTAAATTTTTATTTCATTTTATTTTAGTTTATTTTTTTAGGGGTCATAAGTTAAACACACACACAACCCCTCACACCCAATTACTACACACTCACACACACCTAAACCAACCCTCATCTCACCCACATCCTAACACCCTACACCTAACACACATACTTCTCCCTCACTCATCTTCAACCTCCAATAACAACCCATTTCTCTCTCCTATCTGCCTCCATTATCAACACACCAAAACACCCACCACCCTTATCTACCATAAACCACCATTCCAACATCAACCTTATACCCACTGCCATTCCAACGGCCCGACCTCCTGTACCAAACTCGAAACCACCGGTAACAACCCCTACTCACCAACCCGCCGCCGGACCTGCCATCAAAACCGGGGACCACTCCACCATACCCGTGGCAGCCCCTACCCACTAACCCGCTGTCGCCCATTACCGAAACCCCGAAGCTCCGTCCCACGTATCCGGCGAACCCAACCTCCATCCGGTGATGAAACCGCACATCCGGCCAATCCGACCTGTTGTTGCCCGCTGCCGAACCCACCTCCGACCCTACTGCTCGTGTCCAACCCGAAGACAACTCAAACCCGAACCACCACCAGCTCTGAACCAACCTATAGCCCACTTTTCAAACCAAACCAAAGACCAAAACACATTACATTCTTCCCCTAAGCCTCACACGATTTTAACTGCCAAATACAAAACAAAAATTAAATGCCTCATGTGTTAAAAGCCAACTTATCCCCTTTTACCCAAAATGCCCCCAAAACCTTTTAACTCACATTTCCCTCATGTCTTCCCAACTACCCTCATGTGCACCCATATCATATTTTATTACCTCACACCTTTGCCATGCTCATGTGCTCTTATCCTCACTCAATTTTACCAATACCCAATTTACCCCTAGCCTCCATGTGCACCATATAAATTGAAGACTTTGGCCATTTGCAAAAGGATCTCAAATTTAGTTTTAAGCTTTGTGCGATAAAATTCTCCCCACCCTTCCATATTGAGTATTTTCATTTTTAGAAAATATCTCAATATAGAGGTATGTAGTGAAATTTATCTCTAGGATAAATTCAACCCCACCCCTCTATAGTGAATTTTTGCATTTTTAGCAATTATTTCAAAATAGATTGATGTAGTTGAATTCACCCCTTATGGGAGGTAAATTCTAATCCATTCCTTTATGTTGAGATTTTGCATTTTTAGCAATTATCTCAATATAAATTAATCACCTAGAATTTATTTCTTTGGGCGAGTTCTAATGTTCAATTTTATAATGTTAGGATTTGCATTTTTTGCAAATCTCTTTTATTATTTAATTATCCATTATGAATTCATCCACTATCCTTTTTATTTTTATTTTAGATTCAATAAATACATGAGTGATTGAGATTGAGAGAATTTTGATGTATAATTGAGAGAGTGTTGATGTAATTGAAGATTCCATTCCAATTCAAGGCTTAAATGTGTTTGATATATTCCTCTCTTTTACTTTTATTTTAATCCTCACATGCTTTCAATTGTTTATCTTATATTTTTGGATGATGATTATTGAGGGCTGTTGGAACATGAGGCCCCCAATTTTACCAAATTAGGCTAAACCAATTTAACCAAATTAAATTAATGACTTGAATTAACTACACATTACCCAATATTTATTTAGCACCTAATTAAATATGTAGTGATTAAACCGAATTTTATCTTTTTACCCAAGCATGTGTTCTAGGTGAGTATTGCGAAAGATAAAATAAATAATGAATCACTATGCCGCGATGTACGAGGAAAAATCCACAACGGAAAAAAACCTCGGACGACCCTAGACTCAAATCCACTAAGTATTGTTTTACAAATACAAGACAGTAAGATTTACAACACTCGACTCGATCCCTCTCAAGTCCCGACGCTCCTTCTTGTATACACCTCCGCGTAGAAAATAACCACGGAGCTCCACCATGGTCTCGGAATCCACCGATCAAACTTTTATGGTCACCGCCACCTGAACATGGTGCCTTTCTCCAAGTGGGTAAATCAACGCAAACTTCTTCTTATTTGTGGGATGTAGAAGCAAACCCAAATGAAATCTTCAATATGTAGAGTAAACCGGTGCCAAATACTCCAAGCAATGTATACATATATATAAAGGAACTTGGATAAACAAACTATGGGTGTGAAACGAGTGTTTAAAAGATTTTTCTTGAAAAACAACAACACTTAAACATTGAACTCTTTCCTTTTGGAATTATGCTCTCAAACTCTCTCTTGGAGGTTGTAGGATATGAAAAAGTTAAGTTAAAAAACTTGGTTCCCGCACTTACATATTCAGGTAAAAATTTAGTGGGAAAAGAAGTGGGAAAGTGAGAAAAAACTGCTCAAAACTTCCAATTAACTGTTCCCGCCAAAACTCGTTCAAACAGGATTTTCGTTCGAACGAAGTCTCATTCGAACGAGCCTTCTAACGAAGATCCAATGTGAACTCGTTGGAAATCTCGTTGGAAATCTCGTTCGAACATTATTTTTGTTCGAACGACACTTCTAACGACATTCCAGTGGCCAATGTGGGAACTCATTGGCAAACTCATTCGAATGACAATATTGTTCGAACGACAGTATTGTTCGAATGACAAACTCGTTCGAACAACAATTCGAACGAACTTCCAAAATGTTGAAAATTTTAGGTTTAGCCCATAAATTTTATATACTTTATTTTAAAGTTTTAATAAAATCTTTTTGAAAATAAACAACAGTTTAAAATAAAAGTTCACCCAATGAAAATGTTCCAACCTCCTATATAAATATTAAAATGCATTCATACCTTAGGAGTAAATGGAACATTGTTGATGACATAGACACGAGGCACAATAAATTCGACATTTGATGAAGTTTTAATATCTTGTCCGCTACGTCTTCAACTTTAGTATGTCATAGGCTTGAAGGATGATCAATAACTCTATCCTATGACTAAAAAGTTTTTGTCCGCAATTGAGCCAAAACTACGAAGGACTCAATTAGAAATTTGTGTCCTTACAAATCTCCCCCTTTGGTTATTTGATGATACGCCAATATTGGGTATTTCCTTCTCTCGAACCTACACATTTTAGCCCCCTTGGGGGCCTTAATCTCTATATTTAAGCCCGTTAACCAGACAACCTCGGTTTATATTTTTAACATGCTATATGAGGTATAATTGGGCTTTTGTAGGTAGTTAGGTACTAAGTATGGAGTTCAGACACATTTCGCTCAAGTTCCATAAGCAATCACACGTTCAAGGGAATTTATTCATTTCACAGCTTGTGCACCTCGCCCGACATCTCACAGAAGTTGTAGCCCTCCTCACTAGCTTCGCGTGGCCGCGAACGGTGCGTGATTTCGAGTCTGTATAAAGAAGTTACTGCAATTTCAGTGGAGGGAAAAATAAGGAAATCAAGAGAGGAGGAGAAAATGGAAGAAAAGAATGCAGTATGCTGCTGCTTGGCTCACCCCTACTTGATCGATCGATCGACAATTTTTTTCGATCGATCAATCCTACTCTGCAGCTGATATTTTGCCTTGATCGATCGATCGACCATTTTTGTCGATCGATCGATCCCCTGTTTTCTGTAGATATTTTGCCTTATTTTCTTTCTTCTTTTCTTTTATTCAAACTTACTATAAATATAATTTTTGTTGTAATATTCACACATTAGGTAGATACACGATTTTAGCTTAGGTTAGCTTAGGGTTTTAGGGTTTTGGAGAGTTTGTCTTGGATTCTTCTTGGTTTGACACCCAATTGGGTTGTAAGTTACACTATTCATCATCCTCTTCCTTAATATAGTTGTATTTCATTAATTTCTTGCTTTGTAGTGTAATTTACATGCTTTCTAAATTAGGTTTACTTGCTTTCTTTACACGCTTTCTAGTATAGATGTACTGTGTTTATTTATTGCTTTCCATTTACCGCGTTTTTAATATACTTTGTAGGTAATTTAAATTAGGTTGTGTTTGAATGGAACTCACTCGAGTTAACGCGTTGCTTTGGTTGGTGATAGTGTTTACGAGTTTATTTCGGGTGCGTTGTCCTAGTTATTACGCCTAGGATATTTGATGGGGCATATCATGTATGTCCCGTGCTTACGACCTTTCGCGCGTAATTTCTGGGGTATTTGTTGACGCCAAAATGATATTAGGCTTTTTTGCGGATTTAGGGGCGTGACAACCCTTGGTTCAATTAACTGTCAAAACGAGACGCATTCTAAATAACTCGCCGACCCATGTAATAATTTTATACAAATTAACTCGGGTGAGGGATATTCGACGCAACCTATAGTTTTACGCACTTTCTTAATCTAGTTTCAATACCCTTGCCTAAGTAAACATTTTCCTTTATGCTTCTTTTCCTTTTTAGTTTGTAATCATCTTTTGCACTTTTATTTTAGAATATTAAATCCTATAAATTCTAACAACTCATCCCAGTGGATTCTCGATACCCGACTTATCGCTATACTCACCAGTTGAGTGTAGTAGTAACTTACGTTTGTTTGTATAGTCGTGGCAAGACAGAAAACAACGATTGTGCACTTTACGCCCACACAACTCTCGTGCGCTTATCAAAATGGCACCGTTGTCGGGGATGATTTTATTTTACACTTTATTTGATTTAGTATTTCATAGTATTTTCTTTCTATTTGTATTATTTCCTAATATTTTTGCAGGACTTCCACATTTGACCACTTAGAAACGCTCAAATTTTTCCCGCATGCACTTACTTTGTGGAATCCGCCACTTTGAGCCATTTTTGGGGTAAGCATGTCTTATTCCAATTCTTTCGGTAATCCTTGTTATGATTCTCAAAATCCTCACAAACCTATGACTTTCGATGAATACTTAGAATCCCAAAGTATAACAAATTCAAATATGACTTTGGGTGAGTATAACGAAAGTCAAAACTTAGGTTATTGGAGTTTTGATGATGATGATATCGATTTTGGGCCTTTACCTCCTTGTAATAGGAATTTTGAAATGAATTGCAATAGTTTTCAAAATTCCTATCATAATGAGTTTTCGTTTAAGTCCGATGTTAATTTTCAAAGTTCCCATTCTCATGCATCCGCACCTCGACCCATGACATTCAGTGAGGGTTTTCGTTTAAGTCCAATTCTTTCGGTAATCCTTGTTATAATTCTCAAAATTCTTGCAAACCTATGACTTTCGGTGAATACTTAGAATCCCAAAGTATAACAAATTCAAATATGGCTTTGGGCGAGTATAATGAAAGTCAAAACTTAGGTTATTGGAATTTTGATGATGATGTTATCGATTTTGGGCCTTTACCTCCTTGTAATAGGAATTTTGAAACGAATTGCAATAGGTTTCAAAATTCCTATCATAATGAGTTTTCGTTTAAGTCCGATGTTAATTTTCAAAGTTCCCATTCTCATGCATTTGCACCTCGACCCATGACATTCAGTGAGGGCATGTGTATGTATGAAAATCAGAAAATTGAAAATCGTTATCGGGAAGAAAATCGTTCGTGGGAACATGAGTTGGATTTATTATTTGAGTCCGACGATTATTTTGCTTCTGAGACTTTCGAGGTCGAGGAATGTTTTGAACCAAATGAGGTACTTGTGCCTACTTTGGAACAAGCCATTCTTGACTTTGCCCATCTCGTAATAGATATTAAAAGTGAGGATGATAATGACGTAATATCTATTTGTAATGAAATGATTTCTTCTATAGCCCCCAAAGAAGAACATTTCATTGAAAATGATATTATTTCATTCGACACACAAACTTCATGCGATGATGATTCATCTCATGAGTTTGAATTTCTTTCATCCCCATTTTCATTCTCTATTATCCCACCAGAACAAGTACCCGATGGTTCGGTTTCAAACTTTAATGTTTTGAATCCTATCGTCGATGAGGAGTACTTGCTCGAGTCTCCCTCCACGATCGCATCTTTGCCTTTCTGTGCACCGCCTCCCATTCCAACTTCAAAATCTTTGGGAGGATATTTGGCTTTTCTCGGTCCCCACTTATTTTTGTCACCCGTTCAATCCAAACCCCCCATCGTCTCACCAAAACTTTTAATTGACGATGGTTCCTTTCTTACGCCTTACACATGCCTTATGTTATTAAAATAGAATTCCTATTTTTCAGAGGGACTGCTTGCATATGAGGGTACACCGGTTATCCTCCAAAGTCAAATCGTTTTCACGATGGACTCTCAGCTATTTAGACTTCTAGTGTTTAGTTAGTGTGAAGCCTAAATAGTAGGTTGTATATAGTTAGATTTTTATTCTTTCTTTCTTTATTTTTTTCTTTCCTTTTTAATTTAGTTTAGTGTAATTAGTTAACCCTTTGTTATTTGTTTTTGTTATGCTCGGTACTAACTTGTTTTGTAGATTCTTTGGACTTATTCTTATGAGGATCGCTCCAATTTTGGGTAATATCGCTATTTTCCTCTCTTAACTTGGTTCTTAATTAACATTGAGGACAATGTCAAGTTTTAAGTTAGGGGGTTTGGTATATTCTATCCATTTCTGTCTTTAGTCCATGTTCTTGCTCACATGTTAGTTACTTAGTAGGCTTTTCTTAGAAAAACTAAAAATTTCAAAAATATTTTCTTTCTTTTTTCTCCTTTTTTTGGGCATTTTCCTTTGTTTTCGATGATAAATTTCAATAATTGTCCGATCCAATAGACAACCCAATGATGCGTGTTCTTGATTTTAGAAGTTATTAGACTTTAGTCTCAAATCATTAATATTATGAATAACTTCATGAATTAAACTTTAATCCCATGAGCACATGCACTTTTAGTTTTCTATTGATTTGGTTTAAGATTTTTATAACTCGGTAATCTTTTGTTGAATTGTATATACTTACACCGAGTAAGATTTGTACCTTCCATCGTTTGTGAGTGTATACACTATTCTTTTCTCATTGAAAACGTTGAATTAATTGGCAATCTCTTTATTCTTTCCTCGACCGTTCATTAATTGAGTTCATACTTGAAATGTGTTGCTTGATTTTGATTTTCATATATTATTTTGACTCGAGAATTGCACAAACTTTTGGAAATGATCATAGGCCATCTTTGTTATATCACCCATATTGGCCTTGACCTCACCCTTATATGTTTACCCTCATTAACCCCTTTGAGCCTAAATATATCCTTTCATTTCACAACCCCAAATCCCATAACCAACTCTACATTTGAGTTTTAAACCATACATACACCTTACATACCTTTGTTTGATTTGTTACTTGGGATTGTATGATGTTGTTATGATGTCAGTTGCAATTTAGGCATATGAGAGTTTGAAAAGTAAAGAAAAGAAAGTAGTGAAAAAAGTAAAGAAAAAGAGAAAGCAAAAAGCAAAAGAAAACAAAAGAAAACATGAAAAAGAAGAAAAGAAAAAGAAAGAGAAAGTTGTAAATGTTGTATAGTGTTTAATAATCTTTTATTACTCTCCCCAACGATATATCAAATGTCGTTTGGAACTTGTTTTTCCAATTTTGATATTGCCCGCATTTTCCCATTATCCCGAGTTTTCATTCCGAACACTTTGAATCCGTAAAGACATTCCTTGATTTCGTACCCTAGCCTAACCTACATTACAACCCTATTAAAGTCCTATGTGATCTTAGGTTGATGTAATTCAAAAGTTTAAATAGTTTTGATAATCTTTGAAAATGCATTTTGCCTCTTTTAGTGTGCGGTATCTTTCATTCAGATTATAGTTTTTCAGTTGATATATAACGTTCTTCATTTGTGACATGTGTGCGACCTAGTTTTCATTTACATTTACTCTTTACCTAGCATGTTTCGTGTGTTACCTCCCTGTTTCGAGTGAATTCACTTGATGAGTGTAATGCTTGTGAGGATTGAATATATTCCTGCTTTAACGTTTATCCGGTGTATTTAAGTTTTCACCAAATCACACTTTGCATGTCCTCGCTCCCCTCCCACATTTTAAATTTTCAATTCTATGAGGTGCATTCTATAATGTTAATGATTTGGACTTTTGTTTGAATTCATTCAATTTGTTAATAATGCGTATGAAATTATTTTCGTTATTGTTGGGCTTGTCGCATGTTGGTTTGGGCTTATTTTGAGGAAATCGTGTGATGTTTGTGGGTACCATCCCTGAAAACCCTCACGAGACTACACTCGTCCACTAGGGTGACCTAGGGGTTTAACAGCTTATTGCATATGCTAAATGCAATCGAATCGCCTGCGAAAGTGGCCTTTTTCTTTTATAATATACTTTTATACTATCTCCTGCTTTTGGTTTGCTTATAGCTATTGTTGCATCCTATTTCATTGCTAGGGACTAGCAATGTGTAAGTTAGGGGGTGTGATGATACGCAAATATTGCGTATTTCATCTTTCGAACCTACGCATTTTATCCTCCTTGGGTGCCTTAATCTCTATATTTAAGCCCGTTAACCAAACAACCTCAGTTTATATTTTTAACATGCTATATGAGGTATAATTGGGCTTTTGCAGGTATTTAGGTACTAAGTATGGAGTTTGGACGCATTCCTCTCAAGTTCCGTACGCAATCGCACTTTCAAGGGAATATTAGTCATTTCACAGCCTGGGCACCTGGCCCAACACCTCATGGAAGTTGTAGCCCTCCTCACTAGCTTCGCGTGGCCGTGAATAGGGCGCGATTCCGAGTCCGTATGAAGAAGTTACGGCGATTTCAGCGGAGGGAAAAATAAGGAAATCAAAAGAGGAAGAGAAAAGGGAAGAAAAGAATGCAGTGTGTTGCTGCTTGGCTCACCCTTGCTTGATCGATCGATCGACGATTTTTGTCGATCGATCGATCCTTCTCTGCAGCTGAAATTTTTCCTTGATCGATCGATGGACCATTTTTGTCGATCGATCGATCCCCAGTTTTCTACAGATATTTTGCCTTATTTTATTTCTTCTTTTCTTTTATTCCAACTTACTATAAATACAATTTTTGTTATAATATTCAGACATTAGTTAGATACACGATTTTAGCTTAGGTTAGCTTAGGGCTTGAGGGTTTCGGAGAGTTTGGATTGGATTCTTGTTGGTTTGACACCCAATTGGGTTGTAAGTTACACTATTCATCATCTTCTTCCTTAATATAGTTGTATTTCATTAATTTCTTGCTTTGTAGTGTAATTTACATGCTTTCTAAATTAGGTTTACTTGCTTTCTTTACACGCTTTCTAGTATAGATTTATCGCGTTTATTTATTGTTTTCCATTTACCGCGTTTGTAATATTCTTTCTAGGTAATTTAAATTAGGTTGTATTTGAATGGAACTCACTCAAGTTAACGCGTTGCTTTTCTTGGTGATAGTGTTTACGGGTTTATTTTGGGTGCGTTGTCCTAGTTATTACGCCTAGGATTTTTGACGGGGCATATCATGTATGTCCCGTGCTTACGACGTTTCGCGCGTAATTTTTGAGGTATTTGTTGACGCCAAAATCATATTAGGCTTTTATGCGGAGTTAGGGGCGTGACAACCATTAGTTCAATTAACTGTCGAAACGAGACACATTCTAAATAACTTGCCGACCCACGTAACCATTTTATACAAATTAACTCGGGTGAAGGATATTCGACGCAACCTATAGTTTTACGCACTTTCTTAATCTAGTTTCAAAACCCTTGCATAGATAAACATTTCCTTTTATACATCTTTTCCTTTTTAGTTTGTAATCATATTTTGCACTTTTATTTTGGAATATTAAATCATATAAATTCTAACAACTTATCCCAGGGGATTCTCGATACCCGACTTACCGCTATACTCACCAGTTGAGTGTAGTAGTAACTTAGGTTTGTTTGTATAGTCGCGGCGAGACAGAAAACAACGATTGTGCAATTTACACCCTCACAACTCTCGCGCGCCTATCACTATTCCAGGACAAAACCAACAAAAATGCTAAGGGGCCGTGAAGCTCTACTAGACTGACAAAAATGTCCCACCCAAAATAAAAATACAATGCTTGACTCAAACAACCCAAGGATCAATATCTTTGTCCGATGATGAACGTTTCCTTTAAGAAGAATTCTTGGACACTTAAGCAAACTATCAAACGCATATGGAATATCTAAATATTAAATGCAATTAAAATAATTACTCCCCTTAAATTAATTATCCCCTTTATCAACTATGATCAACCTAAGAAGATAGCGCTCTCCCCCTAAGTAAAATCTCCCAAACTAAGATACGATGATAATAGGATTAGATACCATTTCTCCCCCTTTTTGTTCAGGAATAGATAAAGGCTAAAGAATCAAAACGTAACTTATCTCTCCCAATTAAAGCATATACACCCCTTAAACTAAACAAGGGATAAATAGAACGGGATAACAAGCTAAACATGAATTAGTGCATAAAGTGATGAGAACATTAAAGCACATAGGCAACAAAATCATAACTAATCCATACAAATGAATACCAACTATGATGCGAAAACTATTGATACCAAATTGACAAATAAGATTCTAAGCATGTGGTATTAAACAAACTACGCAACAAACAAGGTACCAATTATGAATTGAAGCATAAATGGACTAACTAAACATGGCAAAGACTTCAACAAAATATCATATATATGTATACACAATAGACACAAGCTAAGCATAAGTACACACATATAGATGTAAACACCAAAATGACACAAAACTAAATAACATAAGATTTTCCACACTCTTATAGCATAAATGTGTCGTATGGAAACGAAAGTTTTGGGGTGTGAACAAGATACCAATTAAATTTAGATCCAATCACTTAAAACATGTTCATGGAGTTCTCAATTGATTTCAAACATCATCACATTTGAATATAACCTCATGTGACAATATAGATTGAACTCAATGAACAAACATACACAATGCATACATGCCTAGCATGTTGATGATTCTCTAAACCAATAGAGTCATGACATTGAAAGTACAACTAGGATAAACGGACATTGTGAAAACTGTTGATATAGCATCCAATCTCCCTCAATAAGTATATATTAATTTTGAAAGAATATATCAATCAAACATAGGCCTTGGCAATTATTTTTCTTTTTAATGCCATAATTCTATCTTTAGGCATTTGGACCACGTATTTCTTTATGTCCAAACAAACGGTGGCTTACTATTCACAAAGGATAATAAATCCTTTTGGAGCCCTTCTCCGTGCACATTTATATATAATATTTTTTATTCTCACAAATCTCACGTGCAACGAATTTTGACATGCACTAGTCTCCTAGGTCACAAATATGTAGATGACAAGATTGGTAGGAGAACACCTCACAAAGCTCAAATATACATATGAAGTTAAAATTTCAAATGAGCTCGTGCATGTGTGAATAGAGGCATATAAAAATAGAATCCATTATATGAACACAAAATCCAACTACTCCATGTAAGCATGGTAAAGAACATAATAAAGATTGACAATCTAAACCACAAGTTCTTGCCACATGGGAGCGAAAAATATGGGAGTCTAACACAAGTGTATGCCACATAGAGTGCGCCAAACTAAAATACACACACAAAAAATCTTTTTAAGTTTTTAAAAAGTTTAACCAAAAATAAAAATATATACTCAAAAGACAAATAAAAAAATCATTTGAATTTTTTCATTAAGCTTAAATTACCAAGAGATAAAACCCAAATGATAAACAAAAATATTTTTGTATTTTTCATTTAATGCAAACAAAAATAAAGGAAATATAATAGAAAAGCTAAACAAAAATCATAATTCTAGCATGTGATTAAACATGGAGCATAGACTAGAAAATGATTTAAACATGCATACACCGAGCAATGATATATAATATGAAGCACAAAAAGATAGAGTATGGAAAGAAAACTAACACATTCAACCTTTAGATTTATCAAGTGAGGAAGCATGTGATAGTAAATGAGAATCAAAAACCCTATCTTGTAAAGCTACCAAGTCGGATCTCCTAACCCAAACTAATGATGAATGGCGATCTAGGGGTGTAGGAATCTTGACTACCTCGGTTGCCTTACAATTGGATTTTCTAAGAACTCGTATAAGATCAAAAAAAAAATTCCTAAGATTACCTTTTCGACCACAATGTGAGCACTTAAAGACTCGGTGAAAAGACTTACCAAAGGAATTATCTCTAAAAGCTTTCCTAGGTGATTCTCCTAAAACATTGGATTTGTCTTTATGAGGAGATTCATTACAAGTATCGAAGCCTAAACCACAAGTGTCATTTTTTATTTGGACCGTGCCTAAGATTTTATCTAGTTTTTCGGACCTACACTCCAAATTAAATTTAACTTTTCTAAAGTCTTTTAATTTATTTTTTAATTCTAAAATATTAGACTCTAATAAAACATTTCTCTCTTCAAACTCAAGAAGCTCCTTTTTCAAGGATTCCATTAAACCTCTAAGGCTATCTCTCTCGTCTTCTACATATTCAAGCTTCTCTCGAAGAGTTATCTCTCATGTCCTAAGGTCTTCCACTAATGCACTATCATCAACGACCTTGACACGCTCTCTTAAACTCGCTTCTAACTTCAAATTACCTCTTTTTAATTTAATAGATTCTTCATAAAGTTCATGAAAAGCATTTTGAAGTTCACTAACATCAGCCTCTTCTTCATTTTCACTCTCTCTTTCTTCTTCACTCTCACTACCATAAAAAATAAGGGAATCATAAACTTTGACCACGAAAGTGTCATGTGTTTGAATATCTTCATGGGAAGATTCATTATCGGTGCTCACATAACTAGCCATAAAATCCACAAAGTTGGGCTTAGTGTGGGAATCGGTTCCCTTTTCATAATCACTATCACTAAGGGTTGCATTAAAAGAAATTGGTTGCTTACCCTCTCTCCTTAGTTGAGTGGACACTCTTTTGCCTTATGTCCATACCCTTCATGCGTAATCTTAGGGATATTCCCGGCTTTGTCATGCGTAGATTTTTCAAATTTCTTAAAATCATTTTTAAATTTATCTTTGTTAAATTTAAGAAATTTTCGAAACTTTCTAGCAAACATAGCCATATTTTTTGAGTCACTATCGCTTTCACTCTCTACTACTTGTTTTTTCTCTTTTCGGACTTTTAAAGCAACTCCCTTTTCTATTTTGTTTTTAGTTTTAGAGGGAAACATGTCCAGTTCATAGGTTTGTAAATCACCTACAATCTCTTCTAATTTCGTAGAGGCTAAAGTTCGTAAAGAATTTAAAATGGTCAGTTTTGGAATAAATCTATCTTTTAGGGACCTTAAAATTTTCTCTACACCTCAATTGTCGGGTATTTTCTCTCCCAAGTTAAAAGATGAATTAACAATATCGAAAAGTCTAGCATAAAATTCATCAAAAGTTTCTTTTTCGTTCATTTTGATGGTTTCAAATTGAGTGGTGAGGTTTTGGAGTTTTGAAGCTTTTACAACACTTGTACCTTCATGAGTGAGTTGTAATATATCCCAAGCTTCTTTAGCAGTTTCACACATCATAATGCGACCAAATTCATTCGGTGTGACAGCACTAAACAAGGCATTTAAACCTCGAGATTTAAGTTCACTATCACTCCATCTATCGGATGGTTTGGGAACACGTTCATTATATACTAAATGAGTTGGTGAAGACCACCCGTTAACTACAGATAACCAAACCATCTCATCGATATATTAAGTGCCGATTTCATATGCGCTTTTCAATACGCGTAGTTAGAACCATCGAAAATAAGAAAATTTGAGAATGGGGAAAATCCATTGTATCCAAAAATATTTAAAGGATCTTTAACGAAATAATTTATCATTTTGGCTCTAATACCACTTGTTGGAACACGAGGCCCCTAATTTTACCATATTAGGCCAAACTAATTTTACCAAATTAAATTAATGACTTGAATTAACTACACATTACCCAATATTTATTTAGCACCAAATTAAACATGTAGTGATTAAACCAAATTTTATCTTTTTACCCAAGCATGAATTCTAGATGAGTATTGCGAAAGATAAAATAAACAATGAATCACTATGCCGCGATGTACAAGGAAAAACCCACAATTGGAAAAAACCTTGGACGGTCCTAGCCTCAAATCCACTAAGTATGGTTTTACGAATACAAGAGAGTAAGACTTACAACACTCGACTCGATCCCTCTCAAGTCCCGACGCTCCTTCTTGTATACACCTCCGCCTAGTGAATAACCACGGAGCTCCATCGCGATCTCGGAATCCACCGATCGGACTTTTTATGGTCACCGCCACCCGAACAAAGAACCTTTCTCCAAGTGGGTAAATCAATGCAAGCTTCTTCTTCTTTGTGGGATGTAGAAGCAAACCCAAATGAACTCTTCAATATGTAGAGTAAACCGGTGCCAAATACTCCAAGCAATGTATATATATAAAGGAACTTGGATAAATAAACTTTGGGTGTGAAACAAGTGTTTAAAAGATTTTTCTTGAAAAACAACAACACTTAAACAATGAACTTTTTCCTTTTTGAATTATGCTCTCAAACTCTCTCTTGGAGGTTGTAGGATATGAAAAAGTTAAGTTAAAAAACTTGGTTCCCGCACTTACATATTTAGGAAAAAAGTTAGTGGGAAAAGAAGTGGGAAAGTGGGAAAAAATTGCTGAAAACTGTTAATTAACTGTTCCCGCCAAAACTCGTTCGAACGAGCCTTCTAATGAAGTTCCAGTGTGAACTCGTTAGAAATCTCGTTGGAAATCTCGTTCGAACATCATTTTCGTTTGAACGACACTTCGAACGACATTCCAATGGCCAATGTGGGAACTCGTTGGCAAACTCGTTCGAACGACATTATTGTTCGAACGACAAACTCGTTCGAAAGAAAGTTGAAAATTTTCGTTTTAGACCAGAAACTTTATATACTTTATTTTAAAGTTTTAATAAAATATTTCTAAAAATAAACAACAATTTAAAATAAAAGTTCACCCAATAAAAATGTTTCAAGCGCCTATATATATATATATATATATATATATATATATATATATATATTAAAATGCATTCATACCTTAGGAGTAAACGAAACATTATTGATAACGTAGAAACGAGGCACAATAAACTCGACATTTAATGAAGCTTTAATATCTTGGCCGCTACGTCTTCAACTTTAGTATGTCATAGGATTGAAGGATGATCAATCACTCTATCCTATGACTCAAACGTTTTTGTCCGAAATTGAGCCAAAACAACAAAGGACTCAATTGGAAATTTGTGTCCTTACAAGGGCTAATCTCCCATTTATGAGATGAAATTTTGAAGCCCTCATGAGTTCAATTTTGTTAGTTTACTTATTAGGACAATTTTGTTTATCTCACTTTTCTTAAATTAGCATTTACTTCTTAATTAATAGTTATAAAAATTATTAGTTATAAAAATCCCTTAAAAATCGTTAAAAAAATATAAATAGCAAAATATAAATATAATAATAAAATGCAAATGAATCTATATATGTCCTCTCCAATTTTGTGTTTCACCCTTAGATGTGAATTGATACCTCACTTACCGCTATATTCTAGTTTTGTTCTACTTTTAAAGGTTTGTGAAGATTTTTCATGGTTAGAGAAATTTCACACAACGACAAATACAATAGATAAGCAATTTTTTTAGTTATCAAATGGCGCCGTTGCAGGGGAGATCAAATTTTCTTTCTATCAAATGGCGCCATTTCTATTCTTTGAAGCTCGAAGCACTTAAGAGGATCCATTATTTTATTCATTTGTATTTTTCATTGCATACCATTTTTTTTTATTAGTTTAGAAGGCTTGTATTAGGACTTTATTATCTTGGCTTGTATTGCGGTGCATATAGACACCATTTATTTTTCATTTTAATTTGTAATAATTAATTGCGATGAAAAGCGTGATAGGGAAACCGGGCAAGGTAGAGAGAGGGCATCCAAAGGCGAGAAAAAGAAGCCTCTCTACCTTGGGTCAGTAGGACTCCCGGGGCTGACTGAGATAGGCGTAATCTCCCCCCGGTCGACTCAAATTTTTCGCGCCTCTCCTGTTAGAGAGTCAATTCTTTTGTGTGATTTGTGTGCCCTTATTTGATTTTATTCTCGCATTTATTTTCGATGGTGTGATGAATTAATTGACTAAGACCTACACCTAGTCACTTACGAGAAGGGATTTCATCACCCGACTCACTCGCTTACCGATTGTGTGCTACCCTAGCCCTCACTAAATTTAAAATCAATGACCTAGGTAGCCCACTAGGAGAAAATTTTTGCAAAGGCGATCACTCAAATTATTCCGTGATTTTTTATCTCCCGCGGACTTAATTAAAATTTGACAACCCCTTTCACTAAATTTAAAGATAAAAATTGGTTATGTGATAGTTAGAAATTCTCCTTAACTTGTGTGTGTCCAATTCCATTCATTTTTCGGTAGTCGGTTTTTGTTGGTTCGTCCAAATCAAGAGTCCATATTTTCCCCCACCATTTCTTCCAAAAAAAATCCAAAAATATTTTCTTTCTCTCATTTTTAGAAAAATCCAAAAACATTTTCTTACTTTATTTTTTTTTTAAATCCAAAAATATTTTGTTCTCTCTCCCTATTTTCTTACAAAAAAATCCAAAAACATTTTCTTCCTTTAGTTTTTTTAGAAAAATTCAAAAATATTCTCTTTCCTTTTGAAAAAAAATATAAAAATCTAAAAATATATATACATTTTTTTCCACTATTTTTCCCAAAAAAATCCAAAAATATTTCCTTTCTTTTTCAAATTATTAAAAAACCAAAAAAAGAAAGAGAACATTTTGAAAATAAAAAATAAGGTCGTGATCGGTGTTTCTTCACCCTCACCATTGTCAATTCCAACAAGACTGACGGTTCAGTCTTGTTTAAGGGTGATTCTCATCACCCAATTTTTTGCTCGCCCCGTGCTTTCGGGTGAGACTGTATCGGTGTGGCTAAAGACATTAAACATAGCGCTCCCGGGAGGCAGCCCGCGTTTCTTGTACTAGTCTCATCCTATTTGGAGGTGGTGTTTCACATCACACAGTGCTATATCATTGTTTGTAGACTCGTACACATTTTTTTCATCATTTATTCAGGTTTATTCTTGGCTTTATTTGTCCATTTCATTAGCAGTTGATTCTGGTAATCTCTTTCCTACCTTATGCTCTCCATTTTAAAAATCATTTTACTTCACATCGAGGACGATGTTCCTTTTTGTTTGGGGGTGGGGAATTTTATCAAAATCGTGCCTCTTTTGGAAAATTTTGATTTTTGAACTTAATTTTTAACAAATTTCGTACAGTTTCTTTCATCTCACTTAGTGATGTGAATTTTCTATCATCCATCTTTTTAAGTCTAGAAATCAAGCTAGAGAATATTTTTTTCTAAATAGCTTATGTAATACGTAACAAGTCATGTTGCACCATGAATTTCTAGACTCAACAAATTTGTGCATTTATCACGTCACTACGGTTTAGAGTTGAAGAGTATTATAATTCTCAAGAAAACCTTAAGGAGCACTAATCGAGACTTTAGCTTGTGAGATTCGTGCCTTTCACCTTTTAGAGAGTTTTACGCAATCTCCGAGTCATAAGTTGATTCAACTTCGTTTGGGTTCGTACTTAATCGTTGTATGATCTCATTATTCTTTATTAAATTTTGGCTTGATCACTGAGAATTACATCACTTTCAAGTTGTAAGACACACGTGTCTTCACGTTTGTCCCGATCACTAGACTTTTATCCATACACATACCATTTACCAATCACTTCACCCATACACTAACGAAATTCCATTTTATTAAACGTCCATACACATACCATTTACCATTCACTACACTCATACACTAACCAAATTCCATTTTATTATACATCCATACACCTTCCATTTTACATATCATACCACCCATTTCCATATCAATTCCATTTTCCACCCACCATGTTGAAAAAGGTAAAGAGCGTTGAAAGTAATAGGAGAAGATCCGTCAAAGAGAGTGTTTGCATTTTTAGCGAATATCTCTCCCCAAAGTTCGATTCAGATAGAGAAAAATTAAATACAAGTCTATGTTGGGGTTATTTGTATTTTTAGCAGATTTACTTCATACATTGATGCGTATTTGGAAAAGAAAAAAATATATAAAAAAAGAAAAAAAAAAAGAAAGTAAAAAAGGAGAAGATTTTTCATAGAGAGTGTTTGCATTTATAACGAATATCTCTCCCAAAGCCGATTCTGATGGAGAAAAATTAAATACAAATCTATGTTGGGGTTGTTTGTATTTTTAGTAGATTTATCTCATACATTCATGAGTATTTGGAAAAGTTAAAAAAAAGTGGCAGTCAAGAAATAAAGACATTTGTTCGTCAAAGTGTAATACACGATTCTCAAATATCCACCATTTATCCATCATATCACCATCCTACCTCACATCACTCCACATATCCCATTTCATTTCCCCCTCAGCCATAAACATCATTATTTTCCCTAGGTGTTCGGGCAAATGATAGTCAACGCGGTGAATAACTCGACGTTCTCACTATAGTGATTAGCATTCTTTCATGAGATCACTTTTCTTTCTAAATGTACGTTCTTTCTTATGTGTGTGTGAGACGTTTGAACTTGCTTACATTTCCTCACCTCCTCACACACAAGAACGATACACTTACCCTAATCTCGAGAGTTCGTTTGTGAGAGTTATACCTAGTGAGATTTTAAGTTGAAGCGTTAATTCCGACAAGGCAATCTAGGAATTACTCTTGTGATACTTGACCCATTTTGACTGATTCACACTACACACGTTAAGTTCTAGGAAGGATGTGCCTTGTGTATTTACTTAGCTAAATCTTTTTCTACATTCTAGCTTGTATTTCTCAAAATATTTCTCTCATGATGAATTGTGCGATTATTCTACGTCTAATAAGAGTGCCGACTGCCTTCCAATAAATCTTTGCAAATAAAGAATTTTGTGGGTATATTCCCTGCAAACCCTCACGAGACACAACTTGTCCTACAGGTCAAGCTATAGGTTTAAAGGCTTATTGCACATGCTAAGTACAATCGCAAGTTCCCGCGAAAGTGGTAAACTTTTGGTTACTTATCTTTCTCTTTCTCTCTATCTTATTGCTCGAGGACTAGCAACGCTCTGTTTGGGGGTGGTGTGATAAGCACCTAAAACTGTACATTTTATACCCCGAATAGACGTATTTTAGTTGCTTATTATCGACTATTTGGGTCTTATGCACTTTATTGTGTATTTTGTATTTCGAATGCACGTTGCGGTGTTCAAATGCTTATTTCATGGCAATTGTGCGGATTATGGAACTAATTACCCTTGTCCCCTACCCCAGCCTATCCTAAACCCACCTAAACCTGTCACATACCGTGTGTGTTTAGTTTGTCCCATTTATTTTATTTGTGTTATTTTATTTTTAGGGTTTATTTTATTATACTATTTTATTGAGTCACGTATATATTTTTAGGATTTTTATATTTTTTGCGCTTCGTGTATTAGTTTTTATATTTTCTTTTATTTTCTTAGTTTTTAGTTAGTTTATTATTATTTCATTTTTTATTTTATTAGTTTTTATTTTACTTGTGTTTAATTTTTTTAGAGTTTGTATAGTGTGTTGTGTCATTTTTATTTTAGTTGATTTTTATTTTTTTAGTTTAGTTAAATTTTTATTTTGTTTTATTTTAGTTTATTTTTTTAGGAGTCATAAGTTAAACACACACACAACCCCTCACACCCAATTACTACACACTCACACACACCTAAACCAACCCTCATCTCACCCACATCCTAACACCCTACACCTCACACACATACTTCTCCCTCACTCATCTTTAACCTCCAACAACAACCCATTTCTCTCTCCTATCTACCTCCATTATCAACACACCAAAACCCCCACCACCCTTATCTACCATAAACCACCATTCCAACATCAACCTTATACCCACTGCCATACTAGCGGCCCGAATTCCTGTACCAAACCCGGAACCGTCGACGACAACCCCTACCCACCAACCCGCCACCGGACTTTCCACCAAAATCGAGGACCACCCCACCTTACCCGTGGCAGCCCCTACCCACCAACCAGCCGTCACCCGCTACCTAAACCCCGGAGCTCCGACCCACCTATTCGGCGAACCCAACCTCCATCCGGTGATGAAACCGCACCTCCGGCCAGTTCGACCCGTCGTCGCCCGCTACCGAACCCACCTCCGACCCTGCTGGCCATGTCCAACCCGAAGACAACTCAAACCCGAACCACCACCAGCTCTGAACCAACCTGTAACACACTTTTCAAACCAAACCAAAGACCAAAACCCATTACATTCTTCCCCCAAGCCTCACACGATTTTAACTGCCAAATACAAAATAAAAATAAAATGCCACATGTGTTAAAATCCAACTTATCCCCTTTTACCCAAAATGCCCCCAACAACTTTTAACTCACATTTCGCTCATGTCTTCCCAACTACCCTCATGTGCACCCATATCAGATTTTATTACCTCACACCTTTGCCATGCTCATGTGCCCTTATCCTCACTCAACTTTACCAATACCCAATTTACCCCTAGCCTCCATGTGCACCATATAAATTGAAGACTTGGGCCATTTGAAAAAGGATCTCAAATTTAGTTTTAAGCTTTGTGTGATAAAATTCTCCCCACCCCTCCATATTGAGTATTTGTATTTTTAGCAAATATCTCAATATAGAGGTGTGTAGTAAAATTTATCTCTAGGATAAATTCAACCCCACCCATCTATAATGAATTTTTGCATTTTTAACTATTATTTCAAAATAGATTGATGTAGTTGAATTCATCCCTTATGGGAGGTAAATTCTAATCCATTCCTTAATGTTGAGATTTTGCATTTTTAGCAATTATCTCAATATAAATTAATGATCTAGAATTTATTTCTTTGGGTGAGTTCTAATGTACAATTTTATAATGTTAGGATTTGCATTTTTAGCAAATCTCTTTTATTATTTGATTGTCCATTATGAATTCATCCACTATCCTTTTTATTTTTATTTTGTAATTTTTATTTTAGATTAAATAAATACATGCGTGATTGAGATTGAGATAATTTTGATGTATAATTGAGAGAGTGTTGATGTAATTGAAGAAACAATTCCAATTCAAGGCTTAAATGGGTTTGATCTATTCATCTCTTTTACTTTTATTTTAATCCTCACATGCTTTCAATTGTTTATCTGATGCAAGGAGTTTCACACGATACCCAAAGAATGGATGAAACTTGCACACGATAAGATTATCTGACGCAAGGAGTTTCATTACGAACAAAAAATGCTTCTCTACAACTCTAGGCTTCATTTGTTTCTGGTTAAATTGCAGTCTAAATGCATTGGCCCATTCGTTGTGAAGAAGGTATTCCCCCACGGAGTTTCGGAACTAGAAGATCCAAAGGGGGGAGATACATTCAAAGTTAACGGGCAATGCCTAAAGCCATATTTGGAGGCATGTGTGGATGAAGTTTACACCATTTGGTTGTTGGACACCATTTATGGGGTTGAGTGAGCTGTAATAGAGAGGTCGTCGCACCCCTGATGCATATGGGGTGAATTCTTGAGTATAGTAGCTGTGAGTTGGTTGGGGTAGTTAGAGTCCATATGTTAAGTCACGAGAGGTTAGGGATAGGAACACCATCACACAATCCGAGAAAGAGAATAGGGTTTAAAGTAAGTGTTAGGAGCTTTTAGGTAGATCATGCATAGGAATAATGGTAGGAACATCTGAGGTTTGAGAGAGAAGAGCATTCAAAGTTAGAGGAAAATCATCCTTTCTAGGAAACAGACCGGTCCGATCCTAGGGACTCGGATCGGTTCATTTTAGGGAAATTCGAAAATAAAAAAGACTCGGACCGGTCCGGTCCAGGCAATCTGAATCGATCCGGTGTCTGTAACTTTTCTTCTCCCTAGGTTAAACCCCCCTTTATCACTTTCCCCAATCCATTTTTTCCCTCCTAAATACACCCCCCTTCCCTTCCAAAAAATTTCTCTCCTAAACCAACCCATCACCTCCCCTCACCAACTATAAATATAACCCTCTGCTCCCCCCCCCACCAATTTCTTCACCACTCTATTACTCTCTCTCACTACCCCATAAGCCCACTTTCCTTCAGTCAACATGGCCAACCAAGCCTCTCCCCAAAAATATGACTATGTCGAGATTCTCAAAGATGGCGCGATCTCACACCGCTCCCTTCAAGAACGAATATAGTGTGGGTTCTTCTTCAGCTCGTCTTGCAAACTACACATGGAGAAAAAAATTACGTGGCCCGAGATGCCCAATTCCATCACCAGTCTCTTCATAGTGAAGGGTTGATGTCGTTTCCTCCATGAGCCACACAGAGCGATGTGGGCAGCCCAAGTATGAGCTTTTTATGGCTCCCTAGTCTGCACCGAGCTTAACGTCTCCGAGGCTTATGTGGGCGGCATTCGCATCCCTTTCCTCTTGGACATTCTCATCCAGAAATTAGCAACAAAAGACGTTCCAACCCCTTTCCCATACACATATCTCAACCACCTCTCTCCCGTTAATAAGGACATATGCATTTCCCTCATTGCACTCGGCACACCATGGGCTACCGAGACATTCCTGATGGACCGGATAAGCGACAAGGAGCGCCTCACCTTTCAAATTGTATGCGCGAATATACTCCAAACTTCCAATGATTTGACCATGCCCCCACGTCAAGCAACCCTTATTATGGGATTTATTATGAGGTTAGTGAAATTTGGCCTAGGTGGATTGGGTGTTGGGGTCAAAGAGGTGTCAAGCAATCAGTATTTTTATGGCTTTTAATTATGAGGTTAATGAAATGGAATTGTTTTTAATTATGGGATTTATTAAATTAATTTGGGATAATTAATTGGAAAATTAATTAATTGGAAAATTAATTCGGATTTAAATGCTAGCGAGACGAGAGTTAGTATTTGGTTATTATTATGTTGTTGAATATTACTGAGTGATTATGGTAATATGTAATCTTTGAATTTATTAAAAATTGTCGTGAGTTGAAAATACGACAGTTTCAGTAATTTAGTTGGGATGCACGTGTCAGTTGTGTCAGGACCCAATTTAATGGATTTAAAAGTATTTTATTTTTATGTTAGCTGTATGAGATTTTTGAGTGCGCCAACGTGTCCAAAAGGTTCGAGATAGTCAGAAAACACTAGCCGAGAGTTTAATTTATCATAAATTTGTGGTTGTTATCATCTCCAACATTAAACTACATGCAAGACCTACCCAGATTATGATTTAAACCTTTCAAATCCATTTAATTTTCGTTATTCATGATAAATCTTCAATTCTATAATAACATGTAAAATATATGCTTTGAATCTTTGAAATATAAATCACTTGCCTGAAAATACAGATTCTGATCCATTGATGACGTTGTTGGTTGTTTCCCCCTCTCTTTCCGGTCACAAATCCGGCAGTGGTGGTGGTGTGTGGTGGTTATGGCCATGGAATCCCTTGGAACTTCTCCTCTCTTCGTGTCTAACTGCTACTATGATTTTTGGTTGTGAAAACCCTAAGGGACTCAAGTGTTGGCTGATAAAAACTAACTTAAATTCGTGGGTCACTATTCACCCAAAAATAGGAATGACTAAAATACCCTCCCGGGTTGCCGGTCATGGCTAAAAATGCCTATGGGTAGAGAATTATGAAATTTCATTGAATTATGTGATGTTCTGGAAGAAATAGAAAAACTAGGGTTTTTATATGAAAATTGGGTATTTTGATCCAAGAAATTTATGTTCTATGTTGATTTGATGATTCTAAAACGTGGGGAATGATGTAAACATGTTAGTATGATAAGTAGTATACTTAGTTGTGAGTTTTGGACGTTAGGATGAAGAATTTCTGGTGCAAAAAGAGGAGAACCCATAACTGTTAAGAAATTATGGGCTGATACCTGCTTGATCGATCGATGGATTCAAGAATGCCGATCGATCGAACCATCGATCGATCGACCCCTTTTTTTCTATCGATCGACCCATTTTCTTCAATTTATCGACCCCTTCTGATTTTTGACAATTATTTCTCTTTAAGGTTTAATGATTATTCCAAAGCCGATGTTGGTTATTAGGGTGATTAATATAATATTGTGGGACTTAGATAAAGTCAGTAGGGTCTTAGTTATTATCGAAGAATGTTATAACTTATGGAATTGATTGCTATTGCTTACGAGGGTCTACTGAGTGAGGTACGATTAGAAAGCGTTCGAATTGAAACTATAATGGGAATTTATGATGATGTAAGGTTAAGGGAAGGAACGGAGTGATAAGTGCTGAGATAACATCAGAAATTAATAAGAAACCTAGTAACCTTTTGAGATAGGTTTAAGTACTCAAATTGATACAACGAAAGAGTTATCAAGCTGAAAATATATTACGTATTATGTTCAGGGTAAACTTTCTACGTACGAGTCATTACTAGATGAAATGTGTGAATACTTATATTGTAATATGATTACTTAGGTTGTGTGAATGCCTAGTGTACGGATTTCTTATGTGTATGACATACTTACCATACTTGCTATCATGGGAGGTTAGTTTTATTTTGGAAAAGGACCCTCTTATCCTTGTGTGCCTTCGGGGGGATTTAGACTGGTACCTTAAGGACATAGGTCTGTGAATGACTTATTTGTGAGTTGATAAGTCAGCTGACCATGGGAGCGTAGGTATGTGCGTGAGCCATGGGTATGTGAACTATGTTCGCCTCTAATATGTGTGATTTGTATTTAGACGGTTCCTGAGTGATTCGAAACACGTGATCCTTACGTACATGATGTACATGAATTTGATAGCAGAGTATGCGTGCACCGCAGCTTAGCCTAGGGGTGCCATAGATGTATTTATGTACTGAGAGTGATATAATTATGTACTTGTGACTCGTTCATTGTTGCTTAGTAGATTGTAACAACCCTTGACTTTGGAGACTGAGAAAATTAAATTTTGGGAAAATAAAAATTTAATTAAATTGGAGAATTCTAAAATTTGGGAATTAAGGTCCAAAAATAGAGGACATTTCAAAGTATTCTGGATGATGATTTGGAGGGTACCATTGCTCCCAGAAGGGTCGAGATAGTCAAAATGACTGTCATTGGGTTTTTATTTCGGCTCCGGAATATTTTTAAGTCAGTTTGACTCGAATTGGAGTAAACGAGTCATTTAAGGTGTGTATTAACATTTAAAATTGGGGCTTCTGTTTTAAGGGATATAAGAGGCTTACGGATCAAGCCTTATCATTTGAGAGAATGAGAGAAAAAGCCCTAGAGAGAGAGGAAGAAGAAAGAAAAGAAGAAGAAAGGAAGAGAGAGAGGGAGAAAAGCTTGGAGATTTTCGGCCCAACCGCGACATCGAGGACGATCCAACCCCTAAAAATCTGAGGCAAGTGTTTAATCTTGCTAAATAAGTCATTTTTGTATTTAATTTCATAATTTGTGTGTTAAAGAAATGATTTTTGGGTATTAATATCAAAACCTAGATTTTTGGGTTAAATCTTGAAATCAATGTTTAAATATGGGTTTAATTGTGTAGAAATGGTTGGGATCAACTTTGGTTTTATTTATTGGCTTAGAGTCATGATTTGATGTAGGTTTTCATGTTAGAATAGAAATTTTAGGGTTTAAAATTTGTGGGTTCATTGGAGAAGAAGAACCCTTCAAAATCTGCAGACCCGAATCGATTCGGTTTAGGAAAATTGGTAGGTCTGCATTGATCGAATTGATTCAGAACCAAGATGAATCGATTCGGTCTGAGATAGAAGCCCAGTTCTTTGGATCCAAATCGATTCTCCTTAGAGGCCGAATCAATTCGCTAGGCCGAATTGATTGGGAAATAGGGCATTTTGAGGAATTTTCTCTAAAAGGATTTCTAACCCTTTTTGGTTGGGTTTATTGATTCGGGGCTTTCTCTTAAGATGTAAGAGATATGTTTTGGAGACAAACTAGGGGTTTCTCACACATTGTGATTATGGGGACTTCTTGGGACAATTTGGGGAAAATATATCCATGTATGCTTTTGAAGTTTTATATAGAGATTGTTGGAAACCCCCCTTGGGAATTGAGAATCCTACTTACAAATCAATTGTAAGTATATATGTGATGGGAGGCTAAGAACTCTTAGAGAGACTTGCGAGTGTATGTTGTGAAATTTCTGGGCCAACATTTATATCGAATACTTATAAGGATATGATATTATTAAGATACAATTTAGGCCCAAATGGAAGAGAATGGTCGCATACCCTTAGTAATGATAAAATTTAAGGAATAAATCGGAGAGGTGTTAGACTAGGGGGATTCATAAAAGTGATTGAACCATAGTCAAAATCGAGAGCGATGTGATCATATTACCAACTAGAGTAGAGTGTGTAAATCTAGTTGGAGTAGATGTTGTTTATCGGTGTGTGATTTACAATGGGTATTTTCCCTAACTAATGGGATTATTTGATGAATGTAAGATTGAGCTTGAGGCTTATAGACTATTATTTATATGTATACCAATAGTTGAAATTATTACTAAATTCTTCAATGTGCTCTCGGATATAGATGGTATGTGTAGTGATGGTATCTCTATATATCCGTATGTTGTTTGGGAGACTATTCATCATAGGAAAAATGGATGAATATGCTTCAAGTGAGGGATTGTATTCACATATCGAGGTAAATTAAATGAATTCGTGATGACGGCTTGTATATTGAGGATTATGCATACTTATAGCCGAGTTTAGATATCTTATACATATGAACGAGAATTAGTTTATATATATAGATATAAAGATATGTGAATATATGTATATACATCTATATAGATATGAATATATGGATATATTTATGTTGTGGACATACATGGTATGGATATCTAAACCGTATATGATGGTTTAATGGTTGATCATATGATGGGATCATATGTATGTATATATATTGTGCATGTGAATGATATATATACTTATGTGGTTAAGCATACCCCGCTCATGCTATCATTGGAAAGTTTTCGCGCAGAGGGTGAGAATCCTGGCTCAAAGAGCAGGGTGTGGATAGACCCCAGGTCATAGTTGTCCAGTGTGTTATTATGTGATTTATATTTTTGGGGTGAGGGGTGGTGGGTATGTCTCCTCTCATTGACCGGTTAAGAGCTATGGTCGCTTCCCGGGACATCGTGCGTGTGTGTATGGCTCCGATGTAGGTGATATTGAGACCGACCGGGGTCCCCAGGATGGTATGTGAGTAATGCCCTAGAAGATGATAGCATGATGCAATTTTATCGGCGATATATACAGCCGGGTATTTTATGTGGATGGCTATTGTACATCATATGTGGTATGTACACTTGGCTATGGGAATGGATGATTGTATATATATATATGGTTAGAATAAAATGAGTATATATATATATATATATATATATATATTTATTTATTTATATATCCTATAGATGAAAGGATATGGAATCTTTGTGGTGTACATCTTGGATGATTATGGTGTACTAGATTGATGGGGGCTGATGTATCGCATTTAAGGAATATTTCGGTTACATCATCCCAAGGATATTATTGGAGATTTTAAGTTTCTTTCATATTGTAACCTAAATTTAGTAGTAGTAGTAGTAGTAGTAGTAGTAGTAGTAGTAGTAGTAGTAGTAGTAGTAGTAGTAGTAGTATACTTTTGTATGTATGGCATATTGGATCTCTAGGATCGACATTGTCAAGGAGTAGTGTAACAGGGTGGTTCCTTGTTTGGATTTCTCTTTGCGAGACACCCCACGCACGAAACGTAGTGCAGTATTGAGATTGGAGAAAAGTTTTGTCAAATAATTATGTATGGCATGATGGATCTCTAGGATCGACATTGTCAAGGAGTAGTGTAACGGGGTGGTTCCTTGTTTGGATTTCGCTTTGCGAGACACCCCACGCACGAAATGTAGTACAATGTTGAGATTGGAGAGAAGTTTTGTCAATAATAACTTGTATGCATGTTCTTAGTAATTAAATCATATGATTAAACCCAAATATATATGGGTAACGTGTTAAGAATTATAATTGAATAAATTATAAACCGGAATCCATTAAGCCTAATATGGCATACACGTTTATAAAAATAATTAAGTGGGTTTAGAAAGAGTAGATTCTTGGGTTATGATAGGAAGGTAGATCCCGTGGGTATAGGCTGGGCCTATGTTAAGTTAGGTTATCCTTATAAATGGGGGTTATTTAACTAAAATCTCAGGACGCGAATAGGTGCGCGCTATTAGATGAGAGGTGAGTTGGGATTTCACGAGAGTGCGATTCCACTTTAATTATGAAATAAGTGCACCGATATTTATTATGCACGGTTAACACACTTGTTAAATATTTTTCACAACTCGGGCTCTGACCCGTTTACTTTTCTCTCCTGCCTGTATATATATATATATATATTACTACAGGTATCCTACCGCATGGATTCCGAATGACCTTCTATCCGGAGTCTTGGGAGCCGTGATAGATGCGGACTATTGTGGGACTTAGCTTGTAGTCACTTCCTACTTCTTTAAAACTCTAGGTAGGATTCATGTTGTACATCGAGTTTATACCCAATGGATATTTATAGATGTGTATATTTATTCCATTTCAGTTATTGTATTAGCTGTGACCCGATAACTTATTCGGGTTTACTTATTTGAGGTTTATTCGGTTGTAGTTATTTATTTCATTTTATTCTAGCATTTCATTTATCATAGTTCTTTTATGCATTCTTCTTTCCTTTATTAGTAGTGTTATAGTGTTGGTTTGTTGTTTGTTGCATATTTTATTAAATTTTTAACATCTCGCTTATATGATATCGGGTAATTAGTCTATATTATATTTATATCGACAGTTGGTGTTGAGACTGAGCCATCTGAAACTCCTGATTTAATGTAGTATAGGTTTGGCCACTTGTTATTATTTTAAGTGGGGTGTTACAGATGGTATCAGAGCATCAGGTTCTAGAGTCTTTAGGATCTGTGCGGGTTTTCTGCGTTCTTCCGTTAATGTTCTTGATATAAAGCCCTACTGTTAGGATTGTTGTCTTCACAACGTTTATCTTTTTTTGTGATGTGTATTCACTTGATCGACATTCTGTTAACAGTTGCTTTCATTTCAGACGTCGCCTAGATTATGTCGTCTAGAAAAGGACAGGATTAGAGATACAATACCCATAGCATATTTTGGGTAAGATTTAATCGGGGGTATTTGTTTTTCCCCGATTCTAGCGGAGATATTGAGGAGATTTCTAGCAGTGGTTCAAGGTGATTTATTGGTGGCTGAGTAAGAAAGGAAAATTTATTTGAATGACGAATCTTGGACTTAGTAAGGAAAGTCTGAGGAGAGAGTAGTGTAGTCCTCGGGAGGTTTAGGTTGAGAAACCCGTCAACCTTCGTTAGGAAACCTGGTGTTGGTGACTCTTACCGATGTGAGGTGGGTGGATTTGTCCCAATATCAGGAGTACTGCCTTCTGGGATGAGGGAGAAAGAATTTGGAGTCTCAGGTTCGTTGAGTAGTACTGAGGGAGTTTTCGGTAGTCCCAATCTCGCTTTGTCCATCAAAATGGTTAGGAAGGATTTTGAAGAAGATGTTCTTCTTGTGGAGAAATAGGTTTAGGATTAATGATTGTCCTGGAAGAAGTACAGTACCCTGAGTTGAGATTCAAGGACTTGCCTTGAAATGATGTTTTGGGGTGATGAAAAGAATTAGTATGGTTGGGAGGTTTAGAGCTTAGTGGATTTATTTTGAGCGGAGAATTTAGCTCATAGTTATGCTAGTTTTGAGAACTAGGTAGTGGTTAGAAGTGTTGTATTTCTTGAGGCCTTGTGTTCTAAACATAAGGTAGTTGTTTGGCGTGTCCAAAGACGTGGGATTTATTTATATTATATATTGTTACATAGGCTTTCGGGAAGTATCTAAAATATGAAAACCTTTTATAAAACGTTAACCCTCGTTCAACTAATCTCAATCCCCGACCTAGATACACAGTAGTGTATTGGGAGGGTTCCTTGTTTGGATTTGGCTTGCGAGACCTCCCCCGCACGAAGGTGGCTAGCGTCAGGAATTAAGGAGAGTTCAACTATGGGAAATTTCAAACTTTTATATAATTAATATGTTATTATCGATTATATTGGTGATAATATATTACGATTTGAGGCTAATGGAGCCTGATTATAATTCTACGAGTGAAGCTCGGGTACGGGGTGTATGGGCGCCCTGGGTAGTAGTTTGTTTTAAAAATTTATATGGTTCAACGTGAGAACTAGAAAGGAACGGTATAATGATCCTGAGGGTTGATGTAAGGACTAGATGATATTGAGGTCCTAGGCATGTCTTAAATTTAGCGGGCAAAATTTTTGTAAGGGGGGAACTATGTAACAACCCTTGACTTTGGAGACTGAGAAAATTAAATTTTGGGAAAATAAAAATTTAATTACATTGGAGAATTCTAAAATTTGCGAATTAAGGGCCAAAAATAGAGGACATTTCAAAGTATTCCGGATGATGATTTGGAGGGTACCATCGATCCCGAAAGGGTCGAGATAGTCAAAATGACTGTCATTGGGTTTTTATTTCGGCTCCGGAATATTTTTAAGCCAGTTTGACTCGAATTGGAGTAAACGAGTCATTTAAGGTGTGTATTAACATTTAAAATTGGGGCTTATGTTTTAAGGGATTTAAGAGGCTTACGGATCAAGCCTTCTCATTTGAGAGAATGAGAGAAAAAGCCCTATAGAGAGAGGAAGAAGAAAGAAAAAAAGAAGAAGAAGAAAGGAAGAAAGAGAGGGAGGGAGAAAAGCTTGGAGATTTTCGGCCCAACCGCGACATTGAGGACGATCCAACCCCTACAAATCTGAGGCAAGTGTTTAATCTTGCTAAATAAGTCATTTTTGTATTTAATTTCATAATTTGTGGGTTAAAGAAATGAGTTTTGGGTATTAATATCAAAACCTAGATTTTTGGGTTAAATCTTGAAATCAATGTTTAAATATGGGTTTAATGGTGTAGAAATGGTTGGGATCAACTTTGGGTTGATTTATTGGCTTAGAATCATGATTTGATGTAGTTTTAGAGGTTAGAATAGAAATTTTAGGGTTTAAAATTCGTGGGTTCATTGGAGAAGAAGAACCCTTCAAAATCTGCAGACCCGCATCGATTCGCCCCCTAAGCGAATTGATTCGGTTTAGGTAAATTGGCAGGTCTGCATTGATCGAATCGATTCGTACCCAAACCGAATCGATTTGGCTTGAGACAGAAGCCCAGGTCTTTGGACCCGAATTGATTCGCTGAATCGATTCGGAATAGGGCCGAATCAATTCGAAAACAAGGCATTTTGAGAAATTTTCTCTAGAAGAATTTCTAACCCTTTTTGGTTGGGTTTATTGATTCGGGACTTTCTCTTAAGATGTAAGAGATATGTTTTGGAGACAAACTAGGGGTTTCTCACACATTGTGATTATGGGGACTTCATGGGACAATTTGGGGAAAATATATCCATGTATGCTTTTGAAGTTGTATATAGAGAATGTGGGAAACCCTCCTTGGGAATTGATAATCCTAATGACAAATCAATTGTAAGTATAGATGTGATGGGAGGCTAAGAACTCTTAGAGAGAGTTGCGAGTGTATGTTGTGAAATTTCTGGGCCAACATTTATATCGAATCCTTATAAGGATAGGATATTATTAATATACAATTTGGGCCAAAATGGAAGAGAATGGTCGCATACCCTTAGTAATGATAAAATTTAAGGAATAAATCGGAGAGGCGTTAGACTAGGGGGATTCATAAAAGTGAATGAACCATAGTCAAAATCGAGAGCGATGTGATCATATTACCAACTAGAGTAGAGTGTGTAAATCTAGTTGGAGTAGATGTTGTTTATCGGTGTGTGATTTACAACGGGTATTTTCCCTAAGTAATGGGATTATTTGATGAATGTAAGATTGAGCTTGAGGCTTATAGACTATTAGTTATATGTATACCAATAGTTGAAATTAGTTATATGTATACCAATAGTTATAGGAAACCATCACTACACATACCATCTATATCCGAGAGCACATTGAAGAATATTGAATCCTCAATATATATATATATATATATATATATATATATATATATATATATATATATATATATATATATATATATATATCCGTATGTTATTTGGGAGACTACTCATCATAGGAAAAATGGATGAATATGCTTTAAGTGAGGGATTGTATTCACATATCGAGGTAAGTTAAATGAATTGGTGGTGACGGCTTGTATATTGAGGATTATGTATATTTATAGCCGAGTTTAGATATCTTATACATATGAACGAGAATTAGTTTGTATATATAGATATAAAGATATGTGAATATATGTATATACATATATATAGATATGAATATATGGATATATTTATGTTGTGGACATACATGGTATGGATATCTAAACCGTATATGATGGTTTAATGGTTGATCATATGATGGGATCATATCGATGTATATATATTGTGCATGTGAATGATATATATACTTATGTGGTTAAGCATACCCCGCTCATGCTATCATTGGGAAGTTTTCGCGCAAAGGGTGAGCATCTTGGCTCAAAGAGCAGGGTGTGGATAGTCCCCAGGTCATAGTCGTCCAGTGTGTTATTATGTGACTTATATTTTCGGGGTGAGTCATGGTGGGTATATCTCGTCTCATTGACTAGTTAGCAGTTATGGCCGCTTCTCGGGACGTCGTGTGTGTGTATAGCTCCGATATAGGTGATATTGAGACCGATCGGGGTCCCCAGGATGGTATGTGAGTAATGCCCTGGAAAATTATAGCATGATGCAGTTTTATCGACGATATATATAGCCGGGTATATTATGTGGATGGCCATTGTATATTATATGTGGTATGTACAATTGACTATAGGAATGGATGACTGTATATATATATATATGGTTAGAATAAAATGCCTATATATATATCTATATATCCTATAGATGAAAGGATATGGATGTCACAACCCGCCTAAAATAATAACGGGTGGCCAGCCCTATACTATATTAAATCAGGAGTTTCAGATTGTCCAGTCTCAACATCAACTGTCAGTACTATATAATATAGGACTAACTACCCGAAATCACATAAGCGGGATATGAAAATTTAAATAGAATGCAACAGACAACAAACCAACACTATAACACTACCACGAAAGAAAAGAAAGATGCATGATAGGACTAAGATAAATGAAATGCTAGAAATAAAAATAAAATAAATAAATAAATAAAATGAACTAAATAAATACAACCGAATGTACTACACAAAGTAGACCCGAATAAGCTGTCGAGTCACAGCCAATACAATGACTGAAATGGAATAAATATAAACATGTATATAAATATCCCTTAGGTATAAACCCGATATACAACATGAATCCTACCTAGAATTTTAAAGAAGTAGGAAGAGACTACATGAAACATCCCGCAACAGTCCGCACCTGTCACGGTTCCCAAGACACTGGATAGAAAGTCATCCGGCATCCATGCGGTAGGATACCTGTGGTAATATATATATATACAAGGAGGAGAGAAAAGTAAACGGGTCAGAGCCCCGAATGTGAAAATATTTAGCAAGTGTGTTAACCGTGCATAATAATTATCGGTGCAATTATTTCATAATTAAAGTGAGACCGCTCTCTCGTGGAACCCCAACTCACCTCTCATCTAAAGGCGCGCACCTATTCGCGTCCTCAAGTTTTAGTTAAATTACCCCATTAGATAAGGACAACCTAACTAATCATAGGCCTAGCCCATACCCACGAGAGCTACTTTCCTATCATACCCCAAGAATCCACCCCCTATCTCGAAACACAATTAAGCATTTATTTCAATCATATGTGCCTTGTTAGGCTTAGTGGATTCCGGTTTATAATTTTAACCAAATACAATTTAAGATTGCCCAATATGCAATTGGGTAGAGACATAGAATTTAAATTTTAATTAATAAGCATGAAAAATTATTATTGACACAACTTCCCTCCAATTTCAACGCTGCACTGCGTTTTATGCGTGGGGTGTCTCGCAAAGTGAAATCCAAATAAGGAACCGCCCCGTTACACTACTCCATGTCAACGTCGATCCTGGAGATCCATCATGCCACACATAAATATCGACAGAACTTCTCTCTACTCTCAACAATGTACTACATTTCGGGCGTGGGGAGTCTCGCAAAGCGAAATCCAAACAAGGAACCGCCCCGTTACACTACTCTTTGACAATGTCGATCATAGAGATCCATAATGCCGTGCATACCATAACTAACATAACTTTTCTCCAATTTCAACACTGCACTGCGTTTCATGCGTGGGGTGTCTCGCAAAGCGAAATCCAAACAAGGAACCACCCCGTTACACTACTCCATGACAATGTCGATCCTAGAGATCCATAATGCCATATATACAATATAATACTATTACTACAACTAACATCTCCAATCATATCCTTGGGATGATGTAACCGAAATATTCTTGATGTACGATACATCAACCTCCATCAATCTAGTACACCATATTCATCCAAGATGTACTCTACAAAGATTATATATCCTTTAATCTAGGATATATAAATATATATATATATAGGTATTTTATTCTCACCATATATATATACATACCAACATCCATACCCATGACCAAGTGTACATACCATATATGATGTACAATGGCCATGCAAATATAATACCCGGCTATATATAGCGCCGATAAAACTGCATCAATGCTATCATCTTCCCAGAGTCCGGCTCACGTAACAACTGGGGACCACCTGGTGGGGATCAACGACACCCACCTCGCGGTAACTCACACACACGACGTCCCGGGAAGCGGTCATAGTTCCAACCGGAAATGAGACGAAACATACCCACGTCTCATCCCAAAATATATATCTATATCGTATAATAACACAAGGGACGACTATGACCTGGGGAATATCCACACCCTGCTCTATATGCCAGGATGCTCACCCTCTGCGCGAAAACTTCCCAATGATAGCATGAGCGGGGTATGCCTAACCACATAAGTATATATATCTCTCATATACGCAATATACATACATCCATATGATCCCATCATATGATCCAATATAATAAACCATCACATAAGTATATATATCGCTCACATACGCAATATACATACATCCATATGATCCCATCATATGATCCAATAATATAAACCATCATATACGGTTTAAATATCCATACCACGTATGTCCACGACATAAATATATCCATATATTCATATTCATACATAGATATATGCACATATATTCACACATCGATATATCAATATATATACAAACTAATTCTCATTCATATGTATAAGATATATAAACCCGGCTATAAGTATACATAAATCCTCAATATACAAGCCGTCACCACAATTTCCATTAAATGTACCTCGATAGGTGAATACAATCCCTCACTTGAAACATATTCAATCATTTTTCCTATGATGAATAGTCTCCCAAAACCATATGTATATATCTATACATATATATTCAACATTTGGGTTATCACCCAAGAGTTTGTGTAGGAATCCATCACTACACATTTCATCCATAACCAAGAGTACATAATTACCTTAGTACTATTTAACCATAGGCACACACACGTGACTTAATAGTCTAAAACCTTAATGTCACCTATGGTTCGAATCGAGATCAGGAACCCTCACTCCTATTGAGTTATCAATTGCCCTTAGACTAAACTTTTCTAAGGATATGAAACCCCTCACTCTTAAAGAGTATGCAACCACTCTCTTTCATTTGGCCCCAAATTATCTTAACCATATCCTATCCTCATAAGGATTTGACATAAATGTCGGCCTAGAAAATTTCACCACATACATGGATATTTCTTATCCAATGATTCCAAGAAGTTCCCACTATCAGATACTAAGTGAGAGACCCCCTATAAGTCACCAAAAGATATCTCTTACATTATAAGAGAGAACCCCAAATCAATGAACCCAACTAAAAAGGGCTAGAAGTCATCTTAGGAAACCCATAAAACCGCCCATAAAGGAAGCCCCTAAGAATAAACTCCAACAGAAAAGGGGGAGAAGAAATCCAAGTTTTGGGCTAAAAACAGGGGACCGGTCGACCGGTACCATACCCCCGGTCGACCGCGGGTCCAAATCTTACCTACGAGGAAATGCAGTAGGCTTTTCCCTTAAGGCGCGGTCGACCGGTCCCCAGACCGCGGTCGACCGGCCATACCAGTTGCCTTGGCCGATTTTCCATTTTCAGCAAACTCCACGAATTTAAACCCTAAAATTTTCATTCCAATCCCCAAATCTTTATCACAACATGATTTTAAGCCAATAAATCAACCTAAAGTTGATCCCAACCATTTCTATTCCATTAAATCCATATTTAAACATTGATCTCAAGATTTAAACCCAAAAATCTAGGTTTTGGTGTTTATACCCAAAAATCCATTTCTTTACCCCACAAATTATGAAATAAAATACACAAATAGCTATTTAGCAAGATTAAACACTTGCCTCAGATTTGTAGAGGTTGGATCGTCCTCAATGACGCGGTTGGGCCGGAGATCCCCAAGCTTTTCTTCCTCTCTCTCTTATCTTTCTCCCTCTTTCCTTATCTTTCTCCCTCTAGGGCTTTTTCTCTCTTTCTCTCAAGTGAGAATGGCTTAATCCGTAAGCCTTAAATCCCTTTAAAACAATAAACCCAATTTCAAAAGTTAATACACACTTTAAATGACTCGTTTACTCCAATTCGAGCCAAAATAACTTAAAAACATTCCGGAGCCAAAATAAAATCCAATGACAGTCATTTTGACTATCTCGACCCTCCCGGGATCGATGGTACCCTCAAAAATATCATCCGGAATACTTTGACATATTCTCTATTTTGGGCCTAAGTTCCCAAATTTTGAAATTATCCAATTTAATTAAATTTTTTTTTCCCAAAATTTAATTTTTCAGTCTCGAAAAATCGAGGGTTGTTACAATGGAATCTTTGTGGAGTACATCTTGGATGATTATGGTGTACTAGATTGATGGGGGCTAATGTATCGCATTTAAGGAATATTTAGGTTACATCATCCCAAGGATATTATTGGAGATTTTAAGTTTCTTTCATATTGTAACCTAAATTTAGTAGTAGTAGTAGTATACTTTTGTATGTATGGCATAATGGATCTCTAGGATCAACATTGTCAAGGAGTAGTGTAACAGGGTGGTTCCTTGTTTGAATTTCGCTTTGCGAGACACCCCACGCATGAAACGTAGTACAGTGTTGAGATTGGAGAAAAGTTTTGTCAAATAATTATGTATGGCATGATGGATCTCTAGGATCGACATTGTCAAGGAGTAGTGTAACGGGGTAGTTCCTTGTTTGGATTTTGCTTTGCGAGACACCCCACGCACGAAATGTAGTACAATGTTGAGATTGGAGAGAAGTTTTGTCAATAATAACTTGTATGCATGTTCTTAGTAATTAAATCATATGATTAAACCCAAATATATACGGGTAACGTGTTAAGAATTATAATTGAATAAATTATAAACCGGAATCCATTAAGCCTAATATGGCATACATGTTTATAAAAATAATTAAGTGGGTTTAGAAAGAGTAGATTATTGGGTTATGATAGGAAGGTAGATCTCGTGGATATAGGCTGGGCCTATGTTAAGTTAGGTTGTCCTTATAAATGGGGGTAATTTAACTAAAATCTCAGGACACGAATAGGTGCGCGCCGTTAGATGAGAGGTGAGTTGGGGTTTCACGAGAGTTTGATTCCACTTTAATTATGAAATAAGTGCACCGATATTTATTATGCACGGTTAACACACTTGCTAAATATTTTTCACAACTCGGGCTCTGACCCGTTTACTTTTCTCTCTTGCCTATATATATATATATATATATATATATATATATATTACTACAGGTATCCTACCGCATGGATGCCGGATGTCCTTCTATCCGGAATCTTGGGAGTCGTGATAGATGCGGATTGTTGTGGGACTTAGCTTATAGTCGTTTCCTACTTCTTTAAAAATCTAGGTAGGATTCATGTTGTACATCGGGTTTATACCCAAGGGATATTTATAGATGTGTATATTTATTCCATTTCAGTTATTGTATTGGCTGTGACCCGACAGCTTATTCGGGTTTACTTCTTTGAGGTTTATTCGGTTGTAGTTATTTATTTCATTTTATTCTAGCATTTCATTTATCATAGTTCTTTTATGCATTCTTCTTTCCTTTATTAGTAGTGTTATAGTGTTGGTTTGTTGTTTGTTGCATATTTTATTAAATTTTTAACATCTCGCTTATATGATATCGGTTAGTTAGTCTATATTATATTTATATCGACAGTTGGTGTTGAGACTGAGCCATCTGAAACTCCTGATTTAATGTAGTATAGGGTTGGCCACCCGTTATTATTTTAAGCGGGGTGTTACATTGATGTGAATAACAAAGATATCTGAATGGGTTAAGAATGAGAATTTAATTAACACTTGAGATAAGTAATTTAATGAATGTGAACATGGGTTATAAATATGGCTTACTTGGGTATTACGAGTATATACTCTATGTTAGAACGCGAAGGCAGGAGTGGTACAAACTAGTTAGATAGTGGCATAACTAGGATGGGTTAAGGTCATACGCTAGGCGTGCACAGTAGTTGAGAGGTAAGAAACTCATGTGAGAGTACGCAACTAATGTGTTTATAATATGTGCTGTTTAATTTTAATTTAATCACTTGCTAAACTTTTAAACTGTTTTCACATCGGGCTCTGACCCGTTTTCCTCCAAATCTATTTTTGTTTCGTAAAAACATTTTAGGTGCCTAGCCACAGGGACGAAAAGCATAGGAGTTCCATTCTGATGACGTGTTGTAGCTGCTGTGGAAGCTACTGGATTTTGGTAGTAAACGCCTGCATATTTATCCTTGGTTCCTTCAGAGTCATTTGTATCAGTTAGGGCATGTCGCGCATTCTTATTTAGAGGTTGTAATTGCAGACTTTCATTATTTCGGTTATTGGTTTATTTATTCAGACTCTTGTATTGGGACTTTATTTACTCTGGCATTTTATTATTGGAGTGTTTACTCCTGACTCAGTTGATTTCATTTCATTGTGTATTCTTATGAAATTGTTTATGCGATTAATGGTTAATGACTTAGTTCTTGATTTTTTTAACTTAATTAATAAAATTGACATCTCTCTTTTTAAATATTAGGTGGCTAGTAATTAATTAAATGTTTTTCGATAGTGATGCTAAGACTGAACCAACTTGATATTCTGTATTAATTTAATAAATGAGTAGCTACCCGGTATTTAATTAGACGGGGTGTTATAGGTGGTATCAGAGCATTAGGTTCTAGTGTCCTTTAGGATCTGTGCGGCTTATTATGCTTCCACTGTAGCTTTCTTTGATGTAGAATCCTATGTTTAGGATTGTTGATTTCTTTGGCGAGATTTCGTTCTCCTGCTATGATAAATATGATAGTGAATCTTATTTGATTTGGGGTGTGTTCGTGTGCCGAACAATGCAGTACGTCAGGTGAAAACAGTTGGGCGGACAATAGGAGGCAAAGATCAGTTGAGGTTATTTAATTTATTAAAGAAGGATGACCATAGTTGAAGTCACCCATATTATGGAACGGAAGTCCAGGACGGTACAGACGACCAAGGCGCGACTTGTAACTTCCAGGCACAACTATAGTAGAAAGTGGGGTCAAATGAGACTCACCCAACAAGGTTGGAATGGGAGAGAAAGAGTGAGGTGAAACACTGAAGAGAACCAGCAGTGGAAATACTCGAAATGCAGAGATGGCGTGTGCTAGCCAAACAAACGTAATATATCCAAAGGCTTGGACATATGTCGGCGTATGGCCAATCAAGAATGAAAATTTGGGAAAAAAATTTCTTGGCTCGTAAGAGCGGAGTTTTAATGGTGAGAGACAATCACCACACTTAGAAGTGGAATGTGACGTCGAGAGAAGGTGTACACGTATGGTTTGACCATAATTTCCTTCATCAGATGTTCAGGGTGAAAGGCGAATGTTATTTTGAACTCACACAAGAGGGCCGGACAGAGGTCAGTTTGTGAGGAGAAATTTAATTATTTAGCGAACCATACACCGGGTGAAGTAGGTGAAATGGAGAAGAGGATATTAAAGGGAGAATTTACATACAAGAAGAATTGATAGCTCTTCTGGGGAATCCTTCTTGGACGGTCAATGCAGATGGTAATAATGTCGCGTAGTGTTAATTTGGAGGCAAACGTTTCTTTGGGTGGGGAGATACAAGGATCGAGGAATTTCTATAGAGTAAGACTGGGAAAATGGTATTGGAGAAGCACCACCAGGGGAAGACCCAATGGAGAACCCGTTAAAATGATTCAGATTAATGAATTATTACCGAGCGATGGTGATTTCAGTATAAGATGTGGAAACCAGTAGCGTGTTCCTTAGGTCCATTAAGCTAAGGGAACAATGGAGGTAGTCATCAGAGCCGAGACTACCAACGTTCGAGAGAAGGACCACCTTTACATGGTCAGTGTGACCGAAGATTAGTGGAGTATGTGTAGAGGCATTTTGTGGGGAGTGAAACCCGTGCATTATAAATGTTTCCCGATGCAAGTGTAGGGATAAAGGTATTGTGTCTGGCAAGGGCAACAATTATTGAAATATTCGTTTTGGTACGGACAGGTGTGTTAAGTCGAGGAACCATTTGAGTAGCCAGGACGATTGTCAGGATAGAAGTATGAGTTATATCCTCAAATGATGTTGCATGTTGTTTGTGGCATGAACGAGTTGCTACAATTTTTGTTATTGTTATTTTTGTTTGAGAGTCGAGTTTAGTGAGTATCGGAAATTTTATTATTTATGTGAATATCTTCCCTGATAGTGTGGGGTTACCTTTATTGTCATCCGCGGAGGATGAATGGGTATATTGATAGCGGTATATACTTTATTGAAATTACTCATTTTAGTGCTGTGATACGAGTATGATACTATCCTAATTACGGTTTTATATATGATTATATCGATAGTGTGCTAGTATTGTAAGTTTATCGGGGTTACTACCTTGGAGTAGAATGTGTCGTTCTTGCGAGGCCCCATCTGTGAGAGGGTCAGGCTCGTAATTGTACTTTTGTGTGTATATATATATATATATATATATACATATATATATTTTTGTGATTTCAAAAAGGTATAATGGTCTCAGATATTTAATCCCAGTATGCATAGGGATTTAATTGATATGATTCGTCTGTAATTGGTTTACTAGTCAACAAAAAGGTTTAACTGGTTATTATAATTAACGCTCAGGATGTTGTAATAAGAAGAGTGAATTGTTTTATCACCCTTTGGAGATTTGGGAGTTTATACTCATTGTTATGTGTCTAGGGACGGGATTTTAAGAGCCCCGATTATATTTGCATGGTGTATATGGAATGTGATTACCATCAATGTCAAGAGAAAGTGTATTTCGGAAGGAGTTCCTTGTGTAAGTGTAATTGCGGAAGGAGATGTAACTTTGTTGTTAAGAGACGGGAATATAGGAGTACATGTTATGGACTGAGGGCGTAACAGATCCCGATGACCGACAATGTTAGGTAGTAGTGTATCGGGGGGGTTCCTTGTTTGGATTTCGCTTTGCGAGACATCCCACGCATGAAACTTAGCGTAATGTTGGTAGTAGGGAGATGTTTGACCATTCGTCCATGAATTGAATACCTCGATCATTATGGAAGTATGTAGTTAGAACTGGGAGTTAAAAAGGTAAATTACGATATAAGGCCAGTAGAGCCAGTGGTGTGGTGAAGAAGTACTGAAAATATTGGTTTTTATTATAGCAGGTTGAAGGATACATTGAGGTTAAGGAGGATTTAGGATTTCAAATTTGGAGGTGATTGAGAACGCCTAAGTGGTATAGCCACATTGTAAATGCAGGGAAATAAAGAGTTTGAAATACGTATGAAGCGTATATGATGTTTAAAACCGTATGCATGGGTTACAAGGGGTGTAGACATCTTGCTTTGCTAATGCGATAATCGCCGAAAGAAGAGATATAGAGATGAGAGAGATTTATACATGTGAGACTGTTATGGCAAAATAGTGGTGGTAGAGCGGATTAAGCGTCGTAAGAAAAGGATGATAATTAGTGTACTCATGTGTAATGAGTAGCACATTCGAACTTGGTGGAAAGGCAGTGGAAAGCCATTTAATAAATATGTATTCCTTGAGAAGACAAATATTTAACTATTATGGACAATTTGGAGCGGAGTTCCACCCAATCAAATGTTGAGGGTGATTCAAGAGTAAATAGAATGATGATATCAATAAGGTATAAAGAGTCCAGACGTGCACAACGTGGTGAAAAGTGCAAGGGTCGAAACTTTTGGTATACGCCGAGAGAAGAAGAAGATCATTAAGTATCACTTAACGGGAAGAATTACGATAAAGTCGACATTGAAAGGGGTGTAGTAATTAGTAGATCGGTTGGGGTAAGATGATCAACCAGATAATTTTGTATCAAGCCAAAGATTCCAGGGATGGATGAGTCAAGTTGGTAAATTTCCTTGAGGGGTTGTCAACTTATAGATAAGTAACGAGTTCCTTAGAATATGTGGGATAGGTTGTCCAGAAGGAGAGAAATGATTATATACTTGGGTGATTTACACTATTAGATAGTGAACACACCGGTACGTGGTCCTACGCAGTATTATTCATAACCAATAGGAGATCCTCGAAATCTACCTTTAACGTGGGTAGCAAGAAGTAGTGGAAATAACGCTTTGTTCTGAGGGTTGTATCACCTATAGTCTGAGGTGTAGGCGTAAGGTGATTGACGACTGGTGGATTGTATAAAAGAAATTTTGGATTCATTGGGATCTTTTCAGTTCCAAATCGGGTATAACTAGTAAGTGAGGTATATTATAGTAATGGGGAGAAGATATTACCGAATGGTAGAGTTGGGGGAAAGCACCCGTATCTATTTATAGTGGACAAGGTGCTTACAAATGTTTTGTGTAACACCAACCGGCTGAAGTGGTTTTCCCTTGTGTAAAAGTCACAACGCCGGGAATAGAGATTCAAAGAATGGGCAAGAGTAGTCAGAAGTGTTATTGATTTCTTCCAGGATGGGATTTTTGTGTTTTGATAAACGCGGGAGTTAATGCGTAGTGAGGTGCGGACTCACAATAATATTGAGTTAATGTGGCCAATGATGTATAGGCTATTTTTATTCGAATGTTATTTAGTAAGAGCACAACGTGAAGTGCATATATTGAAGTGTAATCTGATAAAGTATCAAGACTGTTAAACAATCTTGTTGTGAAGCGAGGGCTTTAATGATCGGGCCTTTCTTTATATTTTGTTTTCAGTACTGGAGGATACCTAATTTTTCCATGTATGCCTTACTTTTTCGAATTTTGGGACGAAATTCCGTTATTAGGGGGGAGTATGTAATACCCCGTATTTTTATGGCTTTTAATTATGAGGTTAATGAAATGGAATTGTTTTTAATTATGGGATTTATTAAATTAATTTGGGATAATTAATTGGAAAATTAATTCGGATTTAAATGCTAGCGAGACGAGAGTTAGTATTTGGTTATTATTATGTTGTTGAATATTACTGAGTGATTATGGTAATATGTAATCATTGAATTTATTAAAATCTGTCGTGAGTTGAAAATACGGCAGTTTCGATAATTTAGTTGGGACGCGCGTGTCAGTCATGTCAGGACCCAATTTAATAGATTTAAAAGTATTTTATTTTTATGTCATTCATATGAGCTTTTTCAAATGCTCCAACGTGTCCGGAAAGTTTGAAATAGTCAAAAAACACTAGCCGGGAGTTTATTTTGGGTCCCGGGGTATTTTTAGGCATGACCGGCAACCCAGGAGGGTATTTTAGTCATTCCTATTTTTGGGTGAATAGTGATCCACGAATTTAAGTTAGTTTTTATCAACCAACACTTGATTCCCTTAGGGTTTTCACAACCAAAAATCATAGTAGCAGTTAGAGAACAAGAGAGAAGAAGATCCAAGGGATTCCATCGCCATAACCACCACACACCACCACCACCGTTAGATTTGTGACCGGAAAGAGAGGGGGAAACAACCAACAACGTCATCAACGGATCAGAATCGGTATTTTTAGGCAAGTGATTTATCTTGCAAAGATTCAAAGCATACATTTTACATGTTATTATAGAATTGAATATTTATCATGAATAACAAAAATTGAATGAATTTGAAAGGTTTAAATCATAATCTGGGTAGGTCTTGCATGTAGTTTAATGTTGGAGATGATAACAGCCACGGATTTATGATATATGGGTAGAGAATTATGAAATTTCATTGAAGTATGTGATGTTCTTGAAAAAATAGAAAAACTAGGGTTTTTATATTAAAATTGGGTATTTTGATCCAAGAAATTTATGTCTATGTTGATTTGATGATTCTAAAATGTGAGGAATGATGTAAACATGTTAGTACGATAATTAGTATATTTAGTTGTGAGTTTTGAACGTTAGGATGAAGAATTTGATGTGTAAAAAGTGGAGAACCCATAAATGTTAAGAAATTATGGGGTGATACCTTCTTGATCGATCGATCGATTCAAGAATGTCGATCGATCGACCCCTTTTCTTCGATCGATCGCCCCCTTCTGATTTTTGACAATTATTTCTCCTTAAGGTTTAATGATTATTCCAAAGCCGATGTTGGTTATTAGGGTGATTAATATAATATTTTGGGACTTAGATAAAGTCAGTAGGGTCTTAGTTATTATCGAAGAATGTTATAACTTATGGAATTGATTGCTATTGCTTACGAGGGTCTACTGAGTGAGGTACGATTAGAAAGCGTTCGAATTGAAACTATAATGGGAATTTATAATGATGTAAGGTTAAGGGAAGGAACGGAGTGATAAGTGTTGAGATAACATCAGAAATTAATAAGAAACCTAGTAACCTTTTGAGATAGGTATAAGTACTCAAATTGATATAACGAGAGAGTTATCAAGCTGAAAATATATTACGTATTATGTTCGGGGTAAACTTGCTAAATACGAGTCATTACTAGATGAAATGTGTGAATACTTATATTGTAATATGATTACTTAGGTTGTGTGAATGCCTAGTTTACGTATTTCTTATGTGTATGACATACCTACCATACTTGCTATCACGGGAGGTTAGTTTTATTTTGGAAAAGGACCCTCTTATCCTTGTGTGCCTTCGGGGGAATTTAGACTGGTACCTTAAGGACATAGGTCTGTGAATGACTTATTTGTGAGTTGATAAGTCAGCTGACCATGGGAGCGTAGGTATGTGCGTAACCCATGGGTATGTGAACTATGTTCACCTCCAATATGTGTGATTTGTATTTAGACGGTTCTTGAGTGATTCAGAACACGTGATCCTTACGTACGTGATGTACATGGATTTGATAGCAGAGTATGCGTGCACCGTAGCTTAGCCTAGGGGAGCCATAGACGTATTTATGTACTGAGAGTGATATACTTATGTACTTGTGGCTGGTTCATTATTGCTTAGTAGATGTGAATAACTAAGATGTTTGAATGGGTTAAGAATGAGAATTTAATTAACACTTGAGATAAGTAATTTAATGAATGTGAACATGGGTTATAAATATGGCTTACTTGGGTATTACGAGTAGATACTCTATGTTAGAACGCGAAGGCAGGAGTGGTACAAACTAGTTAGATCGTGGCATAACTAGGATGGGTTAAGGGCATACGCTAGGCGTGCACAGTAGTTGAGAGGTAAGAAACTCATGTGAGAGTACACAACTAACGTGTTTATAATATGTGTTGTTTTATTGTAATTTAAACACTTGCTAAACTTTTAAACTATTTTCACATCGGGCTCTGACCCATTTTCCTCCAAATCTATTTTTGTTTTGTAAAAATATTTTAAGTGCCCAACCACAGGGATGCCAAGCATAGGTTCCATTCTGATGACGTGTTGTAGCTACTGTGGAAGCTACAAGATCTTGGTAATAGACGCCTGCATATTTATCCTTGATTCCTTCAGAGTCATTTGTATCAGTTAGGGCATGTCGCCCTTTCTTATTTAGAGGTTGTAATTGCATACTTTCATTATTTCGGTTATTGGTTTATTTATTCAAACTCTTATATTGGGACTTTAACTCTGGCATTTTATTATTGGAGTGTTTACTCCTAATTCGGTTGATTTCATTTCATTGTGTATTCTTATGAATTTTTTTATGCGATTAATGGTTAATGACTAAGTTCTTGGTTTTGTTAACTTAATTAATAAAATTGACATCTCGCTTTTCAAATATTAGGTGGCTACTAATTAATTAAATGTTTTTCGACAGTGATGCTGAGACTGAACCAACTTGATATTCTGTATTAATTTAATAAAGGAGTAGCTACCCGGTATTTAATTAGACGGGGTGTTATATCATGATGAATCGGATGATGATGATGAGGGTGATTATGACAAGAGCGATGGGGAAGAGGAGGAGGCGTAGGCAGATATTGTGATGTATGAGGGAGAGGGGGAGTACGATGAGGATGTTGATTTATATTATATGTCGGGAGGGGAATATCTCACCACCCATATTGTCTCTCTCGAGAGGCATTTTGAGGGGTTTATGACAAACTGCAGTGAAGACCATCGCGCATATCAATATGTGAGACTAGTATGATGGCTCGTCTTCAGGCTTAGATGTATCATCTATCTATGGGTACGCCACCACCTACATATTTTTATGACCCATATGATCCTAACACGCCAGGTAGCTCCCGCCCACCGCCCCAATGAAGCCCTCGTATGGTGTTTTGTGTGTTGATTGTTTATGTTGCCTTTCGAATTGGTTGTAATGGCTGGTTGTTTTTTATCCCTATCTTTTGTAACCCATGTTTTCTAGTTATATAAAAATCTGCATTTTCACTATTTGTTCGTTTTATTTCTTCACACTTTTAATTCGCTCTTAGTTGGATTTTTGTCCTTTTTGCTTGAGGACAATGAAAAAGTCCAAGTTAGAGGGGGTGAAAAATGTGTATTTCTAAAATGTCACAAATTTTTTAAATGCCCCCAAAAATTAGAAAATTTCCAAAATTTCCAAAAAAATTGAAAATTTTTGAAAAAGCCAAAAATATTTTTCTTCAGAATAAATGAAAATTGGAATTTAAAATCTTCAAAAATGTCACAAAGTTTTTGTCTCAAGTTGTAAAAAAATCAAAAGCACAAAGTCGAAATTGACCAAAGATGAAAATTGAGAGAACATTGACGACTTAACGAATAAGTGTGGAGATTAACCAACCCGGTGAGAATTTGATCCTATCACTTTTTGCGAGTTTTTAAATCAATCTGAGTTAATGGTGTGACACCCCGACTAATTAAATACCGGGTAGCTACTCCTTTATTAAATTAATACAAAATGCCAAGTTGGTTCAGTTAATAGCATCACTGTCGAAAACATTTTAATAATTACTAACCACCTAGTATTTAAAAAGTAAGTTGCCAAATTTTAAGTTAAGTCCGGATAACATGCAATAAAAGAATAATGGAAGAGTCAACATAATCCATTCACCATACGAAATAATGAAATAACCAACAATAATAAGAAGAAATTCGGAGGAAAACTCCTCACAACAATCCCAACAAATGGAAATAATACTACAAGTCTGAATCCTGAATAATTACATGCCAAAAGTCTGAATAACTGAAATAAATGAAATGTCTCTAAAAGGAGTGGGCGACATGCCCTACAACTGATAACTGCTGAATATAGAGTCAAAGTAGATGAAGCGTCTACAAGCAAAGTCCTGTAACTTCCACAATCAGCTACAGCTAGTCACCTGAATGAGAATCCTATGCATGGTGTCCTTGTGGCTGGGCACCTAAAATGGTTTTTACAAAAATAGATTTGAAAGCAAATGGGTCAGAGCCCGAAAGTGTAAAACATTTTGAAAACAGCAAGTGTTTTAATAACATTAAAACATTAAATGCAAAATACATGTTAGGACGTCCACTCACATGAAATTCTCACCTCTCGACTACATGTGGCACTCCTAACGTACCGTACCCATCTATAAGACATCCATATCTAACCAAAACGTAATAAGTTCTACCCCTTACTACTCGATTCCCATAATACATTCTAGCGTTATCAAATAAATAGAGGGCTTTACTCAAACTCAGATTCTCAATATGTAATACATTTCACTATCGGTTAACCCGTTATGTTTTCTCAAAACAATTCCATAATTTTATTCACAATATTAACATGAAAGTTCCCATTAATTAAGTGTATATTATTCACATCATAAATATACAATACAAGCACCCCGAGACTAAGCTGCGGTTCACACATACTCTGCTATCCATCCCGGTACATCACGTACATAAGGATCACGCATTCCGAATCTCTCAGGAATCGTTCAGATAACAACATCACAAACAATGGAGGCGAACACAGTCACATCACATGGGTCACGCACATACCTGCGCTCCCACGATCAGCAGACTTATTAACATCACAATAAGTCCTTCTCTGACCTATGTTCATCGAGGTAACCAGTCTAAATCCGGGCAACACAAGGATTAGAGGGCCCTAAGCGAATGCAAACCTCCCGTGATAGCAAGTATGGTAGGTATGTCATACACATAAAATCAATACATATACTAAGTATTCGCACATCTTAGTAATCACCATAATATATATTGGTGGTGTACTTCTCATTCTCGTACCGACATATAATACTACTCACTTTATATGTTCCCCAGTTAATATAATAAATTAGGCCGTCATTAGTTCGCACATCGTAATAGACTCTCACGTCCTACTTCCTATATTCCCTTAGGTTCAAACTACACTTCTAGGTTTGACTCCTCATTATATCCCAATCATCCCAAATATATCACTTAATCATCAAGGGAAAGCTATCTCTACTTATACACAAGGTTACGGGGCACTCGGGATCAAAACAGGCTAAAAAGCCTAAACTGTCAACTCGTTCGAAGTCTCGTTCGAACGAGGCTGTTCGAATGAGAGTTCGTTCGAACGAACTGGCCTATCTAACGAGGACTCGTTCGAACGAAATTATCGAATGAACTTCACCCTCGTTAGAAGTCAATGGTCAACTCATTAGAAGCTCGTTCGAACGAGTTCGTTCGAACGACCTGGGCAGGTCTTCTAACGAGCGACCAGATTCGAGCCCAGATTTCTTATTTTCGTTTTTCCCATCTCTCTACACCTCAAATCTCATCCAAACATTACTCCAACGATTGTTTAAGGTTCTTAATCGTCCCTAAATATCCTTAGGTCACATATTAACATGTTTGGGGGTGTTACTTCATCCTAACATCATTCAAATATCGAATCTCTACATATTTTTCCCAAATTTCAAACACATGAACCCTAGAATTTATAAATCATCAAGGAGCCTAATTAAATCCGTTTTTGGTTTCATACTAATTGTGATATCATCAGAATAATCATCAACTACAAATCTACATGCAATTTCCTCATCAAGAATGTAATTTTTATTTCCAATTTAATGGGTTTTTCATTAACTTCCAAGAACAAATCAGATTTTTATCAATTCCTACACATGGAAGAAACATTCTCTATAAAAACGAAATTAAATCACTTGCCTTAAGGGTAACTCTGGATTTGATGAAGAATTGATGGATGGTTCTCTCTCTCTCTGCGGATTTCTCCTCTCCTCTCTCTCTACAAGCTTTCTTCTCCAAAGTTAATGGTGGCTAGGGTTTGTGCTTTAGAAATTCTTTTGGAACAAGTTTCAATAACTTCCGTAGCCTATTTGGATATTAGTGGGCTTAGTGGGTTAATGCCAAATCAGATATTAATTCCCAATTTTCGTAAGTTTTAATTCCCCAAAATTCAAAATTACCAAACTACCCTTATACGTTGCCGGTATGGCCTAGAAATACCCCGGGACCCAAACCAAACCCCAGGCTAGTGTTTTATGACTATTTCGACCCTTCCGAACGCGTTGGCGCACTCAAAACGGCCATACGGATAATAGAAATAAAATTCACTTTTTAATTATCATAATTATATACCATGACGCGACTGTCACACGCGTCTCAACAAAATTTCCAAATTACCGTATTTCAATCTCACGACAAATTTTATAATTCAAAATTCATATATAATCATATATGCACATATAATCAAATACCAACTCGCATCTCGCTAGTATTTTTAATCCGGATTAATTTCCAATTAATACGCATTTAATTAAATTAATCCCATAAAATAAATATCACAAAAATACGGGGTATTACATACTTCCATACTTCCCCCCTAATAACTGAATTTCGTCCCGAAATTCGGAACTAGAAAGTTCCTGGTAAGAACAACTCTGGATAACGTTCGCGCATCTCATCCTCGCGCTCCCATGTGGACTCCTCAACATTATGATGTCGCCACTGAACACGCACTAACGGGACTATCTTTGACCGCAGTTTCCGCTCACTTCGGTCCAAAATAGCAATCGGCCCCTCCTCGTAGGAGCTCTCATGCTGGAGATCGATGTCCTCCAAAGCAATGTGAGAATGAGCCAAATCGTCTCTAAGATATTTCCTTAGCGAGGAAATATGAAACACATCGTGAATCCGATGTAAATGCTCCGGTAACCCAAGCCTATACGCAACCGGTCCAATCCGCTCAATAATTGGAAATGGTCCCACATATCTCGGTGCCAACTTCCCTTTCTTCCCGAAACGCATAATCCCCTTCATAGGAGATACTCTGAGCAAAACCTGGTCCCCCACTTGGAACTCCCTGAAGAACCTCTTCGCATCAGCATAGCTCTTCTGCCGATCCTGAGCTACCCGAATGCGACTCCGAATCAATTCTATCCATGCCGAAGTATCCTGAATCACTTCCGGCCCTTGTAGTTTATTGTCCCCCACCTCCAACCAACATGCTGGTGAACGAAAAGGTCTACCGTACAACGCCTCAAATGGAGCCATGCCAATGGTGAACTGGTAGGAGTTGTTGTAAGCAAACTCTACCAGTGGAAGATACTGCTCCCATCCACCCCCAAAATCAATGATACTCATACGTAGCATGTCCTCCAACATCTGGTTTGTACGCTCCGTTTGCCCGTCGGTCTGCGGGTGATACGCCGTACTCAACCGCAATTCCGTGCCCATGGCCTCCTGAAAACTTTCCCAAAACCGTGAAACAAATATCTTGTCTCGGTCAGACATGATATTTAGGGGCACACCGTGAAGTCTCACTATCTCTAGTCGTTGTTATCGGCTTCCAACCTCAATAAAAAAAACCTAAACTTTTAACTACACTTTTATGGAGTATAGTAGTAAGTCTGGGTATCGAATCCACAGGGAATGTTTTATAGAATTTAATTGATTTATTACTTCTAAAATAAAAGTGAAAAAGATGATGATGGTTGACAAGGGGAAATAAGTTGGAACAAATTTATAAAACTAATTAAAATGAATGAGGAAATAGGTTGGAATACAATCCCCCAATCCCTAGTAATTACCCATTAGAATACTAGAATTGTAAATTATAAATTTCAATGAATCCAGTCTTTATAGATCCTAAGCATTACATATACGAGGTTCAAGACCGCATCATATGAAATCAAAGATAAATATAAAAGCGGTGCTAAATAATTACACGCACATCATATTCTTAAATATCCCAAGTACCTAGGGCAAGAGAGATTAAAAGATCTAGGATGATTATGAACTTATCTTACACGATTCTTTCAAATTTAAATTTAAATTCTATTTCCTACGTAGATAAATTACATCGGGATGGGTTCAAGCATCCCAACCCTTAAAAATTAGCTAAACATGATGAAAACAAAAGAAAACTCTAACAAACATTGTTAACAATTTGCAAAACAATTGAGAATTGAATGGAAAAATAAAATAGAGAATAGAAATTGATACTTGTATTTAGCAAGAGGAGAAAGAGATGAATTTGAATCCAGTAAAACTTCTTCTTCAAACTTATAACTAGGGTTTATGAACACTTCTACCAAAGAAAACTACAATCTAACTTTCTCTCTCTAATCCTACTCCTACAACTTGATAAAAAACACCTAAAAGGATTTTTTTAAGCCTCTCCCAAAAGAATGCTAGGGCTTGGCCTTTTATAGCACCAAGTTGCACGAATTTAACATCAAATTTCGCTTGTGAAACAAGTTTTTGCCAACCAATCACCATAAAATCTGCATAATTAATGACAGAAATCCGCACATCCAGACTCTTCATTATCGCGCAACTTCAAAACATCGTAACTTCTTCACTGTAGCTCGGATTGAGGTGTCGTTTTTTCCAGTATTCTTGTAATTTAGAGCTCTTAAACTTTCTAGTTGGCCCTAACTCTGGACTAAGGCTGAAAAATTACGGAAATGCCCTTCAACTCTCCATTTCTTGGTTTGTTTCACTGTTTTGAGTTCTCCTTCGCACTAACTTACATGAAATACCTGTAAAACACATGAGAAATACACAAAACAAGAAATACTTGCCAAAAAAGGTTAGTAGCATAAATACGAGACAAATCCAAGATATTTACACTGCACGGGATCATAAAAATACCGAAATTAAGGGGATAAATGTGAAGAATATATGCCTAATCACACCCCCTAACTTAGAACTTTGCGCGTCCCGAGCAATGTAAATGAAATTAGTTTAAAGTTCAACTGTTGAAAATTCTTTTATTGGGATAGAATACCTTTTTCGCGGGCAAGCGATTGCATTTAGCGTATGCAATAAGCCTTTAAACCCCTAGGTTACCCTAGTAGGACGAGTTTTGTCTCTTGAGGGTTTGTAGTGAATATACCCACAAAATTCTTTATTGACTCAAATAAATATCAAAATACTTAAAAATTGTACAATTTAAACTTTTCTAAAAAATAATCACCATCAACTCATATTCAACTGTCTCAAACCATAGTGTGTGTGTGCAAAGCCAAAAATTAAACCTCAAATTTCCACCGATTGAGCATTACGTTACTTTCCGAAAATTCGTTTTGATTCAAATTCTTACGGATTGCGTTCACGAACGAATCACTCAGATTGTGGCTATTCTCACGGTATGCATGATATAAAGAGTAAATATAATGGACACAAATTCACGCATACAAAATTGAAAAGAAGGAAATTTATGGTGAAAAGATCTCATCATCGGAGTACGGTTATTAGGAAACGGGAACATCACCTCTAGTTCACACCATTTTAATCTCTTATATTATCTTTTCATGTCTTAGCTCTCCACGCGGTAACCAATTTCGCAATTTGGACTCGGTTAGGACTTTTCTTGGGGTTAAGGTGTAAAGGGAAAAAATGGAAATGGTAGGGAATGTTGGAATTGGAAAATGTCCTTATGATGTCCATTAGTGCTTTTTCGGGCATTTGCTCAATTTTCTCTTCTTTTTTTTTTCTATTTTCATTTTTTTTTCTTGCTATTTTTTTTCTATTTTTCTCTTGCCCCTTTTTATTACACAATTTGGACTTAATTGATGATTTTTCTCAATTTTCACAATTCCGGGCTATTTGGGTTTTTCGGGTTATCAAACGAAAAGATAAATTTTATTCGGCTCAATTTGGGTTACAAAGGGATAATTTTTCAGAACGTTTTTATGGCTAATATTTTTGGGTAACAAACGAGGGCCTACTTCATTGTCCAAATTGCTAATCACATTACCATATGCATCTCGAGATTAATTAAGTTTAGAGATATATTTAGCACGAATTTCGAGACAACATTTCACACATTTCCCATAACCGATCAAAACAAAGGATTGAGATCATCAACGACTTATTAAAATGCTGAAAAGAACTTTGAGTTAATCATAAACTCGGATTGATTTAAAAACTCATAAAGATCGATAGGCTCGAAATCTCACCGGATTGGACTAATCTCCACACTTATTCGTTAAGTCGTCAATTTTCTTTCAATTTCCATCTTTGGTCAATTTCGGCTTAGTACATTTTGATTGTTAACAATTTGAGACTTTAAATAAAATAAAGGTGATATTTTTGAAAAATTTAAATTCCAATTTTTATTTATTTTGAAGAAAAATATTTTTGGCTTTTCAACATTTTTCAATTTTTTTATTTTATTATTATTATTTTTTTAAAAAAAAACACACTTGGAAAGAACATGTGATCGAATCAATGAATCTAAACAATAAATGGGAAGAATATCCCTCACCCCCTAACTTAAATGTTGCATTGTCCTCAATGCAAATCAAGAACACAACATAAAGAGAGGAAAAGAAATATATTACCCAAATGGAGCGATCCTCGAAAAGTACGAGTCCATTGAATCTAAAAAACATGTTAGAACCAAGCATAACAAAAATAATAACAAAAGCTTTAACTAATGACACTACACTATTAAAAAAGGAAAGAAAAAGAAAATTATGTACAACCTAAAATTTGAAATTCTAATAAGTTATACACTAGAAGTCGAAAAATTTGAGGGTCCACCCAAAATACAATTTGACTTTGAGGGAATAATGGTGTGCCCTCACTAGGATGCATGCCTCCCGAAAAATATGAATTCCGTTTGAAAAACGGAAGGCATGTGCAAAGGTTAAAAAATGAACCATCGCCAATTAAAAAATTTAGGGGGATAATGAAGGATTTGGATGCATAAGAGGACAAGTCCCATTGGGATCCAAGAAAAATAGAATAACTTCCCAAAGATTTTTCAAGTAGTATGGGAAGCGGAGAACACAAACTAAAAGAGTCCATCTTGGAAAACAATTCAAGCATAGAGTCCTTGTCCTCAAAATCTTCTCCCTCAAAATTTTCAATTGGATCTGGTGGAGTGACACGTCTAAGTGTATGGCCCATAAGATGAAGCATCTCAAAATAACATTCCCATACAAGAAGCGGATCAACATCCTTAAGACATTCATCCAATTCTTGTGATGGATTTAATGGTTCGATAATAGTGGGGACACAATGAGACAAATGATCTTCAACCTCAATAGGTTTTGAAATATTTATAAGAGGTTGATATTCAAAAGAACTTGGATCACTATCAATGATTTCATTCTCAAAAGTATTAGGTGAAGCGCAAGTCTCCTTCTCTAAGTTATCCAAATAATCACTCAACTCCTTGCAAGTTGTTAGAATTTTCAACTCGGTAACAGCAAAGTCATCAGATTGCTTTTTTATATCAAGCAAGAGTTCTTCCAAAGTAGGCTTCCTAGGTTCTAGCACCTCGAATTCCTCATTTGGTTGAAAACTTACTTCATCTTCAAAACTATCGGAAAAAAATCCTCATTGGGTTCAAATAATGCATCTAACTCTTGCTCCCAATAACGATTTTTTTCACGATATTCTTTTTCAAGTCTTTCTTCTTCAAGCAATTGATTTTGATAAATTTGGAGTTTCTCAGCACTAGGCTTATATTTAATATAATCATCTTTAGTGATATTGATCCAATGTTCATAAGTCTTGAGTGCCTCCTCTTCCTCACTATTAGCATAACAATTAAAGCCACCAAAAGAGTTAAAATAAGACATATCAAATTGGGCAATTAAAAAACGTGACACACATTTTTATTTTTTTTTGAATTTTTTTATTTACTTTTTTTTGTTTACGAAGTAGTAAGTCAATTATAATCTATAACAAACACACCCCGACAACGGCGCCATTTTCATCGAGTGGAAAACCGAGCGTCCGTGTAATACGCTAGTCGTTGTTATCGGCTTCCAACCTCAATAAAAAAAACTAAACTTTTAACTACACTTTTATGGAATATAGTAGTAAGTCTGGGTATCGAATCCACAGGGAATGTTTTATAGAATTTAATTGATTTATTACTTCTAAAATAAAAGTGAAAAAGAGGATGATGGTTGACAAGGGGAAATAAGTTGGAACAAATTTATAAAACTAATTAAAATGAATGAGGAAATAGGTTGGAATACAATCCCCCAATCCCTAGTAATTACCCATTAGAATACTAGAATTGTAAATTATAAATTTGAATGAATCCAGTCTTTATAGATGCTTACATATATGAGGTTCAAGCCCGCATCATATGAAATCAAAGATAAATATAAAAGCGGTGCTAAATAATTACACGCACATCATATTCTTAAATATCCCAAGTACCTAGGGCAAGAGAGATTAAAAGATCTAGGATGATTGTGAACTTATCTTACACGATTCTTTCAAATTTAAATTTAAATTCTATTTCCTACGTAGATAAATTACATCGGGATGGGTTCATGCATCCCAACCCTTAAAAATTAGCTAAACATGATGAAAACAAAAGAAAACTCTAACAAACATTGTTAACAATTTGCAAAACAATTGAGAATTGAATGGAAAAATAAAATAGAGAATAGAAATTGATACTTGTATTTAGCAAGAGGAGAAAGAGATGAATTTGAATCCAGCAAAACTTCTTCTTCAAACTTACAACTAGGGTTTATGAAAACTTCTACCAAAGAAAACTACAATCTAACTTTCTCTCTCTAATCCTACTCCTACAACTTGATAAAAACCACCTAAAAGGATTTTTTTAAGCCTCTCCCAAAAGAATGCTAGGGATTGGCCTTTTATAGCACCAAGTTGCACGAATTTAACATCAAATTTAGCTTGTGAAACAAGTTTTTTCCAAGCAATCACCATAAAATCTGCATAATTAATGACAGAAATCCGCACATCCAGACTCTTCATTATCGCGCAACTTCAAAACATCGTAACTTCTTCACCGTAGCTCGGATTGAGGTGTCGTTTTTTCCAGTATTCTTGTAATTTAGAGCTCTTAAACTTTATAGTTGGCCCCACCTCTGGACTAAGGCTGAAAATTACGAAAATTCCCTTCAACTCTCCATTTCTTGGTTTGTTTCACTGTTTTGAGTTCTCCTTCGCACTAACTTACATGAAATACCTGTAAAACACATGAGAAATACACAAAACAAGACATACTTGCCAAAAAAGGTTAGTAGCATAAATACGAGACAAATCCAAGATATTTACACTGCACGGGATCATAAAAATGCCGAAATTAAGGGGATAAATGTGAAGAATATGTGCCTAATCACCGGGCATACTGTCCCGCAGTGTAGTCTGTCCTTACGGGTAGAAAATGAGCGACTTTGGTCAACCAGTCCACAATTACCCAAATGGAGTCGTGACCTCTCTGTGATGTAGGAAATCCCGTGATAAAGTCCACGAATATGCTCTCCCACATCCACATCGGGACCTCCAACGGCTGTAGCAGTCCTGTCGGTCTCTGATGATCCACTTTTACTAACTGAAAAGTGGTGCATTTAGAAACAAACTCGGCAATATCTCTCTTCATCCCGCTCCACCAATACTGACGTCTAATGTCTTGGTACATTTTGTCCCCACTGGGATGTACCGCGAACAGTGAGCCGTGCGACTCGGCCATCACCTCATGCCGTAATTCCTCCCCTTTCGGAACTACTAACCTCCCATTGAAGCGTAATCCCCCGTCTGAGCTAACGGTATAGGACTCGGCTCCCTCTGCTAGTAATCGAACTATCTGCTCCTGACAGAACGAGTCATCTGCTTGTGCTTTTACCACCCTCGTGACAATCTGCGGCGTAACAGTCATTACCGACATGAATGATCAGGCCACTGCATCATGGTGTCCCAATTCTTTCCACTTAGCCTTCCACACCTCTGCCACTTCATCTGCTGGCCTACGGCTCAACGCGTTTGCTACCACGTTAGCCTTTCCCGGGTGATATTGGATGTCAAACTGATAGTCCTTTACAAACTCAAGCCACCTTCGCTGCCGCATATTCAACTCCTTCTGCGTGAATAGGTACTGCAGGGACTTGTGGTCTGTGAACAATCGAAACTTCTCCCCCAAAAGGTAATGTCTCCAAATACGAAGGGCAAAAACAACTGCCGCCAACTCCAAGTCATGAGTGGGGTAATTCTTCTCATGAGGCTTTAGCTTACGGGAAGCATAAGCTATGGCCTGACTCTCCTGCTGCAATACACCTCCAAGTCCTTGTAAGGACGCATCGGTGTATACTAGATACTCAACTCCCGGTCTCGGCAATGCTAACACAGGTGCTGAGGTCAACTTATCCTTCAATTCATCGAATGCCAACTAACAGGCATCACTCCAAATTAATGCACACCCTTACGAGTCAGATGTGTCAAAGGACCTGCTATCTTCGAGAAAACCCGAATAAACCTCCTGTAGTATCCTGCTAGGCCCAAGAAACTACGAATCTCTGTCGGTGTCGTGGGCTGTCCCCACTCCCTCATCGCGGATACCTTCCCCGGATCAACAAATATTCCCCGATCGAAAATAATATGTCCCAAAAACTGGACCTCCTTCAGCCAAAACTCGCATTTCTCATATTTTGCATACAACTCGTTCTGACGTAGTGTCTGCAAAACTTGCCTCAAATGCTCGGCGTGCTCCTCCTCTGTCTGGGAGTAAACCAGAATATCATCGATGAAGACAATGACAAACTGATCTAGGAAATCCCTGAACACTCTATTCATCAAGTCCATAAACACTGCTGGAGCGTTGGTCAAACCAAAAGGCATAACCCGAAACTCGTAAGATCCATATCTCGATAAGAACGCAGTCTTTGAGACATCCTCCTCCCTGATACGCAACTGATGGTATCCCGATCTCAAATCAATCTTTGAGAAGAAAGAAGCTCCTCTCAGCTGGTCGAATAGGTCATCGATTCGAGGCAACGGATATTTATTCCGTATCGTGACCTTATTCAACTCTCGGTAGTCCACACACAATCTCAGTGAACCATCTCTCTTCTTCACGAACAACACAGGGGCACCCCACGGCGAAGTACTCCTCCGTATAAACCCCTGACCCAACAACTTCTCAATCTGATCCCGTAACTCCCTTATCTCAGCTGGAGCCATACGGTACAGTGCGCGTGCTATAGGTCTCGTATCTGGCAATAAGTTTATAACAAAGTCTATCTCTCGACTGGGGGGTAGGCCTGGTATCTCCTGAAACACATCAGAATACTCCCTGACAACTGGGATCGAATCTAAAGGAATCACAACCTCCTTAGAGGTATCCTCCTCTATGTAATACAAATGAGCGATTGAGCCTCCCTCTGGGCGAGGCATCGCCACTACAAACATCTCTTGCCCCGGAATGGCAAAAACAATGCTCCCACCGAAGCAATCAATCATGGCTCTATAATCTGCGAGCCAATCCATACCGATAATCACATCGTGAACATGCATATCTAATACCAACATATCTGCAGGTAATACCAGACTACCAATCTCTACCCCCACTTCCCGGCATATAAAGAAAATAAGTGACCCACTCCCCAATGGTGAGTCTACACACGTCACTGTGCTCTCTGCCGTAGCTAACAACCCTAAGGCTTTCGCAAAATGTGTAGCTATAAAACAATGTGTTGCCCCCGTATCAAACAAAACCCGACCCATAGTACCATGGATAGGAAACATACCCTCAATCGCGGGTGGTGCCTGCGGAGCTGCTGCCGGGTAGACGTTATAGACACGTCCATACTATAACTGTCCCTGCTGCACAGGAACTGCTGGAATGGCTGGAAGAGCTGGAACCTAGGCTGGAGCTGGAAGGGCTGGCGGAAAAAGTGGCTTCTGTGGCTCATGTCGAGCACCCTGCTGCTGCTGCGGGGACCTACCCCTATCAGGACAGTCCTGGCATTTATGGCCAGTGTTGCCATAAACAAAACACTTCCCCGGGAAGTTCCCCCCTCTCTGTCCCTGCAGCCCCCAGCCCTGGTGGCCGTTACCATTCCTCCACTGGCCCTGCTGAAACTGCTGTTGACCATTCTGACCCTGCTGGTGCTGATGGCCATTCGGACCCTGATGGCCCTGCCGGAAACCTCCCTGTCCGTGCCTGAAATTTCCTGACCTAAACCTCTTGTGATCCCCCTGATGGGTACCCTGATCACCCTGCCTCTGCCCCTGAACAGATTGTGCCCCACTGGCACCATTTCCTCCAGTCCTGCCCTGATGGCTAGACTATCCCGATCGCTTGCCCTCAGTCATGTGAAAGCGGTGATCCTGACAATGGAGCAATGCAGCGTTAACCACATCAGAATAAGTGGCTAACGAGAGGTTCCCTAACAAGTGCTGACGAATCCTCCAGGTCAACCCGTCAATAAATTTCTGTATCTTCTTTTCCTCCGTCGGTATCTCATCCGGAACAATGTTCAGAAGATCAGTAAATTCGGCCTCATACTCGGCCACAGTCTTACCCTCTTGCTTGAGGCTCATCAACTTCCTCCTCATCTCTGTTTGAACAGCCGATGGAAAGTACTTGCGGTCAAACCGCACCCAAAACTCCTGAATAGTGAGAGTATCCCTCTCCTCCACGGTGGTAATAGACTCCCACCACTGCAGTGCAGATCCCACTAGCTTAAAGGTAGCTAGTCTCTGCTTCTAGACATCTGTACACTCATACATCCTCAGGTGTCGCTGGATGTCCTTCCTCCACTGACTCGAAACTACCACATCGGAGCTACATGCGAACTCCGGAGGGTGTGCTTTATGAAAAGCATCACGTACACGTTCCCAAGCAGACGGGAATGCATGTGCCTGAACTGGCGCGGCTATCGGCGCCTGAGGTGGTTCCTGCTGAACTACTGCTAGTGCGGCATTTACCGCCTGGGCCACAATGGCTGCAACCTCGGCGGCATTCATCGTGCCCTGAGCTAGTGCGGGCTGTGGTTCAGGCGTCGCATCCCTGGGAACCCTTCGTGCACGTCGTGGAGGCATCTGAAATAAGAATGAAGTTTATAAGTTCGCAGTTATAAACTTAAAATAGCTGAAGAACGTTGCATATACAAAAGAATACAACAGTCCTAAAGCATAGGGCTCTACATCAAAGGAAGCTCAGCGAAAACATAATAAGCCGTACAGATCCTAATGGACACTAGAACCTGATGCTCTGATACCACCTGTGACCCCCCGACAAATTAAATACCGGGTAGCTACTCCTTTATTAAATTAATACAAAATGTCAAGTTGGTTCAGTTAATAGCATCACTGTCGAAAACATTTTAATAATTACTAACCACCTAGTATTTAAAAAGTAAGTTGCCAAATTTTAAGTTAAGTCCGGATAACATGCAATAAAAGAATAATGGAAGAGTTAACATAATCCATTCACCATACGAAATAATGAAATAACCAACAATAATAATAAGAAATCCGGAGGAAAACTCCTCACAACAATCCCAACAAATGGAAATAATACTACAAGTCTGAATCCTGAATAATTACATGCCAAAAGTCTGAATAACTGAAATAAATGAAATGTCTCTAAAAGGAGTGGGCGACATGCCCTATAACTGATAACTGCTGAATATAGAGTCAAAGTAGATGAAGCGTCTACAAGCAAAGTCCTGTAACTTCCACAATCAGCTACAGCTCGTCACCTGAATGAGAATCCTATGCATGGTGTCCTTGTGGCTGGGCACCTAAAATGGTTTTTACAAAAATAGATTTGAAAGCAAATGGGTCAGAGCCCGAAAGTGTAAAACATTTTGAAAACAGCAAGTGTTTTAATAACATTAAAACATTAAATGCAAAATACATGTTAGGACGTCCACTCACATGAAATTCTTACCTCTCGACTACATGTGCACTCCTAACGTACCGTACCCATCTATAAGACATCCATATCTAACCAAAACGTAATAAGTTCTACCCCTTACTACTCGATTCCCATAATACATTCTAGCGTTATCAAATAAATAGAGGGCTTTACTCAAACTCAGATTCTCAATATGTAATACATTTCACTATCGGTTAACCCGTTATGTTTTCTCAAAACAATTCCATAATTTTATTCACAATATTAACATGAAAGTTCCCATTAATTAAGTGTATATTATTCACATCATAAATATACAATACAAGCACCCCGAGACTAAGCTGCGGTGCACACATACTCTGCTATCCATCCCGGTACATCACGTACATAAGGATCACGCATTCCGAATCTCTCAGGAATCGTTCAGATAACAACATCACAAACAATGGAGGCGAACACAGTCACATCACATGGGTCACGCACATACCTGCGCTCCCACGATCAGCAGACTTATTAACATCCCAATAAGTCCTTCTCTGACCTATGTTCATCGAGGTAACCAGTCTAAATCCGGGCAACACAAGGATTAGAGGGCCCTAAGCGAACGCAAACCTCCCGTGATAGCAAGTATGGTAGGTATGTCATACACATAAAATCAATACATATACTAAGTATTCACACATCTTAGTAATCACCATAATATATATTGGTGGTGTACTTCTCATTCTCGTACCGACATATAATACTACTCACTTTATATGTTCCCCAGTTAATATAATAAATTAGGCCGTCATTAGTTCGCACATCGTAATAGACTCTCACGTCCTACTTCCTATATTCCCTTAGGTTCAAACTACACTTCTAGGTTTGACTCCTCATTATATCCCAATCATCCCAAATATATCACTTAATCATCAAGGGAAAGCTATCTCTACTTATACACAAGGTTACGGGGCACTCGGGATCAAAACAGGCTAAAAAGCCTAAACTGTCAACTCGTTCGAAGTCTCGTTCGAACGAGGCTGTTCGAATGAGAGTTCGTTCGAACGAACTGGCCTATCTAACGAGGTCTCGTTCGAACGAAATTATCGAACGAACTTCACCCTCGTTAGAAGTCAATGGTCAACTCGTTAGAAGCTCGTTCGAACGAGTTCGTTCGAACGAGTTCGTTCGAACGACCTGGGTAGGTCTTCTAACGAGCGACCAGATTCGAGCCCAGATTTCTTATTTTCGTTTTTCCCATCTCTCTACACCTCAAATCTCATCCAAACATTACTCCAACGATTGTTTAAGGTTCCTAATCGTCCCTAAATATCCTTAGGTCACATATTAACATGTTTGGGGGTGTTACTTCATCCTAACATCATTCAAATATCGAATCTCTACATATTTTTCCCAAATTTCAAACACATGAACCCTAGAATTTATAAATCATCAAGGAGCCTAATTAAATCCGTTTTTGGTTTCATACTAATTGTGATATCATCAGAATAATCATCAACTACAAATCTACATGCAATTTCCTCATCAAGAATGTAATTTTTATTTCCAATTTAATGGGTTTTTCATTAACTTCCAAGAACAAATCAGATTTTTATCAATTCCTACACATGGAAGAAACATTCTCTATAAAAACGAAATTAAATCACTTGCCTTAAGGGTAACTCTGGATTTGATGACGAATTGATGGATGGTTCTCTCTCTCTCTGCGGATTTCTCCTCTCCTCTCTCTCTACAAGCTTTCTTCTCCAAAGTTAATGGTGGCTAGGGTTTGTGCTTTAGAAATTCTTTTGGAACAAGTTTCAATAACTTCCGTAGCCTATTTGGGTATTAGTGGGCTTAGTGGGTTAATGCCAAATCAGATATTAATTCCCAATTTTCGTAGGTTTTAATTCCCCAAAATTCAAAATTACCAAACTACCCTTATACGTTGCCGGTATGGCCTAGAAATACCCCGGGACCCAAACCAAACCCCCGGCCAGTGTTTTCTGACTATTTTGACCCTTCCGGACGCGTTGGCGCACTCAAAACGGCCATATGGATAATAGAAATAAAATTCACTTTTTAATTATCATAATTATATACCATGACGCGACTGTCACACGCGTCTCAACAAAATTTCCAAATTTCCGTATTTCAATCTCATGACAAATTTCATAATTCAAAATTCATATATAATCATATATGCACATATAATCAAATACCAACTCGCATCTCGCTAGTATTTTTAATCCGGATTAATTTCCAATTAATACGCATTTAATTAAATTAATCCCATAAAATAAATATCACAAAAATACGGGGTATTACAAATGGTTAACTCAAAGTTCATTCAGCGTTTTCAAAAGAAGTTCAGGATCTCTATTCCTTTATTTTTAATGGTTACGATAAACGTGTGCGATGTCATTTCGAAAAGCGTGCTAAATATATCTCTAAACTTAAATTAATCTTGAGACGCATATGGTAAATCATTTAGCAATTTGGACAACGAAGTAGGCACTCGTTTAACACCCAAAAATATTGACCAAAAAAAGTAATAAATTTTTTATCCATTTTACAACCCCAATTAAGCCTAATAAATGTTTTCCTTTTGTTTGATAACCCGAAAAACCCAATTGGCCTGAAATTCTGAAAAGTGAAAAGTCATAAATCAACTCTGAAAAATGCATAAAAAGGGGCAAGAAAAATATAATCATGCTCAACAAAAATAGCAAGGAAAAAAATAGAAAAAGAAGGGAAAAGTGAGAAAAAGACCCGAAAAAGCACTAACGAACATCATAAGGACATTTTCCAATTCCAAACTTTCCAACCATTTCCATTCTACCCAAATACACCTTAAACCCAAGAAATCCCTAACCGAGTCCATATTGTGAAACTGATTACCACATGGAGAGCTAAAGCATAAAAAATAATAAAAGAGATTATATGGCGTGAAAAAGAGATGATGTTTCCAATTTTCCAATAATTGTAATTCGATGCAGAGATCTTTTCACCCGAAATATTTCGTTTTTCAAGTTGTGTGCATGAATTCGTGTCCATTACATTTACTCCTATGTATCACGCATACCGGGAGAAAATAGCCACATTCTGAGTGATTCGTTTGTGAGTATCGGTGAGTATTTGAATCAAAATGAATTTTTGGAAAGTAATGATCAATCGGTGGAAATTTGCATTTTGATTTTTGACTTCACACACACACATTATGATTTGAGACTTGTGAATATGATTTTAAGGTGACTATTTTTTGGGGAGTTTAAATTGTACTATTTTTAGATATTTTTAATTTTCTTGAGTCGAAAATGAATTTTGTGGGTATATTCACTACAAACCCTCACGAGACACAACTCGTCCTACTAGGGTAACTGACAGGCATGGGTTTTTGCCACGGTGTCGCGTCAACGATGCAGGTCATTTGTTATATTTGACTCACCAACTCTATACAAAAAACTAAACTATGACTACACTCTTTTAAGGGAGTATAGCGGCCAGTCCGGGTATCGAATCCACAAAGACAAGATGCTAGAATTTAATTGGTTTAATATTCCTAAAATAAAAGTGTAAAAGATAATTTCTAACAAAAAGGGAAAGATAACAAAAGGAAAAGATTAAACTAGGCGAGTGTATTTAAACTAAATTAACAAAGTGAATAAAAACTATAGGCTGCGTCGAATATCCCTCACCCCGAGTTAATTAGTATAAAATGGTTACATGGGTCGACGAGTAATTAAGATTGTGTTTCGTTTCATCAATTAATTAAATCAAGAGTTGTCACACCCCTAAATTCACATAAAAGACTAATACGATTTTGACGTCAACAAATATCGTGGAAATTACGCACGCAAGGTCGTAAAGACGGGGCATACATGATATACCCCGTTAAATCTCCTAGGCGTAATAACTAGGACAACACACTCAAAATAAAAATGGTCATCACCAAAGCAAAGCAACACGTCAACCCTAGGTGAGTTCAATCTGACACAACCTAATTTAAATTAGACCCTAAGCATATTAAATGACATTAAATAAAAAGCAACTAACTAATTAAAGCACAACTAATTAATTAAGGCAACAATAAATAAATTAACAACTAAAACTATCTAGACATGAAATAAATAACTATGCATGGAACTCTAGGTTACAAAGCATAAAAAATAAGAGAGAAGACAATAAATAGTGCCCACTTACATTAATGGGTGTCAAACCACCAAGAAAATGGAGGAGATGGGTGTTCTCCACAAAATCCCCAAATTAGATTTCAAACCTTAAACTAAAAACTAAGTAAAATGAATCTCCATACAAAAATAAACAAAGTGTTCTCTTTATACTAATTTGGCAAAAAAGAAATAAAGAAAAAAAGAAAAGAAAAGAAAAGGGCATAAGTTCTAATTAAAGACAAAAACAAAAGGAGAAATAAAATAAACAAAGGAAAAATGGGAAGTAGCAGCAAAAATAAGCACAAAATAAGAATGGGGCGTTCGACAGCGGCTTGGGCCGGTCGACCGCGAAACAGGAGAGGGTACACTTTCTAAACCCCACGACAAAAATGAATTTATCGATCACGCGTTGGAGCGTGGCCGATCGACCGCGCCTGCGAAAACCCCACACGCACAGCAGTTGCTGCCTTGGATTTAAAATGGCCAAAGATGAGCTCCAATATAGCCGAGAGTTGTTGCCATTGATAAACTTCCAACAAAATAAACCATGGTGCAAATGTGGAGACCTAAGACCAAACTCACATGCGATTTCAAAGCTCCAAAACCGTGTGTGGACAAAGAAATAAAAAAACTCCTCCATAAAATGCAAAGACCCATTTCCACCATTAATGGCCAAAATCCAAGCTCCAAACATGGCCAAAGAGATCCGTTTGCGCGTGGGAACCAAAATCGAGCTCCAATTTCAGACCAAAGTCATCAATTTGGGACGAACCCAAAACCCGAGCAAAACCCGAGCCTAGGGCCAAATCGCCATTTCTTTTGCTGCAAAAACGTGTTAGGGACATAGGTGGAATTTATGGAATTGTTATTAAAGAAGAAAAGGGACATGAAAGGAATTGTTTAAATTGTTAATGAATCTCTTATAATTCTTTTCGATTAAAGGTTCGTGTTCCTTCGTTCGGACTCCGATTCAAGCACCGTTAGCAGCCAAGAGAAGCTTGTCCCGAGGACTACAACTGCCGTGAAGACTTTGGGCAAAAATTCCGAAGTTTAAAATTACCGAAACGCCCCCGAACGTGCGAATCGCGACAAAACTTTATCGGAACGCGCCCAAACTTCATACGAAGCACTTTAATACCTATAAAAGCTCAATTATACCTCAAATAATATTTTAGCATATAAAACGGAGGTTGTCTGATTAACGAGCATAATTATAGGCATTAAAGTACCCGAGGGGGCCAAAATGCATAAGTTTTGAGGGTATATATGTTCAATATTCGATACGAATCACACCCCCTAACTTACACATTGATAGTCCCTAGTAATGAAATTCAACGCAAGAAGAACTATAAGAAAATCACAACATGTATAAATGCATCGAAATATAAATGCCACTTTCGCAGGGAGCACGATTGCATTTAGCTTATGTAATAAGCCGTTAAATCCCTAGGTTATCCTAGTGGACGAGTGTCGTCTTGTGAGGGTTTTCAGGGATGAAACCCACAAACATCATATGGTTTCCTCAAAATATGCCCAATCACATGAGACACTCCCAACAATAGCGAAAAATATTGCATACATGTTATCAGCACAATGAACGAATTCAAATGAAAGTCCATATTATTAACATTATAGAATGCACCTCATAGAATTGAAACCTTAAAATGTGGGAGGGGAGCGAGCACATTTAAAGTGTGATTTGGCAAAAACTTAAATAAATCGGATAAAAATTAAAGCAATCATATATTTAATCCTCACGGGCATTACACTCATCAAGTGAATTCACTCGAAACAGGGAGTTAACACACTCAACATCCGGGCATAAAGAGTAAATATAAATGGAAACTAGGTCGAGCACATGTCACAAATGAAGAACGCTATATATAAAATGAAAAATTGTAATCTCAATGAAAGATACCGCTCATATAAAAGAGGCGAAATGCATTTTCACAGATTATCAAAACTATTTCAATTTTTAAATTAAATGCACCGTAAGATCACGTAGGACTTGTATAGAGTTGTAATATAGGCTAGTCTAGGGTACGAAACGAAGGATATGTATGTACGGATTCAAAATGTTCGGAGATGAAACTCGGGATAATGGAAAAATGCGGGCAATTTCAAAATTGGAAACCAGTTCCAAACAAGAATTAAATATAACAATGGGGAGAGTAATCAAAGCTTATTGAACTATATACACAACATATACAAATTTCTCTTTCTTTTTCTTTTCTTCTTTTTCTCACTTTTTGTTTGCTTTCTCTTTTTCTCTTTTTTCACATCTCTCTCTTTTCTTTCCTCCCTCTTTTCATGCTCAAATTGAAACCACACTGCACAAGATCGTTCAATCCCAAGCAACATTCCAAACAAAGGCATGGAAGGTAATATGTATGGTTTAAAACTCCTATGTGTTATTAGTTATGGGATTTGGGGTTATGAAACGAAAGGCTATATTAAGTCTCAAAGGGGTTGACGAGGGTAAACATATAAGGTGAGGTCAAGGCTAATATGTGTGATATAACAAAGATTGCCTATGATCATTTCCTAAAGTTTATGTAATTCTCGAATCAAAACAATATATGAAAACCATGCTTAAGTAACACATTTCATATATGAACTCAATTAATGAACGATCAAATGAAATAATAGAGAGATTATCAACGACTGCAACGTTTTCAAATAGGAAATAATAGTGTATAACACTCACATACGACGAAAGGTACAAAGCTTACTCGGTGTAAGCATATACAATTCAACAAAAGATTACCGAGTTATAAAAAATTTAAACCAAATCAATAAAGCAGGACAAGTGCATGTGCTCATGGGATTAAAGTTTAATTCATGAAGTTATTCACAATATCAATGATTGAGGACTAAAGTCTAATAACTTCTAAAATCGAGAACTTGCATCGTTGAGTTGTCTATTGGATTGGGCATTTATTAAAATTTATCATTGGAAACAAAGGAGAAAAAAAGAAAGAAAATCTTTTTGAAATTTTTCTAAGAAAGCATACTTAGTAACTAACATGTAATCAAATCAAAGAAACTACCAATGAATGGATAGAATATCCCACACCCCCTAACTTAAAACTTAACATTGTCCTAAATGTAAATTAAGAACCAAGGTAAAGAGAGGAAAAGAGCGATACTACCCACAATGGAGTGATCTTCGGAAAGTACGAGTCCAAAGATTCTACAAAACATGTTAGTACCAAAGAATAACAAAAATAAAGAATAAAAATTTTAACTAATTACACTAGACTATAAGTAAGAATAAGAAGAAAAATAAAGAAAATAAACTTTTATAAGCTACAATTTGGACTTCAAACTAACTATACACTAGAAGTTGAAATTTTTGAGGGTCTACCCAAATTACAATAAGACTTTGGAAGATCCACGGCAGACCCTCCCTCTCATGCATACCGCCCGAAAAATAATAATTCTGTTTGAACAACGGAAGGCATGTGTAAGGAGTAAGTAATGAACCATCCCCAATTAAAAATTTTGGTGGGAAGATGGGGGAATTGGATAAGATGTGTGACAAACACACATGGGGGCCAAGAAAAAATGAATCATCTCCCATGTATTTCAAAATTTGAATGGGAGGAGGCGCACAAGGAGGTAAAGATGCCTTCATGGAAAGCAACTCGAGCAATTACTCCTCGTCGGTGAAAGGGTTGAACGTTTTAAATTTCAGCATCGATTCATCGGGTACTTGTGACGGTGTGATAACGGAGAATGAAAAGGGGGAGGAAAGAAATTCAAACTCAAGAGATGAGTTATCATCACTCAATGTTGGAATTTCGAAGGAGATAGGATCATTTTCAATGAAACTTTCTTCTTTGCGATCCAAAGATGAAATCATTTCATCGCAAATGGATACTACATCCATTTCATCCTCACGTTCATTCTCTATTAAACAATGGGCAAAGTTAATAATGGTTTGTTCCAAAGTAGGCATAAAATCCTCATTTGGTTCAAAAAATTCCTCGACTTCAAAAGTTTCGGAAGAAAAATCATCGTGGGGTTCAAATAATAAATCCAATCCATGTTCCCACAAATGATTTTCATCCCATAACGATCTTCATACCTCTCATTCTCAAGCATGAGAAAACCCTCGCCGAAAGTCATAGGCCGAAGTGCAGATTCTAGGAAATGAGAATTTTGAAAATTATTATCGGAACTATACTCAAACTCATTATTATAAGAATTTTGAAAGCTATAGATTTTAGTTTCAACATTCTTATTATGAGGAATTAAAGGCCCAAAAGCATTATCATCATCCTCAAAATACACGCACTCCAAAGCTTGACTTTTGTAATACTTGTCCAAAGTCATTTTTGAATTTGCAATTTTTTGGGACTCTAAGTATTGACCAAAAGTCATACGAGTACGGGGATTTTGATAATTATCATAATGATTGCCGAAAGGATAGGAATAAGATATGCTTACCCCAAAGATGGCTTGAAGTGGCAAATTCCACAAAGTGATGCGCGCATAAAAAATTCAAGCGGTTCTTGGCGCTCTAATGTAGAAGTCCTACGAAAATGTTAGGGAAAAAGTACAAATAGAAAAAAAAAAGGTAAGAAATACTAAATCAAATAAATTCTAAAACAAGGAAGTCCCCTGCAACAACGCCATTTGATAGACATGGGGTTTTGTCGCGGTGACGCGTCACCGACGCCGGTCGTTTGTTATATTCGGCTAACCAACTCTATACAAAAACCTAAACTATGACTACACTCTTTTAAGGGAGTATAGCGGTCAGTCCGGGTATCGAATCCACAAAGACAAGATGCTAGAATTTAATTTGTTTAATATTCCTAAAATAAAAGTGTAAAAGATAATTTCTAACTAAAAGAAAAAGATAACAAAAGGAAATGATTAAACTAGGCGAGTGTATTTAAACTAAATTAACAAAGTGAATAAAAACTATAGGTTGCGTCGAATATCCCTCACCCCAAGTTAATTAGTATAAAATGGTTACATGGGTCGACGAGTTATTTAGATTGTGTCTCGTTTCGTCAATGAATTAAATCAAGAGTTGTCACATCCCAAAATTCGCATAAAAGACTAATATGATTTTGGCGTCAATAAATATCCTGCAAATTACGCACGCAAGGCCGTAAATACGGAGCATACATGATATACCCGGTTAAATCTCGTAGGCATAATAACTAGGACAACACACTCAAAATAAATACGTAAAGTCCATCACCAAAGCAAAGCAACACGTCAATCCAAGGTTCGTTCAATCCGACACAGCCTAATTTAAATTATCCCCTAATCATATTAAATGACATTAAATAAAATGCAACTAACTAATTAAATCACAACTAATTAATTAAAGCAACAATAAATAAAATAACAACGAAAATTATCTAGGCATGAAATTACAAAGCATAAAAAATAAGAGAGAAGGCAATAAATAGTGTCCACTTAAATTAATGGGTGTCAAACCACCGAGAAAATGGAGGAGATGGGTGTTCTCCACAAAATCCCCAAATTTGATCTCAAACCCTAAACTAAACATTGAGTAAAATGAATCTCCTTATAAAAATAAACAAAGTGTTCTATTTATACTAATTTGCCAAAAAAGAAATAAAGAAAAAGAGAAAAGTAAAGAAAAGGGGATAAGTTATAATTTAAGACAAAAAGAAAAAGAGAACATAAAATAATTAAAAAAGAAAAAGAAAAAAGAGAAGTAGCAGCAAAAATCGGCACAAAATAAGAAGGGGGTGGTCGACCATGGCTTGGGCCGGTCGATCGCGAAACAGGAGAGGGCACACTGTCTAAACCCCACGGCAAAAACGAATTTACCGGTCGACCGCACCTGCAAAAAAAACCCCACGCACATCAGATGCTGCCTTGGATTTAAAATGGTCAAAGATGAGCTCCAACATTTGTAGCCGAGAGCTGTTGCCATGGATAAACTCCCAACAAAATAAACCATGGTGCAAATGTGGAGACCCAAGACCAAACCCACATGCGATTTCAAAGCTCCAAAACAGTGTGTGGCCAAAGAAATAAAAAACTCCTCCATAAAATACAAAGATCCATTTCCACCATTAATGGCCAAAACCCAAGCTCCAAACATGGCCAAAGAGACCCATTTGCACATGTGAACCAATATAGAGCTCCAATTTCGGACCAAAGTCATCAATTTGGGACGAACCCAAGACCTGACCAAAACTCGAGCCTAGGGCCAAATCGCCATTTCTTTTGCTGCAAAAAACGTGCTAGGGACATAGGTGGAATTTATGGAATTGTTATTAAAGAAGAAAAGGGACATGAAAGGAATTATTTAAATTGTTAATGAATATCTTTTAATTCTTTCCGATTAAAGGTATGTGTTTCCTTTGTTCGAACTCCGATTTAATCACCGTTCGTGGCCACGCGAAGCTTGGCCCGAGGGCTACGACTTTCGTGAAGACTTCGGGCAAAAATTCTGAAGTGTAAAATTATCAAAATGCCCCCGAACGTGCGAATCACGACTAAACTTTATCAAAACGCGCCCAAACTTCATACTAAGCACTTTAATACCTATAAAAGCTCAATTATACCCCAAATAATATTTTAGCTTATAAAACAAAGTTTGTCTTATTAACTAGCATAATTATAGGCATTAAAGTACCCAAGGGGGCTAAAATGCATAAGTTTCGAGGGTATATATGTGCAATATTCGATACGAATCAGTAACCTAGGGGTTTAAAGGCTTGTTGCATGCGCTAAATGCAATCGTTTGCCCGAGAAAGATGTATTATGTCCCTAGTTAGAGTTTTACCATGCTTTTGATTCTTTTACATTACTCGGGACAATCAAAGTTCTAAGTTTCTTCCGATTTATCCCTTTAATTTAGAGGCTTTTATCAGATCGGGTGATATAAAATATGTTGATTTATCTCATATCTGCGATACTAACATCTTATAACAAATACCCCGAGTTTTGTGTGTTTCTCATAAATTTTGCAAGTATTTAATGCATGAGAGAAAGAAAGAAATCAGAAAAAAGAAAAGAAAAGAAAAGAAGAAAAGTCAAAAATGCAAAAGAGTAATTTCCAGATGGAATTCAGATGAGAACCCAAAATGAAAGTTGAAGACCTCGAGTCTACAATCATGTAGGAAGAAACTACGTCCAAATAGGATCCCAGAGCAAAAGTTATGGGCCTTGAAATATGAGAGATAATCATGAGAAACTAATGAGAAAATGAAGAGAAATTAATCCAAGTCCCGGACCGATCCGAATTACATCATAAATAAATCGATCCAGACCCCTTGAATTCCACTGTATAACTTTTATGAAGTGGACCGATCCGGATTCCATAAAAAAGGAACCGGTCTGGACCCTTAAACTCATTGTATACCCTGTGGGAGAGCTTCTTTTTACATAGTTTTTGAGAGAGAAAGTAGAGAAAAACCCTAGAAGCTCATAATTTATAGTTGTTAATTCTCAATTACAATTTCTTTAGTAAAGTTGATTTCTTTCTCTTCTCTATTGTTTGATTTCAATAATTCTTGCATGATTAGTTTATTCCCAGTAGATGTTACATCTTTATCTTTTTTAAGAAGTAATTTCATCATGAATACTGTTGCATGCACTGTAGAAACCCTAGTTTTTATTAACTACACCATGTTAGGCTAGACTTTGCATGTGTGTAAAATTATTTCCCTGAATCATGTAAATGATCGAATCGTGTTGTGTGGTGATCACAACCGTTGTAGGACTTTCGATCCCGTTTGCCCTTGGTAATCGGGATGCTTAAGAGTGCGACGTGTGTGCAGCTACTACGACACCGCTTTATTCGTACTTTTGATTATGTGTGGTGCGGGCTAGTACCCTCATATACATAATGCTTGAGATTAATAAAGACTGAATTTAATCAATTATTTAATTAGTAACTAGTTTTATAGTCGGTAAACGTACAAGGGTTGGGGGATTTCATTCTAACTTATTTTTTCCCAATCATACTTAGTAAATCTTAATTATCTTACTCTTGCATGTTTAGTTTCATAATTAGTTTAATTCACTTGCATTTAGTTGATAGAAATTTTCCCACTTCAATCAATTTTTTTGTTTCTTTTTAGAGTCAGGTTAGGGTTGACCGTCTTGCCTTTCATTATCACGAGTATTTGTCCTATTTCCCTATAGATTTGACCCCGTCTTACCGAGTTTATTACTCAAATGACAGACTTGCACTTGAGCCTATATAAGCACGCACTTTAGACACTTTTTAAGTCGCGTCAGCTCTCCCCTTCGTGACTTTTTGTATGATGTAAACAATATCAAACTCGACTAGCAACATCAACAAGTGAGCCATTCATCTTAACAAATTGGGTTTATCTGTCAAGTATTTTATGGAATCTATTAGGGATATCGATCTAATGGGGTATGCAAGCATGTAGTGACGTAGTTTTCGTGTGACCCAAGTCTGCTTGAGATATGCTTTCTCCAAAGCAATGTAGTTGACTTCATACTAGGAAAGATTTTTACTAGCGTAGTAGATAGATCTTTCTCTGTGGTATTTCTAACACCCCGCCTAATAAAATACCGGGTGATTAGTCCTATATCAAATTAAATCAAAATCTCATATGGTTCATTCTTAGCATCACTGTCGTTCATTTCATTAATTACTAACCACCTAGTCGTTTCATTAAGCTGATATCAAATTTTATCTTTATTAATCCAACCAAAACCATGTGATAGCACAATAACCAATCCAATATGAGAATAAAACTAAAACATGCCACAAGGTAAGTACAATAGTCTGTCGAACAACGTCGACTACAAACCATCCACAAAAGCGAATATAAAAGAGTACTAATACATTCCAAGTATGAATATAGAGGTACAAGTTCAAAAGTACAACTGAAAGTATCCCTATATAAGATATAATGAGATAAGTGACTACATCAAAGAAACCACATCACTCCACATAGCTGCAGCCACGTACCCTATAGGATGGAATCATGCCGGACGCCCTTGTGGGAGGACACCTAAAATGTTTTTAAAAATATTTTATAGTAAGGGTTAGATCCCAAAACATTTAAAAATATTTAGCAAGTGAATCTAAATGCAAGAAGTAAATATGCAAATGCTCTCCATATTTAAATTAGTGTCGCGCACTCCCTTGCATTTACCTCACCCCTCAACTAATGTGCACGCCTACTAAAAATATAAACTCCCCATCTAGCTAACCCTCCATAACTAGTCGTGTATCATATATCTCACTATTCCCCTCTATCCCAACTTGAGTGAGTGTCGTATACATTTTATGGTTTATTAGCTACATTAGCTTATTCAAATCAATTCTATTTAATGCCATATAATATTCTCACAAGTTATATCCTTTACACCATTCACATCACGTATACGATTTATAAGTTATATTTCACAATAACTTATTTATATCCATATCCAACTTGATACCATATAACCATTTCACGAGTTATATTATCTATACATTTCACACCATGTATATATATAAATTCTCGTATATAATTATGCACTATATATACGTATCATATCTCAACATTCACGCACATGTCGGATATAAAATGCTATCACCGAATGCATAGGAGGCGGTCATAGTTTCCGTCGAAAGTGTTCGCTCCATACCATAACGGTCCCACCCCTAAGTCACCGACGCTATGGCCTGGGGACTATACTCGCCCTGCTCCTCAAGCTAGGGGATTCACCCACATCGCGCAACCTCCTATGATAACATTAATATTGGTATGACTTTACTATATATATTATTCACACAAATATATATATATATATATATATATATATATATACAGTCCTGCTCTAGTGCGGACTAGTCCGCATTTTAAGAATGCGGACCGAACATGTGTCACCGGCGGTGAGCTCAGAAAAGAGAGAGAGTGTGCCTATAATTTGACACATGTCCGGTCCGCATTCTTAAAATGCGAACTAGTCCGCAGAGGAGCATTATATATATATATATATATATATATATTCAGGCTATCGGAGTATAATGCCCATACCCAAGCGTAAAACATTTAAGTCTATGGTCCGACTTTATTTCAATTACTTATACACTAATTAATTTCCATTATGATGGCGTCGCCCTACCATTTTATACCGGACATCTCTCTCGGCCCGACATTCAAAATTCCCAATTCAATGGTTAATTTCATCCAATTAAGTTCCCCTCACTTAATTAACAAGGTTTCAATCACTCAATCATAAACCATAATCTCCCCAATTTAATTAATCCTCTAATTAATCCAGAAGTAATTAATCACACCTATCAATCTAGGCAACCTCCAGTGAAATAACAACTAAAAAATATTTCTTAAAATTTTCCCCACGAATCTGCCCAGATTTTTAAAATGCTGTTTTGGAGCATTTTGGAGCCATTTTGGAGAAAACGTATTATAGAACAAAAGTTAGAAAATGCGATTTTCTACAGGGCATCGCAGATAGAATCGCCATTAGAGTAGTAAATACGTCTATTCTATACAGATTTCTTCATCAAAACTTTTCAAGATTTATCCTAAATCCATTATTTTGTTATCATAAATCTAGCCCTAACAATTTCATCAAATTTTCAAACCACTATCATCAAATGCATTATTTATCAAATCATCTATAGATTTATAATCCTTATAAAGAGAAAACCCCTATTTATGCAAGAAATAACCCTAAAATTCAATTGGATTACACATCTTTCGATATGAATAGCTAGATACAAATTAATACTCAAAATTTAAACCACTTGCCATAACCAAGATGATCTAAGTCTTTAAAAGATGAAGTTGAATTGCAATTGCCTCTTCAAGATCCCCAAGTTCACTTTTCCTTTGGCTCTCCCTTTCTTTTCTCCCTTTAGTCTTCTATTATGACTTAATGATGCCTAACCCCTTACACATCTTGGGGTTAAAACACTATTCATATTTTGGGACTATGGGCCCTAATTAAAATGTCCCAAACTCTCTTTATTAAGTTCACACATGTGTAATTGGACCCTAATACCCAATATATGTATGCGCCCACTTCTTTTGGACTAAGTCAATCCTACAGGACTCAATTGCGCACTAAAAATTACCATCCGGATTATATTTCTAAAATAAATCCTCACTCGTTAACTTATTTTAAATATAACCACTTTTAAATATTCCCATTAATTAATTCTCATTAATTAAGAATCACTAATTACCGAATTAAATTAATTAAAATAATGACCCAAAAATTACAAGGTGTTACAGTATTCCTTAATATATTGGGTCAACAAAGCACCTACTATAGTATCAATGACAACTAAGTATAGGAGGAGAGGGAGACCCGGTTGTGGAGGCATGAGCATCGAAGGACGGGGAGGTATCGCTTGATCTAGTCAAAGGCTTCTTAGCACACCTTGTTCCAAACTTTAGTTGAGTCCTTCTGGAGAACTTTTAAAATGGGTTCCCAGATATAGGTCAGTTGGCTGATGAACCGAATGATGCATTTCATTTTACCAAGGAATCCCGATACCCGTCTAGGGTGGTTTTATCTCGAGTATGGCTTTTAATTTAGTGGGGTCTACCTTAATCCCTATCTCACTGACCATGAATCCAACGAGTTTTCCTTTAGTGATGCTGAATACACATTTTATTGATTGAGCCACATTTGGTACTGTCGTAGTCGCTTGAAGAATTTGCTCATAGCGGGATGTGACATTATCGAGTCTTGGACTTGATGATCATGTCATCAACATAGACTTCAACTTCTTTGTGCATGAGGTCATGCAGGATGGTTATGGCAGACCTTTGGTAGATAGTCCCAAAATTTATGAGTCCAAACAGTATGACTGTGTGCAAAAAGTTCTCGTTTGGTCAGGGTGTATTTTAATCGAGTTGTAGCTGGAAAATCCGTTAACAAAATACTTCAGGGCGTGGTTGTTCATGTTATCTATGATCATGCACATGTTAGGCATAGGTTAATCATCTTTCAAGGATGCCTTGTTTTAATCCCCATAGTCGATGCACATGCAGACTTTTCCTCTCGATTTCGAGATATGGATTATATGTGTAACCCATGTAGGGTGTTCGACTACTTTAATGAAGTCTGAGTTCAGATGTTTGACTACTTCTTCTTTGATATTGAGTGACCATTTTGTTCGGATCTTCCTCAGTTTCTGCTTGACGTGTTTGCATTATGGGAATAGGGGGATCTCATTCTGAGCTATCTATGGATCAATGCCGGGCATGTCATCGTAGGACCATACGAAGATGTCCACGAACCCTTTTAGAAGCTCTTCGAATTGTGCCTTTTCATACTTATTTAGGGTAGACTCTATTCTAATCTTGTGCATATAGCTATTAGAATCCAGGTCAATAAAGACAGTCTCATCATCATTATTTTGAATGCGATTATGTTATTTATTATTTTCCTTATTGAGATTAGTTAAGAATTGTTCAATTCAAAATCATCATCAAAAGTTTGATTAAAATCAATACAATTAACGCAAGGAACATTAATATACTCAAAACCCTTATTTATTTCATTCTTAGGAAATACAACATTGCAAACTTCATCAAAAGAGGCCTCATTTATAGTGATATCAGAAATAGGAGAAATAGGTATGAGTTCGGGGATTTTTTAAAGAGAGGGGATATAAGGGTTTAGATGAGCTTGAAAAGGATGGATTGGATAGGCATGCCAATTAAAGAGAGGTTCTACAGTAGTGACGATCTTCACATACGGGTCTGACAGTGCGACCTCTTTGCGAATCATACAAAGACTCATCCCTAGAATATGTAGGTTAAATGACTCCTCGGTGTCCCTTCCCTCAGAGTTTTAAATGTTTTACATGGTCTAGTCAGTCAGAGGTTCCACCTCATCTTTCCATTCCTCACTCCAGGTGTTGTCATCTTGGAAGAAGATCTTTATCCCCAACTTCATCTTTTTCCAACAGGGTCATACCATAGTTCACAAAATTTGTAAAAAGGGACGTCTTCCCCCTCTGATTCACCATTTGAGCTTTCAAAATCATCACCCCGACCAATGGATATGATATCTTCATGCCAATAGTAGTTGATGCATTCAATAGCCTCTATATCTTCATCATACAGGTCTTCTCACTCAGCGAGGAAGTGCAAGAGTAAAGGGACTAAACCCCCTAGAGTTTTAAGGCTTTGAGAAACTCAAGGATGCTTTATATCTCCCCTTTCTACCGAAACATATCTGACATGGTCTACACGACATTAACAATGTTAATTTTTTCTACGAGTACTATCATTCTTCTCATTCCCGAGCCCACTTCTAGGCTTTCATAAATAGGCCACTGAACCTTTCTTAGTTGATGGTCATCTTTGTGGGCAGTTTTAGCCCAAACCTTCGAAGTTGATCTAGTACTAAAGGTAGGTCCATATCTCCCCTTTTGATCGGGTGCAAACGACAATACAGAATCATTTGAGGAGCTACAGAGCTCGATAAGCTAAGCTCGTGGGATATAAGAGAAAGGATAGTCGAACTTTGAGGGGTTTGTCGAGATTGTAGGTATGTTGGGTAAATATTGGGTTGTCTTCCAGGAAGATGGCATTCACCCCAGTTCCATGTGATAAAAGAGGGTTATGGTTAGTTGGTGGGGCAATCATTTCCCGATCTATGAGGCCTTGGATCACATTTTTAGGAGAAAATATTGGTCGATGGTGTGCCCTGTGATTTTGGATTTTTAATGGCTTGATGAGGTTTCGAGCTAAAAGGGTTTGGTAGATTTTTGACAGGGGAGCATGAAGTTTAGTATATTCTTTTCTGCAAGGATGGAGTGGCTGTCAGGTGCCCAGGAAGTGGAAAGTTGGGATATCTTGTTGATTGTTAAGACTGAGGTACTAGCTAGTTTATCATACTTCTTTGGTGAAAATTTCCCAATCAACCTTTTCGGTTCAGACTTTGTCTTGTGATTAGTAAACCCTTCTTCAATATCCTCACCAACCTCCCAGAGGTCTCTGAAATGAGGGTAGTGTTGTCCTCCCATTGATGTTTGGATATAAGGAAGGAAATTCTTTTTCACTATACTCATTTGCTCTTCTTCTAACAGTCGGTTAGTTATGGTGCCATCTTCCCTTCTAAAGGTCAAGGGGTGGCTATCAGGTTTTTATCGAACTCTTACTCAATGGACAACAACCTAAATTGCACTGTTGGGGAAGAACAATCCACCTCACTTGATATTTGGATCGCAAGAATGTTCCGAGTTCACCCCCGACCCGGGTACTCTTAAAATAATAATTTTGACCCATTTAACCTAACTCCTCAATTGTGATTACACTTAAATAAAGAAGGAAACGTGAGGACTTAGTATCCCAATGTATAAAGAGTTCTAGAGTCGTCTCCATCTTCTGATGAAACTACTGACTGATTCCCCAAGATTCTATTTAAGTATCTCTAGGTCACTGCATGTAACTTCTAATTCCTTACTGTACTTGTACTGTGACATGAACTCTCTAGACACGCCCTCTTAACCGTGGATTTTGGATTGATTGAGAGATAGGAATCACCCGAGGGCACTCTCTTTCAGGTTTTGGGGAAACATTTGGACTATTATCTCTTCTTAATCCCCAAGGAGGGTTATGGCCTGGTGGTAGCTGTGTTTGTTCACAATCGGAGGCCCGTTGCCTCTGAATTTCTCAATGTCTAGCATCTTGAACTTGTCTATAGTCTGACTTTAGGATAGGGAGACATGTGGGTATAATCTTTGTAATTTGTGGAGATCTTATGATGTGAATAAAGAATTAGGGGTTATTTTTAGTATTTTATTGTATTTTTATTATTTTTTTAGTCCTTTTATTTTTAGTATTTCATTGTATTTTCCTTTTTTGTTAGTATTTAAAAGAAGGAAGGTTATTGGCTCTTAGGGACATAAATGTAATTAAATTTTTAGCTTAGAGTCCAAGCAACCTCCATCCTATAAATACTCATATGTTGCCTCATTTGAGGCATCCTTCCATTTTGAGATATTGAGATTTGAGAGAGTTTTAAGAGATTTATCTTTTCTTGCCCCCATTTGACATCATGTAAGTCAATTGGTATCAGAGGCTAGTTTGATCCATCGGTCATTGTTGTTGTTGTAAAAAAAACAAAAACTTGTAAACAACGTCAAGGTGGGTCTAAGAAAATATGAACACCTCCGCGGAAACCCCTCACAATTAAATCTTGCAGGCCCTCAACCAATTGATGTCCCAGATAGATAATATCGACGCACGTATCCCTCCACCACCGCCCAAATTACCATTTTACCATAACCCCCTCCTCCTCTAAATTTCGACATATCCCCGCCACCAGCCCCAAAGACACCATGAGCCACCTACCATCATTAACCCTGCCCCTAACCCTAATTCAAGACTCATTTCATGCCCCTTCCCCAAGAAACATCAACCCCATCAAAACCTAATGGCCAAACCACCGTATCGGCGGCGGCGATAGACGGCTATTGTGGTCAACCCCTGCAGGCACCTCCGATCAACCTCTCCGAATAATTTTATCCACCAATCAGTCCCGTCCAAGGGAAAGGAACCTCTAGATGAAACCCCCAACCCCAACCCCTTGGTCGGACCACCATTCTAGTGGTTGACAAATCTCCTATGGACTCTGCCCTCCTCACCCAACTCAGCCAACCACCAATACCCATTCTGGGAACCATTCTGTCATTGGACGGAGGTCTAACAGAAGCCAAAACTCGTAGCCCAACTACCGCATTTCCTAAACCTAGTCGAAGTACCCCTATGGTGATAGAAAAAGCTCCAATAAGGGTCGATCTGTCACAATCAGTGATAAAAATCCCCTCCGTCTTGGGTCTGGCCCCCGAAAACATTTTTTACCCTTTTCTGGTGGATAAATGGGCCAACCGACCTCTGTTTGTTCAGATCTCCATAGGTGAGAAACTTTGGCTCTGATTGGCACAATTTCTGTGCTAAAGACTACTACACAGTACCCCCGTCCTCTGTCCCTTGGTTAGACCACCCAAACATTGGCTGGTGGCATAATTTTTTGAAAAAAAAATCTAGGGTTTTGTTCCCCCACTGCCCAAGAACTTGTATACACAAACCCTAACACCACCATATACCCTCTTTTATTAGGATCCTTTTAAGAACAAATGCAATAACTAAGATTTGGCATCCACAACTTTGTTTTTGATCCGGGTGGTAGATAATTTTGATGTTAGGCATGTGTTGCATGAGTAAGAAGATGAAGATTGATGCAAGACTTGAAGAATCTTCCTCACATTTTTAGCAAATTACTTTTTCACCCCTCATATTTTGCCTCTTTCACGATTTTGGAAATTTTTGCATTCGACCTCAATCTTAAAGTTTGAGGATGAACTTTTTCGATGGCGGAGATAATGATGTGAATCAAGAATTAGAGGTTATTTTTAGTATTTTTAGGATTTTATTGCATTTTTTTCTATTTTTTTAGTCGTTCTTTTATTTCTAGAATTTCATTGTATTTTCTTTTTTTGTTAGTATTTAGAAGAAGGAAGGTTGTTGGCTCTTAGGGGCATAAATGTAATTAGATTCTTAGCTTAGAGGCCAAGCAACCTCCTTCCTATAAATACTCATATATAGCCTCATTTGAGGCATTCTTCCATTTTGAGCTATTGAGATTCGAGAGAGTTTATAGAGATTTATCTTTTCTTGCTCCCATTTGACGTCATTTACGTCATCTTGACTTCGTCTAATTTCTTTGATAGCATCTTGAGGTCTTCCTTAACCTTGTCCAGTTCTTCTTATTTGGAATCCACAGGTACTAGCGGATTAAACCTTGACTGGGCAAGGTTTGGAATAGGTAGATAATTTTGTGGCGGCCCACTTGCAGGCGAGGCCTGCAAGGCATGTTAATACTCATCTGGGACCCAAACTAGTTCTAGGATAGGTGGACCCTTGGCAAGAGGAAAGAGAATTTCAGGTTCATCAACTTAGGGAGTTTGGGTCCGATGTCATTGCATCTCTTGGACATTAGCTTGAAGGTTGCCAATCTTGGCACTAATTTAGGCTAGGATGGCCATTGAATCTGGTTAGACATTGGGTGCCTGGTCTGAGTTCTCTATGAACAACTTGCGAAGGCAGATCTCAAATTCGGTGTAAGAATCGAAGAAATTAGTGGAACTTCGGAGTGGTTTGATGGAAGGCCAAATCCAATAGGGAGCCAAGCTAAAAACTATGTATGGATCAACCCGAGAGGGAAAAATGATTTTGGTTTGTTTTTTAAAGAAAAATGGAGTATTTTTTGTATTTTTCTTTTGAAAAAAGGGGGAGACATGTTTTGGGTGTTTTCGTTATTGAAAATAAGGTAAAAGGGAAAATACTCAGCATGATTATTATTATTAAGTTCCAATTATATTATGTTTGCCTAAATGTAAGAGAAATCTTGTACATGGCTCAAGCTTGGGGAAAATATAGGGTATAAGATGAAAGACACAATTTGACTTGTTTTCAGGCTCACAGACATGTCTTGTTTCAAAATTGGGGGATATAGAGCGAAAATTAGGGCGGTATCACTACACCAAATCCTGCGAATGGTCACGCCCAGTGGGTCACGGCCCAAGTCCGCGACCAGCTGGTCGCGGACTTGGGCCGTGACCCACTCCATATTTGGCGTGACCATATTAATTACCACACTAAATTATCGATGCTCTGGAAGTGGTCACGGACTTGGGCCGTGACCACAGTGGTCGCGGACTTGGGCCGTGACCAGGTCGTGACCATCTTGGCGCCAAACTCGCGCCAAAATTCCCTCCAAGCTTGGTCGCGGATGGGTCACGGCCCAAGTCCGTGACCCATGGCATGAGGAAGAAGTGAGTACACACATTGAGGGTCACGGCTTAGGGCCGTGACCATTTCTGGGCGTGGGTCACGGCTATGGGCCGTGACCATACCTTATTCAAGCTCTATAGGTTGGATGACAATGGCCGCGCATCACAGATCGAGGGTCACGGCTTTGGGCCGCGACCATGTCTTGGTATGGGTCACGGCTATGGGCCGTGACCATACCTCATTTGGTAGCTGCTGTAGGTCGCGCAAGGGGGTCACGGCTGTAGGCCGTGACCATTATTCATCAATCAGGTCGCAGGCAGAGCTCTAAGGGTGTGGTGTGTTGCGATGGTGGGTCACGGCCTAAAGCCGTGACCAGGTCATTCCTAAAAAATAAAGAGGCGCGCTATTTCTTTTTTTCATTTGCCCGCTTCTCTCTCTCTCTCGTCAGATGTTGATGACCTAGCGATTCTCTCTCGTCAATCAGTTGGAGTATTCCTCAGCTTCAACCTACTAGCAGCAGCAGCCCTAGCTCCAGCCCTAGCTCCGCCCTAGCTCCAGCCCTAGCTCCGCCCTAGCTCCAGCCCAGCCCCAGCCCCAGCCCCAGCCCCAGCTCCGCCCCAACCCCAGCTCTCTCCCAAGTAAATTTTATTCTTTTTCTCCATTAATTTATGTAGATTCCATTAATATATGTATATATAGTTTACATGTCTTTACAATTTATACACAGTATTTATAGTATATATAGATAATTTATATGATTTGAATTTGGGATAATATTTTTTATCTATATATATAGTATATATAGATAATTTAATGTAAAAGTATAAATAGTGTGAGATAATGTTTTTGAAACTTTAGTCTTACAACCTATTAGGTTGTTAATATTAGTAAAAAAAACTTTGGGTAAGCCAATTTATATCACATATTTAGATTTTCGGATGTTAATATTAATCGACTTTGGGTGACCCTCATATTTTAACGGCATATTGTCCCTGAAATTAACGGCGTGTTTAAATTAACCCATTATTTTAACGGAGTGTAAATATTTTTTCAGATTTGGTATTTCACAGTAAGTGAGCATCCGGATAGAGGTGCAACGCTACTACCTACACATATCATGGTAAACTTTATGATATTTTTTATTTGTTTATCCAATTTTATAGAAATTGAATGCTCACATACATTATTACATACCAATTAGATACCACTTCTTCATTACATACCAGTTCTTCATTACACGCCAGGTACTCTTTACTTTAACTAAAGTAGTTATATAATTGATATGCATTATTTATTAAATCTTTTAGATGATAAAAGGAGTACGGGATAATTATTGGTTGTTGGCTTGTTGTTGGATAGTATGTTTGAAGGAATATGTGATAATTAGAAGGAGTACGGGATAATTATTGGTTTGATTGTTGGATAATATGTTGAAAATATTTTAGACTCCCGATTTCATAATACGACGATAAGCATAAAAACATGCCATCGAAGGGTGAAAACGTAAAACAAACACAAAACGGTCCCGTAAGAGTCATGAACACCTCGCACGGGACCAATGCAACTCATAGGAACCGACCGCGTAGTCACGGGGCTCCCTGTTTGAGTGTACGACGTAAATTTGCAAAAAGTTAGACTTAATTATAAAAACATGCCATCGAAGGATGAAAACCTAAAACAAAGACCAAACGGTCCCGTAAGAGTCACGAACACCTCGCACGGGATCAATGCGACTCATAGGAACAGACCGCGTAGTCACGGGAGTCGCGATTTGAGTGTATGACGTAAATTTGCAAAAAATTAGACTTAAGCATAAAAACATGCCATCGAAGGGTGAAAACGTAAAAAAATCAAAAAATGGTCTGGTAAGAATCACGAACACCTCGCACGGGACCAATGTGACTCGTAGGAACCGACCGCGTAGGGACGGGCTCCCGGGTGAGTGTACGGCGTAAATTTGCAAAAAAATGAACTTAAGCATAAAAAATGCCATCGAAGGGTGAAAATGTAAAATAGCCTTAAAACGGTCCGGTAAGAGTCACAAACACCTCGCACGGGACCAATGTAACTCGTAGGAACCGACCGCATAGTCATGAGGCTCCCAGTTGGAGTGTACGACGTAAATTTGAAAAAAAATTAGACTTAAAGCATAAAAACATGCCATCAAAGGGTGAAAACGTAAAACAAACACAAAACGGTCCCGTAAGAGTCACAAACACCTCGCACGGGACCAATGTCACTCATAGGAATGAACCGCGTAGTCATGGGGCTCCCGGTTTGAGTGTATGACGGAAATTTGATAAAAAATAGACTTAAGCCTAAAAACATGCCATCAAAGGGTGAAAACGTAAAACAGCCTTTAAACGGTCCCGTAAGAGTCACGAACCCCTCGCACGGGACCAAAGTAACTCGTAGGAACTGACCCCGCAGCCGCGGGTCTCCCGGTTTGAGAGTATGGCGGTAATTTGCTTTTTTCCACACTTAGGCTTAAAAACATGGCGTTAGAGGGTGAGAACTCGAAACAGCCCACGAACGGCCCCGTGGGTGGCACCAACACCACCCACGGGACCAACGTAACTCGTAGGAACTGACCCCGCAGCCGCGGGTCTCCCGGTTTGAGAGTAGGACGGTAATTTGCTTATTTCCACACTTAGGCTTGAAAACATGGCGTTAGAGGGTGAGAACTCGAAACAGCCCCCGAACGGCCCCGTGGGTGGCACCAACACCTCCCACGGGACCAACGTAACTCGTAGGAACTGACCCCGCAGCCGCGGGTCTCCCGGTTTGAGAGTACGACGGTAATTTGCTTATTTCCACACTTAGGCTTGAAAACATGGCGTTAGAGGGTGAGAACGCGAAACAGCCCCCGAACGGCCCCGTGGGTGGCACCAACACCTCCCACGGGACCAACGTAACTCGTGGGAACGGACCCCGCAGCCGCGGGTGTCCCGGTTTGAGAGTACGACGGTAATTTGCTTATTTCCACACTTAGGCTTAAAAACATGGCGTTAGAGGGTGAGAACTCGAAACAGCCCCCGAACGGCCCCGTGGGTGGCACCAACACCTCCCATGGGACCAACGTAACTCGTAGGAACTGACCCCGCAGCCGCGGGTGTCCCGGTTTGAGAGTACGACGGTAATTTGCTTATTTCTACACTTAGGCTTAACATGGCGTTAGAGGGTGAGAACTCGAAACAGCCCCCGAACGGCCCCGTGGGTGGCACCAACACCTCCCACGGGACCAACGTAACTCGTGGGAACGGACCCCGCAGCCGCGGGTGTCCCGGTTTGAGAGTACGACGGTAATTTGCTTATTTCCACACTTAGGCTTAAAAACATGGCGTTAGAGGGTGAGACCTCGAAACATCCCCCGAACGGCCCCGTGGGTGGCACTAACACCTCCCACGGGACCAACGTAACTCGTGGGAACGGACCCCGCAGCCGCGGGTGTCCCGGTTTGAGAGTACGACGGTAATTTGCTTATTTCCACACTTAGGCTTAAAAACATGGCGTTAGAGGGTGAGAACTCGAAACAGCCCCCGAACGGCCCCGTGGGTGGCACCAACACCTCCCACGGGACCAACGTAACTCGTAGGAACTGACCCCGCAGCCGCGGGTGTCCCGGTTTGAGAGTACGACGGTAATTTGCTTATTTCTACACTTAGGCTTAACATGGCGTTAGAGGGTGAAAACTCGAAACAGCCCCCGAACGGCCCCGTGGGTGGCACTAACACCTCCCACGGGACCAACGTAACTCGTGGGAACGGACCCCGCAGCCGCGGGTGTCCCGGTTTGAGAGTACGACGGTAATTTGCTTATTTCCACACTTAGGCTTAAAAACATGGCGTTAGAGGGTGAGAACTCGAAACAGCCCCCGAACGGCCCCGTGGGTGGCACCAACACCTCCCACGGGACCAACGTAACTCGTGGGAACGGACCCCGCAGCCGCGGGTGTCCTGGTTTGAGAGTACGACGGTAATTTGCTTATTTCCACACTTAGGCTTAAAAACATGGCGTTAGAGGGTGAGAACTCGAAACAGCCCCCGAACGGCCCCGTGGGTGGCACCAACACCTCCCACGGGACCAACGTAACTCGTAGGAACTGACCCCGCAGCCGCGGGTGTCCCGGTTTGAGAGTACGACGGTAATTTGCTTATTTCTACACTTAGGCTTAACATGGCGTTAGAGGGTGAAAACTCGAAACAGCCCCCGAACGGCCCCGTGGGTGGCACTAACACCTCCCACGGGACCAACGTAACTCGTGGGAACGGACCCCGCAGCCGCGGGTGTCCCGGTTTGAGAGTACGACGGTAATTTGCTTATTTCCACACTTAGGCTTAAAAACATGGCGTTAGAGGGTGAGAACTCGAAACAGCCCCCGAACGGCCCCGTGGGTGGCACCAACACCTCCCACGGGACCAACGTAACTCGTAGGAACTGACCCCGCAGCCGCGGGTGTCCCGGTTTGAGAGTACGATGATAATTTGCTTATTTCCACACTTAATTTTTATATTTCTACTTGGTTACTGATAATTTTAACTCATATATGCAATTTTTCAGCTTAATTAATTTTTTTGTAAAATTACTTGGTTACTGATACTTTTATTTTTTGTATCCTATCATTTGTAGGATTTTTGCGCGTGGATCAAATGAAGGAGGCAATGTTTTACAACATGATGATTATTTATATGTTGTGGACATTCAGGATAATGTTTTTTATGTGTTATAGCCGTGCAGGCTTTTATTGTTTAGTTTTATGGCCGTGCGGGCTTTTATAATTTGATTGTTGAATTTTATAGCCGTGCGGGCTTTATAATAAGCAGGTTTTTCATTTACAGGTTTTGGAATGTCAAGAAAATAGAGGAAACTCTGCCCAATTTTTTTTTGGTCTGTGAATTATTAAGACGTGTAATATTTTTATGTTTGTATATATATTTGTTTATTAACAACATTCTCAATTCGCAATTTGTGATTTTTTTTTATTGTTTTGCCTATAATAAATATTTGTAACACCTCGTAGCAACCGGTGATGCACTCACAGGAACCCCAATTTTAGGATTGGGCAAAAAAAAATACATTTTTTTTAAATTACAGATAAATATGGTCATGGACTTTGTCCATGACCATTTTTACTTTTTTTTGTCGCGCTTAAAAATGGTCGCGGCCAAAGTCCGCGACCATTTTTTTTATTTTTTGTCACGGTAATGGGTCGCGGACTAGGGCCGCGACCAATTTTTTTTAATTTTTTTTTGTCACACACATGGGTCGCGGCCAAAGTCCGCGACCAATTTGTCACGGTCGTGGGTCATGGACAAGGACCGTGACCAATTTTTTTAATTTTTTTTTGTCACGCACATGGGTCGCGGACTTTGGCCGCGACCAATTTGTCACGGTTGTGGGTCATGGACAAGGGCCGCGACCAATTTTTTTAATTTTTTTTTGTCACGCACATGGGTCGCGGACTTTGGCCGCGACCAATTTGTCACGGTTATGGGTCACGGATTAGAGCCGCGACCCATCACGGCATGGGTCACGGCCTAAGTCCGCGACCATCTGCCGTGACCCCTCTCGGCCGTGACCATTTTTTGGTCACGGACTTGGGCCGCGACCCACGAAAATGGTCACGCCCGAAATGGTCACGGCCCAAGTCCGCGACCCACAGGTTTGGTCAGGGATTTTGGCCGTGACCAATCGCCAGTTTTGGTGTAGTGTATAGTGACCCAAAATTTTGACACAGTTTCGCATAGTAATTGGAAAACTAGATATGAGTGTCCTACGAAAGATGCCTGTATAAGGTTTATGCATTTGTTGAATTAGTGGAAAGGTTTCCCCTTTTGGCATGACTTCCACGATATACCTCTTACCTATAACAAAAATCATTCATCGATACGTGTGTACATGACATTTGATATATCTGTGTTTATGTGAATTGCATTACGATATACATCGTGGGGACTATACGTACAAGAATGAATTCGATATACTCGACGTACATGAAAGAGTTCCATGCTATATACCTTTCGTCGTGAGTTCATCCAAATGGTACGATATGAGGGGAACCATTAGATATATGTTGAATGTACGAGGAAAATGGAAGGTGAGAATAATATCACTTAGGTTAATCGTGCCCCACAGGACCGACACCGAATACAAAGTGACCCCCTAGTATGGGACAAAATTTTGGTCAATATTGCCATGCTCAAGTGATGTAGTGTGCAAAAATTCATGAGTCTTTATTAGTATCTTATATAGAATATATAAATAAATGGAGAATATACAAATTCATGAGTCTTTATTTTTATGCTAAGTAAAAGGGAGTACTACCACTATGATGGAGAATATACAAATAGAATGAGATAAGAGGGATAATCATGGAAAGTAAAGATTGATTAGAGCATGAAGACTATACAAAACATGATGATAGAGTGCCAAGCGTGTGGATGTACAAGCGAGTGAGATATATGTGCAAAGTGAGAGACTGGCATGGGGATAGTGTTAGTGAAATAACATGTGAATATATATGAGTGAAAGTACGTGCTGGTGAGGCTAGACATGGATAACCTACAAGTGGTGTGTGAGATGTGTAAGGGAGCATGGAGATACATACAAGTGATAAAAAGTAAGGGTACATTCTAGTGAATCTAAGCATAGATAATCTACAAGTGGTGTGTGGAGCATGTAAGTAAAAATAAAACTATATAAGAGTGTGAGTGTGTGAAGTGAGCATGGAGATATGTACATGTAGGTGTAAGGTGAAATATGGTGAACATATACAAGTGAGTGAACAGTGATATATACATGAGAAGAGAGAATGGTATGAGATAAAAAAGAGATAAATGTATAATATGTAATCATAAGAGTAAAAATATAAGCATGTAAAAAGGGAGGATAGTAAAAAAGTAACACCCACGTTAAAATATAGAGTCTAGTCCTCTAGAAAGTTCCTAACAGAGTCACCACTGTGGCCATCTGTATCGAATTTCTTTGGAAAGTTACTACCTAGAAATTGAGATGGGAAGGGAAAAAGGTTCCCCTCTATCCCCCTTGCCATGCACGTGCTTGGATTTGAGGATATGGAGGTCCTCTTTTCGCCACTCATGTTGGCGTCTTCGCGAGTTGACTCGGATATAAAATTGGTCATATTTAAAAGGAGATAACACAAATGAATGGAATCGATAGCCTATTTTGCTCAAAAGAGGAAAAAGAATGTAGCTTCCTTGAGAGAATGACATCAAGGTCATACTTATGCATTCAAAACCAAGTGATTCGAAGGTCTGGGGACTAAGTTATGGAATGGAAAGGTGTTAGGCACCCATTTTGCCATTTTTTATCACTCATGGGATATGTTGATCTTCTCCTTTTCTCCAAAGCGTGATGTGTGTATACATGTGTGTAATATAAATAACGGGAGAAGGGAATTATCTGACTCACGTCATGGAAAAGATGAAGTGGAATCATTCGTAGGAATGTACCTTAAAATAACATAAAGATACGATGTGAGTGTTCATTGAATCACGAGTCTCTATGGGGAAGCAAATGTGCATGTCGGCAAAGATATAAATATATAGGAGTTCAGGACTCACAAAATAGATGCAATAGGATTTAAAAACGAAAAGGAGGACTAGAATAAGGATTGGCCCGCGGCGCCTTCTTAGCCTAAGGGGCTTCAAAGTCCATGTAGTCTGAATATATCGTAGGGGTGGGGTTAAACTCATAAAGCCAAATTTAAGACTCCTCTTTGAGTGCTTTTGAGAAAATTGTGTTCAATTGTGAAAGTGAGAGAAAATAAGGAATTCTTACTTTTGGAATTTACAAATAAACCCTTTTTTTTGTCTTTATTGGTTTTTTATGAAAATAAGTTGTGTGAAATACTAATAATAAAAGTGAATATTATTCGATGTGAGATAATGAAATAAAACTAAAAGATATCACATTATGAGAATAAAGTAAATAATAACACTTAAAAAATAAACTAAAAAAGAGATGAGGGTGAACCTCTTAGAAGATTTTTGTTATTGAATTTGGGAGATATATAGGCTGATTTTTGTAGTCATATAAGAGTGGTATGATAGGATGAGGTAGGTGAATAAATGTGACAGGAAAGTGAGGTGGTAGAATGTTGAAATAGGTTTTCTTGATAATGATAATGCTCCAATTTCGAGCGAATGTTTACTGACTACTAAAAGGACCTCCTTAAGGAATGATGTCATGGTCTCTTTATACAGTATACTGTTAGGGTTAGGGGGTTCCGATCGGCATGGATCCTAGCCTACCTATCGGCATAGTTCCTTCCTTAATGGGCAAGGAAAGTACACCCTACCCATAGGGAGGGGGTCTAGGGTGCCTATAGGCATCCCAAAATGGACGTATTAAAAAAAATAGATATAAAATGCAACTAGTAAGTCTGAATCATGTACAACCACGACCATTCGAAAAGGAATTCATAGTCCTTAATGAATCCATTGAGCCACTCTTGGGTCTAAGAGTTGATCAAAATCAAACGGGTTTTGGAAGTTCCTGATGGTCTCTAGACATGTTTTTTTAGTAAAATGGGTCGTTTGCGCGAATCGTAAGGCCGATTGGTGCACGACATGAACCGTTGGAAAAGGGAATTTAGAGTCCTTTGATATTTTATTGATCTTTGCTTGGTTTGGAGAATTGACCAGAGTCAAATGGGGACCGAGAGTGTACAGTGGCCTTTAATGGATAAATCGTGCGAACTGTAAGGATAATTCATGAACATAATGAACCATTGGACATGGGATTAAAATCTCTTCAAGGTTTTATTGAGATTCTCTCAAGTCAAAGAGTTGGTTGGATTCAAACGGAACCCGAGAGCGCCCTCTAGTCTCCAGATCAATACTCAGAATTAAAGAGATCATTTGTGCGAACCGTGAGGCTGATTCTCGCATTACATGGACCATTGAAAAGGGAGTTCAGATCCCTTAAAGGTTTAATTGAGCTTTGCTCATTTAGGAGATTTTATCGGGGTCAAACGGGGCTCAAGAGTGATCGATGGCCTCTATATCAATACTCGGAGTAGAAAAGATCATTCGTGCAAACTGTGAGGCCGATTTACGCACGAAATAGACTGTTGGAAAAGGAATTTAGAGACCTTAAAGGTTTCATAGTGATTTTCTCTAGTTAGAGAGTTGATTGGGGTCAAACGAGGCTCGTGAGCACCGGTGGACTCCAGTTAGTACTCAGTGTATGACCTAGGGTTTATGGTGAGTGGAGTGTTAAGGACCTAAGGAGGTGCTTAAGGGGTTACCACGATGGGGTGTCTACACTGTGAATAATTATTAGACTCTGTTAACAATTGTATGTCCCGTTGTACTCTGGATAGGTTATGAAACAATGACTTAACATATTAGTATTTAAATAGTTAAATCTTTAACTTGTGAACATGGATGGATCCTATTATTTGCCAAATAGTCTTTTGAGTATAGTAACTAGTAAACATTGATAAGGATCTTAAGTTTAAATGTTACCATTATATAAAATACTTTACTGTGTTGAATTATGTTATTGTATTTAAGAAATGTAGCTAGTATTATTGCAGTGGGATGCAACCCATTGCGTTGACTAACCTTTCAGGTTAGGTTCAAGTTTTAGGATCGATTCGATCTTGGAAGAACATGTTGATGCTTTGGGGATTTACTTTTATTTGGGTATAGTTTCTTTTCCATTGTATTTTATATGAGTCAACTTTTGAATTTATGATTCATTTGTGGCTCCACGTTTATATTTGGTATTTTTGTAAGAAGATGCATGTATTGGGTTGAATTATTGGAGGATGTTATAGTCAGACACTATTATTGGAGTTTTGTCATATTGTTGTCTATCGCATCTTTTATTGTTGGAAAAGTTTTAAATTATCCCGTAGTCCTGTCACATGTTAAGAATGATATTTTAAATCATAGAAATCTGTATCTTTTAACATTTTTGGGCTTTATCAACCTTTATATTAAAATATATGGGTTATTACAAGGATGACAAACCTCTTTAAAGTTAGTCGAGTGACCAGAGTTTAATCGTTATGTAGGCAAGCTCCTTTTAAAAGTCTAAGAGCTAGTTTTGGTTGCTTGACAATAGACTCGTCGATAGGGGCTTCCCCTTACCAAGAACAACATACACCAACCTATAAAAAGTGTGGATTAATAACAATGCTACTGGTCGACTTATTTTTCTTTGCAGGATAAGCTTGTGCTTAATCTCAATTATCCTCTAAAATAATAGGTTTTGAGCTTCATGACATCCTTTCTCTTTGCCGGAGTGAGAAATTGGGGAGGTGGGGCAAATGGCAACATGAATGAGGGTAGTAATCTTCCTCCTTGGAATTATATTGTCTTCAAAATAAATGGGAATCACAATGGGGTTAAAGGTGATAGACAAAAAAATTGCTTATCTAGTTGTATTTTTGTCGTTGTTGCAAATTTTCTTTCCATCAAAATTCCCTTGAACCTACAAATAAACTAAAAATATGTATAGGGTAGGTAAGGGAGTATCAGTCCAACTCTAAGGATGAAACACAATATATATGAAGACATATGTAAATTCATTTGTATATTATATTTTTTATGATTTTTCTATTTTTTCTTTTTATATATATATTTTTTGTATTTTTTAAGGGATTATTAATTAACTAACTAACTATATACTAGTTTTTAAAGTACTAACTAAGATGTAAAAGCTAATTTAAGAAAAGTGAGATAAGAAAATTGTGCTAATAAGTAAACTAACTAAATTGGACTCATGAGGGCTTCAAAATTCACCACATGAATGGGAGATTTTCCCTCATTAATCATCATCCAAAAATAAAAGTAAAGAATTAAAAAGCATTCAAGTATTAAAGTAAGAGTAATTAAAGAGGAATAGATCAAACTATTGTAGCCTTGAATTGGAATTGAGTCTTCAATTATAATCCCAAAATTCTCTCAATTACAATCACTCACAAATGTATTTATTGATTCTAAAATAAAAACTACAAATAAAAAAGAAAAAAAACTATAATATATACAATGGATATAGAATGAATTCATAATGGACACTTAAATAATGAAAGAAATTTGTCAAAAATACAAATCCTATCATTATAAAATTGTACATTAGAACTCATCCAAGGTTATAAATTCTACATCATCACCTTATGTTGAGAAATTTGCCAAAAATGCAAATACTCACCATAAAGGAATGAATTAGAATTTACATTTAAGAGGGATGAATTCAACCACATCACTCTATTTTAAAATATTTGCTAAAATGTAAATACTCACTATAGAGGGATGGAGTAGAATTCATCTTAGAGATAAATTTCACCACACACCTCTATATTGAGATATTTGCTCAAAATGCAAATATTCTCTAAGAGGAGTGGAGAGAAATTTATCACTCGAGCTTTAAAAACTAATTTGGAGATATTCCCCTTCAATAGCACCAAATCTTCAATATATAGGGTTCACATAGAGGAGGGGCAAATTGACCATGGTAATTGTGCATGAGGGTTGTGAGTTATTTGGGTGAGGGTGATGAGAATGAGGTAGTTGGGGTTTTATTTGGAAAGGGAGACAAAAGTTAGTTGGGGGTAATTTAGGAAAAAGGGGATATGAGGTTTAAGACACATGTGGGTTTTTATTTCATTAGGCTTTTGTGTCTGGTCTTATTTGGGGTCTTATTTAGCAGATACAATTTTAGCTTGGGAGTTCAAATGGGAGACATGGGTTTAATGGGTTATTGGGTAAACTCACATTGGGTTTAAATGGCGGGTATTGGGTCTCGGGTTATGGGTTTGCTAAGACCGGGTCGCGACCTGAGTTGGGAGGCGAGGGAGTGCGATCTCATATGAAGGTTTACGGGTGGTGGGTACTGAGGTGGGTTTCAGGTTTCATGGTGGGTTGCTGATTTCGTGACTGGATATGGTAGGAGGTGGCATGTAGGTCTCGCCGGTGCCGGGGTAAGGTGAGTTGATTGAGTTGGTGTTAGGATGGTGAGTTAGTTTGTTTAAGGTTGTTTATATGATGTATAAGGTGGTGTGGTTATGGTGGGTTTTAATGGAAGAAAAGAGAGAAATGTGTGGATGGTGATGATGAGTGTGGGGTTAGAGCATGTGAGGGTGTATGGGGAGTAGTGATGGAGGTGAATAGAGTGTGAATGGTTATGGGGGTTTATGAGAAAGGAGAGAGAAAGGGTGTGGGTTTGTTGGAGAAGATGAAGTGGGTGTGGTTGTATGTGTGAGGGTGTAGAAAGTTAGGGTGAGGGTGAGGTGTAGGTGTAGGATAAGTGCAGAGATTTAATGTCTGTGTGTGTGTGTGCTTAGATTTGTAAAAACTAAAAAATAAAATATTGGAACCTAAAAAAAATCTAAGCCTAAAAAAAATAAAGACTATAAAAAACTAAATTCGTAAAAAAAATTACAAGTCTAAAATAATAAAAAAAAAATAATTCCCTAATCTAAAAATAAAAAAGCTTAAATTAAAATAAAAAGAAACAAATAAATTAAAAATCTATTAAACTAAATACTAAAGTCCTAAAAAATTCTAATAAAACTAGAAATTAAAATCCTAATAAAACTTATCTTAATAAAAATAAAAATAAAAACTAAAAATCAAAATAAAACAATACTAAATAAAAAGAAATAAAATATAAAAAAATATTGCAAATAAATCCTAAAAATCCTAAAAGTATAAAATCTAAAAAAATTAAATTAAATCTATTAAAATTAAATTCTTAATCTATAAAATAAAACTCAAATGATAAAATCAAAAACTACAGATAAAATAAATATAAAACCTAAAGTCCTAAAAATATAAAACATATTAAAACTAAAAAACAAACAACTAAAAACTAAAAACTAGTCCTAAAAATAATAAAATACAATAAAAATAAAGACTAAAGTTAAAAAAATCAAATCAAATCAAAAATAAATTCTAGAAAATTCTAAATAAATAAATAATAAAACATAAAAATAAAACGACTCAATAAAAATCTAAAAAAATCTAAAAAGCACAAATTAAACACACACGGGGCTCGGGTGAAGGTTTGGTCTAGGATAGGCTTGGGTTTGGCACGGGACTGGGGAATTAACTTCATAAATTGCACATTTGCCTTGAAATAAACGTTTAAACTCCGTAAACTGCGATCAAGCCTACATATAAGACCTAATTTATCGAGAATTAGCAATTAAAATACGCCTATTCGGGGCATAAAATGTACACTTTGGGTGCTTATCAAGAGGACAGATCTAAAGTATCAAAGGAATAAGATCCTATAAAAGCACTAGCACAAGAAGGGTTTTGGTTGGCATAACCCTATGGGATCTCAAGTTCCCTATCTACTGGCTGAGAAAAAATAACGCCATTAAAGAAGTGTACGAGAGAAGGAAGATAGTTGACCTTGGAGAATTGTAATCCCCAAATATTTATCTAATCACCCGAATTTTCTTGAGGGTAAAAAAGTTCACCTTGTCTAGTGAAAATTCTCTTTTTTTCTAAGTAATTGCACAATCAAGAACACAAATGCATTGTAACACATTCAGATGCAGTAAGTTAAGTCGATATCAAAAATCACTTTAGAGTAAGATAAACTGGGCCTTAAGAACAAATATGAACCTATTTCAAACCCCCTACTAGGGCATCCGGGCCCATAATATGGCTTATCACCCTTAATACTAGGCAAATGTTCCCAATTCTTTATTGTGAAATGTGCACTCTTTGTTGGAATCTAGTAAATTTATAACTAGGGATCTTTTTACCCTCATTTTCATTGGATAATACACATTCTCAAAGGTCAGGACCACATAAAAAAAAGGATCTCCAAAATCCCCAAACGAGTATCGTAAAGTTCATTCATGTTTTTTATGCTTTTGATAACCTTCTAGATGTCGAGAGCACATGGGGTAAGAACCATTTTAAAATACTCACAGAACTCCAAGAAAATGCAGTTCGGAGGGAAGTTAATCCCACCCACAACCATAAATTGAGAGAACATCTAGTGCCCCCTATTAACGTTATAATAATCTAAACTACATTTTAATTGTTATAGTGCTAGGAATATAACATTTCTTAAAGGATCAATGGTGTTGTCATTTATGACATACATCATGGTTTGTAGTAACTAAAGAAGAAATGAAGAAAATGTTTGATAGAAAACAAAAGGTGGAAGTTGAGAAGATAACTTAAAGATAATGGTAAGTCACACATAAGTCCATACTCTTGAAGCCACATACAAGAGCATTGAAAATTTAAGTCCAAATGATGGGATAATGAGGTTTAGTGGATTGGATCGAGTCCCAATGCAAATTTTATAATTAGTCACGCATTCTCAAGACGACGACTTGAAAAACAAGTGTCCTTTAAGCTTAGTTGGTTAGATAACCAATGTACCCCTCAGATAAGTAAGGTAAGAGACTAGTGTATCCTTAAATTCCAATAGGAGAAATGACTCTACACTTCTAAAAGAAATTTACCATTGTTCCCTAGACTAAAAGGTAATCGAACAATCAAGGTAAATCACGACCTCAACACACATACTTTCAAAGTTAGAGACTACTCCACGACCTCTATCAGTAATGATTTTTTTAGTGAAATTATGAGGGAAATAATACACCAGACATGAGCAACAAGCGTCTTTACCACTAACTTAATAAGTCATGTTTATCATATGGATAATGAAGATAATTACTTGCAAAAATCAAGGGGAATATAGAGCTGATCAATAAGAGATAAATATGGTAGTGATTGGAGTCCCAAGGACTCTATGTGTTCTTCCTATAAATGTAAACGTAGCCCCTCGGGCAATAAGACAATGTAATCACGAGTATTGAAACTCTATCAATAAAGAAGAAGAACCACTGTGAACGTAGGCACATTATCGAACCACGTATATCTTTTTATTGTGTGGTTGTGCATGATATTTATATTTTAGTGGTTGGTTTGTATTTGATATTGAATAATTTAATTTTATGACTTACATATAACAAACTATGGCACTTGGTGACGATAAATCACAAAAGGTATACTTTAATTTTTTTGAAAAATATTTGCATTTTAATTTAATAACCAAAGTGAATGATATGCTATCTAGATATTTTACCTTTATTTTAAACATATGATCATATTAACTAGAATGTGAAGAACAAAGTTCAAGATCTTTAATGTGGAAAATATTTTTGAAGACCTCTTAGACCTGGCTCAAAGGGTGTTTTAGAAATTGGAATAAGACAATAAAATGACACCTCGAGAACATGAGTAGATTACATTCTTACAACCCGATAATGCCTCATGCAAAGAAAATACCACTACTACCTGCTCTAAATCGTGTTTTAGGAAACTAGCCTTATGTGGCTTAAGATTATGTGATGCATATAATATGAGTTTATCCCCTACATTAGCAAACGTCCAAATCCATGTAGTGAAACAATCGTATATACCAAACATTCCACCTCACTCTTGGGCAAAGCCAAGACCAGTCTTGAAGTTAACTTGAACTTCATCTCCTCCGAAGTTGTCGAACATTTAACATCTCACATAAAAGGAATGACCCTTTTTGTCAACTCTATCAAATAACATGTTATCTCCGAGGTCTTTCGAATAGACCTCCAATAATTCCTAGACCTCCCCTAAAAAAATATGGACCTCAGTCGCACCGTGGGTTGTTCCCAATTTAATACAGCTTATACCTTTTCAAGTAAAAAAAGTCCCTTCCAAGAAAATATGAGTCCCAGAAAGTTCTCATATTTCTGTCAAACTCGCATTTCTCAAATGTATCATACAACTAGTAGTAAAGAATAAATCTCAATATCAGAATAAGGATGCTGAAAAAGTGATCCAGTTTTGCCCAAATAACTTGATTCATCAAATCCATTAAAATTGTTAGAGCATTCATCAAACAAAATTGTGTCACACGAAACTTATATGACCCATATTTGTAAGAAAATAATTATTAGCTACATATTTCTCTCTCATTCACAACTAATGATACTCGTATCTCAAATTAATCTTAGAGAAGTACATTACACCCCTCAATTGATTGAACAAATGGTCTATCCTCACTAATAAGTACTTATTCAGGAGGATCACACTGTGCATCTCCTGATAATCAATATACAACCTATGTGAACCATGCTTATTTTTTTCAAATGACACTATAGCTACCCATAAATGGTGTTGAATCTATTACTTTAACTCGTGCATCCTTAGTGAAACCATGGAATACAAAAACTTATCAATTAGCATAATACTCTGACCCAAATATATCGAAAATTTATTATCCCAACTCAGTTAAGTTTAGGATATCATAGAGCGCGCCTAGAAACTCCTGCACTTTTGGAATAATGTCTAGTGATATAGTAGATTCCAACGTACACTCTTTTGTGAAGTATATATGGGTGCTTGACCATCCCTTGGGTCAATTCATGACTAGTAAATACATTTTCATATGGGAATAACAAATACCACCCACTCTCCAAAATAGTCCACATGTGTTCGCCTTTTAACCATGTAGTCCATACACAGTATGACAATATAAGTTGACATGTTCATCACTAACAAATTTGCCACACGCCTCAACTAACATAAATTAAAACCCACAATCTTACAAATATGGATAGCGCGCTTTGTGCGAACGATAAAAGTAGATTAAGTAAAATTAATTTACAATTTTAATCGTACTGTTGGAACGAGGACCCCAATTTGAAAATACATATTATTACACAAAGTAATTTCCTTTTAATAGATATCCGGAAGCGTTGATGGTTCAATTAAAAAACAAATTTTAATTTCTTTTCAAATTAAAATTAAACAACGTGAAATTAAATTAAAACACACACACAAATTTAATTTCACTTAAACACAATTAATTCAACCCAAGTCCTAGAAATTTGCCTAAGTCATATTTTCAATATTTCCAAATTAGGCCAAACCAAATTTTATCAAATTAAATTAAATGACTTGAATTAAATTAACATAAACATTACCCAAATTAATTGTGTAGCAACAAATTAAACATGTAGTGATTTAAACCAATTTTATCTTTTTACCTAAGCATGTGGTCTAGGTGAGTTTTGCAAAAGATAAAATAAATAATTAATCCACTACGCCGCGATGTACGAGGAAAAACCCACAACGGAAAAAAACCTCGGACGACCCTAGCCTCAAATCCAATAAGTAAGATTTTATAAATACAAGACAGTAATACTTACAACACTCGACTTCACTCCGTCCAAGCCCTGATGCTTCTTCTTGTATACACCTCTTCCTAGCGAATAACCACGGAGCTCCACCGCGATCTCGAAATCCACCGATCGAACTTTTTTCTGGTCACCGTCACCCAAATAAGGAACCTTTCTCCAAGTGGGTACGTAAAATCAAACTTCTTCTTCTTTGTGGGATTTAGAAGCAAACCCAAACTTCTCTTCGAACGGTAGAGAAAAAAACTGGTGCTAAACTCCAAGCAAAGTATATATATATATATATATGAACTTGGATAAACAAACTTTGGGTGTAAATAAAGTGTTTTAAGGATTTTCTTGAAAGAAATAACACTTTAAACAACGAACTTTTCTTTGGAAAGATGAACACTCAAAAACTCTCTCTATGAGTTGTAATAGTATGAAAAGTTAAGTTAGAAAACTTGGTTCCCGCACTTAGTTATTCAGGTAAAAAGTTAGTGGGAAAAGAAGTGGGAAAGTTGGAAAACTGCTTAAAACTGCCAAAATAACTGTTCTTGCCAAAACTCGTTCGAACGAGATTTTCGTTCGAACGAAGTCTCATTAGAATGAGCCTTCTAACGAAGTTTTAGTTTGAACTCGTTAGAAATTTCGTTTGATATCTCGTTCAAACATTATTCTCGTTCGAATGACACTTCGAACGACATTCCAGTGGCAAATGTGGGAACTCGTTAGCAAACTCGTTCGAACAACATTCTCGTTTGAACGACAAACTCGTTCGAACGACAATATCGAATGAAAAAATAGAAAGTATCAATATTCTATTTTTAGCCCAGAAACTTTAGTTTAAAGTTTTAATGAAACTTTCGAAAAATAAACAACAGTTTAAATAAAGTACACCCATATAAGTATTGATCCAAGCTCCCATATATATATATATATTAAAATGCATTCATACCTTAGGAGCAATGGAACTATATTGATGACATAGAAACGAGGCACTACAAACATGGCATTTGATGAAGCTTTATGAACTTGGCCGCTACGTCTTCAACTTTAGCATGTCAAAGGCTTGAAGGATGGTCAATAACTCTATCATATGACTCAAATGTTTTTGTCCAGAATTGAGCCAAAACAACAAAGGACTCAAATGGAAATTTTTGTCCTTACAAATCTCTCCCTTTGGCTATTTCGGGACAAAAACTAACAAAAATCCTAAAGCACCGTCAAGCTCTACTAGACTCATAAAGAAGTCCCACCCAAAATAAAAATACAATGCTTGACTCAAACAACCCAAGGATCAATATCTTTACCTCATGATGAACGTTGCCTTTAAGAAGAATTCCTGCACACTTAAGCAAACTATCAAATGCATAGGGAATATCAAAATATTAAATGCAATTAAAATAAGTACTCCCCCTAAATTAATTCTCCCTTTTACAAAAAAAATGACCTACTTAGAAAGACATCTCCCCCTAAGATAAATCTCCCCAAACTAAGATACGATTGTAATAGGATTAGATACCATTTCTCCCCCTATCATTCTGCCCCTTTTTGTTCATGAATAGACAAAGGCTAAAGGATCAAAACATTAACTTATCTTCCCCAATTAAAGCAAATACACCCCTTAAACTAAATAAGGGATAAATAGAATAGGATAACAAGCTAAACATGCATTAGTGCATAAAGTGATGAGAACATTAAAGCACATAGGCAACAAAATCATAACTAATCCACACAAATGAATACCAACTATGATGCGAAAATAAATGATACCAAATTGACAAATAAGATTCTAAGCATCTGATATCAGACAAACTACGCAACAAACAAGGTATCAATTATTAATTGAAGCATAAATGGACAAGCTAAACATGGCAAAGACTTAAACAAAATACCATATATATGTATACATAATAGATACAAGCTAAGCATAAGTACACACATATAGATATAAACACCAAAATGACACAAACTAAATAACATAAGTTTTCCACACTCTTATAGCATAAATGTGTCATATGAAAACGGAAGTGTTGGGGTGTGAACAAGATACCAATGAATTAAAACCCAATCACTTAAACATTTTTACGTAGTTCGCATTTGATTGCAAAACTTTATCAACTAGAATTTAGCCTTTATATGACAGGATAAAGTGAACTAATGAACAAACAAACACAATGCATACAAGCCTAGCATGTGGATGATTTTACAAACCAATAGAGTCATGACATTGAAAGTGCAACTAGGATAAACGTACATTGTGCAAACCATTGATATGTAATACCCCGTAATTTTAATGATTTTTATTTATTGGGTTAATTGAATTAAATGCGAATTAATTTAGAAATTAACCCGAAAATAAATACTAGCGAGATGTGAGTTGGTATTTGATTATGATGTTAAAATAAAATACTACTGAGAATATATGGTGATATATGAGTATTGAAAATGTTAAAATTGTCACGAGGCAGAAATATGACAATTTGGGAAATTTAGTTGGGACGCATGTGTCAGTCGCGTCAGCAATTAATTTAATTTGATTAAAAAGTAAACTATATTTTTATCAACTAAATGGTCATTTTGAGTGCGCCAACGTGTCCAAAAGGGTTGAAATAGTCAGAAAACACTAGCCGGGAGTTTAGTTTGGGTCCCGGGGCACTTTTAGGCCAAATCGGCAATCCAGAAGGGTATTATGATAATTTTAAAAATAGAGAAATTAAAACCCACGAAATTTAGAGTTAAATTAGATATTATTAGGAAGCCACTAAGTCCATTAACATCCAAAAACAAAAGAGTTGGCTACAGGTGTTTTTGAGAGAAGTTAGATAGAGGTTAAGAGAGGTTCCAAACCAAACCATCTCCAATCACCATCATTTTGGAAGGAATTTCAACCAGAAAGAGGAGAGAATCACCCGATAATCACCGACAACAAATATGAAGGACAAACCTAAGGAAAGTGATTTGATGTTATTAATTGCAATGAATAATTCCTCCATGTTTAGTGTAGAAAACCTTATATGCTTTGAAAGTTTTGATGAAAACCTAATGGGATTGTTGTAGAAACTCTAAATTTTGGTTAGGGATTGCATGTAGAATAATTATGGATGAAATTGGTACCCAAAACTTAACTTTGATGATTTTAAAAACGGATTAATTATGAGTGTGTAGGTGCAATAAAATTCTGGGTTCATGTTCACAGGGTTTGGGGCAAGATTTGGGAATTTATGGCGATTACATCTTAATAAATAAGATTTGACCCCAAAAATATGTTAAGGAATGACTTAGGGTCACCTAGAGTAGTTTATCAACACAAAAACATAGTTAATATGAACTTAGGATGGATTTGGAGAAAGGAATTTGGTGAAAAAATGAAGTTGGGAAAATTCTAAGCGTTTTCCGCCATCTCGTTAGAAGACCAACCCAGGTCGTTCGAATGACCTCGTTCGAACGAGCTTCTAACGAGATGACAGTACCCCTTCTAACGAGTTGGTAGTTCATTCGAAGCCATTCGTTCGAACGACACTCGTTCGAACGACCTCGTTCGAACGAGATTTCAATGACTTCTAACGAGTTCACATAATGGTCTTTTTAGGTTTCGAACTTCCCTAAACTTATTTATTTGAGTGTCATTCTCCCCTTGTTGATTAGTGGGTATAGTTGTGAGATTGGAGTATGTTGAGGATTAAAATATAGAATTATATAATAAACTGGGTGACTTCTAGGAATTAGGATATAAGTAATTGAAACTGCGACGTGAGAAGAGATGATAATCTATAATGTACATTTTTTGGAAACTTGTAAGTGTACTACATTAATGACGGTATAGGAATGTAAAATTATACCTTTAATAATATTATAAGATATCTAATATGTGTGAATGCTTAGTATATGTGGTTATCTGTGTATAACATACCTACCGTACCTGCTATCACGGGAGGTCGACGTTCGATCAGGGCCATCTAATCTTTGTGTGCCTACGGGGGTATTTAGATTGGTACCTCGAGGACATAGGTCAGAGAATGACTTATTGGGGAGTTAATAAGTCTGCTGATCATGGGAGCGTAGGTATGTGCGTGACCCATGTGATGTGAACTATGTTCGCCTCCAGTATGTGTGAATGTTACTTATCAAAACGATTCCTGAGAGATTCGGAATACGTGGTCCTTATGTACGTGATGTATCGAGATTTGATAGCAGAGTATGTGTGCACCGCAGCTTAGTCTAGGGGTGCCATTATTGTATATTTGTGATAAGATTTATATACTGATAATCGAGATGAATTGTTTATTAAAGTGTAAGTGTGAATAATTGTAAAATTTTTAATAGAGTTAAAGATGGAGAAATTCTTATAATTTATTATAACTATTTCTGAGTAATAATGGTAAGACTTCCTGTTTATATTAAGATGTTGGGAATCAAACTTTGAATTGTAAAGTAATGTCAGATTTCGAATTGTACTAGTTAGATAGTAGAATAACTAGAACGGGTACGGGTACGATAGGTGTGCACATTTAGTTGAGAGGTGAGGAACTCATGTGAGTGCACGCACTATCATGTATTTTGTATTCACTGTTTGATGATATTAAACACTTACTATATTTTAAACTGTTTTCACAATCGGGCTCTGACCCATTTTCTTTAAATTCTATTTTCTTGTAAAAACCTTTTAGGTGCCCAGCCATAAGGACACCAAGCGTAGGAGTTCCATTCCAGTGACGTGTTGTATCTGCTGTGGAAGTTACAGGACCTCGATAATAGACGCCTCCACTTTCTACCTTGACTCTATTTCAGATTTATTCATCTGTAGGGCATGTCGCCCCTTTTTATTAGAGACAGCTTATTTATTCAGTTTTATTTCAGTTTTGAATTTAATTAATTAGCTATTCAGACTTTGTATTTGGTTGTATTCAGTATTCAGATTATTTAGGGGAGTATTCCTCCAGATTCATTATTATTCAATTGTTATTCTATTATGACTGTGTTGTGGTTGTGATATTAGTATTTCATAATTTAAATGGACTGTATGTTAATTGGACTTAATTAAAATTGACAATTCACTTTTTAAATATTAGGTGGCTAGAAATTGTTAAAACGTTTTTCGAAAGTGATGCTAAGAACTGAACCAACTTGACATTTTGTATTCATTTGAATAAAGGAGAAGCTACCCGGTATTTAATTAGTCGGGGTGTCACAGGTGGTATCAGAGCATTAGGTTCTAGTGTCCTTAGGATTTGTTCGGCTTATTATGTTTTCGCTAAGCGTTCTTTGATGTAGAGCCCTATATTATAGGATTGTTGTACTCTATTGTGTATGTTTTGCTCTTCAGCTATTTTGAGATAATAACTGCGAACTTAAAAGACTTTACTCTCATTTCAGATTCCTCCACGACGTGCACAGTGAGTTCCCAGGGATGCTCAGCCCGAGCCACAGCCTGCACCAGTTCAAGGATCCATGAATGCCGTAGGGTTGCCGCTATTGTAGCCCAAGCAGTAAATGCCGCCCTAGCAGTTGTGCAGCAGGCACCACCCCAGGCGCCGGTAGTAGTGCCAATACAGGCTCATGCATTCCCGTCTACTTAGGAATGTGTTCCTGATTCTTTTCAGAAAGCACACCCTCCGGAGTTTGCAGGTAGCTCCGATGTCGTTGTGTTCAGTTAGTGGAAAAGGATATCTAAAGGCACTTGAGGATGTACGAGTGTACGGATGTACAGAGACAGATACTAGCTACTTTTAAGCTGGTAGGGTCAGCATTACAGTGATGGGAGTCCATTACCACCGCGGAGGAGAGATATGTTCTTTCTATTCAGGAGTTCTGGGTGCGGTTTGACCGCAAGTATTTTCCCTCAACCGTTCACATCGAGATGAGGAGGAAGTTGATGAACCTCAGGCAGAAGGGGAAGACAGTGGCTGAGTATGAGGCCGAATTCACAAATCTCTTGAACATCGTCCCCGATGAGATTTCAACAGAGGAGAAAAAGATACAGAAGTTCATGGATGGGTTGACTTGGAGGATCCGTCAGCACTTACTGGGAAATCTCTCATTGGCCACTTATTCTGATGTGGTTAACGCAACACTGTTTCACTGCCAGGACCACCTCTTTCACTTGACTGAGAGTAAGCGATCAGAAGAGTCCAGTCATCAGGGTAGGACAGGGGGGAATGGTGACAACGGGGCACAATCAGTTCAGGGTTAGAACAGGCAGGGTGATCAGAGTTCCCAGTAGGGGGATTCTAAGAGATTTTGATTTGGCGGTTTTAAAAATGGTCAGGGAGGTTTTCGTCATAGCCAGTAGGGTCAGCACGGCCATCAGGGTTAGCAGGGACAGCATGGCCAACAACAGTAGTTTCATCAGGGCCAGCACGGCTAGAGGAGGAATGGCAATGACCACTAGGGCCGTGGGCAACAGGGTCAGAGAGGGGGAAATTTTTTGGGGAAATGTTTTACTTGTGGAAATATTGGCCACAAACGCCAGGAGTATCCTGATAGGGACAGAGCCCTACAGCAGCAGCAGTAGGGTGCTCAACTTGATCCCCATAGGCCTATGATTCCCGTCGCCCTCCCAGCACCACCGCAGATGCCAGCTTTGCCACTTATCCTAGCAGTCCCAGTCCAGCAGGGACAGCTTCAGTACGGGCGAGTTTATTAGCTCCAACAAGAAGCAGTCCCACGGATTCCTCCTGCTATTGAGGGTATGTTCTCTATTCAGGGGACTATGGGGCGTATTTTATTTGATACGGGGGCCACACACTGTTTCATAGCCACGAGATTTGCACGCACTATGGGGTTGTTAGACACTACAAAGAGGACGATTACTTACGTAGATTCACCGTTGAATAGGGGTTCTGTGATTTCTCTTATTTGTAGAGGTGTGGGTATAGAGATTGGGAGTTTTACTTTACCTACCGATATGTTGGTGTAATACCCCGTAATTTTAATGACTTTTAAAATGGGTTATATTTTAAATTAATGGATTAATTGGATTTTATTATTAATTAATTCATTTGGGTTTATCCGAATTGTGGATATTAAAATGAATGATTCTGAATATTACTTAAATATATTTAGGTAATATATGAATGTGATGTTATTGATATTTCCGTGAATTGTTAATTCCATAATTTGAATTTTTAGTCAGACGCAGTATGGGACGCGTAGGGACTAATTTGTTAAATTAAAAAGGGAACTTATTTTTACATCAACCTTATAGTCGTTTCGACTGCGTCATTGCATCCGAAAGGGTTGAAATAGTCAGGAAAGTCTATTTGGATGTTGGTTTTGAGTCTCGGGTCATTTGGAAATGAAAAGACAACCCAAAAGGGTATTTTGGTTATTTTTACAAGGGGGGTGAATAGTGATTTCAGGTTTTGTTTCATTATAAATATTTGGAGATTAGTGTACGTAGGTTCATTTCATATCTTCTACACAAAATTGAGAAGTCATCTTCCTAGAGAGAGTGAAGGGTTGCTTGGGAGAAGAGAAGCTTGGAAAGGAGGAAGACCAAAGGTCACCACCACCAACCACCACCGAAAGTTGGCCGGAGAAAGGGAGAACCACTTGTGTTATTTAACTCCAAAGGATCAGATCTTCATTAGAGGCAAGTGTTTGATATTTGCAATCTAAGTTTGTATATTGTCCATGTTAGAATAGTTATAAAAATATGAGATTTTTCATGTTTGGAAGATGAAAAGATAAAGTTGTTAATGGATTTCTAGATAATGAAAATATATAGGAATCAAACTCATGTTGTAGGTAGATAGTAATCCACGAAATAATCATAAATCTGTTGAAGAAATTCTGATTGTTGTTCCTTTTTAATGTTGGTTCTTATCCCAAACCTTTTGTAGATCTTTGATGATTATTAATTGGATATTATGGGACTTAGGGAAGATCAGTAAGCTCTAGATGAGAATCAAATTAATGTGATTGGGATTTAATTGATTAGAATGATGATAATTAAATTGAAAGAAATTTTGGTTGCAAGATTAATGTGTTGGATTCTAATTTGTATGCATGAGGATCAAGGATAGGTTCAGTAGAGGAGATTTAATATAACACCTGGGTAGCGTTAGGGTTACAATTTGAACATCAAGGACTGAGTTTAAGCTCATTAATGATTGCGCAAGGACTGAGTGTAGTACAAGCGCTTAGTGGTATGGCTCCTGGATAGAGATGGGAGTTCAAAACACATTTGGTTGAAAGAGGGGATGAGGTTATCCCGATCGCGTATTTGAAGTTGACGGATCTCCACGACCGATAAAGTTAAGTAGTAGTGTATTGGAGGGATTCCTTGTATGGATTTCGCTTTGCGAGATGCTTCGCGCATGAACCTTAACGACATCGGGAGTGGAGAGATGTTATAGGATGCGAGGATGTTGATTTTGTTGATAAGTCATATAGTGTGAATGAAACACTATAGACTATGAGCCATCTGATGATGGTATTCAATCCTAGTTGATAGAAGATGTGTTTATAAGAGATTTGAAACTATCTGTTATAACCCTAATTAAGGGAGACTTTAATTCGTAGTAATTCGGGAGATAAGTTGATATGGACCAGTAGGATATTAGTAATTTCTTACTGAATAAAATGTTGAGGAAAAACCTATTTGAACCTTGAGTAATGAATGAGACTCTAGAATGATTAAATTAAGAAGTAAAGTCATAATATTTTAATACGTAGGATTTGAGAGATATAATGCTACGTATGGGAATTATCTTATGGTAGCGTGATTACCTTATTGATATTATATATAGGTAGATGATAATGCCTATCTAATTGATTGATGATTTATGTGTATGACATACCTAGATTACTTGCTATCGACGGGAGGTTTGCGTGTGAGGGCAGTCATATCCTGATGAATCCATGGGATCTTTGATTTGTCGCTCGAGAACATAGGTCTATAAAAGACTTATCGGGGAGTTGAGAAGTCCGCTGACTGTGGGTATGTTGGTATGTGCGTGACCTATGGATACGAGAACTATGTTCGCCTCCAATTTGTGTGTTGTTATTTGTGGTTCAAGGAATCCTTACCGAACCTTTAGTCCCCTATTCGGCGACCAGCGATATTGGGACGTGATAGCAGAGTAATGCATTGCACCGTAGCTGTGACTCGGGGTGCCGTATTATATATGTATATATATATATATAATGAATTGTATGAATGTATATAGTAGTTAAATCTATCTACGGTGATAATTGTAGATAACGGTGAATAGAGAAAGAGAATGGAATTAAGTTAATGAATGTTTATTCTTATAGAATTGAAAAGCTTAATTCATATTAATGAGAAATGATTCATGTTAATGAGAAACGTATATGAATAATTATATGACGTATGGTATGGGACATACGGGGTTATGATATGGGACGGAATCATAATATGGAAACTAGTGAAGAGGATCCATTAACTAGGAGGTTAATAGGAAACGTTGAGTGTGCACTCTAGTTGAGAGGTGAGAATAGCAAGTGAGAGTTTGATACTAACATGTACATAATAAATGCTTTATTGCACTTGTTAAATACTTGCTGTTTTAAAAATCATTTTCACATCGGGCTCTGACCCGTTTCCTTACATATTTTCTTTTCTATTGTATCTTCTATACCAGGTGTCTAGCAGCAGAGACGCCAACCTTAGTTGATTTTGATGAGCTATGGAGATATGGAGTATTACTTAGACGCTTATCTTCAATTGATTCACAGTGTTCTCTTAGTTAGGGCATGTCGCCCAAAGGATCCAGTTATCTCTTTTCTATCGGGGTCAAATACTCTTGGAGTCGTGTTGTTTTAATACATTTACTATTGATGGATTACTGTATTGAATTATTACTTGGGAATGTTTATTCCAAATTCATTTAAATTCTTTTGTGTTATCTATTTGGTTATCATTGTTGTAGAATAAAATGTGTTGTGTTATTCTTAAACTAAAAATGGATTTTGTTGAATTAAAATTTGGAAAGTTTTTAACACCAGCTTATTTGGGTATTGGGTGAGTTGTAAATGTTTTCGACAATGATGCTAAGATTGAGCCAACTGTATATTCTATTTTAATTTGGTATGGGACTGGCCACCAGATATTTAATTAGGCGGGGTGTTACAGTTAGTATTAGAGATGATTGAGTACAATGCGATTGTTGGTATGGATTGGCTAGTTACGTACCGAGCCATGATTGATTATTTCAGCATGAGTATTATTTTTTCCATTCTCGGGCAAGAGATGTTCTTAGTGGCGATGCCTCGTTCTGAGGGAGGATTGTCCACACACTTGTATTATATAGAGGAGGAGACCTCTAAGGAAGTGGTAATACCACTCGATTCGATTCCCGTTATTAGTGAGTTCGCTGATGTATTTCAGGATATACCTGGATTCTAGTAGAGAGATAGATTTTGTTATCGATTTGACGCCAGGCACTCGGCCAATTGCCCGCGCACCTTACCGTATGGCTCCAGCGGAGATGATAGAGCTAAGGGATCGGATAGAGCAGTTGTTGGGTCAGGGGTTTATCCGTATGAGCACTTCGTCGTGGGGTGCCCTTGTGTTGTTCGTAAAGAATAGGGATGGATCATTGAGGTTGTGTGTAGATTATCGGGAGTTGAATAAAGTCACGATACGGAATAAGTATCCGTTGCCCCGAATCGATGAGTTATTCGACCAGTTGAGGGGAACTTCCTTATTCTCAAAGATTGCATTGCAATCGGGATAGCATCAGTTGCGTATCAGGGAACAGGATGTCTCGAAGACTGCCTTCTTGACGAGATATGGTTCCTATGAGTTTCGGGTTATGCCTTTTGGCTTAACCAATGCCCCAGCCGTGTTTATGGATTTAATGAATAGGGTGTGCAGAGAGTTCCTAGACCAGTTCGTTATTGTCTTTATTGATGACATTCTAGTTTACTCCCAGACAGAGAAGGAACACGCCGATCACTTGAGCCAGGTTTTGCAGACGCTGCGTCAAAACGAGTTATATGCAAAATATGAAAAGTGTGGGTTTTGGCTGAAAGAAGTTCAGTTTTTAGGGCACATCATCTCAAACCGGGGGATATCGATTGATCCGGGGAAAGTATCAGCGATGAGGGAGTGGGGACAGTCCACGACACCGACTGAGATTCGTAGTTTCTTGGGCTTAGCAGGATACTACAGGAGGTTCATTCGAGGTTTCTCCAAGATAGCGGGTCCTTTGACACATCTGACTCGCAAAGGTGTGCCATTCATCTTGAGCGATGCCTGTCAGTTAGCATTCGATGAGTTGAAGGACAAGTTGACCTCAGCGCCTGTATTAGCATTTCCCAGATCGGGAGTTGAGTATCTAGTCTACACCGATGCATCCCTACAAGGACTTGGAGGTGTACTACAACAAGAGAGTCATGCTATAGTGTATTCTTCCCGTAAGCTTAAGCCTCAAGATAATAATTACCCCACCCACGACTTGGAGTTAGCGCCAGTTGTATTTGCTCTTCGAATTTGGAGACACTATCTCCTGGGGGAGAAATTTTGGTTGTTCACAGACCACAAGTCTCTACAGTACCTCTTCACACAGATGGAACTTAATATGCGTCAACGTCAGTGGCTTGAGTTCATGAAGGATTATCAGATCGATATTTATTATCACCCAGGGAAGGATAACATATTAGCAGACGCATTGAGCCGAAGTCTAGTAGGTGAGGTGGTCGGAGTGTGGAGAGCAAAGTGGAAGGAGTTGGGACACCAGGATGCAGTGGCCCGATAATTCATATCTGTGATGATTGTTACGCCTCAAATTATTGTGAGAGTGATACGGGCCCACGCAAAAGACTCGTTCTTTCAGGAGCAGATAGTTCGATTACTAGCAGAGGGAGCCGAGTCCTATATCGTCAGTTCAGATGGGGGCTTACGCTTCAATGGGAAACTAGTCGTTCCGGATGGGGAAGACTTATGACACGAGGTAATATCAGAGTCGCACGGTTCGCGATTCGCAGTACATCCTGGCGGGGATAAGATGTACCAGGATATGAGGCGACAGTACTGGTGGAGTGTGATGAAAAGAGATATTGTCGAGTTCGTTTCTAAATGTGCCACTTATCAACTGGTAAAGGTGGACCATCAGAGACCAGCAGGACTTCTACAGCCATTAGATGTTCCTATGTGGAAATGGGAAAGCATTTCCATGGACTTTATCACTGGGTTACCTACCTCGCAGAGGGGTCATGATTCCATATGGGTAATCATGGATCGGTTGACCAAAGTTGCTCATTTTCTTCCAACACGGACAGATTACACTACGGGATAGTATGCCCAAATTTTCATAGCGGAAATAGTGAGACTTCATGGGTTGCCTCTCAATATCGTGTCTGACCGAGACAAGATATTTGTTTCACGATTTTGGGAGAGTTTCCAGGAGGCCATGGGTACGGAGTTGCGGCTGAGTAAGGCGTATCACCCGTAGACATATGGGCAAACCGAGAGGACGAATCAATTTTTGGAGGATATGTTGCGTATGTGCATCCTAGACGTTGGAGGTGGTTGGGAGCAGTACCTTCCACTGGTGGAGTTTTCTTATAATAACTCCTACCAGGTCACCATTGGCATGGCTCCATTCGAGGCGTTGTATGGGAGACCTTGTCGTTCCCCAGCATGTTGGTTAGAGGTGGGGGACAGCAAACTCCTTGGGCTGGAGTTGATTTAGGATACTTCGACAAGGATAGAGATGATACGGAGCCGTATTCGGGTAGCTCAGGACCGACAAAAGAGCTATGTTGATGCCAAGAGGTTCTTCAGAGAGTTCAAGGTGGGGGACCAGGTGTTACTCAGAGTATCTCCGATGAAGGGGATTATGCATTTTGGGAAGAAGGGGAAACTGGCACCAAGATATGTGGGGCCATTTCCTATCAACGAGCGGATTGGACCAATAGCGTATAGACTTGGGTTACCGGAGCACTTGCATAGGATTCATGACGTGTTACATATTTTCTCGCTAAGGAGACATCTTAGGGACGATTTGGCCCATACTCACATTGCTTTAGAGGACATTGAACTTTATCCTGATAGTTCCTACGAGGAATGGCCGATCATCATTCTGGACCACAGCGAGAGGAAACTGAGGTTGAAGATAGTACCATTAGCACGTATTCAGTGGCGGCATCATAATGCCGAGGAGTCCACATGGGAGCGCGAGGATGAGATGCAGGAGCGCTATCCAGAGTTATTTGTACCAGGTATGCTTTAGTTCTGACTTTCGGGACGGAATTCTATTATTAGGGGGGGAGTATGTAATACCACGTAATTTTAATGATTTTTATTTATTGGGTTAATTGAATTAAATGAGAATTAATTTGGAAATTAACCCGGAAATAAATACTAGCGATATATGAGTTGGTATTTGATTATGATGTTAAAATAAAATACTACTGAGAATATATGGTAATATATGAGTATTGAAAATGTTAAAATTGTCACGAGGCAGAAATATGATAATTTGGGAAATTTAGTTGGGACGCGTGTGTCCATCGCGTCAGGAATGAATTTAATTTGATTAAAAAGTAAATTATATTTTTATCAACCGAATGGTCATTTTGAGTGCACCAACGTGTTCGGAAGGGTTGAAATAGTCAGAAAACACTAGCCAGGAGTTTAGTTTGGGTCCCAAGGCACTTTTAGGCCAAACCGGCGACCCAGAAGGGTATTTTGGTCATTTTAAAAATAGAGGAATTAAAACCCACGAATTTTAGAGTTAAATTAGATATTATTAGGAGGCCACTAAGGCCATTACCAGCCAAAAATAAAAGAGTGGGCTACGGGAGTTTTTGAGAGAAGTTAGAGAGAGGTTAAGAGAGGTTTCAAACCAAACCATCTCCCATCACCATCATTTTGGAAGGAATTACATTCAGAAAGAGGAGAGAATCACCCGATAATCACTGACAACAAATCTGAAGAACAAACCTAAGGCAAGTGATTTGATGTTATTAATTGCAATGAATATTTCCTCCATGTTTAGTTTAGAAAACCTTATATGCTTTGAAAGTTTTGATGAAAACCTAATGGGATTATTGTAGAAACTCTAAACTTTGGTTAGGGATTGCATGTAGAATAATTATGGACGAAATTGCTACCCAAAACTTAACTTTGATGATTTTAAAAACGGATTAGTGATGAATATTTAGGTGCAATAAAATTATGGGTTCATGTTCATAGGGCTTGAGGCAAGATTTGGGAATTTATGATGATTACATGTTAATAAATAAGATTTGACCCCAAAAATATGTTAAGGAATGACTTAGGGTGGCCTAGAGTAGTTTATCAACAAAAAACATAGTTAATATGAACTTAGGATGGATTTGGAGAAAGGAATTTGGTGAAAAAACGAAGTTGGGAAAATTCTGGGCGTTTTCTGCCATCTCGTTAGAAGACCAACCCAGGTCCTTTGAACGACCTCGTTCGAAAGAGCTTCTAACGAGATGACAGTACCCCTTCTAACGAGTTGGTAGTTCGTTCTAAGCCATTCGTTCGGACGACACTCGTTCGAACGACCTCGTTCGAACGAGATTTCAGTGACTTCTAACGAGTTCACAAAATGGTCTTTTTAGGCCCGATTTTAGTTTCGAACTTCCCTTAAACTTATTTATTTGAGTGTTATTCTCCCCTTGTTGATTAGTGGGTATAGTTGTGAGATTGGAGTATGTTTAGGATTAAAATTTAGAATTATATAATAAATCGGGTGACTTCTAGGGATTAGGATATAAGTAATTGAAACTACGACGTGAGAAGAGATGATAATCTATAATGTACATTTTTCGAAAACTTGTAAGTGTACTACATTAATGACGGTATAAGAATGTAAAATTATACCTCTAATAATATTATAAGATATCTAAGATATGTGAATGCTTAGTATATGTGGTTATCTGTGTATAACATACCTACCATACTTGCTATCACCGGAGGTCGGCGTTCGATCAGGGCCATCTAATCTTCGTGTGCCTCCGGGGGGATTTAGATTAGTACCTCAAGGACATAGGTCAGAGAATAACTTATTGGGGAGTTAATAAGTCTGTTGATCATGGGAGCGTAGGTATGTACGTGACCCATGTGATGTGAACTATGTTCTCCTCCAGTATGTGTGACTGTTACTTATCAAAACGATTCTTGAGAGATTCGGAATACGTGGTCCTTATGTACGTGATGTACCGGGATCTGATAGCAGAGTATGTGTGCACCGCAGCTTAGTCTAAGGGTGCCATTATTGTATATTTGTGATGAGATTTATATACTGATAATTGAGATGAATTGTTTATTAAAGTGTAAGTGTGAATAATTGTAACATTTTTAGTATAGTTAAAGATGGAGAAATTCTTATAAATTATTATATCTAATTCTGAGTAATAATGGTAAGATTTCCTGTTTATATTAATATGTTGGGAATCAAACTTTGAATTGTAAAGTAATGTCAGATTACGGATTGGACTAGTTAGATAGTAGAATAACTAGAACGGGTACGGGTACGATAGGTGTGCACATTTAGTTGAGAGGTTAGGAACTCATGTGAGTGCACGTACTATCATGTATTTTATATTCACTGTTTGATGATATTAAACACTTGCTATATTTTAAACTGTTTTCACAATCGGGCTCTGACCCGTTTGCTTTCAAATCTATTTTCATGTAAAAACCTTTTAGGTGCCCAGCCACAAGGACACCAAGCATTGGAGTTCCATTCCAGTGATGTGTTGTATCTGTTGTGGAAGTTACAGGACCTCGATAATAGACGCCTCCACTTTCTACCTTGACTCTATTTCAGATTTATTCATCTGTAGGGCATGTCACCCCTTTCTCTTAGAGACAGCTTATTTATTCAGTTTTATTTCAATTTTGAATTTAATTAGTTAGCGATTCAGACTTTGTATTTGGTTGTATTCAGTATTCTGATTATTTAGGGGAGTATTCTTCCAGATTCATTATTATTCAATTGTTATTCTATTGTGACTGTGTTGTGGTTGTGATATTAGTATTTCATAATTTAAATGGACTGTATGTTAATTGGACTTAATTAAAATTGACAACTCACTTTTTAAATATTAGGTGGCTAGAAATTGTTAAAACGTTTTCGACAGTGATGCTACGAACTTAACCAACTTGATATTTTGTATTAATTTGAATAAAGGAGTAGCTACCTGGTATTTAATTAGTCGGGGTGTCACATGATTTACCATCCAAATTCCCTCAATAAGCATATATATTATTCTTTTGAAAGAATATATCAATTAAACATAGGCCTTGGCAATTATTTTTTATTTTTAATGCCATTGTTTCTTTTAGGCCTTTGGACCACGTATTTCTTTTAGATCCAAACAAACGGTGGCTTACTTTTCGCAAAGGATAATAAATCCTTTCGGAGCCATTCCCCGTGCACAATTATATATATTAATTTTTTTATATCACACAAATCTCACGTGCAACATATTTTGATATGCACTAGTCCTCCTAGGTTACAAATATGTAGATGACAAGATTGGTAGGAGAACACCTCACAAAGCTCAAATAAAACATGTAACGTTAAGGTTTAAAAAGCTCGTGCCTGTGTGTAAAGGCATATAAAAGTGAATCCATTAAGCAAGTCAAACTTAAGCTACTCCATGTAAGCATGATAAAGAACATTTTAAGGATTAAAATTCTAACCAACAGTTCTAGTCACATGGAAGCGAAATGAGGATTCAAACACAAACATATGCCACAAAATGTGTGTAAAACCAAAATACACACAAAATAAATATTTTTGAGTTTTTGAAATATTTAACCAAAAATAAAAATATATACTCAAAAGACAAACAAAAATCATTTGAATTTTTCATTCAGCTTAAATTACCAAGAGATAAAACCCAAATGATAAACAAATTTTTTTTTGTATTTTTTATTTAATGCAAACAAAAATGAAAGAAATATAATACAAAAGATAAACAAAAATCATAATTCTAGCATGTGATTAAACATGGAGCATAGACTAGCAAATGATTAACATGCATACACCTAACAATGATATATAATATGAAGCACAAAAATCTAGAGTATGCAAAGAAAACTAAGACATTCAACCTTTAGATTTTGCAAGGGAGGTTTCATGTGAAAGCAAATGAGAATCAACAAATCTAATATCTAGCGCATCTAATACTGATTTCCGAACCCATATAGATGTATATTTAAAATGATGGGATTTGGAAATTAATGAAATGCTAGACATATACTTCCTAGGACTTCTTTTAAGATCAAAACAAAATGACTTAAGGTGACCTTTCCTACCATAATGCAAGCATGTGAAAACACGAGGAATGATACCTACGGTGTGACCTTTTCTAAAGTCCTTGGATAAAGTCGACCCTCTAAAACAAAGAATGGTCTTAGCTTTAGTAACGGAAGTATTTGAACTAGATGAGCTAGAACCATTATCACAACTACTCGAGTCTTGTAAATCATTTTTCTTTTTTAAAATTTTGAACTCAAGTAATAAATTAGACTCCTCGATTTTACGGGACTCCTTCTTTAAATTTTCTATAACTCCTAGAAGGTTATCATGCTCCCCCTCAATGTGAGCAAACTTGTCCCTAAGAGTCTTTTCTCGACAATCACTCTCTTTCTTGGACTTTTCTAAAATATTAAAATTGTGATTTATGTCTATGAGCTTTTCACGAAAAATATCTTTTTGAGTTAGGGAGATTTGCAAAAACTCAACTTTAGTTTTAAAACAAGAATTTTCATTTTCAAGAAATTTAATTCTTTTTGCAAATCGCAAATTTAATTCTCTTAATTTTTCATTACACTTATTACGCTCATTAAATTTCTTTCGAATAGCATAAACTTCATTATCATTAGAAATGGACAAATTATCATTAAGACGTCCCATCGAGAGATACAAAAAAAATGAGAGTGAGTAACAAAAATGAACCACCTAAAAATACAAGGAACACAAAAATATAGAAGCCGAAAAAACGGATCTTTGACGCGATAAATTAGCGCTCTGACTCTGATACCAATTTGTTGGAATAAGAGGCCCCCAATTTAAAAATACATATTATTGCGGAAGCGTTGATGGTTCAATTAAACAATATATTTTAATTTCTTTTCAAATTAAAATTAAACAGCATGAAATTAAATTAAAACACTCACACAAATTTAATTTCACTTAAACACAATTAATTCAACATAAGTCCTAGAAATTTGCCTAAGTCATATTTTCAATATTTTTAAATTAGGCCAAACCAAATTTTATCAAATTAAATTAAATGACTTGAATTAAATTAACATAAACATTACCCAAATTAATTATGTAGCACCAAATTAAACATGTAGTGATTAAAACCAATTTTATCTTTTTACCTAAGCATGCGTTCTAGGTGAGTTTTGCAAAAGATAAAATAAACAATTAATCCATTACGCCGCGATGTACGAGGGAAAATCCACTACGGGAAAAAATCTCGGACGGCCCTAGCCTCAAATCCAGTAAGTATGGTTTTACAAATACAAGACAATAAGACTTACAACACTCGACTTGACTCCGTCCAAGCCCCGACGCTTCTTCTTGTATACACCTCTTCCTAGAAAATAACCACGGAGCTCCACCGCGGTCTCGAAATCCACCGATCGAACTTTTTCTGATCACCGTCACCCAAACAAGGAGCCTTTCTCCAAGTGGGTAAGTCAACTCAAACTTCTTCTTCTTTGTGGTATTTAGAAGAAAATCCAAACTTCTCTTCAAACAGTAGAGATAAAAACTGGTACTAAACTCCAAGAAAAATATATACATATATATATATATATATATATATATATATATATATATATATATATATATATATATATTAACTTGGATAAACAAACTTTGGGTGTAAACAAAAGTGTTTTAAGGATTTTCTTGAAAGAAATAACACTTTAAACAATGAACTTTTCTTTGGAAAGATGAACACTCAAAAACTCTCTCTAGGAGTTGGAATAGTTCCGCACTTAGTTATTCAGGTAAAAAGTTAGTGGGAAAAGAAGTGGGAAAGTGGAAAAAGTGCTCAAAACTTCCAAAATAATTGTTCCCGCCAAAACTCGTTCGAACGAGATTTTCGTTCGAAAGAGATTTTCGTTCGAATGAGCCTTCTAACGAAGTTCAAGTGTGAACTCGTTAGAAATCTCGTTGGAAATCTCGTTCGAACATTATTCTCGTTTGAACGACACTTGGAACGACATTCCAGTGGCCAATGTGGGAACTCATTGGCAAACCCGTTCGAACGACATTCTCGTTCGAACTACAAACTCATTCGAACGACAATATCGAACGAAAAATAGAAAGTATAAAAATTCTATTTTTAGCCCAGAAACTTTAGTTAAAAGTTTTAATGAAACTTTCTGAAAATAAACAACAGTTTAAACAAAGTACACCCATATAAGTATTGATCCAAGCTCCTATATATATATATATATATATATATATATATATATATATATATATATATATATATTAAAATGCATTCATACCTTAGGAGCAATGAAACTATGTTGATGACGTAGAAACGAGGCACTACAAACACGGTATTTGATGAAGCTTTATGAACTTGGCCGCTACGTCTTCAACTTTAGCATGTCATAGGCTTAAAGGATGATCAATAAATCTATTCTATGACTCAAACGTTTTTGTCCGGAATTGAGCCAAAACAACAAAGGACTCAATTGGAAATTTGTGTCCTTACAAATCTCCCCCTTTGGCTATTCCTGGACAAAAATCAACAAAAATCCTAAGGGGTCATCAAGCTCTACTAGACTCATAAGGAAGTCCCACCCAAAATAAAAATACAATGCTTGACTCAAACAACCCAAGGATCAATATCTTTGCCCGATGATGAACGTTGCCTTTAAGAAGAATTCATGCACACTTAAGCAAACTATCAAACGCATAGGGAATATCAAAATATTAAATGCAATTAAAATAAGTACTCCCCCTAAATTAATTCTCCAATTTATCAAACAAATGACCTACTTAGAAAGACGTCTCTCCCTAAGATAAATCTCCCCAAACTAAGATACGATTATTAATAGGATTAGATCAGTGGCGGAGCCAGGATTTCCCGATAGGGCGGGCTACCTTTATGGTAATTTCCGGGGGTTCGGGGGCGGGAGCGCCCAAGGTGATTTTTTAGTATTCACCAAATAATTACTTTAAAATAATAAAATATAAGGTGGCTCGGGGGACGTTGAATCATTTCATACAATTTCATACACAATCTAAAAAGTGAGAGAGTACGAGACAATACAACTAACATCGTAAAATTCATACACAAAAAAAAATAGACTTATAAAACAATCTAAAAAATGGGTTTTATTAATCTTAAACCAACCACAAAGAGGGATACACACTTGTTATTGTTTCTTAAACTGGACAAAACAGTGAGTGATTGAGTTGAGATGAGCAGGAGCGGCGGTGGTGGTCGGCGGTGGCAGGGGCTGCGTCGGCCGGTTGTTTAGGAGAAAAGGGAGAGAGATGAGAAGATAAGAGGGTAATGGCTTTTTAGGTTTAATTCTCAAAAGAAAGAGGCGGTGGGTTGATCTTCAAATGGTTTATTTTATTACTTTTCATATGTAGATTTTGTCCCCTAATACTTTAAAGTAAAAAATAGGGTGGGCTGAACTTGAAATATACAAAATAACCTCTCTTTTTTTTTTTAAATGAAACAGGACGGGCTGGCACCCACCCCAGCCCATACCTGCCTCCGCCCATGGATTAGATATCATTTCTCCCCCTATCACATACTAAAATATTGAACACACCTTAAAAGGTCTATATGATAAGATTTACCAATGATTCTTCATACATTCCAAAATTTAATTATGTTAAACATATGAATGATAATTATGCCAAGAAGAGAAATCAACATATAATACCGAATATAAGAGGAAAACCCACTAATGAAAAAAAACGTCGAACTATTACAACACTCCACAAAAAACTTGATAAAGACCTTTTTAAATGTTATTCTGGTATATTAGATTGCATTATTGTTGTTGTTTTATTGATTAAAATGAAGGTTTTTTTATTTTATAAAAGATTTTGCTTTTCACCCCCTTTTTAGGTAATTTGTTGAGCAACATACCCAGGTGATTTGATCATGTTGACAGATAAAAAACGGTAAAAAGGTTATTCCACCAATGGAATAATTCTTGTAAGAAACTCAACGCAATCAATTTGAAAGAGATGGTCGGCGAATTAAACCTAACTTTTGAAGCATGCATGTTGCAAAGTGCATAATATTTCTATTTTTTATACATGCAAATGTTATAAATATAAAAAAAAATCAATTGAAACTGCAAAGCTGTCCTAAATTGAGCTTTTAATTCCTATTATAAAGATAAAATTCAAGCTCAAGAAATTGAAGTCATTAAAGTATTGAATGAGATTCAGCAATTATTAGTTTTTTTTTTAATTAAAGACTCCAATATTCAATAGTTTCTGGTGCAGTTGACTAATTGATAATTTGACATACATATGCAAAGACAAGTACCAATAAATATCCAATACCTAAACTCCTTACGTAGTCCCTACCTTAAACATACACTCCTTTTACCTAACCTGCGTGTTAGTGAGGGTGATAATATTATCTATGTAATTTTAATTTTTATTTTATAACGGCTTCTGAATGTTTTTTTTTACCCATTTGACATTGTTATTTTGGTAAAAAAATTAAACGGACCAACACCGGATATATTATATTTTGTTAATAGGGCCGGATCTATGTAATATGACATCGTTTGACATTGTTAATATATTTTGTTATTATATTTTATAATGATTTATTTGTCACCACTCCCATATTTTTATTTTTTTAGTTGTTGATCATATATGGGACAAGTGTCATTGTCTATAAAAAGAAGGATGGATAGTTATATGGAAGTTATAGGCGGTTTTGGGTGGTTATAAGACTTTTTACAATTTTAAAAGCATATGAGAGGGGAGCCTAAATACATCTTTATATATGGGACTAAAGCTAAAAAACCTAGTTTACTTTTTTAGAAGACTCGTTGGGGTTCGATTTGTTAGTTTGGGCTTAAACTTCCTGTATTCCTTTAACAATCAATTTGTCAACACAACTACAGTACATGGGCGGAGGCAGGTATCCGCTGTGGTGGGTGCCACCCGCCCTGTTTCATTTAAAAAAAAAAAAAAGGTTATTTTGTATATTTCAAGTTCAGCCCACCCTATTTTTCACTTTAAAGTATTAGGGGACAAAATCTAAATATGAAAAGTAATAAAATAAACCATTTGAAGATCAGCCCACCGCCTCTTTCTTTTGAGAATTAAACCTAAAAAGCCATTACCCTCTTATCTTCTCATCTCTCTCCCTTTTCTCCTAAACAACCGGCCGACGCAGCCCCTGCCACCGCCGACCACCACCGCCGCTCCTGCTCATCTCAACTCAATCACTCACTGTTTTGTCCAGTTTAAGAAACAATAACAAGTGTGTATCCCTCTTTGTGGTTGGTTTAAGATTAATAAAACTCATTTTTTAGATTGTTTTATAAGTCTATTTTTTTTTTGTGTATGAATTTTACGATGTTAGTTGTATTGTCTCGTACTCTCTCACTTTTTAGATTGTGTATGAAATTGTATGAAATGATTCAACGTCCCCCGAGCCACCTTATATTTTATTATTTTAAAGTAATTATTTGGTGAATACTAAAAAATCACCTTGGGCGCTCCCGCCCCCGAACCCCCGGAAATTACCATAAAGGTAGCCCGCCCTATCGGGAAATCCTGGCTCCGCCACTGCTACGGTAAATAAAATGCTTAACACACTTTAGTGATATATAAAGAACAGAAAAACTTATAAGCAATTCATTAACAAAATAGGATCTTTATATTTCAAACCAATAATTAATGTTTTTAAAATAATATATAAAAAATAAGATTTTTATGACTTTTAAGCATTACTATTTTTGATATTACACTTTCATTCTAATCAATCGGTCTATAAAATTTTAGTATATATTTTTGTCACCAATTGTGAAATTTTAGTTACTAATGTCTAATAATCAGATCAATTCGGATTAAATTCTAATATAAAAAATTAGTATGTTTTAAAGTAAAAAAAATCCAAAACATTATTTAAGACAAACACATGTAAAAGTAAAAAGGATATAATATAACATTGAATATATCAATAACCCATCATTTAGTTTTGATAATATTGTTTAACTGTTTCCAAGCGCACACAATTATTCATCAACATACACACACAATTGGCCTAGTTCGGTCCATAATAGATTATTTTAGGCCAACAAATATGGACTGAATGGAGTGAGGTTGGTCCTATAAAAGGAAGACCGAAGTTCGATTAGATTCTGTTTGGTCCATCAGACCACTAGATATAATGAATACCGTAATGTCTAACATTGACAAAACACAATAAAGACTATCACTAAAAAAATAAGTTAATTACATGCTCATTAAAAGCTTTTATAAGTTTATGTATTTTACTCGCAATTAGAGTAGAATAGTCATCTCACAAAATTGCCCTTGTTTAGGTTAGGAAAATGCGCTAGCAGATTCATCCTAGGCGCCGATAAAAAACATGTGTATTGCATGCAACTAAAAAGTGGCACTTCGGTCTCACAAATATCATGACAATTTTGTCCTGAATTTTCAAAAATTACAAGAAAACTCTGAAAATGCAAAATAAAAATCATAATAAATACATATTACACCATATTGATTATACGTTTGGATTAATTATGAAAACCCCCAAAGTTTGGATCAAAATTTCTCTCCAAATTATTGAGATGTTTCAATATTTCCTTCAAAGTCTTGAAGCCATATCAACGTCACACCTATATATCTACAAAAATAAGGGTACAAGGGTTACTTTGCTATAATTTCAAAACTTTGAGGGTAACATTGAAATATTGGAAAGATTATGTAAGAAATTGAATTTCGATCAAAACTTAGTTTATTTATTAATTTGTATTTAACCCTATAAAGTTATTACAATTTTTTGGAATCTAGGTTATTACAAATTTAACTCTTAAAAAATGTAAACTTAAACTGACTATAATAGGTATTGAGGCACAAGACATTCCATGGGCATGGATGCACAACAATTATGATTAGTCGCTTTCGATTTCTCAAAATTTTCTGTATTTTTTTTCCTTTTAATGGTTTTTAATTCGAATGCTAAAACTAATCTTGCACATAAATTTAATCAATATATTGTGTTTATTGAACAATCCACCTCACTTGTTAATAAAATATTGCATTCCACATGATTGAAATACACAAACAAGAATATATATATATATATATATATATATATAGAAAGAGAGAGAGAGAGAGAGAGAGGCTCTCCAACATACCTCCTAGTAACATACCCTTTTTTTTAAACAGTAAAAAAAATAATTTTGTGATGATATTTTTTTATATGAGTTCATGATATTTCAATAATTTTGTGATGATATTTTTAGGATCACAAATGATCCTAAAAATCAAATTTTGTAATGACTTTAACAAAAAAACACATAACAACCCATTAATTTTAATTCCTATAGTGTAATTGGTTCGCGTTAGCGGCAATGAACACGCGTGTCGATCAAATATTTTTTTACACCCCCCAACTCCCCACCCTCACCCCCACCTCCCACCATGGCAGCTCTTACCCCTGAGTAAACATTCCAGCAACTTAATTTTTTTTTAACTAGTAGTCTGCCATGGTGAGGGTAGGGGGTGGGCGTGGGGTAGGGGTCGGTAAGGGGGTCTAGGGTCATACGTATGTCCGTTGCCGCTGGCGCGGACCAATTACACCATAGGAATTCAAATTAATAGGTTGTTATGTGTGTTTTTGTTAAGGGCATTAAAAAGTTCGATTATTAGATTCACTTGTAATCCTCGCCCCTATATATATATATATATATATATATATATATATATATATATATATATATATATATATATATATATATATATATATGGCACAGTGATAAATTTTCTCTCAAATATATGTTGTTATAGCATACTCATACTTATAAAACGTGTTATTTTTTCTCTTAAAAACTTTGCAATGTCATGTATGGTTTTATTCATTTGACATCTTTGTAATACTACACATCAACATGTTAATGCCACTTTAAAAGATTTAAAAATTCAATTGAAATTTCACCTTATTTAATAACGATGTTACGCACGCGTTTTATAACACTCTATAATCTCACCTAAAAGTATTTCGCCCATGTATGTCACTTATATCACTAAATCACGTTTTAATTTAGACTACTTGTATCACTAAAGTCACTTGTACTTCATCTCGATTGTGCTCGGTTGTAACAGGCATGATATCTCAACTGTGAAATTTCACATAACCTATAGAGTAAATCATTTTTGTATATTCTTTAAATAATTAGTTAATTTTGTTCTAATAATTTTTTTTTAATTCAATTCTTTTGCAATTTCACATTCTATGGTCGTTTGAATAAACAAATTTTGTTAATCGATGTATTCACCTACTTTATTGGACCTTTTAAATTGACCATAAGGCTCACGTACCAACCTTATAGTGTACTTTTGTGATTTTAAACAAATAAAAAAAATATTTAGAACAATTTTAATTAGTTAATTTTATAACTGATTAACTTGTGATTTTTAATCCATTTTGGCTTAGCAAACTTTAGGGTCACTTATTGGATGAAGTGGTATTTTCATTTGAAAATTGCTTTTTACCAAAATAATTGGTATTAGATACATGAAGAGATGTGCACTTGTGATTTTGTACAGACATGTCTAAATACAATTTGTGAAAGCTGACTTTTTACTTTTCACTAAGAGAATCAACTTACATCGAGCCATGTGTTATGTTGTGTAGTAGGTAGGCTAAATATTTTGAAAGGCTGAGGTAAAGTATCCACAAAAAAACAAAGACTATGTGTTTGGTAAAGAGTCAACACAAATTCAACTCATTTTGTGCGACGCACTGATGTGTCCCATTTGTATTGGTCCATTTTTTAGACCTCGGCAAGACTCACACCATAAGACCCACAAAATAAACAAATATAAGTACGACACGTCACTGAGTCGTAAAAAATGAGTAAGATTTGAGAGTCGGTAGTGGAGAAATTGGTCCATTTTGTCCTTGTGTGATATTTAAAAATATATATTGCAAGAAATTGATTAAAAGGGTTCAACAAATAATTCAATTAAATAAAAGGGTTCAAAATCTCTCTCTCTCTCTCTCTCTCTCTCTCTCTCTCTCTCTCTCTCTATATATATATATATATATATATATATATATATATATATATATATACATATATATATATATATAAAGAACAAACATTGTTGTAATATATTTGTTTTCCAATAATACCTCACTTATATCACAAGCTCAAAAGGATTTTATAAACGGATTCGACCATTTTGCTAGCACCTATGCCACTTTTCTAGGAAAGCCCCTTGACAGACAACAGAGTGTAAAAGTGTCCCTTTGATTGATTTAACAATTTAAAGAACTTTCTTGAGCCCAACAACTTTTAGTCCTTGCATCATACATCCGATGTGTATCCCGCCTTTAAATGTTTGCTCTCAGTGGATAAACTATGATAATAATAACCTCAAACAAACATTTTACCGAACATTTCATATGCCACTATTGAAATGTTTGGTCTCACTGACTTGGTCTTTGAAAAATTAAACTGGATAAACATGTAAAAAGGAAATCATGCAAGTAAACAAAATTTAGAAATATAAATTAGTGGTGTTTATTAATTATTTCAATGAACATAGTATGATAAATTCATATTTAAGGTCCGAGTAAAAATTTCATTCCAGATAATTATTACTGCCGGTTGTCATCACACCCATGTTTCAAAGTATCCAAAAGTCTGCATTCAAAATTTCCATTCCAAGCTTTAATATACATCATCACTTAATAAGTCTGAATGTTTCACACTTATATCACACCTTTAAATGTTTTCTCGCAATGGATAAACTTTGAAAATAATAAGCTCAAACTAACATTTTACCAGAAAAGAACTTAATATGCCAATTGATGATATGCAAATATTGTGTATTTCATCCTCCGAACGGACGCATTTTAGCCCCCTCGGGTACCTTATTCCCTATATTTATACTTGTTAACTATACAACCTCGGATGTCTACGTTTACATATTTTTCAGGGGTTAATTGAGCTTTTATAGGTATTTGGATGCTAAGTGTGAAGTTCGGACGCATTCCGCTCGATTTCCGTACACGACCGCACGTTCAAGGGATTTTAGTCTTTCACAGCTTGGGCACTTGTACCAACATCTTCACGAAAGTTGTAGTTGTCCTCGCAAGCTTGGCGTGGCCATGAATGGTGTGCGATTCTGAGTCAGTATGAAGAAGTTACGGCAATTCTAGCGGACGGAAAATGCAAGCATGCAAAAACAGCAATGCAGTGGCTGATACCTGCTTGATCGATCGATCAACGATTTTGGTAGATCGATCAATCCTTCTCGACAGTGGAATTTTTTCTTCTTGATCGATCGATCGAATATTTTGGTCGATCGATCGATCCCCTGTTTTCAGGAGATATTTTGCCTTTTCTTTTCTCTTTTCTTTTCTATTTCATTTCCCACTTACTATATAAACAAAATTTTGTGTAAATATCAGAATATCAAGTAGGATATTAGATTTTAGAGAGTGGTAGCTTAGGATTTGAGGGTTTTGAAGAGTTCTTCTTCAATTGTTCTTGCTTTGACACCCCATTTGGGTTGAATGTTGCACTATTCATCATCCTCTCCATTAATATAGTTTGTATTTCCTTATTTCCTTGCTTTCTAATTAGATTTACATGCTTTCCTAAATAGTTTACATGCTTTGTTTTACGTGCTTTCTAGGTAGATTTATCGCGTTTATTTACACGCTTTTATTTACCGCATTTTTACGATGCTTTCTAACTAATTTAAATTAGGTTGTGCTTGAAATGAACTCACTTGAGTTGACGCGTTGCTTGGCTTTGGTGATGGTGTTTACGGGTTTGTATCGGGTGTGTTGTCCTAGTTATTGTGCCTAGGATATTTGACGGGGCATATCATGTATGTCTCGTGCTTACGACCTTGCGTGCGCAATTTCTGGAATATTTGTTGACGCCAAAATCTTATTAGGCTTTTTATGCGGATTAAGGGGCGTGACAACCCTTGATTCAATTAACTGTCGAAACGTGACGCATGCTAAATAACTCGTCGACCCATGTATCCATTTTATACAAATTAACTCGGGTGAGGGATATTCAACGCAACCTATAGTTTTTACTCGCTTTGTTAACCTAGATTCATTTTTCCTCGCCTAGAATTATCATTTCCCTTTTTCGTATCTTTTTCTTTTTAGTTTGTAATCACCTTGTACACTTTTATTTAGGAGTATTAATGTGACAACCCGAATATAATTATAATAAATTATAATTAAATCATGCTTATCTTATGTGATATGAAGAATGCGTTATTAGTATATCTAATGTTAAGTGATTATGTTTTGTCTAATCCTACTTTCATAAATCATGAAATGTCGAATTATTTACAAACACAAAATTTTATTATTTTCGGTAGAAATGTTCATGTTAGAGACTAGTTTTGACCCTTATCACATTACAATTGACTTGAGCTAAAAACTAGATAGTTTTAGACATGTGAGTTAGGGTTTTAACACAATAAACTGTACATCAAACGGATGCCCGAGTAAGGAGTTATACCAAATTTACGAACAAGGGGCAAATCTGTCCATTCCCTTTAAGTGGTAAATTGTCTTTTAGTAAACCAAATGGCTTAATTTGATTGGATGGAAAGGAGGCATGCCTTGGCCGACTTAAACTTCTCCCTTTAACTTATTTCTTCAGCAAATATAACCCTAGGTTCAGTTTTGAGAGATTTAAGCTTAAGGAAAGAGAAAGTAGAAGTTAAGGAAGAAAGATTACAAGGAAAAGCTAGGAAAAGAATTCCAAGAAAATTCTTAAGGTGTTTCCAAGGTAAAATTGTGTGTTAATATTGTTTAAATCTTTTATTATACTTATTTAAAAGTATATAAATCGTGGATTATTGGCTGAAATTCCATCATCCTTTGTGATAATATGTATTGGTTCATATGTAAGATAAGTTGTGTTAATAGGTCAAATTGTTTTGTATTGAAATCCCTTGTATTCAAACTTGTATATCTCTTTGTGTGCTTACTGGAATTGAGAAATTCCAATTGGATATGAAAGTAGACTCATATATTCATATCATATCTAAAAATTAGAATTTATATCCTCGTGGTTAGGCTGTAATGATGATTTGAGTTGGTACGTAGTTTCTGTTTGTATACTTCATTTCAGTATACCCTGAGTTTAGTCAAGCTTTTGAGATAGAAAATGAAGTCAAACAATTATGAAACTTTAATTCTGTACTATTTAGTATGTGCACTGAAAATGGGTTGAAAATCATAGAAAGTTATGTTGGATAAAAATTATGAAAATTCTTGGAAGTTGAAGGAACAATAGAGGAACTTGTAGGGCAAATTTCTTGTGTTGTAAAGAAATGGTCATAACTTGCTCTAGGAAGCTTGAAAAATTACAACATCACTTGTACTGGAAAGTATATTCATATATGTTTTCATGTTGATAAGGTTGGACCCCTATATTTATACAATATATGAATATAGGATGGTTAAGTATGTAGGACAATAATTTCAGGCCATACTGGATACCCCTTGAATGAATGTTTGTATTTCGTCCTTACAAAGGGTACTTTGAGTACATGTTTCATGTGTATATACATTGATAAGTATAATTTCATGTTTACTTGACTTTTGTTATAAATTCCTTATGAGGTATTTCCTAGGGTTGAATTTTTATAGCTTTTTCAATATATGCACCATTGTTTTGTCTTTACTCATGTTTCATGGAATGTGACTTACGTGAAATTATATGGTCGTTGTATAGTCATGGAAAGTACATAATTATATTAGTATGATACTTATGATTGAGATTTAGTACTGATTTAGTTGGATTGACAGGTGTAAGGTCTAATCAACCTAGTTCAACTCCTCCCGAAGGAAACGCGAATACGTAGTTGACAACCCAAGGTGAGTGTACTCACTGGAATGATGTATTTGTATACTGTTACGAATATGATCATAATGTTATGAATATAAAATTGTTCATTTTTGTTTACCGAAATGGGAGGTTACTCCTCGACCTGGAATGGGGGAGATTTGTCTATTAATGACAAGGGGTTACTCCTCGACCAGGAATGGGGGAGAATTGTCTATTTAGACAGGATATGTGAATCATGATTCAGAAAAGTTGATCATTCATTATGAATGAGACGAATAATTTAATACATAATTATATGGACATGATTTATTGCATTTAAATTCATGCAGTAGTATAGTAGTGATGCATTCACAGGGCTATTTTGCTCATGGTTCCTCTGTTCACATTTTTTCAAGTAACACGATGTCACTGCGAAATCTAGGAAGTGGGGTTGGGTTAGCAAGGAACGGGAGAAACAAAGATTTTGTTTTAATGTAAATGATGTAATTAAGTTAAATTATCCTTCAAGCAAGTTTGGATAAGTATGACTAGTGTACTATTGTAAAAAGGTTTTTAGTTATATGGAATTACGTTGATGACTCTGAAATTAAAACCATTTTTTGTGGTTTGGTTAAATGAATTATGGTTTGACTCACTTTGACTTTCAAACTTAATTATAAGTAATTGGGTTGGGGTGTGTCAGATTTTGGTATCAGAGCCTAGGTTTTAGAGGTTCTGGAGTGAGAAGAGTCTAAATTTGGCAGTGAATGTTAGAAATATATTTTATTTGATACTAACGATTATGTTATGAAAGATATGTATATCTTCATGTTGTTATATCTTTGATTCATTTCAGATATAAGAGAATGGAATGAGGGAATGTAAATGTGAGAATCGAAGATGAGGCTTCAAATATTCCAGCAGAAGCGGAGGTTGAGCAACCTATTCAGATAAATGTGGAACCCGAGCCAGAACAACTGACATATATGAAAAAAATAGCACGTGTTATGACTCTATTGGCAGAGCAGCAAGCTAGATTTATGGCTCAGATGGAAGAACAACAGACCAGGCAACTGGAGGCACAAGCATTGGCTAGGGTTGAGGAGGTGATACATCGAGAAGAAAGGAGTACTTCACATGAGAAATTTATTAAGATGAACCCACCATCTTTCGAAGGAGCAGTTGATCCAGTAGAGGCAGAAGTCTGGGTTAAAGAGATTGAACTTATCTTTGGGGTAATGGGGATGCCTGAAAATCAACGAGTGATCTTGGCAACATATAGGTTGAAAGGAGAAGCTAAGTATTGGTGGGATGCCATAAAACAATTGTTGATTACTCCAGGAGGTGAGAATGTAATCTCATGGGATGCTTTTGTCAAAGATTTATATGATAAGTATTTTCCCCCATCGTATCGAAAACAAAAGGAGAAGGAGTATTTCATGTTGAATCAGGGGAGTATGAAAGTTAGAGAATACGAAGCTAAACTTACAGCTTTATCTCGGTTTGCTTCGAGGTTTATACGGAATGAGGAAGATATGTTTGTAATACCCCGTATTTTTATCTTTCTAAATTTTGGGGATTTATTAAATTTAATGTGTTATTAATTTAATATAAATCCGGAAATTAATTATTTTTGTAATTCCTAATGTGACGAGAGTTAGTAATTATTGGAAACTTGTTGAATATTACTAATGAGTAAAGTAATATATAATATTGGTTCTATTAAATGTCACGAGTGAATAAAATGACAATTTTGAAAATTTAAGTCCGGACGCGCCCGTGTCGTGTCGGGACTAAATGATGATTAATAAAAGTGAATAAATTATAAGCCATCCGTATGGTCATTTCGAGTGCGCCAAAGTGTCCGGAAGGGTCGAGATAGTCAAAATAATGTACCCGGGGGTTTAGTTTGGGTCTCGGGGCGTTTTTAGGCCTAATTAACACCCCGTGAGGGCATTTTGGACATTTTACATTTTTAAGCCTGAAAACCCACGAAAATTGTAAGGTTATATCAGATGCTTAGGGTTGTCTTCTAGGGTTAACATAACTAGAAACAAGTGACGGCCATTGGAGAAGGAAAGAGAGAGCATGCCCAAGAGTTCTAGGCCAAACACTCCTCCGTTTGCGCCGCCGTCGCCGCCAAACGATAGATCGCGTAACGAGGATCACCACCACACAGATTTCATCCACAAATCAGAAACAAAAATTCCCAAGCAAGTATTTATCTTGCTTAATTTCGTTAATGCTTCATTCATATTAGTTTAGGTTTGATTAGGATGAGTTTTTATGAAAGAAAACCCATGTTGGTGATTAGAAATCGCATGTTGTAGTGATATAAACACTAATCTGGAAATCCCTTTCACATGTAGAGGTTGAACCACGAATTTATATTGGTTTAGAAGTAGAAATTATGGGAAAAGAATAAGAAGAACTAAGTTAAAGAAATTTCTAGGGTTCATGAGAATTATATAAGTTTTGGCCCTTTTAATCCATGAATCTTGATGAAAACTCGCATGCTTTACGTAGAATATTGCTAATATGGGTTTAAAATGTTTGTGGTATAAATTTCTAGGAGTTTGGGAGTTAAGAATTTGGATTTCGATGATGTTGGATGATAGAACCCGTAACTGGTATTCTGTAGATCCGCCATACATGTTTAATCGATCGATCGAACCTGGAATATCGATTGATCGACGCATCGATCGATCGAGCTCCTGCCATCGATCGATCGACCCCTCCTGGCAGACTCACATTTCCCCTTCTAAATAGTTGAATTCAATTTAAATGAGTAATAATCTTTGAACATCCTCATTAAAATATTTTGGAAGATAAAGAAGACCAGTAGGACTTAGTAAAAATATGAAACCTTTAATGTAAGACGAGATTTACATTTTTTTCGAGGATGTTTACATATATGAGACGATGGAACTATGTATTAAAGGGGGAGACGCGTAAGGTAGTTACGTTGGAAAATAAATGAGTACCTACTGAAATTACACTTGGGAGGTTAGAAATTCGCGAGTGTCACTTGATAAGTTGGGAAAATCCCAAAAATTAAGATAAGAGGCAAACGTTATACGTGATAACTAAATAACGAGTAATAAGGACAAATATCATAATTATGGGTCGTGAGTATATACCTAAACTTGATATGGTAATAGTAGTATATTTATATGACTGTGTTTATGCATATGCTATATACGTGTAAAAATCATGCCCGCGCTACTTGCTATCCCTGAAGTTACCGCGCTGGGACAGTCTTATCTCGATGGGACCTTTATGGGGGATATTGAATCGTACCCTAGAAGATAGAAATCCTTTGGTACAGGCTATTGAATCGATAGTCAGACGGTCCTAAGAGACGTGAGGGCATGTGCTGACCTCTTAGAGACTTGGAAACTATGCTTCGCCTCAATATTGTTTGTGTTTTGTTTCAATACAGTGCCCGCACAATAATTTTTATGTGGGGTGTTGTTAGAATATATATATATATATATATATATATATATATATATATATAAATTTAGAATTTGGGAACTACCTGATGTGTCTATGGTAAGTAAGAATGGAATAACTATTTCAATTTGGGAATAAGTGTTTGAAAAGTATAATATGTTACTGAGAAACTTTATTAGTAAATAAGGTTTAAATGAGATCTTTGTTGTTAAATGAAATTAACCTCTTAAACAATTGAATTTATCAGTTTAAATCTTACGAGCAACCTAAGATAAGATAAGTTAAACCGTTGGGAAGGTTAGTGCGATAGGCTTGCACATTAGAAGAGAGGTGAGAAATTCTCAAGGGAGTGCCGCACTAATATGTTGTTACATTGGCCAGTAAATATTTTAAATACTTGCTAAACAAATTTTAAATCGTTTTCACAATCGGGCTCTGACCCGTTTCCATTTTCTTTTCTCTCTTGTATATATATGTATAAATTATAGGTGCCCATCCACAGGGGCGTCTTGCATAGGATCCTTTGGAAGGAATGCGCTGCAGCTTAGGTGGGAGTTGTAGGCCTTTTGTTTAGACGCCCTCATTTGTTGATTCCACTTCTAGCACTATTTATTCAGTTGGGCATGTGTTGCCCTTTTCCATTATTCAGTTGCTTATCGAATATTGTGATTTATTTATTTCCAGTATTTGTAGTTTTGGGTTTATTACTGTTAGGATGTTTTCCTTTATGTTTTAATGTTGGAATTACTTAGTTGGATGTTTAATTAATTGGATTGTTTGTTGCAGTATATTTGTTGGTTGATCCTTAAATTATAAATTATGTATAGTTTTAAATTATTGGTTTTAAATAAGATTTTGAAAGTAATGTATAAAATGATTTTGACACTTAGCTTAATTATTTAGGGTGTTTAAATTGGAAAAGTTATTTTTCGACAGTGATGCTAAGAATGAACCGACTGTTCACCTTGATTATAATTTAATAAAGGACTGATTAGCCGGTATTTAATTAAACGGGGTGTCACAGGTGGTATCAGAGCATCAGGTTCTAGGAACCTTTAGGATCTGTACGGCTTATCTCGTTTCCAGCTTAGCGTCTTTGATTTAAAGCCCTAACATTAGGAATGTTGTATTCATCTTTATGCGTTGGAAATTCGTGCTTCTGCGATTTTTACTTGTGAATGTTGAACTTATTCAGATTAAATTTTAAAACTTTCAGATGGCCCATCAGGACGAACAAGCTAATGCCATTGGGGAAGTTAATGAGCAAGGATAACTCACGCCTCAGATGTCTCCGAAAAGGGTTCCAATCGTCGAATTTATGGGCATTGTGGCACAAGCAGTTACCACTGCAGTCTTACAGTACCACGAACGCATCATGCAGCTTAGAGGAGGCAAAAGACCTAGAGAGGTTAATCAAATACATGTGACTAAAGTTGACAATTGTGCAAAGGCACCGAAATTGCGACAACAAACCACTCAAGACCGAGACAGTTCCAGAAGTAACAAAATTTATGTAAAGGTCCAAAAGTGTCAGGGCCAACAAGGTTAGGGTCAAAATGAAGTCACAAAGAGGTGTTTCAAATGTGGAAGGAACGGTCATAAATGTCAATCTTGTTCGAATCAGACTGGGGAGAAACTACAACCCGACTAACGAGGAATTTTGGAACTCTGCTATAAATGTGTACAATCGGGTCACAAGTGGAGGGATTGTCCTCAACCTAACATCATTTTTTTTTCCGTAAATTTCTTACCAAGGCCAGGAAGACCAAGGAAAAAGCGAGACTAGTCAACAACGTAGTGAAGTGAGACAGTTTCGAGGGAAGTGCTTCCAATGTGGCAGGAATGGCAATAAGCGTCAGGATTGCCCAGAGAGGAATGGGACCCCATGGCAGAAGGGTGTCAGTAATAAACCACAAAAGCCAGCTCCACCTGCCATTCCAGCAGCCTCAGTTCAGCAGAGGCAATTACAGTATAGATGTGTATGTAACGTCCACCAAATAGCAGTACCTCAGGCCCCAACCGAGATACAAGGTACGTTCCTTATACTGGGTGCGAGTGCTATGGGTTGAGTTTTAATTGGTACCGGGGGACCGCACTGTTTTAGGGCTATGCATTTTTATGGGCCTTAGGGCTATTAGCCATGATGATGAGTAAGGTGTCATGCGTAGACTCACCATTTGGTGAAAGAGTCTTTGATTTTCTTTATTTGAAGGAGTGCAGATATAGAAATTGATAACTTCATTTTTAACCGCGATCAATACTGATGTTAGATATGCATGAGTATAAGGTCATTATTGGCATGCTAGAGTTTCGGTAGGAGTATTTTCCCTGCCATTTCGGGGTGGGAAAGGTGTTTTGGTGGCAATGCCTCGCCCAGAGGAAGGATTTGCCAATACGAATGGAAAGGTAGAAGTATAACGGTTATCCTCGAAGGATGAGGCATGTTTCATGTGACACGAGCGAGTCATTATATTTGTTCATTCCTAGATTAGCATATGAGACGAGTTTATTGTGCGTAACTACAAAGGATATTATTATGTGAATATTTTTCCCTAGTGTAGCAGGATTTTCCGCAGAGGTTGAGTGAGTATATTAATAGTGTTATATATTTTATTGAGGTTATTCGTTTTAGTGATGTGATATATGAGTATAATATGGTATTGATTACAACTTTATAGAAATGGTTTGTACGATAGTGGGCAGTTAGTGCAAGACTATCGGAGTGGTTGCATTAGTGCAGTATGTTTTGTTCTGGCGAGGCCTCACCTGCAAGAGGGTTGGACTCGCACTTATATTATCTATCATAGAGACTTTGGGAGGAATAGTGGGCTCGAGATATTGGATACCCGTGTGCGTAGGAACTTTGTTGTTATGATTCAGTATATATTGGGTTTACCGTTGAGCGAAAAGATTTGACTCATTATCATGTGGAACGCTCAGGACTTGGTGATAGGTAGAGAGCAATGATATATCTACCCTTTAGAGATGTAATAGTTAAGAGTTAGACTCCTAAGTTTTGAATCAGGATTTTGAGAGTCCTGATTGTATGTGTAAGAGGTTTGCAAATAGTGATTACCACCAATACTGGATGATAGTGGATTGGCGAAATGTTCTTTGTGTAGGTGTAATTACGGGAAATGATGGAACTTATCTGTCAAGGAATGGAGTAAAGGGGTACATGATATGGACGGAGGACCTAACAGATTTCGATAACCGACAACGCTAGGTAGTAGTGTATCGGGGGGGTTCCTTGTTTGGATTTAGCTTTGCGAGACATCCCACGCATGAAACTTAGCATAAGGTTAGAAATAGGGAGATGTCTGGTCAGTAGTTCATGAGTTCAGTACCTCAGTCGTACAAGGACCAGGTAATTGTATATGTAAGATGGAAGTTGAATTATGATTTAAGGCCAGTAAATCCGGTTGTGTGGTAAGAATGCATTGAAAGATTTATTTTATCGCCATGAGTTGAGGGGTGGAACGATTATAGGCGGATTTAAAAGTTTTTGATTTGTAGGGTGATTGAGAGTACCCAAGTATTGTAAATGTGTTCAGAACACAAGGGAAATAAGGAGTTTAGATGATTTGAGTGTGGATTAGCTGGGAAGAATTTTTAATACAAGAGACGAGACTTGTATTTGTTTGGATGTATAGATTATTAGTGAATTATTTGAATTATTGTACTTATTCGACAGAATTATTGTATTTATCTGAAGAGATTTGAGATTTGTAGTCCCTCTTTTGTTGATTGTGGGATTTAGATGATCTATACCTCGTATTTTGTGGGATACATGTAATTTTATCGATGAGTAGCACTCCGTTCGCTCTCCCCGGGCAGTCGGGGTGTTACAAAGGTGGGCATCCTGGTTAGCTAATGTTAAAATCGTCCAAGTGGAAGGGATGTGGGAACATACGTGAGGAATATATGTTTGTGGGACTAACATAACGAGGCGGAAGTAGTAGAGGGAATTAAACATTGCATGAAGAACGATAATCCATATATATATATATATATATATATATATATATACGGGTGTGATTAGAGTAGCTCACCCGAATTTGGTTGGAAGACTGTGGAAAGCCATTTAAAAGGGGTATTCCTTGAGAAGGTTAGAATTTAATCATTATGGAGAACGCTCGGAGCGGAGTTGTAATTAGTCAAATGTGAAAGCGACTTGCGCATACAAATAGTGATGATGTTAGTATGGTCTAAAAGGTCCAGAAGTGCACTTCGTGGAGAAAAGTGCATGGGTCAGAACTTTTGGTACACACCAAGGAAATAAGGGAGTATTAAGTGTCACCTAATGTGAGACATTTATAGGAAAGCACGATGTTTAGTACGACATAGTGAGTAGTCTCTGTATGCACCACTCATAGATAGAGATCGGTTCAAATAAGAAGATAAACCATAGAATTGTGTGGCTATCGACAATTCCTATATTGAGAGAGGCCGGTAGAGTCGGTAAAATTTCTCGGATGGGTTGCCATCTTCAAGACAAGATAAAGGGTTCATCCGAACGTATGAAACAAATCGCCCAGGAAGGAAGTGATTGACATCCCTTTGGGGTGATTTACAATGTGCCCCGGTCTTCCTTTGAAAGGAAGGGATAGCGCCGGTACGCGGTCCTACATGGTATTATTTTCTGAATCGGGATGAGATTTTTGAATTTCACCTTCAATATTGGATTTCAGGAAAACAACGGAGATAACGTTTCGTTATGAGTGGAAGGTATCACCCACAGCCGAGGAGCAGGCGCATGGTGATTAACGATTAGTGGGGCCGCGCGAAGAAAATTTTGTAGGCGTGATGATCATTTCATTCCCACAACGGATATAACTAGCACGTGAAGTACAGTAGGGTAGAGTTCCGTGAAAGCACTCGTACCTGTTTGTTGTGAACGAGATGCTTATGGAAGTTTTGGTGTGGAAAAACCTTAACTATTCTCCCTCTGCGTAGGTTTAGAGGTAAGCGGATAACCAGAATTTTGTATCGGTCGAGAATAATCCGACAACTATGGTGGAAGTCCACGACTGTTTGGGGCGAACAAGTGTGGTCAGATGTTCGTATGCTTTTTCCCAGAATGGGAGTTTTGTGTTTAGATAAATCCGAGTAGTTGTCATGTAGTGAGGTACGACCTCCCAATGACATTGACATAATGGAAATAAATAGTGTATATGCGTGTCTTATGCGAATGTTGTCGGATAGGAGCACAATGTGAAGTATCTTTCATAAAGAGTGTTAAACCAGTTTGCCGTGAGGCAGGGGCTCACGCCTTACTATGTGGATAGGTTGCGTACTGTTAAGGTATCCAAAATGTGTTTTACCAAGTAGGCCTTATTTTTCGAATTTCGAGACGAAATTCCGTTTTTAGGGGGGAAGTATGTAATACCCCGTATTTTTATGCTTTCTAAATTTTGGGAATTTATTAAATTTAATGTGTTATTAATTTAATATAAATCCGAAAATTAATTATTTTTATAATTCCTAACGTGACGAGAGTTAGTAATTATTGGAAACTTGTTGAATATTACTAATGATTAAAGTAATATATAATATTGGTTCTATTAAATGTCCCGAGTGAATAAAATGACAATTTTGGAAATTTAAGTCGGGACGCGCCCATGTCGTGTCGGGACTAAATGTTGATTAATAAAAGTGAATAAATTATAAGTCACCCGTATGGTCATTTCGAGTGCTCCAAAGTGTCCGAAAGGGTCGAGATAGTCAAAATAATATACTCGGGGGTTTAGTTTGGGTCTCGGGGCGTTTTTAGGCCTAATGAACACACCGGGAGGGCGTTTTGGACATTTTACATTTGTAAGCCTGAAAACCTACGAAAATTGTAAGGTTATATTAGATGCTTAGGGTTGCCTTCTAGGGTTAACACAACCAAAAACAAGTGACGTCCATTGGAGAAGGAAAGAGAGAGCTTTCCCAAGAGTTCTAGGCCAAGCACTCCTACGTTTGCGCCGCCGTCGCCGCCAAACGATAGATCGCGTAACGAGGATCACCACCACACCGATTTCATCCACAAATCATAAATAAAAATTCCCAGGCAAGTATTTATCTTGCTTAATTTCATTAATGCTTCATTCTTATTAGTCTAGGTTTGAATATGATGAGTTTTTATGAAAGAAAACCCATGTTGGTGATTAGAAATCGCATGTTGTAGTGATATAAACAATAATCTAGAAATCCCTTTCACATGTAGAGGTTGAACCGCGAATTTATATTGGTTTAGAAGTAGATATTCTGGGAAAAGAATAAGAAGAACTAAGTTAAAGAAATTTCTAGGGTTCATGAGAATTATATAAGTTTTGGCCCTTTTAATCCATGAATCTTGATGAAAACTCGCATGCTTTACGTAGAATATTGCTAATATGGGTTTAGAATGTTTGTGGTATAAATTTCTAGGAGTTTGGGAGTTAAGAATTTGGATTTTGATGATGTTGGATGATAGAACCCGTAACTGGTATTCTGCAGATTCGCCGTACATGTTTAATCGATCGATCGAACCAGGAATATCGATTGATCGACGCATCGATCGATCGAGCTCCTGCCATCGATCGATCGACCCCTCCTGGAAGACTCACATTTCCCCTTCTAAATAGTTGAATTCAATTTAAATGAGTAATAATCTTTGAATATCCTCATTAAAATATTTTGGAAGATAAAGAAGACCAGTAGGACCTAGTAAAAATATGAAACCTTTAATGTAAGACGAGATTTACATTTTTTCGGGGATGTTTACATATATGAGACGATGGAACTATGTATTAAAGGGGGAGACGCGTAAGGTAGTTACGTTGGAAAATAAATGAGTACCTACTGAAATTACACTTGGGAGGTTAGAAATCAACGAGTATCACTTGATAAGTTGGGAAAATCCCAAAAATTAAGATAAGAGGCAAACGTTATACGTGATAACTAAATAATGAGTAATAAGGACAAATATCATAACTATGGGTCGTGAGTATATACCTAAACTTGATATGGTAATAGTAGTATATTTATATGACTGTGTTTATGCATATACTATATACGTGTAAAAATCATGCCCGCGCTACTTGCCATCCCTGAGGTTACCGCACTGGGACAGTCTTATCTCGATGGGACCTTTATGAGGGATATTGACTCGTACCCTAGAAGATAGAAATCCTTTGGTACAGGATATTGAATCGATAGTCAGACGGTCCTAAGAGACGTGAGGGCATGTGCTGATCTCTTAGAGATTTGGAAACTATGCTTTGCCTCAATATTGTTTGTGTTTTGTTTCAATACAGTTCGAGAGGGATTCCGAGCTTGTATTTCCCTTAGTACGAGTGATACGGGGACTGGATAGCAGAGTATGCCCGCACCATAACTTTTATGTGGGGTGCTGTTAGAAATATAAATCTGGAATTTGGGAACTACCTGATGTGTCTATGGTAAGTAAGAATGGAATAACTATTTCAATTTGGGAATAAGTGTTTGAAAAGTATAATATGTTACTGAGAAACTTTATTAGTAAATAAGGTTTAAATGAGAGCTTTGTTGTTAAATGAAATTAACCTCTTAATTAATTGAATTTATCAGTTTAAATCTTACGAGCAACCTAAGATAAGATAAGTTAAACCGTTGGGAAGGTTAGTGCGATAGGCGTGCACATTAGAAGAGAAGTGAGAAATTCTCAAGGGAGTGCCGCACTAATATGTTGTTGCATTGGCTAGTAAACAATTTAAATACTTGCTAAACAAATTTTAAATTATTTTTACAATCGGGCTCTGACCCATTTCCATTTTCTTTTCTCTTTTTTATATATATGTATATATTACAGGTGCCCAGCCAGAGGGGCGTCTTACATAGGATCCTTCGGAAGGAACGCGCTGCAGCTTAGGTGGGAGTTGCAGGCCTTTTGTTTAGACGACCTCATTTGTTGATTCCACTTCTAGCACTATTTATTCAGTTGGGCATGTGTCGCCCTTTTCCATTATTCATTTGCTTAGCGGATATTGTGATTTATTTATTTCCAGTATTTGTACTTTTGGGTTTATTACTGTCAGTATGTTTTCCTTTAAGTTTTAATATTGGAATTACTTAGTTGGATGTTTAATTAATTGGATTGTTTGTTCCAGTATATTTGTTGGTTGATCCTTAAATTATGAATTATGTAAAGTTTTAAATTATTGGTTTTAAATAAGATTTGGAAAGTAATGTATAAAATGGTTTTGACACTTAGCTTAATTATTTAGGGTGTTTAAATTGGAAAAGTTATTTTTCGATAGTGATGCTAAGAATGAACCAACCGTTCACCTTGATTATAATTTAATAAAGGGTTGATCACCCGGTATTTAATTAGGTGGGGTGTCACAATGTTCAGTCGATTTATCGATGGACTTAAGTTAGTCATTAAATCCCGGCTGTCGGCTTTAGAGACTGTTAATTATTCAGCCTTGGTGAACAAAGCCATGCTGGTAGAAAAGGACGTGAATGAAGCGAGAGAGAATTGAGAACGAGGTGTAAAGAGAAGTATATTCGATCCAAACTATCAAAGGGGCAGAGATACTGAATATTCAAGGTTTGGAGGGAAGAAATTCCAACAGGGTAAAGGTGGAAGTAGTTTACAAAGGGGTGAAGCTAGTGGTGGAAGAGGTTCAGGAGTTTCAACACAAGGAGATCCAAATGTTTTTTTTACTGGGACATCGGGTCATATAAAGAGAAATTTCCCAAATTTACAGAATATCGAATGTTTTAATTGCCATTAGAAGGGACATCTGAGAAAGATGTTATCAAAAGTGATTTCAGTTAGTAGTGTGGGGTCTCATAAAGGATCCTCTCCTGGCAGGGCCACCAGGGGAAGAGTTACAGAACAAGCAACTAGATCAAGGGCAGGAGGAAGAGTGTTTGCGATGACACTGCAATATGGCCATGCTACACCGGAAGTGGTTACAGGTAAACTTTCAATTGCAAACAAAGATTTATATGCACTCATTGATCCTGGATCTACGCATTCATTTGAGACATTACATATTGTTTCATATTTGGGTAGACCATGTTCATTTCTCAATTGTGCCTTATATATTTCTACCCCAATGGAAAGTGTAATTCTGGTGGAGCATGTTTATAAAGATTGTGTCTTATGAATGGGTGAACGGGATTTCTATGTTGACTTGATACCATTGGCCATTCAAGATTTTGATATTATATTGGGGATGGATTGATTATCTTCGTATCATGCTTCCATTGATTGTTTTCAAAAAGAAGTTACATTTCATCTTACTGGTGAACCCGAGTTCCAGTTTATAGGAGAAAGGAATGTTGTCCCTAATTGTCTTATATCAGCAATTAAGAGCAAAAAGTTATTGAGTAAAGGTTGTACAGGGTATTTATCTTATGTTGTTGGTGTTAGTAAGGAAGCACTTAAAGTTGAAGATATACCAGTAGTTAGAGAATTTTCTGATGTCTTCCTAGAGGAATTGCCAGGACTACCACCCGATAGGGAAGTAGAGTTTTTCATTGAATTAATTCCAGGTACTAGTCCGATTTCCCTTGCTCCTTATAGAATGGCACCAACAGAGTTGAAGGAATTGATAGTGTAATTACAAGATCTAATAAGCAGAGGTTTCATTCGGCCTAGTGTTTCTCCATGGGGAGCACCAGTGTTATTTGTGAAAAAGAAAGATGGGGCAATGCGATTATGTATTGATTATCGGCATTTGAATAAGGTGACCATTATAAATAAGTACCCTCAACCTCGTATCGATGACTTATTTGACCAATTATAGGGGGCCACAGTATTTTCGAAGATTGATTTGAGATCGGGTTACCACCAACAGAAAGTGAAGGATATTGATATTTCCAAAATAGCTTTTCGGGCTCGATATGGGCACTATGAGTTTTTGGTGATGCCATTTGGATTAACTAATGCTCCAGCAGTTTTTATGGATTTGATGAATTGGGTGTTCCACCCTTTCATTAATTCATTTGTGATTATATTCATAGACGATGTGTTGATTTACTCGCGTAGCATGGAGGAACATGAGAAACATTTAAGACTTGTATTGCATATTTTGAGAGAGAAGAAATTATTTGCTATATTCAGCAAGTGTGAGTTTCGATTGAATGAAATTGTGTTTTTAGGGCACGTTGTCTCGGGAAATGGGATATATGTTGATCCAAAGAAGGTGGAAGCAATTATTGAATGGGAGAGTCCTAAGAATGTGTAAGAAATTATTAGTTTTCTAGGATTGGCAGGTTACTATCGCAGATTCATTAAGGGATTTTCAGCAATAGCATTACCATTGACAAAGTTGACTCGTAAAGAAGTGAAGTTTGTATGGGATGAAGAATGTGAGAGGAGTTTTAAAGAATTAAAGAATCGGTTGGTTTCAGCCCCTATACTTACTATTCCATGTGAGATTGAGTCTTTTGTGATCTATACAGACACTTCATTTTAGGGTTTAGGATGTGTTCTTATGCAGAATGGGAAGGTATTAGCATATGCCTCGAGGAAATTAAAGACACATGAACGAAATTACCCTACACACGATTTGGAGCTAGCAACCATTGTTTTTGCTTTAAAGTTGTGGAGACATTACTTGTTGGAGAAACTTGTGAGATATTTATAGATCATAAAAGATTGAAATACTTATTTACACAGAAAGAACTGAATTTGAGATTGAGGCATTGGATAGAGCTGATTAAAGACTATGACTGTACCATTCATCATCATCTTGGGAAGGCCAATGTAGTAGCAGATGCTTTGAGTCGAAAATCATCAGGGATTCTTGGTTGCATACGGTGTGACCGTGTTGGAAATATTCTTGACTTGGCATCGATGGGGATTGAATTGAAGTTTTCAAAAAGCGGAGGATTATTAACACATGTCATAGTGAGACCTTTATTGGCCGAACGCATACGAAATTTGCAGACCAGTGATCCATTCCTTGAGAAGAAGAAACAAGATGTCCTGGATGGTAAAGAGAGTGACTTTAAAATTAAGAATGATGAATCGTTGTGTTATAAAAATAGGATTTGTGTACCAAATGATCCACCCTTAAAGAAAGATATATTAGAAGAGGCACATAGTTATATTTACTTTATGCATCCGGGAGGTACCAAAATGTACAGAGATTTGAAATTGTATTATTGGTGGAACAATATGAAACGTGAGATTGTAGAGTTTGTAGCTAAATATTTAGTATGCCAGCAAGTAAAAGTTGAGCATCAGAAGCCGGCAGGATTATTACAGCCATTACCTATTCCAAAATGGAAGTGGGAGCATATAACAATGGACTTTGTTACAGGATTACCCCGGTCACCAAAGGGGCATGATTCTATTTGGGTGATTGTAGACCGATTGATGAAGTCAGCTCATTTTCTTCCAGTTAAGACCACCTACACTGTTGACAAGTATGCACGTATGTATGTTGAGGAGATTATCCGTTTACATAGGGCACTAGTGTCAATTGTATCAGATAGAGATCCAACGTTCGCTTATAAGTTTTGGTCTCATCTCCAGAATACCATGGGCACAAGTTTGAAGTTCAGCACTGCGTTTCATCCATAAACTGATGGGCAATCAGAAAAGACGATTTAAATATTAGAAGACATGTTACGAGCCTGTGTATTTGACTTCAAAGGTAGTTGGGATGATCATTTGCCAGTGATGGAATTTTCATATAATAATAGTTATCAATCGACTATTGGTATGGTTCCTTATGAAACTTTGTATGGGAGGAGATGTAGAATGCATTTGTGTTGGGATGAAGTGGGTGAAAGGAAAATATTGGGTCCTGAATTAATAGATGTGACGACTGAAAAGATCAAAATTATTCGGGAACGGATAAAGATAGCACAAAGCAGGCAAAAATTTTATGCAGATAAGAGGAAGTATCCATTGGAATTTCAGAAGGGAGACTTTGTATTCCTGCGTATTTCACCATGGAAAGGCATTATGAGGTTTGGGAAAAAGGGGAAACTAAGTCCAAGATACATTGGACCATATGAGGTGTTGGAAAGAATTGGGACCCTGGCATATAGATTAGCATTACCTCCAGATTTATCCCGTTTACATGATGTGTTTCATGTATCTATGCTTCGTAAGTATTTGGCGAATCCATCTCATCAATTGAAAACTCAACCAATTGAACTGAAGGAAGACTTGTCGTACATCGAGGAACCAATGGAAATTATTGATCGTAAGATGCAAATATTGAGAAATAAAGTTATTCCCTTAATTAAAGTTATGTGGATGAGCCATGGGATTAAATAAGCAACTTTGGAAATGGAGAATAGTATGAAGAAACAGTATCCCCATTTGTTTGGTAAGTGAACTTCATATTAAATTTCGGGGACGAAATTTTCAAAGGGGGGGAAGTTGTGACAACCCGAATATAATTATGATAAATTATAATTAAATCTTGCTTATCTTATGTGATATGAAGAATGTGTTATTAGTATATCTAATGTTAAGTGATTATGTTTAGTCTAATCCTACTTTCATAAATCATGAAATGTCGAATTATTTACAAACACAAAATTTTGTTATTTTCGGTAGAAATGTTCATGTTAGAGACTAGTTTTGACCCTTATCACATTACAATTGACTTGAGGTAAAAACTAGATAGTTTTAGACATGTGAGTTAGGGTTTTAACACAATAAATGGTACATCAAATGGATGACCGAGTAAGGAGTTATACCAAATTTACGAACAAGGGGCAAATCTGTCCATTCCCTTTAAGTGGTAAATTGTCTTTTAGTAAACCAAATGGCTTAATTTGATTGGATGGAAATGAGGCATGCCTTGGCTGACTTAAACTTCTCCCTTTAACTTATTTCTTCAGAAAATGTAACCCTAGGTTCAGTTTTGATAGATTTAAGCTTAAGGAAAGAGAAAGTAAAAGTTAAGGAAGAAAGATTACAAGGAAAAGCTAGGAAAAGAATTCCAAGAAAATTCTTAAGGTGTTTCCAAGGTAAACTTATGTGTTAATATTGTTTAAATCTTGTATTATACTTATTTCAAAGTATATAAATCGTGGATTATTAACTGAAATTCCATTATCCTTTGTGATAATATGTATTGGTTCATAAGTGAGATAAGTGGTGTTTATAGGTCAAATTGCTTTGTATTGAAACCCTTGTATTCAAACTTGAATATCTCTTTATGTGCTTACTGGAATTGAGAAATTACAACTGGATATGAAATTAGACTCATATATTAATATCATATCTGAAAATTAGAATTTATATCCCTGTGGTTAGGCCGTAAAGATGATTTGAAGTTGGTACATAGTTTTTGTTTGTATACTTCATTTCGGTATACCATGAGTTTAGTCAAGCTTTTGAGATAGCAAATGAAGTCAAAAAATTAAGAAACTTTAATTATGTACTACTCAGTATGTGTACTGAAAATGGGTGGAAAATCATGGAAATTTATGTGGGAGAAAAATTATGAAAATTCTTGGAAGTTGAAGGAACAATATAGGAGCTTGTAGGGCGGATTTCTTGTGTTGTAAAGAAATGGTCATAACTTGCTCTAGGAAGCTTGAAAATTTACAACTTCACTTTTACTGGAAATTATATTCATATATGTTTTCATATTTATAAGGTTGGACCCCTGTATTTATACAATTTATGAATATAGGATGGTTAAGTATGTAGGACAATAATTTCAGGCCATACTGGATACCCCTTGAATGAATGTTTATATTTTGTCCTTAAAAAGGGTACTTTGAGTACATGTTTCATGTGTATATACATTGATAAGTATAATTTCATGTTTAATTGACTTTGGTTATAAATTTCTTATGAGGTATTTCCTACGGTTATTTGTTCATAGCTTTATCAATAGGTGCACCATTGTTTTGTCTTTACTCATGTTTCATGGAATGTGACTTAAAAGGAATTATATGGTCGTTGTATAGTCATGGAAAGTACATAATTATATTAGTATGATACTTATGATTGAGATTCATTACTGATTTAGTTGGATTGACAGGTGTAAGGTCTAATCAACCCAGTTCAGCTCCTCCCGAAGGAAACGTGAAAACGTAGTTGACAACCTAAGGTGAGTGTACTCACTGGAATGATGTATTTGTATACTGTTACGAATATGATCATAATGTTATGAATATAAAATTGTTCATTTTGGTTTACCGAAATGGGAGGTTACTCCTCGACCTGGAATGGGGGAGATTTGTCTATTAATGACAAGGGGTTACTCCTCGACCAGGAATGGGGGAGAATTGTCTATTTAGACAGGATATGTGAATCATGATTCAGAAAAGTTGATCATTCATTATGAATGAGACGAATAATTTAATACATAATTATATGGACATGATTTATTGCATTTCAATTCAGGCAGTAGTATAGTAGTGATGCATTCACTGGGCTATTTTGCTCACGGTTCCTCTGTTCACTTTTTTTCAAGTAACGCGATGTCACTGCCAAATCTAGGAAGTCGGGTTTGGTTTGCAAGGAACGGGAGAAACAAAGATTTTGATTTAATGTAAATGATGTAATTAATTTAAATTATTCTTCAAGCAAGTTTGGATAAGTATGACTAGTGTACTGTTATAAAAAGGTTTTTAGTTATATGGAATTACGTTAATGACTCTGAAATTAAAAACAGTTTTTTGTGTTTTGGTTAAATGAATTATGGTTTGACTCACTTTGACTTTCAAACTTAATTATAAGTACCTGGGTTGGGGTGTTTCAATTAAATCAATTGAATTCTAGCAACTCGTCTCAGTGGACTTTCGATACCCGACTTACCGTTGTGCTTGCCTGGCAAGTGTAGTAGTAACTTAGGTTTTTTCATTATCGCGGCAAAACGAAAACAACGACCGCGCCCTTACACGAGCATGCACTTTTCGCGCGGTAATCAAAATTGTGCCATTGCCAGGGATGAGTTTGTTTTAGACTTTATTTGATTTAGTATTTCGTAGTATTTTTTATCTATTTGTATTATTTTCTAATCTTTTTACAGGACTTCCACATTTGAGCACTTAGAAACGCTCGAATAATTCCCGCGTGCACTTACTTTGTGGAATTCGCCTGTAATACCCGTATTTTTATGCTATATTAATTTGGGGATTTATTAAATTTAATGTGAATTAATTATTTAATATAAATCCGGAAATTAATTATGTTATAATTAGTAACGTGATGAGAGTTAGTAATTATGGGAAATTTATTGAATATTACTAATGAGCAAAGTAATATATAATATTGGTTATATTAAATGTCACGAGTGAATAAAATGACAATTTTGGAAATTTAAGTCGGGACGCGCCCGTGTCGCGTCGGGACTAAATATTGATGAATAAAAGTGAATATATTATAAGTCGCTCGTATGGTCATTTTGAGTGCGCCAAAGTGTCTGAAAGGGTCGAGATAGTCAGAAAAGTGTACCCGGGAGTTTAGTTTGGGTCTCGGGGCGTTTTTAGGCTTAATTAGTACCCCGGGAGGGCATTTTGAACATTTTACATTTTTGGGTAATTAAACCCACGAAATTTCAAGGGATATATCAGATGTCTAAGGTTGCCTTCTAGGGTTAAAAAAACCAAAGACAAGTGACGGCCATAGGAGAGGGAAGGAGAGAGATTCCAAAGCAATCCAAGGCCCAAAATCCATCCGTTTGCACCGCCACCACCACCAACGCGTAGATCGCGTGACGGGGAACGCAACCACACCAAAATCGTCCGCAAATAAGAACGCCAAAAATCCCAGGCAAGTGTTTATCTTGCTTATTTTCGTTAATGCATCACTCATGTTAGTCTAGGGATGATTAGGATGAGTTTTATGGAAAAAAACCCAAATTTGAGATAGGAAATCGCATGTAGTAATGATTTCAGTGTTATTCTGGAAACCCCTTCACATGTAGAGGATTAAAACACGAAATTATGATGTTTTAGGAGAAGAAAATTATGGAAAAGATTGATTAGAACCATGTTTAAGGAATTCTAGGGTTCTTGAGATTTTTATGAAGTTTTTGCCTATAAATCCATGATTAGTGACGGAAATTTACATGCTTTACGTAGAAGATACATAAAATGAGATTATAATGTTAGTAGTACAAATCTCTGGGCGATTAGGAATCAAAAGTTTGGATTTGGAGGAGGTTATGTGTTAGAACCCATAACTGATTAACTGCAGAATTCGCCATACCTGTTTGATCGATCGATCGAGCCAAGAGCTTCGATCGATCGAAGGTTCGATCGATCGAGCCCCAGACCTCGATCGATTGACCCCTTCTGGTAGACTCATATTTCCCCTTTTAAAATTAGTTGAATTCAATTTAATGAGAAATAATTCTTGGACACCCTTATTAAAATGTTTTGGGAGATAAAGAGGACCAGTAGGACCTATAGATAATTATGGGACCTTTAATGTAAGACGAGAGTTGTATTTTTGGGATGTTTACATATAAGGGACGATGAAAGTATGAATCAAGGGGAGGGACACGTAAGATAGTTACGTTGGAAATTAGACGAGTATCTACTGAATTCTACACTTGAGAGGATGGAGTCCATGAGTGTTACGTAATAAGTTGGAATGATCCCTCGAATTAAAGTAAGATACGAACGGCCATACGTGATAACTAAATAATGAGAAATAAGGACAAATGTCATAATTATGGGATTAGAGATGTACCTAATTTGATATGGTAATAGTAGTATAGTTATATGATTGTGTTTATGCATATACTACCTATGTGTGAAAATCGTGCCCACGCTACTTGCTATCCCTGAGGTTACCGCGCTGGTACAGTCTTATCTCGATGGGACCTTTATCGGTGATATTGACTCGTACCCTAGAAGATATAAATCCTTGGTACATGCTATCGAATCGATAGTTCAGACGGTCCTAAGAGACGTGGGGCATGTACTATCCTCTTAGAGACTTGGAATCTTTGCTTCTCCTCAATATTGTTTGTGTATGTGTTAATACAGTTCGAGAGTGATTCCGAACTTGTATATCCCTTACTACGAGTGATACGGGGATTGGATAGCAGAGTATGCCCGCACCATAGTTTTTATGTGGGGTGCTATTAGAATATATATATTATACGAGTATTTAATATATATATGAAATTCTGAAATTTGGAACTGCCTAATGTGATATGGTAAATAAGACATGTATGATGACTCAAATTTGAAATACTTGTTTTGAAAAAGTATAATATGACACTGGGAAACTTTATTAATAAATAAAGTTAAAATGAGAGCTTTGTTACCAAATGAAACCTTCTGTTTAAACAATTATATTGTTCAGTTTTAAATCTTACGAGTAACCTAAGATAAGTTAAACCATTGGGAAGTTTAGTGAGATATAAGATAAGATAATCCGTTGGGAAGGTTAGTACGATAGGCGTGCACATTAGAAGAGAGGTGAGAATTTCTCAAGAGAGTGCCGCACTAATATGTTGTTGCATTGGTCTGTAAACATTTTAAATACTTGCTAAACGAATTTTAAATCATTTACACTATCAGGATCTGACCCGTTCTATTTCTCTTTCTCTCTTGTATATATATGTATATATTACAGCTGCCCAGCCACAGGGGCGTCTTGCGTAGGATCCCTTTGAAGGAACGTCCAGCAGCTTAGGTGGGAGTTGCAGACCTCTTGCTTAGACGACTTCATTTATTTGACTCCACTCCTAGCATATTCATTTAGTGGGGCATGTGTCGCCCTTTCCATTATTCAGTTGTTTATTTGGACTTTGTGATTCAGTTATTTCTAGTATTGTCACTTTGGGATTTATTACTGTCTGGATGTTTTACTTTAAGTTTTAATGTTGGGATTTAGTTGTTGAATGTTTAAATTATTTGGATTATATGTTCCTGGATTATTGTGGTGTGATTCTTTAATATTGAATTGTTGTAAATAATTAAATCTTTGTTTTTAAAATAAAATTTGGAAAGTAATGTTTAAAAATTGGTTTTGACACTTAGCTTAATTAATTAGGGTGTTTAACTTGGAAAAGTTATTTTTACGACAGTGATGCTAAGAATGAACCAACTGTTCACCTTGATTTTAATTTAATAAAGGAGTGATCGCCTGGTATTTAATTAGGCGGGGTGTCACAGGTGGTATCAGAGCATCAGGTTCTAGTGCCCTTAGGATCTGTACGACTTATTTCGCTTTCAGCTTAACATTTTTGATATAGAGCCCTATTATAGGATTGTTGTATTCCTGTTTTTACGTTTACGTCTTCAGCAATTTGAGATTTGATAATAACTGTAGAATAATGAATTTCTTCACGTTTCAGATGCCTCCGAGACGTGCACCAAAGGATAGGCGTGCCCAGGCCGAGCAGCCAGCAGCTCCAGCACATGGTACAATGAATGCTGCGCTAGCGGTGGTTCAGCAGGCTCCACCCCAGATTCAGGCAGTGGCGCTAGTACCTGCACAACCTCCATCTGCATGGGAGCGGGTTAGGGATGCCTTTCAGAAGGCGCATCCCCCTGAGTTCTCTGGTAGTTCAGATATCATCATCGTCAGCCAATGGAAGATATATATTCAGCGGCATCTTCGTATGTATGAGTGCACAGACGTGCAGAAACTGTTGTTGGCTTCCTTTAAGCTGGTGGGGGCCACTTTGCAGTGGTGGTAGTCCACCACCACCTTGGAGGAGAGGAACACGATCTCGATTCAGTCATTCTGGGAGCGGTTTGACCGTAAGTACTTTCCACCCGCCGTGCAGACTGAGATGAGGCGGAAATTACTGAACTTGAAATAGGATAATTCCACCGTTGCTGAGTATGAGGAGGAGTTCACGAGACTTCTCACCATAGTGCCAGATGAGGCACCCACTGAGGGTAAGAAGATAATGCTATTTGTGGACGGGTTAGCTTGGAGGATCCGTCAGCACCTTATAGGGAATCTGTCTTTGAGTACTTTCACTGATGTACTCAATGCTGCGTTACTACATTTCCAGGATCACTGCTTCCATCTGCAGGGAAGCAAGAGAGTAGGAGAGTCCAGCTAGCAGGGCAGGACCGGGAGTAGTAGTGCTAGTGGAGCACCGACATCTCAAGGACAGACTCGTCAGCACGAGCAGAGTTCCCATCAGGGGGACCCTGCTAAGCGATTATGTTCAAGTGATTCCAGGCAAGGATTTGGGGGTTTTAGGCAGGGCCAGCCTAATCAGCAGGGCCAGCAAGGACAACACCGACAACAACAGGGTCAGTAGCAGGGCCAACATCGTTTTCATCAGGGCCAACATGGCCAGTGGCAAGGTGGTAACGGCCAGTAGGGTCAGAGGGGAGGAAATTTCAAAGGCCGATGTTTTGGGTTCGGCAAGCATGGCCATAGGCGCCAGGATTGTCTAGAGGGAGAGAGGGCCCCACAGCAGCAGGGTTCCCGTAATGACCCACAGAGGCCACTTTTTCTAGCTGCCCTCCCAGCCCCAGCTCAAGTACCAGCCCTACTAGCCATTCCAGCAGCTCCAGTGCAGCAGGGGCAGTTACAGTATGGACGTGTCTATAACGTCCACCAGGCAGCAGCTCCACAGGCATCACCCGCGATTGAGGGTATGTTTCCTATCCATGGTACTATGGGTCGAGTTTTGTTTGATACTGGGGCGATGCACTGTTTTATAGCTACGCGTTTTGCGAAGGCCTTAGGGTTGTTAGCCACAACAGAGAGCACGATGACATGTGTAGACTCACCACTGGGGAGTGGGTCGCTTATTTTCTTTAGATGCCGGGGAGTGGGGGTAGCGATTGGTAGCTTGGTATTACCTGTAGACATGTTAGTCTTAGATATGAATGAGCATGCCGTTATTATCTGTATGGATTGGCTCGCAGCTTACAGAGCCATAATTGATTATTTCGGTTGGAGTATTGTCTTTGCCATTTCGGGGCAAGAGATGTTTGTAGTGGCGATGCCTCGCCCAGAGGGAGGCTCAACTGCTCATTTGTATTACATAGAGGAGGATACCTCTAAGGAGGTTGTGATTCCCTTAGACTCGATCCCAGTTGTTCATGAGTATTTCGATGTATTCCAGGAGATACCAGGCCTACCCCCCAGTCGATAGATAGACTTTGTCATAGATTTATTACCGAATAATAGACCGATAGCACGCGCTCCATACTGTATGGCTCCGACAGAGATGCGAGAGTTGCGAGATCAGATAGAGCAGCTGTTAGGTCAGGGCTTCATTCGCAGGAGTACCTCACCTTGGGGTGCTCCAGTCTTGTTTGTGAAAAAGAGAGATGGTTCACTGAGGCTATGTGTGGACTACCGGGAGTTGAACAAGGTCACGATACGGAATAAGTATCCATTGCCTCGAATCGATGATCTGTTCGACCAGTTGAGGGGAGAAACTTTCTTTTCGAAGATGTATCTGAGGTCGGGGTACCATCAGCTACGTATTAGGGAGCAGGATGTTTCAAAGACTGCCTTCTTGACGAGATATGGGTCCTATGAGTTCAGGGTGATGCTATTTGGCCTCACAAATGCTGTAGCCGTGTTCATGGACTTAATGAATTGTGTGTTCAGAGAGTTCTTGGATCAGTTTGTCATCGTATTCATAGATGATATTTTGATATATTCACACTCCGAGGAGGAGCATGCCGAGCACTTGAGACAGGTTCTTCAGACTCTACGAGAGCATCAGTTGTATGCTAAGTACGAGAAGTACGGATTCTGGTTGCGAGAAGTACAGTTCTTGGGGCATGTTGTTTCTGAACAGGGGATAGAAGTTGACCCGAGTAAAGTGTCAGCGGTGAGAGAGTGGGGACAGTCCACGACACCGACGGAAGTGTGTAGTTTCTTGGGGTTAGTCGGATACTACAGGAAATTCATTCGAGGATTCTCCAAAATAGCGGGTCCATTGACGAACCCGACTCGCAAAGGGGTACCATAGGTTTGGGATATTGCTTGTCAATTGACTTTCGACGAGCTGAAAGACAAGCTTAATTTAGCACCAGTCCTTGCTTTACCGAAGTCGGGTGTGGAGTACCTGGTTTATACTGATGCCTCTTTAGGGGACTTGGGGGGAGTACTTCAGCAGGAAGAGAAGGCTATAGCTTTTTCCTCTCGCAAGCTTAAGCCGCATGAGAAGAATTACCCCACCCACGACTTGGAGTTAGCAGCGGTCATTTTTCCATTGAGGATATGGAGACACTATTTATTGGGGGAGAAATTTTGTTTGTTCACAGACCAAAAGTCACTGCAGTACCTGTTCACTCAGCGAGCGCTGAATATGCGTCAGCGCAGATGGTTAGAGTTTGTGAAGGACTATTAATTCGACATACAGTACCATTCGGGGAAGGCTAGCGTAGTTGCTGATGCATTGAGTCGTAGACCGGTAGACGATGTAGAGGACGTATGGAAAGCAAAGTGGAAGGAGTTAGGCCACCAGGATGCAGTAGCCCATTCCTTTATATCTGTTATGACAGTGACACCCGAGATTGTTATGAGGGTGATATAGGCACAGACCGCAGACCCGTTTTGCCAGGAGCAGATTGTACGACTCTTAGCTGAGGGTGCTGAGTCCTATTCTGTTAGTTCTGATGGGGGTTTGAGGTTTAATGGGAGATTGGTGGTTCCAGAAGGAGAAGAATTACATCATACAGTGATGACCCAGTCTCACGGGTCCCGATTTGCGGTACATCCTGGAGGAGATAAGATGTACCAGGATATAAGGAGGCAATACTGGTGGAGTGGGATGAATAAGGACATTGCTGAGTTCGTTTCCAAGTGTTCTACCTCCCAGCTGGTAAAGGTGGACCATCAGAAACCGTCAGGGTTTCTTCAGCCATTGGAAGTACCCGCGTGGAAGTTGGAGAGTATTTCCATGGATTTTATTACAGGGTTGCCTACATCACAGCGGGGCCACGACTCTATCTGGGTGATTGTAGACCATTTGACCAAGGTGGCATATTTTCTTCCGGTGCGGACAGACTATACCACGGGTCAGTATGCTCAGTTGTTCATTGTTGAGATTGTCAGATTACATGGGGTGCCCCTGAATATTGTGTCAGATAGAGACAAGATTTTCGTGTCGCATTTCTGGGAGAGCTTTCAGGAGGCTATGGGTACCGAGTTGAGGTTGAGTTCAGCTTATCACCCACAGACAGATGGATAGACAGAGCGTACTAATCAGATGTTGGAGGATATGATACGCATGTGTGTTCTTGATTTTGGAGGAGGTTGGGAGCCACATCTTCCACTGGTAGAGTTTGCTTATAATAATGCTTATCAGTTCACTATTGGCATGGCTCCATTCGAAGCTTTGTACGACAGGCCTTGTCGTTCCCCAACTTGTTGGCTCGAGGTGGGGGATAACAAGTTGCTAGGACCAGAGGTGATTCAGGAAACCTCCGCGAGGATTGAGAAGATCGGGAGTCGCATTCGAGTCGCCCAGGACAGGTAGAAAAGCTACGCCGATGCGAAACGGTTCTTCCGGGAGTTTAATGTGGGGGACCAAGTGTTACTACGTGTATCTCCTATGAAAGGAGTGATGAGGTTCGGGAAGAAAGGGAAATTTTCCCCGAGGTACGTGGGACCATTTCCCATCATCGAGAGGATTGGGCCGGTAGCATACAGATTGGGAATGCCAGAGCATTTACATTGCATTCACAATGTATTCCACATCTCGTCGTTGAGACGATATCTTCGGGATAATATGGACCATACCCACATTGCGATAGATGAGATAGACTTACAGCCTGACAGCTCTTACAAGGAGAGGACGGTGGCTATCCTAGACCATAGCGAGAGAAGATTGAGGTCGAGGGTAGTTCAACTTGTACGGGTCTAGTGGGAGCATCATAATGTGGATGAGTCCACTTGGGAGCGCGAGGCAGATATGCGCGAGAGATACCCAGATTTATTCTTATCAGGTACGCCTTATTTTTTGAATTTCGGGACGAAATTCTGTTATTAGGGGGGAAGTATGTAATACCCCGTATTTTTATGCTATATTAATTTGGGGATTTATTAAATTTAATGTGAATTAATTATTTAATATAAATCCGGAAATTAATTATGTTATAATTATTAACGTGATGAGAGTTAGTAATTATGGAAAATTTGTTGAATATTACTAATGAACAAAGTAATATATAATATTGGTTATATTAAATGTCACGAGTGAATAAAATGACAATTTTGAAAATTTAAGTCCGGACGCGCCCGTGTCGCATCGGGACTAAATATTGATGAATAAAAGTGAATATATTATAAGTCGCTCGTATGGTTGTTTTGAGTGCGCCAAAGTGTCCATAAGGGTCGAGATAGTTAGAAAAGTGTACCTGGGGGTTTAGTTTGGGTCTCGGGGTGTTTTTAGGCTTAATTAGTACCCCGGGACGGCATTTTGGACATTTTACATTTTTGGGTAATTAAACCCATGAAATTTCAAGGGATATATCAGATGTCTAAGGTTGCCTTGTAGGGTTAAAACAACCAAATACAAGTGACGGCCATAGGAGAGGGAAGGAGAGAGCTTCCAAACCAATCCAAGGCCCAAAATCCATCCGTTTGCACCGCCACCACTACCAACGCGTAGATCGCGCGACGGGGAACGCAACCACACCAAAATCGTCCGCAAATCAGAACGTCGAAAATCCCAGGCAAGTGTTTATCTTGCTTATTTTCATTAATGCATCACACATGTTAGTCTAGGGATGATTAGGATGAGTTTTTTGGAAGAAAAACCCAAATTTGAGATAGGAAATCGCATGTAGTAATGATTTGAGTGTTATTCTGGAAACCCCTTCACATGTAGAGGATTAAACCACGAAATTATGATGTTTTAGGAGAAGAAAATTCAGGAAAATATTGATTAGAACCATGTTTAAGGAATTCTAGGGTTCTTGAGATTTTTATGAAGTTTTTGCCTATAAATCCATGATTAGTGACGAAAATTTACATGCTTTACGTAGAAGATACATAAAATGAGATTATAATGTTACTAGTACAAATTTCTGGGCGATTGGGAATGAAAAGTTTGGATTTGGAGGAGGTTATGTGATAGAACCCATAACTGATTAACTGCAGAATTCGCCATACCTGTTTGATCGATCGATCGAGCCAAGAGCTTCGATCGATCGAGCCCCAGACCTCGATCGATCGACCCCTTCTGGCAGACTCATATTTCCCCTTTTTAAATTAGTTGAATTCAATTTAATGAGAAATAATTCTTGGACACCCTTATTAAAATGTTTTGGGAGATAAAGAGGACTAGTAGGACCTATAGATAATTATGGGACCTTTAATGTAAGACGAGAGTTGTATTTTTGGGATGTTTACATATAAGGGATGATGAAAGTATGAATTAAGGGGAGGGACACGTAAGATAGTTACGTTGGAAATTATACGAGTATCTACTGAATTCTATACTTGAGAGGATGGAGTCCATGAGTGTTACGTAATAAGTTGGAATGATCCCTCGAATTAAAGTAAGATACGAACGGTTATATGTGATAACTAAATAATGAGAAATAAGGACAAATGTCGTAATTATGGGATTAGAGATGTACCTAATTTGATATGGTAATAGTAGTATAGTTATATGATTGTGTTTATGCATATACTACCTATGTGTGAAAATCATGCCCACGCTACTTGCTATCCCTGAGGTTACCGCGCTGGGACAGTCTTATCTCGATGGGACCTTTATGGGGGATATTGACTCGTACCCTAGAAAATAGAAATCCTTGGTACAGGCTATCGAATCGATAGTTCAGATGGTCCTAAGAGACGTGGGGCATGTACTATCCTCTTAGAGACTTGGAATCTATGCTTCACCTCAATATTGTTTGTGTATGTGTTAATACAGTTCGAGAGTGATTCCGAACTTGTATTTCCCTTAGTAGAGTGATACGGGGATTGGATAGCAGAGTATGCCCACACCATAGTTTTTGTATGGGGTACTGTTAGAATATATATATTATACCAGTATTTAATATATATATGAAATTCTGAAATTTGGAACTGCCTACTGTGATATGGTAAGTAAGACATGTATGATGACTCAAATTTGAAATACTTGTTTTGAAAAAGTATAATATGACACTGGGAAACTTTATTAATAAATAAAGTTAAAATGAGAGCTTTGTTACCAAATGAAACCTTCCTTTTAAACAATTATATTGTTCAGTTTTAAATTTTATGAGTAACCTAAGATAAGTTAAACCATTGGGAAGTTTAGTGCGATATAAGATAAGATAATCCGTTGGGAAGGTTAGTACGATAGGCGTGCACATTAGAAGAAAGGTGAGAATTTCTCACGAGAGTGCCGCACTAATATGTTGTTGCATTGGTCTGTAAACATTTTAAATACTTGCTAAACGAATTTTAAATCATTTACACTATCGGGCTCTGACTTGTTCTATTTCTCTTTCTCTCTTATATATATATGTATATATTACAGGTGCCCAGCCACAGGGGTGTCTTGCGTAGGATCCCTTGGAAGGGATGCGCTGCAGCTTAGGTGGGAGTTGCAGGCCTCTTGCTTAGACGACTTAATTTATTTGACTCCACTCCACTCCTAGCATATTCATTTAGTGGGGCATGTGTCGCCCTTTCCATTATTCAGTTGTTTATTTGGACTTTGTGATTCAGTTATTTCTAGTATTGTCACTTTGGGATTTATTACTGCCTGGATGTTTTACTTTAAGTTTTAATATTGGGATTTATTTGTTGAATGTTTAAATTATTTGGATTATATGTTCCAGGATTATTGTGGTGTGATTTTTTAATATTGAATTGTTGTAAATAATTAAATCTTTGTTTTTAAAATAAAATTTGGAAAGTAATGTTTAAAAATTGGTTTTGACACTTAGCTTAATTAATTAGGGTGCTTAAATTGGAAAAGTTATTTTTACGACAGTGATGCTAAGAATGGACCAACTGTTCACCTTGATTTTAATTTAATAAAGGAGTGATCGCCCGGTATTTAATTAAGCAGGGTGTCACATCGCCATTTCGAGCCATTTTTGGGGTAAGCATGTCGTATTCCAATTCTTTCGGTAATCATTGTTATAATTCTAAAAATGCTCGTAATCCTATGACTTTCGGTGAATACTTAGAATCCCAAAGTATAACAAATTCAAATATGATGCTGGGCGAGTATAACGAAAGTCAAAATTTGGGTTATTGGAATTTTGATGATGATGATAATGATTTTGGGCCTTTGCCTCCTTATAATAGGAATTTTGAAACGAATTCGAATAGTTTTCAAAATTTCTATAATAATGAGGTTTCGTTTAAGTCCGATGGTAATTTTCAAAGTTTCCATTTTCATGCATCCGCACCTCGACCTATGACATTCGGTGAGGGTTTGCGTATGTATGAAAATGAGAAAATTGAAAATCGTTATCGGCAAGAAAATCATATTTGGGAACATGAGTTGGATTTATTATTTGAGTCCGACGATGATTTTGCTTTCGAGACTTACGAAGTCGAAGAATGTTTTGAACCAAATGAGGACTTTGGCCTACTTTGGAACAAACCATTCTTAACTTTGTCCATTGCATAATAGATATTGAAAGTGAGGATGAAAATGATGTAATATCTATTTGCAATGAAATGATTTCTTCTTTGGCCTCCAAAGAAGAACATTTCATTGAAAATGATTTTATTTCCTCCGAAACTCAATCTTCATGCGATGATGATTCATCTCATGAGTTTGAATTTCTTTCATCCCCATTTTCAGTCTCTATTATCACACCGTCACAAGTACCCGATGATTCGATTTCAAACTTTAATGTTTTAAACCTTTTCGCCGATCAGGAGTACTTGTTCGAGTCGCCCTCCACGATCGCATCTATGCCTTTATGTGCACTGCCTCCCATTCCAATTTAAAAATATTTGGGAGGATATTCGGCTTTTCTCGATCCCCACATGTTTTTGTCACCCTTTCAATCCAAACCCCCCATCGTCCCTCCAAAACTTTTAATTGGCGATGGTTCCTTTCTTCCGCCTTATACATGCCTTCCGTTGTCAAAACAGAATTCATATTTTTCGTGTGACAACCCGCCTATTAAAATAAGAGGTGGCCAGCCCAATACTCCAATAAATACAGGAATCATAGATAATCCATCCTTAGCATCATTGTCGTTAAAATAATAATACAAGATAACCACCAATTATTTTAAAAAACGGAGTGTCAAAATTTAATTTATAGGTTTAAGAAAAATCCTTTAAACAATACAATTGGAAAAGAAGGTAGATATAAAAAAAACAAATGAATAACTATATAAAAATTATGCACAATAAAATAACCAAATAAGCTGTCGGTGAACAGACAAATACAAGTAGGTTACACTGAGTATTAAAATTAAATACCACATTATATTAAACAGATACAAAACTTGGGCAACACACCCAAATATGAAGACAGTACAAAAAGATGGAAGCGTCTACAACGAATATCCTACAACATCCGCAAAATGTTATAGCTCCAGGACACATGGCTGGAGAGGTCAATACGGGTGTCCTTGCGATAGAGCACCTGGGTGAATATAGAATTCATGCAGATTAAAGAAATATAGACGGGTCAGGGCCCGGTTTGATATGATCACCATATGAATAAAATGCATGACAGTTATAAATATTTCATCATCAATCATAAACTTAACTCACTCTCACAAATAAAGATAAGAATTCTCACCTCTCAATCTAAAATCCCAACCAAGCGCAACATCAAAGACAATACTCAATGTTCATCTACGCATGAGAGAAATATCTAAGTTTCACTTAATGAGATTTCACTTCAGTTTTACACAACTTAAATGCACAATTCCTTTTTCTCTTTAGGAAACATATATAGAGCAATTTATTTCACAAAATGTTTCACCAATTCAGTTTTATATCTCATAACTTCACATTTCCCTTTTCTTTCGAGGAAACATATTTACAACAATTTATTTCATAAAGTGCTTTGCCATCAATAATGTCCCACATTATTACGAATAGTTATATTTCACATCATATAACGATTCTAAGACCATCCTTCCGAGTTTCCCCACAGGACGCACCCCTAAATGGCTATTATCTTCCAGGGCCTATCAAACAAGGCAACCTGGGCATCCTACATTGCTTGACGTCAGGAAACGGCCATATACTTGTGACAGTGAGTCATAACCACACCTGGAATTACCTCACTTCGCACAATAATCACATAATATATAATAATCGGTCCTATGGACGAGGACTAAATTCACCCTGCATTCACTAGCGAGGGGACTTCACCTCATGCGCGTACTTCCCTTGTGATAGTATTTAGAGAGGTGTGCATAACCAATTTTATCATTCACAATTTAATCTCATTTTAAAATATACATCACATTTTATCCGGAGTCATACGTGATTAATATCATCATTATAAACCTCAATGTTTAATCATCTCCAATACAAATCTCTAGGAATTAACATTCATTCCTCCAACCATAAAGTAGGATATCACTACAACCCAATTATAGAAGCCCACATTAATTCACTCTATTCCCTTTAGACCTAAACGGACTCACTTTATAAAAGAATCATTTATATACGTCTAAATTAACTAACTAAATCAATTCCCAATCCAAACCCCGACTCACACTTATACTTATGTTTATAAATAAATCCGTACGAGACTCTAATACTCTAGTTTTACTTCATTCAAGAAGGTTCCTAAGTCCCTATCTTAAAAGAAAGAAACTAGAAGAAACTAAGGATTTTAAGGTGAAAAACAGGGTATCAGTCGACCGGTCATGGAACCCCGGTCGTCCACGCCTCAAGGGTTTTACCTAGAAAGGAAAACAAAAATCCTATTTTGGAAGACCCGATCTGGAACCGCGATCGATCGCGCTCTGGATTTATACACATCAAAGAAAGCATTATGCCTCCCTCTTAAGGGCCGGTTGATCGGTCCTGGGATCACGATCGTCCACGCCTATCAAACCCTCGAAAAATACTTCTTCTATAATGCCAAAACCAAAAACCTAAAACCCTTATTCCTACACTCCCTTCATTCTCATCAACCAACAACCTACCCACAACACTTATACACCACAATAAACCCATATAACCACCTTAAATCACACAATCCATAAGATCTAAGGATTAAACACCAAAATTGACCAAAACCTACTAATTTATCCAATTCACCAAATACACAACTATCACAACAAATTATCCACACTAAATCATATACTAGCAAGAAAGAAACTTGCCTCAAGTTTGTAGTCTCAGATTCTCTTCTTTTCCCCAAATTCTCTTCTCTCTTTTTCTCTCTTTCTAGGTTTTGGAACATATAAGGGAAATAAAAGGGTTGGGAGACTTAAATCGTGTCTTAAGTATAAATTCCCATCTTTAAATGTTAATAAACCATTAAAATGACTCCTAGCTACATAATTAAGTCATAAACTGCTAAAAGTGTCCGGAACCCGAAAATACAATATGACACTTATTTTGACTGTCTCGAACGTTTCAGGAATAATCGCGCCCTCTAGATTGGCATCCGGAGTCACATAAATTATATCATGTTACAACATCATATTAATTTATTAATAACAATCCAATTGAAATATATGCCACAACCGTCGCTTAAATCACAACGACACAATAAAACCTAACATGATACTATTTACCTTCTCTTAACGGTAAATATGCAAAACTCGATAAATATTATCTCTTAAATCACTTAAAATAATATTTACTGTAACTTCCAAAATTTTATATAATCATCTCATCTAGCAAAATTATATGAAATTAGTTACTCAAAAGTAAGCGTTATTACACACTCCCCCCTTATAAGGGAATTTTCCCTCAAAATTCAGGTGAAACTCATAAAAAGACTAGGGGTATTTTTTTCTCAAATATCATTCTCTCGTTCCCAAGTAAATTAGTCTATACTCTCCATGATCTAAAATTAATAACCGTTTGTTCCTCATATGAACTATTGGGCCTAACTTTAACAACGGGAAAAACCTACCTAACACGGCGCAAGTTTGTCTATCATCCCAAATCGCGCTATAACCTTCATCAAAAATACCCGTTTGTAATTTGATTCTCTACCTCAAATCTTACAAGACTTCTATTCGCATCAGTATAGCCCTCCGGACAAATTGGGCAATTCATAAGTGGTTTCGAATGAACTCAGTCTTTAAAAAAAACATGTCTTGAATCATTTTAGGTCTAAGAGCTTATTGTCCTCTTCTACCAACCTACAAGTGTGATCTACTCGTCTTACTATACGACGTTACCTACGATACCATACCCATGAAGGATTTTAGATTTAACCAAAAGAAGATTTTGTTCTCATCCACCAAAAATAAATATGCACATCGAAAGTATGTCCTCCAACATACGTTGTTTCTCCCCCGCTTTGACCCATTATTTTCGGGTTGTAAAAGGTAATCAACCTTAACCGGTTCGTATTGTTTCCTTGAAACTTCTTCAGAAGTGGGATAGAAAAATCTTATCTCGGTCTGACACTATATTGATAGGTACCTCATAAAGTTTCATAAACTCCATATTATCCTCCAACCGTACTCATGACCGCTTTACAGCATTGGTAATCCAATGATAAAAATCCATGGATATACTCTCCCATTCTTGCATCGGTATTTCTAACGATTGCATCAGTCCAATCGGTTGTCAGTAGTCCACATTCACAAATTGATAAGTGGTGCATAGGGAGACAAGCTCAGAAACGTCCCTTCCTTGCTCTTCCATGACTCTCATCTTAATAACAGGCGTAACGGTCAATCATTAATATAAGCGCCATAGTAACAACATCTTTCTAGTAAAATTCTTCTACTTGTCTTCCCATGCCTTCGCTAGTTTATCGCTATCACATTACTTTCCATGGGTGATAATGAATGTCAATTTGATAATCTTCTACGAAATCCAACCACCGATTTCTTTTTGCCTCAAAACTAAATCTTTCTATAAGAACAAACCTTGTATCAACTTGTAGTCCATGAAAAGACTTAAGTCCCCTCCCAAGAGGTAATGCCTCCCCATCTTTAAGGCAAACACTATTGTGGCGTGCTTTTAATCTTGCATGGGATAGTCCTCCCCATAGGGTTCGATCCACAAGATGTATACGCAATGGTCGCCGCCCCACTCTTGCGGAGATGCATCTAAAATAACCAAATAGTCCACTCCCGAACTTGGCAATGTTGATCTATGAGTAGGAGTCAACTTTCCCTTCAACTAATCAAAAGCTAAGTTCTAAATGTAATGGCTCCTCTAGATATGGGGCCCTCACATCCTTCTTGGGTTGGTATTCCTTCTTCCTGGAAACCCAATCCTTCTTAAAATCAACCTACAAATCTTCTCGTGGTTAAACCACTACGGCATTTCTAAAACAACACCACATGCCCCATAGGTCTTACCTCCTAATTATTTTTAAGATTAATGCGTTACCCCTAACTACGTGAAATAAGTACTATACTAACGATGTCCCTAGTGCCCAAGACCTTTCTCAATTTCTCACATTCGCTCGGTTTCATGCGTGGGACGTCTCGCAAAGAAAAATTCAGATAAGGAACTCTCCCGTTACACTACTACTTCGCTTCGTCGATCATCAAGATATAACGGCCTAAGGCACTCAAATCGAAATCGCTAAAAATCCTAACTCGTAACTCTACTAACGCGCTTCTATTTCTATGTCCTACCGTTTCGGCGAAATGAAAATCTAACTAATCAGGGAGTCTATTTTCTGCCAAGTGTTGCAAGTCTTATACCCAAATACATACATACACATCTTACTAAATTGCCTTCTAAACGCGGCCGCCTGGCTACAAGCCTTAATCCGACTTTCTTATCTTTGTCTCACCCACATCTATCAGGTGAGAGAACTATTTCCAGTTCTTCTGCACCGCACATCTACCCCTTTAAACATTAGCCCTATAATCAATCACGTGACTCTCAGCTAATTCCACCAAAAACCCCATCATAATATAAAGTAACATCTCTCCACTCCCAACGTCGTTAAGGTTCATGCGTGGAGTGTCTAGCAAGCGAAATCCAAACAAGGAACCCATCCGATACACTACTACTTAACTTTGTTAGTCGTGGAGATATGGTATCATAAAATAAGTAAAATAACAATTCATACATACTTTTAATCATCATTATAAAGTCCCAACCCGTATCCGAGAGAGATATTATAGAATAACTAGTTTTACTCTGGAACCGCGAATAGGATAATCTCACAATCATGAGCCTGCTATATCTCAAATCAAAATATTTTACTCTCATATAACATGAACCGAACGAGTAGCGCAATCCAAATAAAATTTTAAAATACCATCATACATTCATAATGAATGACAAAATAGAACCTCACCAGTAAGGAAAACATATAGATATATCCTCTATATTTCTATTAATACTACCACAATGCTTGAATTACACACCCGATTCTAGGGTTAATAAAATACTAAGTCTAAACTTTGCCACATAAAACAAACTTCCACTAACCGATGTGAAACTTACAACAACACTCTTTCCAATTACCCTGGCTGCTCCAAAGAGTTCCCAGATATAACACCCTTGCTCTATCTGTACCCAAAACTATTCCAATCAATGCCCCATCTAGTCCCTCTATTCTTGTCCTTTAACTCCCTCCGGACAACATTAAAATACATAGTTCTACAGTCCTCATCACGATCATTCCCCCTAATAGTTCCCTTAACTCCTTTAGCAAAGGAAAATATACTACCGGCCTCAACCGCCTAATCTCCACGAATTTCCTTGGGTGGAAGTTCACCAATGAGGTTTCACTAACACGACTTCTCAATAAGCATCAACAACATTTACTAGTGAGACCATCATTTCATCTAAGGACTATTTCTTCATTAAACCTACCTTACTTCAGTGCAAGGTTTCCTTAACTCTACATCTCTTCATTTACTGTTGGCCTCTGACCGATCCTCTTGGGAATAGTTGAAAAGTTTCCTTCTCTTCAGTTATAATACATAAAAGGAACTCACCGTTCGAACCCTCCATAAAGTTTCTCTAAGAGCAACACATCCTGCTCCTTCAAATATAAGGACTACCGTTCCTACTATTTCAACATTTCTCTAATTGGTGGAAAAAATTATCTCAAATTTTCACATCTAGGTATTCTTATACCCTTCTCCAAACCAAAGCTTCTGAGCCCAATACTTCCATTGAGTAAAACTAAAATTCCTCCGCATGACTTAACTTTAACGTATGGTCCCTATCAAGGGCGCTCAAACATCTTCCTAATTTAACTTCGCTAAATAATCCAAGTTTAGTAGCACTCTCTTCTTGTAGCGGTACTTAGGGAATTATAGCTACTATATTCTTGTAGCCATTGTAACAACCTATAAAAATGCTACAGAGGGATTAACCTCTAATGTTATCCTTCTCCCCGACTTTGATTTACAATTGTAATTAAGTCCCGTCACCTTGTGCCCTCATAACGGCCTTCCCTGGTCTCCTTTCTCCAATCAGTACACGAATCTCTAGCGATCGCGCAAAAGATTTACTAAAATCATACATTTTGGCAGGAGAACAAAATCTCATAAGAGAAATCAACGATCTTAATCCTAAGGCTCTACATCAATTCAAAAGTAACGCAGAAGGATTAGTACGTCCGCACAGATTCCTAAGGACATTAGAACCTCATGCTCTGATACCATCTGTGACAACCCGCCTATTAAAATAAGAGGTGGCTAGCCCGATACTCTAATAAATACAAGAATCATAGATGGTCCATCCTTAACATCATTGTCGTTAAAATAATAATACGAGATAACCACAAATTATTTTAGAAAACTGAGTGTCAAAATTTAATTTATAGGTTTAAGAAAAATCCTTTAAATAATACAATTGGAAAAGAAGGTGGATATCAAAAAAATAAACGAGTAACTATATAAAAAATATGCACAATAAAATAACCGAATAAGCTGTCGGTTAACAGACCAATACAAGTAGGTTACACCCAGTATTAAAATTAAATATCACATTATATTAAAGAGATACAAAACTTAGGCAACACTCCTGAATATGAAGACAAATGATAGCTAGAGTACAAAAAGATGGAAGCGTCTAAAATGAATATCCTACAACATCCGTAAAATGTTATAGCTCCAGGACACATGGTTGGAGAGGTCAATACGGGTGTCCTTGCGGTAGAGAACCCGGGCTAATATAGAATTCATGCAAAATAAAGAAATATAGACGGGTCAGGGCCCGATTTCATATGATCACTATATGAATAAAATGCATGACAATTATGAATATTTCATCATCAATCATAAACTTAACTCACTCTCATAAATAATGATAAGAATTCTCACCTCTCAATCTAAAGGCTCAACCAAACGCAACATCAAAGACAATACTCAATGTTCATCTACGCATGAGAGAAATATCTAAGTTTCACTTAATGAGATTTCACTTCAGTTTTACATAACTTAAATGCACAATTCCTTTTTCTCTTTAGGAAACATATATAGAGCAATTTATTTCACAAAATGTTTCACCAATTCAGTTTTACATCTCATAACTTCACATTTCCCTTTTCTTTCTAGGAAACATATTTACAACAATTTATTTCATAAAGTGCTTTGCCATCAATAATGTCCCACATTATTATGAAAGTTATATTTCACATCATATAATGATTCTAAGACCGTCCTTCCGAGTTTCCCCACTATACGTGCCCCTAAATGGCTATCATCTTCCAGGTCCTATCAAACAAGGCAACCTGGGCATCCTATATCACGTGATGTCGGGAAGTGGCCATATACCTGCGACAGTGAGTCATAACCACACCCGGAATTACCTCACTCCGCACAATAATCGCATAATATATAATAATTGGTCCTATGGACGAGGCCAATATTCACCCTGCATTCACTAGCGAGGGGACTTCACCTCATGCGCGTACTTCCCTTATGATAGCATTTAGAGAGGTGTGTATAACCAATTTTATCATTCACAATTTAATCTCATTTTAAAATATACATCAAATTTTATCCAGTGTCATACGTGATTAATATCATCATTATAAACCTCAATGTTTAATCATCTCCAATACAAATCTCTAGGAATTAACATTTATTCCTCCAACCATAAAGTATGATATCACTACAACCCAATTATAGAAGCCCACATTAATTCCCTCTATTTCCCTTTAGGCCTAAACTGACTCATTTTTATAAAAGAATCATTTATCTACGTCTAAATTAACTAACTAAATCAATTCCCAATCCAAAACCTGACTCTCACTTTTACTTATGTTTCTAAATACATCAGTACGCGAATCTGATACTCTAGTTTTATTTCATTTAAGAAGGTTCCTAAGTCCCCATCTTAAAAGAAAGAAACTAGAAGAAACTAAGGATTTTAAGGGGAAAAACAGGGGACCGGTCGACTGGTCATGGGACCGCGGTCGACCGCGCCTCAAGGGTTTTGCCTAGAAAGGAAAACAGAAAGCCTATTTTGGAAGGCCCGGTCAATCGGTTCTGGGACCACGATCGACCGCGCTCTGGATTTATACAAATCGAAGAAAGCAGTATGCCTCCCTCTTAAGGGCCGATCGACCGGTCCTGGGATCGCGATCGACTGCGCCTATCAGACCCTCGAAAATTCCTTCTTCTACAATGCCAAAACCAAAGACCTGAAACCCTTATTCCTACACTCCCTTCATTCTCATCAACCAAAAACATACCCACAACAATTATACACCACAATAAACCCATATAACCACCTTAAATCACACAATCCACAAGATTTAAGGATTAAACACCAAAATTTACCAAAACCTACTAATTTCTCCAATTCACCAAATACACAACTATCATAGCAAATTATCCACACTAAATCATATACTAGCAATAAAGAAACTTGCCTCAAGTTTGTAGTCTCAGATTCTTTTCTTTTCCCCAAATTCTCTTCTCTCTCTTTCTCTCTTTCTAGGTTTTGGAACATATAAGGGAAATAAAAGGGTTGGAAGACTTAAATCATGTCTTAAATATAAATTCCCATCTTGAAATGTTAATACACCATTAAAATGACTCCTAACTACATAATTAAGTCATAAACTGCTAAAAGTGCCCGGAACCCGAAAATACAATATGACAGTTATTTTGACTGTCTCGAACGTTTCAGGACTAACCGCGCCCTCTAGATTGGAATCCGGAGTCACATAAATTATATCATGTTTCAACATCATATTAATTTATTAATAATGATCCAATTGAAATATATGCCACAACCGTCGCTTAAAGCACAACGACGCAATAAAACCTAACATGATACTATTTACCTTCTCTTAACGGTAAATATACAAAAGTCGATAAATATTATCTCTTAAATCACTTAAAATAATATTTACTCTAACTTCCAAAATTTTATATAATCATCTCATCTGGCAAAATAATATGAAATCAGTTACTCAAAAGTAAGGGTTATTACATTTCGGAAGGCATGCTTGTTGTGAGGGTACACCGATTATCTTCCAAAGTCAAATCGTTTTCACGGTGGACCCTTAGCTATTTAGACCTCTAGTGTACAATTAGTGTGAAGTCTAAATAGTAGGTTGTATATAGTTTGCTTTTTATTCGTTCTTTCTTTTTATTTTAGTCTAGTGTAATTAGTTAACTCTTTGTTATTTCTTTTTGCTATGCTCAGTACTAACTTGTTTGGTAGATTCTTTGGACTTGTTCTTATGGGGATCGCTCCAATTTGGGGTAATATCGCTCTTTTCCTCTCTTTAACTTGGTTCTTAATTCACATTGAGGATAATGCCAAGTTTTAAGTTAGGGGGTGTGGGATATTCTATCCATTTCTTTATTTAGTCCATGTTTTTGCTCACATGTTAGTTACTTAGTATGCTTTTCTTAGAAAAATTGAAATTTTCAAAAATATTTTCTTTCTTTTTTCTCTTTTTTTGGGCGTTTTTCCTTTGTTTTCGATGATAAATTTTAATAATTTCCCGATCCAATTGACAACCCAATGATGCATGTTCTCGATTTTAGAAGTTATTACACTTTAGTTCTCCATTATTGATATTATGAATAACTTCATGAATGAAACTTTAATCCCACGAGCACATGCACTTTTATCATTCTATTAATTTGGTTTAAGATTTTTATAACTCGGTAATCTTTTGTTGCATTGTATTACTTACAGCGAGTAAGCTTTGTACCTTTCATCATTTTTGAGTGTATACACTATTCTTTTCTCATTGAAAACGTTGAATTCTTCGGTAATCTCTCTATTCTTTCATTTGACCGTTCATTAATTGAGCTCATACTTGAAATGTGTTACTTGATCATGATTTTCATATATTGTTTTGACTCGAGAATTGTGTAAACTTTTGGAAATGATCATAGGCCTTCTTTGTTATATCACCCATATTAGCCTTGACCTCACCCTTATATGTTTACCCTCGTTAACCCCCTTGAGCCTAAATATAGCCTTTCGTTTCATAACCCAAACTCTAATAACCAACTCCGAATTGGAGTTTTAGCCCATACATACACTTACATACCTTTGTTTGGAATGTTACTTGATGTTGAATGATGTGGTTGTGATGTCGGTTGCAATTTAGGCATATGAGAGTATGAAAAGTAAAGAAAAGAAAAAGTGAAAAAAGTGAGGAAAAACAGGAAAAAAAAAGCAAAAGAAAACATGAGAAAAAGAAGAAAAGAAAAGAAAGAGAAATTTTTAAATTGTGTATATAATTCAATAAGCTTTGATTACTCTCCCCGATGATATATCTAATGCTTATTTCCCTCATTTTCCCATTATCCCGAGTTTTCATTCCGAACACTTTGAATCCGTACATACATTCCTTCATTTCATACCCTAGCCTAGCTTACATTATAACCCTATTCAAATCCTATGTGATCTTAGGTTGATGTAATTCAAAAGTCATAATAGTTTTGATAATCTGTGAAAATGCATTTTCCCCCCTTTAATGTGCGGTATCTTTCATTGAGATTACAAGTTTTTCATTTTATATATAACGTTCTTCATTTGTGACATGTGTGTGGCCTAGTTTCCATTTACATTTACTCTATATGCCCGCATGTTCCGGGTGTTACCTTCCTATTTCTAGTGAATTCACTTGATGCGTGTAATACCCGTGAGGATTGAATATATCTTTGTTTTAATGTTTATCCGATTTATGTAAGTTTTTCGCCAAATCATACTTTACATTTGCTCGTTCCCCTCCCACATTTTAAGGTTTCAATTCTATGAGGTGCATTCTATAATGTTAATGATTCAGAATTTTGTTTGAATTCGTTCAATTTGCTAATAATGCGTATGAAATCTTTTTTGCTATTGTTGGGCTTGTCGCATGTTGGTTTTGGCATATTTTGAGGAAACCATTTGATGTTTATGGGTATCATCCCTAAAAACCCTCACGAGACGACACTCGTCCACTAGGGTGACCTAGGGATTTAACGGCTTATTTCATATGCTAAATGCAATCGAATCACCCGCGAAAGTGGCCTTTTGATTTTATGCTATACTTTTGTCCTATCTCCTATTTTTTGTTTGCTTGTAGTTCTTGTTGCATCCTATTTCATTTCTACGGACTAGCAATACGTAAGTTAGGTGTGTGATGATATACAAATATTGCATATTTCATCCTCCGAATGAACGCATTTTAGCCCCCCTCGGGTATCTTATTCCCTATATTTATGCTCGTTAACCAGACAACCTCGGATTTCTACGTTAACATTTTTTCAGGGGTTAATTGAACCTTTATAGGTATTTGGATGCTAAGTGTGAAGTTCAGACGCATTCCGCTCAATTTCCATACACGACCGCACGTTCAAGGGCATTTTAGTCTTTTCACAGCTTGGGCACCTAGCCCAACATCTTCACGGAAGTTGTATCCCTTCTCATAAGCTTCGCGTGGTCACGAACGATGCGTGATTTCGAGTCCGTATGAAGAAGTTACGGTGATTCTAGCGGACGGGAAATGCAAGCATGCCAAAAAAACAATGCAGTGACTGATACCTGCTTGATCGATCGATCGACGATTTTTGTAGATCGATCGATCCTTCTCGATAATGGACTTTTTTCTTCTTGATCGATCGATCGACGATTTTGGTCGATCGATCGATCCCCTGTTTTCAAGGGATATTTTGCCTTTCCTTTTCTTTTCTATTTAATCTTCCACTTACTATATAAATAAAATTTTGTGTAAATATCAGAATATCAAGTAGGAAATTAGATTTTAGAGAGTGGTAGCTTAGGGTTTGAGGGTTTTGAAGAGTTCTTCTTCAATTGCTCTTGGTTTGACACCCCATTTGGGTTGAATGTTGCACTATTCATCATCCTCTCCATTAATATAGTTTGTATTTTCTTATTTCCTTGCTTTCTAATTAGATTTACATGCTTTCCTAAATAGTTTAAATGCTTTTTTTTACTTTCTTTCTAGGTAGATTTACCGCGTTTAGTTACACGCTTTCATTTACCGCGTTTTTATAATGCTTTCTAGCTAATTTAAATTAGGTTATGCTTGAATTGAACTCACTCGAGTTGACACGTTGCTTGGCTTTGGTGATGATGTTTACAGGTTTATTTCGAGTGCGTTGTCCTAGTTATTGCGCCTAGGAGATTTGACGGGGCATATCATGTATGTCCCATGCTTACGACCTTGCGTGCGCAATTTCTGGGTTATTTGTTGACGCCAAAATCTTATTAGTCTTTTTATGCGAATTTAGGGGCGTGACAACCCTTGAATCAATTAATTGTCGAAACGAGACGCATGCTAAATAAATCGTCCACCCATGTATCCATTTTATACAAATTAACTCAAGTGAGGAATATTCGACGCAACCTATAGTTTTTACTCGCTTTGTTAATATAGATTCATTTTCCCTCGCCTAGAATAATCATTTCCCTTTTTCGCATCTTTTCCTTTTTAGTTTGTAATCACCTTTTACACTTTTATTTAGGAGTATTAAATCAATTAAATTCTAGCAACTCATCTTAGTGGACTTTCGATACCCGACTTACCGCTGTGCTTGCCTCGCAAGTGTAGTAGTAACTTAGGTTTTTGCATTATCGCGACGAAACGAAAACAACGGACGTGCCCTTACACGAGCACGCACTTTTCGCGCGACAATCACCAATATTCAAAATTTTATCTCAATGACCTAATGTTTTAAAAGTAAGCTGGATTAGCATGAAAAAGGAAATTATGAGAGTAAACCCAATATAGAAATTAAAGGCAAAAAATTGTATGAATAAACATCAAATCTCATGGAAGACTCTTAGGCGTTAAAGCATGGATATCAAATCAAATGTAATACCCACTCATATAAATCCATAGAATCAGAGGCGTTACATTTATATACACCCGCTCTATCTTCACCAATAGTACCAAATACTATAGAAAATAATAATACTTAGTTTTTTTTGTAAAGAGTAAGAAGAATGAGGTGAGAAAATTGACTTTATGCTGAACTGCGAGGTAAAGAGTTAACCCTAAAGTAGAGAAAGAGCGTACAAAACTTTACAACCTTGACAAAACAATTTGAGAGAATGTAATACGGTATATAACATTAGAAGGAGGATATTGAAATCACCAAAATCTTAAAAAAATAAAGATTATTGTCACTGAAAAAGGAAGACAGCGTCTGAACATTATACCATGGAAGGTATACAGTTCTCATCTATAAAACCAACAAATTGGTAACTCTACCCTTTCAACTTTTGCACTGTCAATTATATGAGATAATTGTTCCAACAAACTGTTCAAACATAGTTGGGTTTCTTTGTGTGAAAAAAACACAGAAACTCAAATATAACATATGTTTATATATACAAATTTAAAGAAACATAATATATATAGATATATACATCACCATAATAATATGTTGATATACACAAACGCAAATAAATGTTGACATTGACAGTTAAATTTCAGCGGTTACCATTTTCCCCGTTATATAAGTTGCTCTCCATCTCTGCTTCTCTTCATCTCTGAAGGAACAAACTAGAAATCCCCATTTTCATAAGGATTTATGGGTATGCAAAGTAGTGAGGGTTTGAGAGACAGTTCTCGTACCCTCTCTTCCGCTTGCCCATCCGAAGCTAAGTTGAAAAAGAATTACTGTATCTTATCTGAGCGGATCTGAACAAAAAAAGAGTGAAAAAAAAGATCTTAACAAAAAAAGGACCACTAACCACTACAATAAATTGTCTCTTAGCAGATTTGAACATAAAAATAATGACTAAATAAATCATATCGCGAATGACTGCAATGAATCGGTTGACGGCGCCAAACCGATCAACTGTAGCAATCTTTGGACCAAACCTAATGAATCAGGTTTGTTATCCGAGATACACCGCCGAACCAAAATAGAGATACATTGTGGTTGGGTTAACAAAAATAGAGATTACCTTCTTTAATTTTTAGTGGAACCATTATTGGAAGGCGTATGCAGTTTTGGGGATGGTAGGTTTTGAATGATACCAACCGTGAGTGGGTGGGAGAGAAATTGTGAAAGGGAAAAGTGCAATAGAGTTTGCAGGTAAAAAAAGGGCTTGAGAGAGAAAGATAGTACAATTTGCACAGTGATCCAAATTAAAGCTGAAATTTCATGCTTCTCGAGCCATGTGAAAGTAGGTTTTCAAGAGTAGATTAAATTTTGACACGTGGCTGCATCTCAAACCATTAGATACAAACCTTCAGATTCAATTCTTTATTATATAGATAGATAGATACAAAACCTGTTTATATAGGTTTTGTGCACAAAAACTTATGATATGCCAAAAAATCCCTCCTCCTTTATTATATGTGTGTGTATATATATATATTCGCACACACATAATAAAAATAGGATAGACCATTCGTTGAACAACATAAAAATAGTTTTCATCCCGAATCTCCCAAATAATTTACATTCTGAACCAAATTGCAAGCGATGTTTGAAATATAATGGTAAAATAAATGATCAAATACCAAAAAGTCCCTCAAAATTTTTTTAATACACATTTAGTCAAAATCTTTTATTTTGTTCCAAACAGTTCCTCAAACATCCATTTAATTAATATTTTCTTATTTTTAAACGTCCGCGCTAACGGTACTTACTCTTCCCCTCCCTCCCCCTCCCCCTCCCACCCCCAACCCACTCCCACTGTTGGACCTCTAACGACCCTCACCGGAGCTCTTTTTTTTTTAATTTTTTTTATGTGGTGAGGGACTTTTTGAAACAAAGTAAAATGTTTGGACTAAATGTGTATTAAAAAATATTTAAGAGACTTTTTGGTATAAGCTCCTAAAATAAATATAATATAAACTCTGTCTAAATTCTAAAAATAAATTAATTAAAAGCAAAACTCACTAGCAAAGGAAACGGTGCTACCCAAAGGGCACACAAACTTCAAACTTTATTAAAATAGTACCGTACTCAAGCTAAAATATGAAATAGTACTAAAATCCATGTTGCCAACAGTATGTGAAGTATTTTTGGTTGTTGATTTAGTTGTGTAATATCCGTAATTCCAGGTGGGGAATTTCAATTTAAGTAATTTCCGTTATTAGTTTTTGTAAATTCAGTTTAGTCACTTCAGTTATTTCAGTGCTTGGTAGTAATCCATTCTTGAACAATTTAGCACAAGAGAGAGGGTGGTCCACTATGTCTTTAGGGGAGGTAACCAGGTAGGGTATTGCCCAACACATGCATGCTTTAGCTCTATGCCCACGCACTCCACATGACTTGTTTTTTTTCTTCTTCTTCTCATTCTCTCCCCATAAATTAAATACCCTCAATTCCTTCTTTCCACCATCACTCCTCTCTCTCTCTCTCTCTTACATACACCTTAGGTTGAGAAATACAATGGCATTGAGGAAATCTAACATGCAAACTCAAACTTTGAAACGTATTTTAAAAAGAGTCTCAAGCTTCGGGAAGAAACACGACGTTCCCAAAGGCCATTTCGTAGTGTACGTGGGAGAAAACAGAAGTAGATACATTGTTCCAATTTCGTGGTTGGGTCACGCAGAGTTTCAAAGTTTACTCCAAAGAGCTGAGGAAGAGTTTGGGTTTAATCACGATACGGGCATAACTATTCCTTGTGAAGAAGTAGATTTTCTCTCGCTAATGTCCATTTTAGGATGAAACAACAGCTTTGGGTGGTTTAGATACACAGCATTCCGGTGGGATATAGCAAACACAAAAGTTGCTAGGTTGTACCTACTGTGTATGTCATTTTCTGGGTTAGATTTTGTACATTTAAGTGGTGTGGATTGCACCCTACCAAATGATTTGATCAATAAAATGAAATCTTGGCGACCTTTCTACTTTCATTAGAATCCTTTTTTTTTAAAAACATTTCTAGAGAGTAATTTCGGCACGTAGTTAGAATATGTGTAGCCCCAATTGCTGAAATATTTCTTGGTTGGTATAATATATTTTTATTTCTTTCTTTTTTCCGAGGCAAATTGATTGCTTGTTATCCGATTCTCTATAAAAAGCAAACACATATAGCTTTTGTCCGGATGGATATATTTGATTAAAATATCAATTTTTGCAACTAATGCAAATAGAGAATTAATGCTTAATTCAATATTGGTCACATTATTTGAGTTTGACAAGGTTTCTTTAAAAAGGTTATCAGATATTTTAAAAAGATAATGTCGGTGGATTAGTTTCTCAATTAAAGCCAACTCTCATGAATGCTAGAATTCATGTAAAACTAAAATATTCGGTCCTCTCTCTCCCTATATGGTAGAATATATTCCATCAATATTCCTCATCAAACAAACAAACATGGTATATACAAGTAGAATGAAAATTCCAAATTTTCAATTAGTCAATAACAAGGGTTTGGTGGAGCAAAGAAGGAGATTTAAAACACAATTTACGCAGCAAATTAATTCATGGCAATGGAAAAAGTGTGCTTTTTATTCCATTAATATACATATAATATATAAACACGTGACAATCAAATATCCTTTTAATAAAAAAAAACTCATATATTAAAGTTTAATCAAATTAGTGAATTCATGATTAATTTATGTTAATTTTAAAAATAGTTTTCAAGAGCATATTGATTCTAGCTGAATTAATTGTTGGAGTTTGTCTGGACTTTGTTTATTTGTCTAATGTGTTCTTTTTGTAATGTGTTTTTTATGGTAATCCTTCAACTGAGATTATTATTACTTTTAAATAAAGGAGGTTTTCACATGTTCAAAAAATATGAGACTCTTACAAAAGTGAGTTTGGGGCGGGAGATTTACCCAATAGGCTTGGTTCTTATTAAAATGTGGTTGAGAATGGTGTTTATAATTTTAAGATTAAGGAGTTCTTGAATCGAGAGTTTATCTCAAGGGTGAGAGACTATATTAAAGCCCCATTTAATATGGCCCACCTAAGTATGCAGAATTGATAAGGATTTTTTTGTATAAGTCATCTAAATATTAAGGATAACTAGCACGAAGGTCATGCGATGCATGGCCACATTTGTAGGTGTATAATTTTAAAAAAATGAGCAGAGCCTTCTATCAGTCTAATGAATTCAAAATCTATCATTCAAGGAAATAGTCACTTACGGCAAGACAGACTAAATTTTATGATTCAACAAACTAATTAACTCAATAATATTACAAAACGATGGAACTCCAATATAGAATAATTTACACCGAATTCTACCTTCAATGGTTCATTATATTACAAACACACTAATCCAAAAGGAATAAAGCCTTCAAAATATTAAGAGAAATATTTTGTAAATAAATAAATTCGTAACATGAATAAATTCCAAAATGAATGAAATCAAATATTTAAACCAAAGTCCCAAAAAACCAAAACCAATACTAAAAAATGAGAGAGATGACTCCTACAATATGTTGTTTTCTATAATTTCTATATAACATATTGAACTTGAGATGACTCCTACAACAATGGTGACCTAACTATTCATCCCTTTTTTTATATATATTTTCATAAGTTATTTATGTACATGATTTTGTTTGTAAGCATAATTTTCTTAATTAATTCTTTTCTTTTAATTTGTTGCAATCCTCCAAAAGTTAAAAGTTTTTTGCGGTTTATGATATGTCGACTCACTACAATGTTTTTGTAATAAATTTAGAGCACTAGAATTTGACAAACTTTTATTTAATTTTATTTAAAATTAAACTTACAGAAACACAAAAGCATACTTATGTATTTCACTAAAATTGGATTTTTCTTTTAATTTAGGCCAACTCCATATAATAGATCAAAACGTTATATTATGAAAATATGATATTTTAGACACAAACTTTTATTTAGAGATCCAACATTCACATTTATTTGTAGCTCACCCAGATTTTACTCACCCAAATAAAAATCAATTACAGTCTTTCTTATCCACACAAACCCACATCTCAAAATCCTATCTTTAACCATAAAAACACCACAATTATTCAGCTGTTATTTTTTTGCCCAATAGGGAAAAAAAACTTTTACAGTAAACAAATGAATAGAACTATATACCTTAGTCCTACCTTCTTCAAAAAGCTTGAAAACCTTGTTGACAACAACATCGTTAGGAGGAGCACAAACCTCCATTGAACATTATTGGCTTCCTCTTGATTCAAAAAATTCCTAACCACCCCACACCATCATGAAACCATATACCCATGGCCAAAATCTTCTATAACCACAACAACCAACAGGCAATCACCGGGACCACCAATTAAAACCCAACAGCAAAACTCCAAACCTAAATCCCAATAATCGAACCTAAATTTGAAGAGATGGAGAGCATTTTTTCACTCCCATTCGTCACTTGGTTTTGAAACAGAGGAGAAGAAGTCACGGAGATGAGAAGCTAGATATAAAAAAGAATGGGAGGTGGATTTGATGTTTTGGATGAATGGATGTATATAAAAGGAGGAGTAGAAACCTAGGAGTTTGGAGATCAAGAAGAGTTTGAGATCTTTCTTTTGTAAAGTTAATTTATTGAGAGGTAATGCAGAGTTTTTGAGGAATGACGTTGGAATACATTTGGAGACGAAACGATGCTTTAAGACGTTTTCAGGGTTCTTTGGGCGATTTTAAGATTTATTGTCCACGTGGACATCTCTACAGGGAAGGAGAACTAAAACCGTGCTATTAAGTTAAAACTGTTGATAGAATTTAATACAGTTGTCACGTGTCATCTTCGTATGATTTGAGTCTATAATTTTTATATAGTTACTAGCATGCATACCGCGCAATACGTGGCCGAATTTTTACAACGTCCCAATAACACCTATATGCAAAATGCACAAATAGATGAACTTTAACCCACTTATTTTCTGCCTTTATTCATCCATCTTATGTGATATACAAATCATAAACATAAAACTATAAAGGTCCGTTTGATAGCAATATTTGCTATGGCAAATATGGATTCTTTCTCATTTTTCATCTTTTATACACATTTGATGGCATTTATTTGCCATGGCAAATAATTCTAAGTTACACTAAGGTACTAACACCTTATGCACAAAAACCAGATTTGTCATGGAATTCAATTCTTGGGGGGGGGGGGGGGGGGGGGGGTAAGAATTGAATTCCATCTTTTCAATGACTTGGAAATAAATTCCAGCATGTTCTATCAATTGGACTCTAACTGTTTAAAATAGGAGTATAAAACCAAATCTTAGCAAAGGGACCTAGCCTCTTAAAAGAATTTTTTCCACAAATCACAACATATCCATAGTTGTATTAAGAACGTTCCTCATTAGTAATTATGTGATATAAATATTACTTGTAATGAGAATGCAATATAGGAAAATGTGCAAGCAAGCAAAAAACTACAAGTTGAATTCTAAAAAATTAATTTTTACATTAAACTATAGGTCATGATATGAAGATAATGTAATATAAAAAATTACACTAAGAGGTAAAGGACACCTAAAATGAAACATCATGAAGAAGCCATTAAAAGGAGGAGGAGAATACATGAACCTAAAACATTTAAAAAATCGAAAACAAAATGGAGAGATCCAATTACAAAAATTATATCAAGAATAACTAACTTAGAAAGAACCTTCATTATTTTTTGTAGAAAGAGAGTCTAAAAAATGAAAGATTGGTTGGGATTGGGCGCCCCAACTTATTGAAAGTACCCGTGGCCAATCGTACTCTCTGACCCCTTCTCTGCCACGACACCACCCAACACCAAAATCCCACTTACACCTGAGGGACCACCGAATCCAAATCAGTTATCTGTTCCAATGTTGGGGCGGTGGTTGCTGTTTTGCAAATCATATTTAAGAAAAGCACTGAGAAATCACCGACTTGTCATTGGTTTAAGGCAACGCCCAGATCTTATATAGTCGAAGACGGAGGACAGCACACGAGGTTGACATCGGTTTAAGGGCACCGAGTTCTTTGCGAATAGGTGCAATGGTAAGGCATGAAGAGTTGATTTATAAGGGATATTGGAGAATGATAAACCGACTTGGATTATACTTCTGGACTGTCAATTTTTGTGGCATTTAATTGTTACCTTTTCAAGATTTTGAAGATCCAACTTGTATCACGTGAGCCTTTAGATAATGAATAAATGAGGATGAACCGACTTTGGATTATACTTTGGGGTTGTTGGATTTTTTTAGCATTTAATTGTTACCTTTTGCAGAATTTGAAGAGCTTAACTTTTACAACGGGAGCAGCAAAAGGATAGAGAGAGAGTAATAAATTAATATGCCATGTGTCATTCTTAGAAGATTTAGGTCTACAGTTTTAATTATATACTATAGATTATGGTGAATTAGTTTCGTAATTAAACTATACAGTGATGGATGGTAAAATTTATGTCTAACTAGAAAATTGAGTTTTCTTCTCCCTATATGTAGTAGATTATATTTAATCAATAATTTACATCTAATGCAACATGCAAATATTTTTTTTATAATCTTGAACATCCACAAAAACGAACCATTTGGACTCTTCATGCGAGCTAAACAAGGGGTACGATGTGCCAGAACCACCCTAACACATGCCCCGCTTTATATCTAATATCTGTTGGGGGATTTCAAATTCTAGACTTTGACCTAACGAGTCCATCCCTTACTGCTAAACCAACCAGGGTGGATAAACACGCTAAAGTTAGAGGGCAAGAGGGAGAAATCCAATATGTTAATACTATTATTATTATTATTATTATTATTATTATTATTATTATTATTATTATTATTATTATTATTATTATTATTATTATTATTATTATGTCAAAGTGATGAAGGTTTTGCTGGATCAATTACTAAGATGATTCAAATGGGATATCTATAACAAATTGGATCAACGCATTGAATCAACGTAAGTCATCTTGTTTCATCTTTTAAGCATATTCTGTAAAAACAAGAAGATCCAAGATCCTTTTATTAAAAACAATTATATGCTAATGCTTAATTAAATTATTTAATTTGTGATTAATACTCTGGTGTTCCTATAAATAGTTTTACATGTGGTATTAGAATTAAAGTTTAAGATTTCATGGTTTTCTTTATTGGCGCTCACCTGTAATGAAATCTACATGAAAATGTATATGCTTGTTTGAAACATTCAATGACGTCTTACTTATGTGATCATTTGAAAATTAAAAATAGAATGAAAAAAAAAAGTTCAACCACTTGGGTAACTTCTCCTAGGAAGTTACAGATTGTTGGTTTTAAAGGGTAAAATTGTGAAAAAAAGTCCCGAAAAATTAGGAATAAGATCTATTTAATGGTTGAAAAATCAATAGGACTTAGTTAGGGAAACTTTTCTCATATGGGACCTATATATAATAAACCCTTGTTTTTTTTAAAGACATGCTCTTGGACCTATTGTAATGAAAAATGAGCGGGGGTATACATATAAATAAAATAAAATAAATAAATAAAAACTATATATGATTAAGGTGTAAACAATACTTCTTTGTACAGACCAATTTACATTTCAAGAGTGCGGACCGGACAGTGTCACCTGACAATGAACCCAAAAAAGAGAGAGAGTGCCTATAATTTAGCGAATACTTTCTAGGGTCACTGTCAGGTGACACATGTCCGGTCCGCACTCTTAGAATGCGGACTGGTCCGCACAAGAGCGGTACTGAAGGTGTGTATATATATATATATACACACCTTCAGTACCGCTCTTGTGCGGACCAGTCCGCATTCTAAGAGTGCGGACCGGACATGTGTCACCTGGCGGTGAGCCCAGAAAAGAGAGAGAGTGTGCCTATAATTTAGGCGATAATTTCTAGGCGCACCGTTAGGTGACACATGTTCGGTCCGCATTCTTAAAATGCGGACTAGTCCGCACAGTAGAATTATTATATATATATATACCAGTGTTCTAAAAGGCACGCCTAGGTGCGAGCTTCAGGCTTAGGAGAAACACCCCGCCTTAGCCTTTTACCCCTTATTCTTGGTAAAAGGCTTAAGGAGCATTTTTTTTTAAACAAAAACGCTTTTGTGAAATGATATCGCCTTTTAAAGACTATTTTTAAAAGCCAGACCAATATCTCATTCAAACAAATAAAAAGACAAATAGTATCCCAAACCTCTCTGCCTCTCGTCCAAAAACATGTGTTTTTTTTGTTTTGTTTTTTCTTAGTATTTTAAAAAAATAGTATTTTAGTTTGCATATATTAAGACAATGTATGCAACATTTTAGTATTTTTAATAGCCTTGTTATAGTTAAAAATATTAAAATATATTTAAAAAGGCCTAAACGCCTTTTCGCGCATTTTTACGCCTAAGACCCTCCTAGGCTTTTAACGCTTAAGGCTTGGACTACACGTTTCGGTCACTCCCCGCGTATTTTAGAACCTTGATATATACCATAGAAATGCATATACACTATAATATATATGGATGAAATTTACTATGGGTGACACACACACACACAAAATTAAGAAAAATATATGCAAAGAAGTGAGTATGAGTGTGCAAAATAAAATAAAAAAATTTGTGAGTTAATTTTCTTTTAGCTTTTTAACATCCGTATGTCCGGGACGCACAATCTCTGTAAACTCCAGTTCATTGAACCTACCAAAATTTTCAGAATGAAGCATACAGAAAAAATAAAGAAAAAATTAATTAATTACACTAAAAGCTATACGAAAATAAATAAAAAAATAATGAATTAACTATGTACAACCTAAATTTCAATTACTCAATTTACTATACAAAATGAGTTGAAATTTCCTAGGGTCAGCCCAAACAATGATTTGATTTTGAGGGATAATTGGCGGTACCTCAATTTCATGCATACCTTCCAGAGAATAGGAATTCCGTTGAGCAACGGAAGGTATGTATAAGGCGGGAGAAATGAACCATCATTAATTTTAAAAAAATTGAGGGGGGGGGGGTGATGGGGGTTTGGATTGAACGAACAACGAAAATACATGAGATCCGGAAAAAAATGAATTTCCTCCCAAAGGATTTTCAAAATACATGAAGGGAGGGGCACACAACAAAGAGGATACCATCAAAGCGAGCAACTCGAGTAAGAATTCATCATTGGTGAATGGATTGAACTTTTCAAAACTTTCAACCGACTCATAGGAATGTTTTAATGGTTGAATAATGGTGTATAAAAATGGGGCGAAAATGAATTCAACCATAAGAGATGAATCGTCAGCGCTCGATAGTTGAATTCCAAAGGAAAAAGATTCCCTTTTAGTGAAATGTTCTTCCAAAAGCATTTGAGATGGAACACAAGTGTTCAACTCATCTTATTGCTCATGAAAGAAATCATCTCATTGCAAAGTGTGTCAATCTCTATATCTTCACCGTTTTCATTCTCTATTATGCCTTGGGCTAAACGCAAAATGGTTTGTTCTAAAGTAGGCATCGTCACTCAAGAACCTGGAATTCCTCATTTGGTTCAAAACGTTCGTCGTCTTCCAAAGTTTCAAGAGAAGAATCATCGTTGGTTTTAAATAATAAATCCAAATCATGCACCCAACGCCAATTCTCCTTCCGATAAAAGTTGTAAAAATTTTCAATTTTTTGAATTTGCATCAACACACCAAATGAATTCGATGAGTTTGTAACTTGTACAAATAGATTAATTTGAGAAGTATTATCGTAACTTTCAAGCTTATTCGTATAACGACTTTGAAAGTTATTATCATAATAGTTCGGAGAACTACTATTGCAACGGCTTTCAACTTCGTTATTGTAATAAGTTTGAGGTATTTTGTCATTAGAATTCATAAATCACCAAATCATTATTTTGATTTTGTTAATACTCGTCGAAAGTAATCTTGTGATTTTCATTCTTCTAAACAGCAAATATTGACCAAAAATTATAGGATTAGCGGGACTTTGAAAATTATTTGTAGAAAAAACTCCCGAATACAAATCATTACAACGACTGAAAACATTAGTGTAAGACATAATGACTCAAAATGGATCCTCGACGGACGCTCAACAGTGCGGTGTGCAGGCGTGAATTCGATGTTTCTTGGCATTTAGATGGTCAAGTCTACAAAACAAGTTAAAACAAAAAACAAATAGAAAGAAAAATAGTAGGAAATATTAAGTCAATATAATTTTTAGGAGAAACTAGTCCCCGACAACGACTCCATTTTGATTAGGGGTGAAAAGTAGCGCATTGTTAGTATGCCAATCATTGAATTCATTTCACCTCGTCAATACAAAAACCTATACTATTTACTACACTCTTTACAGGAGTATAGCGGCCAATCCGGGTATCGAATCCACAAAGACTAGTTGTTAGAATTCTATTAATTTAATACTTCGTAATTAAAATTGTAAAAGATGATATGTGAGAAAATCATTAAACTATGCATGTATTTAATCTTATAATAACAAAACTAGTAAAACTATAGGTTGAGAATCGTCTCCCTCACACGGGCAATATAGCATAAATTGTTACATGAACATAAAAGCACTAACAAGATTTATCATATTTGAAAAATTAATTAAACCTAGAGTTGTCACCTTCTAAATTCTCATAAAATACTTAATTTGAGTTCCGTGTCAACAAATATTCTCGAAATTGCGCATGAAAGGTCGTAAAAACGGAGCATACGTGATATACCCCGTTAAATATCCTAAGTGTGACACAAGGAACAATTAACTCATTAAAATTACCCTACACCCATCATACCATAACATAGTAACTAATTAACCCATGTGAATTTAACAATCGCAACCTAGATTAAGTTATCTACAAAGCATGTTAAATGACATTAATTAAATCAAAACAAGTGAATGAAAGTAATTAAATCTAGGTTACAAAGCAAGTAAAAAATAACAAAGAGGAAAAAGAATAATGGAAGCTTCGATTAAAGGGGAAGAATATGAATAACATTCCTACAAACAAAAGTGTGTAAACCTTAGGAAATAGAGAGAAGCAAAAACCCAAAATCCCATCTTCTCTAACCTAACTACTAACAAAATAATAAAAAAAGATTAAAACTAAGTAAAAGATAAGATACCAAGATATATCTTCAAATACGATAAAAACCCACTCAAATAGTAAGTGGTAAAAGAAATAAAGATAAAAGAAAAGAAAATGATTTATCTTAAAAACCAAAAAGGTGCTCACCGAGAAAATGGTCATAACATGCTCGTTATGAACTAGATTAACGAACCATTGGAGGACATGCAAAGCTGACTCGAAGAACTACAACTTCTATGAAGAGTTCGAGCACGAAGATCGAATGCTGACATGCCTAAAATGCCCATGAAGTTGCGTACTACATTGAAAACTGTTTGAAAAGCACCAATTGCACCGTTAAGCGTTTCAATACCTACAAAAACTCAAATAAACCTTGCAACATATATATATATATATATATATATTGATGATGCTGAAATCTAGCACCACCAGATAAGTGATGATGAGCTCAAACAGTAACAACAATGGCAGCCATAGAGATGTATGTGTATAAGTGTATAGAAGGGGGTGAGTATAAGAGGAGTAAGACAATGATGTATAGTGGTTCAGCGAATTAAGCCTACATCCACTCTGAGTGTGTGATCCACTAGGTATAGGCACTAATGGCCTTGGATACAATGCACATAAGCTCCCTCCCTCTCTCTCTACTGTGTGTACAAGTAGAGTTTTAGCTAGGGTTATAAATTATCAATCCCTTTGCAGGGTTGTAGGTGACAAGTATATATAGGTCTTGGGGGGTGTAGTGTACCCCCCAAGCATGCATGGTGCATGTGAGTTATGATCTAGCCAATCCCCCATTGACACTTGGAGGTGCCACCTGTTCTTAATGATGACAAAATATTCCCTCACGTGAGGGGGGGATATTGTTATAACGGTCTTCCATGTGCCATATTAGCCCCACGCGCACTGTCCCACGCGTCTCCCAAATCATGCGCTTTGGCGATGTCACCCTCGGCCTATGATATGAGGCTGAGGGAAAAGTTCCTGCTGGCAGTGAGCCTGGTTTAATGCAGGCCTCGTACCGTCGTACCCTCATAGGGTCATTCAGACCATGATGATGGGGTCGACCCCTTAAGGGGTCGTCCGATCCTGATGAGGGGTCGGGCCCTTCTGGGGTCGTTTGAGTCTGATGAGGGGTCAGCCACTTGAGGGGTCGGCCCCTTGGAGGGTCGTCTGATATATGATGAGAGATCTTGGCCTCGTTCGGGTGGGGGACACCCTCGGCCTGGCCGAGGGTATATGTGGGTATATCAATCACCCCCCAGCCCTTAGCCATCGAGATTGTTGAGATGGCTGAGGGATAGTGTTACTTTTGAGATGAGTGTATGATCAGTTTGGTGAGTGACACTTGTTAAGATGATGTGACACCTAGGCAGATATCCACTGTCGTTCCAGTTTCCAAGGCGTGGCGGCTGCAAACTTGGCCTGGGACTTTGTGCCCTAATGGTGCCCTCCTTGTGGGCTGTGTTTTGCCTTGGTTAGTGGTACCACTCATTAGCAAGGTATTTAAACAATTTTTTTGAAGTTTATTCCCCTTCATCTTCTTCACGCCTGAACTCTCTCTCTCTCTAGCCTCTCACCAAGTCCATTGCCATTTCGGCAACTTCATCGTTTCGAGCTTTGGCAGTCTCGTTTGTTCTTTATCAAGTAATCCCTCTTCCCTAGTTCCCTCTTTATATTCCATTGCTTTTTACATTTCGACTATTTTAGGCCTATAGGGCTGGGTTTTTCTTTGGCTGTTTCATAACTTTTCGGCGTTCTTCTTCGGCGACTTGTTCTTGAGTGTTCTTGATTAAAACCCTTGATTTCCTTAGTTTCAATCCAAAAGTCCATCTTGGTCAACAACAAACTTTTTTGTAATTAGCTGAGGAGTTCCCCTTAATGCTTAGGAGGCTTTATGATTTAGCTGAGGAGTTCCCATCCCTAAGAGAGAAGTTCTTCGTGAAGATTAGACGAATAGAGGAAGAGGGGGAGAGAAGACGAGGGGCCGACCCTAATTGGGTATGACCCATTTTTCCCATTCCATTAGACACTATCATACCCACTGAGTCCTGCGGGTTGTCTGGTCATCCACTTGAGAGTCAATCGTGCGAGGGAGAAATGGATCAGAGAGCATCGTCGCCGTTAGGTGCTGACCCTTCTGGGAGGGGGGAGACATCCAGTCTCAGCCCAGGCCGACAGGCCGAGGGCATAACACCTTCTGAGATTGTCCCTGTAACAGCGTTGTCCCCTCTTTCCTTTCAAGTAGCCTTTCCTGATGGTCCCCCAATGGTTGGGGGATCTGGGTATGTGAGAGATGAGGGCGACAGTGAGGTCTCCTCTAAGGGTGATGATAGTCAAGTTGACACTTAAATTTCTTCGACTTACGTATTGTCAGTCAAAGATCGTGATCTCTTAGTATGGAGGCATCTCTTTGGCATACAACCCAACATAAGTATGAGGGTCCCCACTGAATCTGAGAGAGTCTTCGAGGGTGACGAGGGAGAGATTGCTATTTATGAGAAGATGTTAAGGGTCGGTGTTAGGTTCCCTCTACACCCTTCTATAGTCAACATCTTGTCTACCCTTGGGGTTGTCCCTTCTCAGATTCCCCCCAACTCATGGAGGACTATTCTTGGCTACATCTCGCTTTGGAAGAATTCATTTGCTGACGAGCCCTCAGCCGATGTATTCCTTTCCTGTCACAACATAACCTCAGCGTCTAAACATCCTGGGTACTTCTATTTGGGGGTCAGGAAGTAAGATAAAAAGCTTCTCTATGTGGCTCAGACTTCCAATCAAGACTGGAAGAAAAGGTTTTTCTTTATCTCTGGGGACTAGGAATTCCCCACCGAGGGCGAGCCCATGGAAGATGGTCCGAGGGTACCCAAGGTATGGTCTAATCCCTCAATGAAAGCGCGCTCAGACCCTGGACTTAGCTTGGAGGAGAGGGTCATCGTTGATTATCTGAGAGAGCGAGGGAAAAAGGGTGGACTTGCAAAATTTAAAGATTTAATGACCCCTTAATTCCTCAAAGAAGCTGGTCTGAGGGTCGGCCCCTTAACAGAACTATGTGAGTAGTTTTTTTTGCTCAATCTTTGGTCTTTTCCAAGTGTTTTATCTTTGTCTCTTTATATTTTTTATGTGTCGTCTCCTTTTTAAGTCGTCCAAAAATATCTCTGAACAACTTTGGGAAATGACTGCGCCAAGTTTGTTGTCTCGTCTCGGTAAGAAGAAAGTCAAAGAGCCCCAGTAGGCTCTTAGGAAGTCAAAGGCCGTGGGGCCGATGCACATTGAGCCAACTGCCGATAGTTATAAAAGAAAAGAGCCAGAAGTCCCTGTTGACCCTCGGTCGGATTCTAGGACGAGGGGAAGGGTGGAGGCGTCTGAAGGGTCCAGTTCCTCTTCTAGTATGGGGGCCTATTGGTCTCAGAACTTAACATTCCTGAATGCTGAACCGTCTTCTCTCATTGCCAACCTGAGGGCAGCCAAGGCCTCGATGTTTTTTGCTCTCTCGGCCGCGGACTATGACTTCTTATCAAAGATGCCCCCGACTAAGGTTTATGATTATCGTATACACACTTTAGCCCAGGTACCTTTCTTTTTACTCTTTTTGATTTGATAACATTTCATGAACTGTTCCCTTGACTCCTCTTAACATGTGTTCCCTCCTGCAGTCTGTCTGTGCCTTTACCTCGGCCACTAAATGGATAGCTAAAAATCAACAAAAAATTCATGACACCGAGAGAGCTATCCATCATGAGGCTGAGCTTCAGATCGAGATGGAGACTGTAAAGACCGAGTTAGAGAGTGTTAGGACCGAACATGCGAGGGTCCTGGACGAACTGATGAAGCAGCACGATGCTGACTTGAAGGCAAATGACACCCTTATCAAATAAAAGGATGAGGCCTTAACCAACCAGGGGGCTCAATTTAAAGCTGAACTTGAAGGGGCAGTGAAGAACGCCGAGGCTGAGGCCGATGCTATGGAGGCTTACAAACTCTCGGACGAGTTTTAAGGCTTCGGTCTTAAATACTTGGAGAGGGGGATCAGGACAGCCTATCGATGGGTAGTCCTTATGTTTGCTAACGTTGTCTCTTCAGTCCGCCCCTCTCTTGAGGCGGTTCAGTTCGACGACCCCCTGATTGCTGAGGCTTTGGCACATGTGGAGTCTCAAGTGAACGTCGAGGGTACCGGCACGTCTGAGGGTCGGCCTGTCTTGGTCATCGAAGAATCTCCTATCGATGTTGATGCCTTTCCCACCGATGCCCCTCAGTAGGGTGGCTGTCTGTAGCCAATACCCTCTTCATGTACCCCATTTTTGTACTTGACTTTTGTTGGACAAACATAACATTTGTAATATAATGCCTCTTGCTATCTTTTATGCTTGTCTCTTGTATGCCTTATCTTGTGATGTTTTAAATTAATAATCTCACCACCTTAATGGTTTAAATTTTAAGTCCCCCCTCGTCTTTCTTGAGGGTAAATGAGGGGTCGTCCCCACCATTTGCCCTCATCATAGCCTAGGGTGGTTTTCCACCAACTTAATGGTTTAAATTTTTAAGTCCCCCCTCGTCTTTCTTGAGGGTAAATGAGGGGTCGTCCCCACCGTTTGCCCTCATCACAGCCGAGGGTGGTTTCCACCAAATTAATGATGTTTTAAATTTAATAATCTCACCAACTTAATGGTTTAAAATTTTAAGTCCTCCATCGTCTTTCTTGAGGGTAAATGAGGGGTCGTCCCCACCATTTTCCCTCATCATAGCCGAGGGTGGTTTCCCACCAACTTAATGATTTAAATTTTAAGTCCCCCTCGTCTTTCTTGAGGGTAAATGAGGGGTTGTCCCCACCATTTGCCCTCATCATAGCCGAGGGTGGTTTCCACCAAATTAATGATGTTTTAAATTAATAATCTCACCAACTTAATGATTTAAAATTTAAGTCCCCCCTCGTATTTCTTGAGAGTAAATGAGGGGTCGACCCCACCATTTTCCCTCATCATAGCCGAGGGTGGTTTCCACTAAATTAATGATCTTTTAAATTAATAATCTCACCAACTTAATGGTTTAAAATTTTAATTCCCCCCTCGTATTTCTTGAGGGTAAATGAGGGGTCGTGCCCACCATTTGCCCTCATCATAGCCGAGGGTGGTTTTCCACCAACTTAATGGTTTAAATTTTAAGTCCCCGTCGTCTTTCTTGAGGGTAAATGAGGGGTTGTCCCCACCATTTTCCCTCATAATAGCCGAGGGTGGTTTCTACCAAATTAATGATGTTTTAAATTTAATAATCTCACCAACTTAATGGTTTAAAATTTTAAGTCCCCCTCGTCTTTCTTGAGGGTAGATGAGGGGTCGTCCCCACCATTTGCCCTCATCATAGCCGAGGGAGTTTTCCACCAAATTAATGATGTTTTAAATTAATAATCTCACCAACTTAATGGTTTAAAATTTAAAATTTTAATTCCCCCCTCGTCTTTCTGGAGGGTAAATGAGGGGTTGTCCCCACCATTTGCCCTCATCATAGCCGAGGGTGGTTTCCCACCAACTTAATGGTTTAAATTTTAAGTCCCCCCTCGTCTTTCTTGAGGGTAAATGAGGGTTCATCCCCACCATTTTCCCTCATCATAGCCGAGGGTGGTTTCCACCAAATTAATGATGTTTGAAATTAATAATCTCACCAACTTAATGATTTAAAATTTAAGTCCCCCCTCGTATTTCTGGAGGGTAAATGAGGGTCGACCCCACCATTTGCCCTCATCATAGCCGAGGGTGGTTTCCACTAAATTAATGATCTTTTAAATTAATAATCTCACCAACTTAATGGTTTAAAATTTTAATTCCCTCCTTGTCTTTCTTGAGGGTAAATGAGGGGTCGTGCCCACCATTTGCCCTCATCATAGCCGAGGTTGGGTTTCCACCAACTTAATGGTTTAAATTTTAAGTCCCCCCTCATCTTTCTTGAGGGTAAATGAGGGGTTGTCCCCACCATTTGCCCTCATCATAGGTGAGGGTGGTTTCTACCATATTAATGATGTTTTAAATTTAATAATCTCACCAACTTAATGGTTTAAAATTTTAAATCCCCCTCGTCTTTCTTGAGGGTAGAAGAGGGGTCGTCCCCACCATTTGCCCTCATCATAGCCGAGGAGTTTTCCACCAAATTAATGATGTTTTAAATTAATAATCTCACCAACTTAATGGTTTAAAATTTAAAATTTTAATTCCCCCCTCGTCTTTCTTGAGGGTAAATGAGGGGTCGTCCCCACCATTTGCCCTCATCATAGCCGAGGGTGGTTTTCCACCAACTTAATGGTTTAAATTTTAAGTCCCCCCTCGTATTTCTTGAGGGTAAATGAGGGGTCGTCCCCACCATTTGCCCTCATCATAGCTGAAGGTGGTTTCCACCAAATTAATGAAGTTTTAAATTAATAATCTCACCAACATAATGATTTAAAATTTAAGTCCTCCTCGTCTTTCTTGAGGGTAAATGAGGGTTCATGCCCACCATTTGCCCTCATCATAGCCGAGGGTGGTTTCCCACCAACTTAATGGTTTACATTTTAAGTCCCCCCTCGTCTTTCTTGAGGGTAAATGAGGAGTCGTACCCACCGTTTGCCCTCATCATAGCCGAGGGTGGTTTCCACAAAATTAATGATGTTTTAAATTTAACAATCTCAACAACTTAATGGTTTAAAATTTTAAGTCCCCCCTCGTCTTTCCTGAGAGTAAATGAGGGGTCGTCCCCACCATTTGCCCTCATCATAGCCGAGGGTTGTTTCCACCAAATTAATGATGTTTTAAATTAATAATCTCACCAACTTAATGGTTTAAAATTTTAGATTTTATGACCCCCCTCATCTTTCTTGAGGGTAAATGAGGGGTCGTCCCCACCATTTTCCCTCATCATAGCCGAGGGTGATTTCCGACCAACTTAATGATATTAATTTTAAGTCCCCCTCGTCTTTTTTGAGGGTAAATGAGGGGCCGTCCCCACCATTTGCCCTCATCATAGCCGAGGGTGGTTTCCACCAAATTAATGATGTTTTAAATTAATAATGTCACCAACTTAATCCTTTAAAATTTTAAGGCCCCCCTTGTCTTTCTTGAGGGTAAATGAGGGGTCGTCCCCACCATTTTCCCTCATCATAGCCGAGGGTGGTTTCCCACCAACTTAATGGTTTAAATTTTAAGCCTCCCCTCGTCTTTCTTGTGGGTAAATGAGGGGTCGTCCCCACCATTTTCCCTTATCATATCCGAGGGTGGTTTCCACCATATTAATGATGTTTTAAATTTAATAATCTCACCAACTTAATGGTTTAAAATTTTAAGTCCCCCATCGTCTTTCTTGAGGGTAAATGAGGGGCCGTCCCCACCATTTGCCCTCATCATTGCCAAGTGTAGTTTCCCACCAACTTAATGGTTTAAATTTTAAGTCCCCCCTCGTCTCTCTTGAGGGTAAATAAGAGGTCGCCACCACCATTTTCCCTCATCATAGCCGAGGGTGATTTCCACCAAATTAACGATGTTTTAAATTTTAAGTCCCCCCTCGTCTTTCTTGATGGTAAATGAGGGATCTTCCCCACCATTTGCCCTCATCATAGCCCAGGGTGGTTTCCCACCAACTTAATGGTTTAAAATTTTAAGTCCCCCCTCGTCTCTCTTGAGGGTAAATGAGGGGTCGTCCCCACTATTTGCCCTCATCGTAGCCGAGGGTGGTTTCCCACCAACTTAATGGTTTAAATTTTAAGCCCCCCTTCGTCTTTCTTGAGGGTAAATGAGGGGTCGTCCCCACCATTTTCCCTCATCATAGCCGAGGGTGGTTTCCATCAAATTAATGATGTTTTAAATTTAATAATCTCACAACCTTAATGGTTTAAAATTTTAAGTCCCCCATAGTCTTTCTTGAGGGTAAATGAGGGGTCGTCCCCACCATTTGCCCTCATCATAGCCGAGGGTGGTTTCCCACCAACTTAATTGTTTAAATTTTAAGTCCCCCCTCGTCTCTCTTGAGGGTAAATAAGAGGGCGTCACCACCATTTTCCCTCATCATAGCCGAGGGTGACTTCCACCAAATTAATGATGTTTTAAATTTTAAGTCCCCCCTCGTCTTTCTTGAGGGTAAATGAGGGATCGCCCCCACCATTTTCCCTCATCATAGCCGAGGGTGGTTTCCCACCAACTTAATGGTTTAAATTTTAAGTCCCCCCTCGTCTTTCTTGAGGGTAAATGAGGGGTCGTCCCCACCGTTTGCCCTCATCATAGCCGAGGGTGGTTTCCACCAAAATTAATGATGTTTTAAAGTTAATAATCTCACCAACTTATTGGTTTAAAATTTTAAGTCCCCACTCGTCTTTCTTGAGGGTAAATGAGGGGTCTTCCCCACCATTTGCCCTCATCATAGCCGAGGGTGGTTTCCACCAAATTAATGATGTTTTAAATTAATAATCTCACCAACTTAATGGTTTAAAATTTTAAATTTGATGTCCCCCCTCGTCTTTCTTGAGGGTAAATGAGGGGTCGTCCCCACCATTTGCCCTCATCATAGCCGAGGGTGGTTTCGCACCAACTTAATGATTTAAATTTTAAGTCCCCATCGTCTTTCTTTAGGGTAAATGAGGGGTCGTCCCCACCATTTTCCCTCATCATAGCCGAGGGTGGTTTCCACCAAATTAATGATGTTTTAAATTAATAATCTCACCAACTTAATGGTTTAAAATTTTAAGTCCCCCCTCGTCTTTCTTGAGGGTAAATGAGGGATCGTCCCCACCATTTTCCCTCATCATAGACGAGGGTGGTTTCCCACCAACTTAATGGTTTAAATTTTAAGCCCCCCCTCATCTTTCTTGAGGGTAAATGAGGGGTCGTACCCACCATTTTCCCTCATCATAGCCGAGGGTGGTTTTCACCAAATTAATGATGTTTTAAATTTAATAATCTCACCAACTTAATGGTTTAAAATTTTAAGTCCTCCATCGTCTTTCTTGAGGGTAAATGAGGGGTCGTCCCCACCATTTGCCCTCATCATAGCCGAGGGTGGTTTCCCACCAACTTAATGGTTTAAATTTTAAGTCCCCCCTCATCTCTCTTAAGGGTAAATATGGGGTTGTCACCACCATTTTCCCTCATCATAGCCGAGGGTGGTTTCCACGAAATTAATGATGTTTTAAATTTTAAGTCCCCCTCGTCTTTCTTGAGGGTAAATGAGGGATCGTCCCCACCATTTTCCCTCATCATAGCCGAGGGTGGTTTCCCACCAACTTAATGGTTTAAAATTTTAAGTCCCCTTTCGTTTTTCTTGAGGGTAAATGAGGTGTCGTCCCCACCATTTGCCCTCATCATAGTCGAGGATGGTTTCCCACCAACTTAATGGTTTAAAAATTCAAGTCCCCCCTCGTCTTTCTTGAGGGTAAATGAGGGGTCGTTCCCGCCATTTGCCCTCATCATAGCCGAGGGTGGTTTTAACGAGTATAACCCCAATCATACTAGAATTAATCAAACACAAATTGAGGGATCAATGTGACATTCTCATTAATATTCTAAGTGTTACGTTGGAGCAACACATTCATTACAAATGCGATTCGATAGGACGTTACAACACTACTGATAGTATTTCTTCAAATGATCTGCGTTCCAGGGGATGGAAAATGGTTCCCCTTCTAGGTTTTCTAGTCTATAGGTTGCAGGGACAACTTCATCAATGACCCTATATGGGCCATGCCAATTTGGGTAGAGCTTGCTAGGCTTTTGCCAAGTCTTTTTGAGGACTAAGTCCCCTACTGCGATTGGCCTTTGTCTCACCCTCTGTTTGTAGAACCTTGCAGTCCTCTATTGGTAAGCGACTTGCCTTATCTCGACGTCTTCCCTCCTTTCCTAGATCAGGTCCAAGTCAAGTCTCCTCTCTTCCACATTTCTCCGGGGGGTCATACATTTGGACCCTGTGAGTAGGAAACCCAATCTCGATGGGGATGACGGCTTCTGAGCCATAAGCCAACATGAACGGGGTTTCTCCGATAGAGGTCTTTGCCGTCGTCCTGTAGGCCCATAGTACAGCATATAGCTCCTCAACCCATCTTCCTTTTTCCTCTTCAAGTTTCTTCCTGATCCCGTCCAGGATTGTCCTATTTATAAATTCCGTTTGCCCATTGGCTTGAGGTCGGCCTGGGGATGAGAAGAATTGTTTGATACTCACCCTTTCATAGTACTTCTCTAGAGATGTATTCTTGAATTGAGTCCCATTATCCGAAATGAGGGTGTTGGGGAGACCATATCTGCATATAATATTTTTAAGATAAACTGGAAGGTCTTCTACTTGGTGATCATTACCATTGGCTCCGCCTCCACCCCTTTTGAAAAATAGTCAATTACTACGATGAGGAACTAATAGTTATTGATGGACCTAGGCAAGGGTCCTACCAGGTCGATCCCCCACACGACAAATGGCCATGGGGATGTAATGGAGGTAAGAGGCTGATGGGGCTGGTGAGGGATGGTGGAAAATCTTTGACATTTATCACACTTTTTAACATATGTCGTGGCATCTTTCCCTAAGGTCAGCCACCAGTACCTCTGGGTTACTACCCTCTTCGCCAAAGACCTGCCCCCAATGTGGCTTGAACATGACCCCTTGTGCACATCTTGCAAGATGTGTGGGACTTCAGACAGGTGAACACACCTAAGTAATGGGAGCAAGAACCCCTTTTTATACAAGGTGTCTCCGATGACAGTGAATTTTATATCTCTATATCTCAGCTTTTTCTTCTCCTGTTTTTCTTCTGGCATCTCCCCCTCTTTAATGTATTTGATTAGATGGTCCATCCAAGAAGCTTCCCTGTTGATATTTAAGAAAGATCCAAGTGTTCCATCTTCTTCATCGATCGTTGGTCGAAGCAAAATTTCTATTGGGACTGTCCTCCTGATATCTGTCCTAGTTCCTGAGGCTAGCCTAGCAAGTGCATCAGCCCGACCATTATCAAGCCTAGGTACCCTCTTCAACTTTACTTCTCTGAATCTCTTCAATAGTGCCTTTACCCTTTCAAGATATTTGGCCATTCTCTCATCCTTAGCTTCGTAGGCTCCTAGTATCTGATTCACCCTTAGTCTCGAATCACTATGGACCAAGACCTGGTAGATACTAAGAGACATAGCTAAGGAGAGGCCCGATATCAGAGCCTCATACTCAGACTCGTTGTTGGAGGATTTGAATTTGAACCTTAGGGCGTACTCGATGTCTGTACCGTCTGGTGCTAATACTATTAATCCAGCCCCACTTTCACTTTCGCAAGAGGACCCGTAAACGAAGATGCTCCACACTGTCTTTTCCTTCGAGAAATTTCCCTCAGTGAGGGACCCCTATCTAAAGAGATATCTTCCCTTTTCATTTTTGTCCACTTTTTCTCTAGTTGTGCTTATCCCCGCCTTTTCTACGGGTGAGTCAATAACTCTACCTTGCCATGTATCTCTCTCTTTGAGGCTCTCAACTTCAGCCTCATCATCTTCCCAAGTAAATTTAGCCATGAAATATGCTAATGCTTGCCCCTTAATGGACGTCCTTGGTTGATATATAATGTCAAACTCTCCCAACTCTATAGCCCAGGCCATTAGCCTCCCCGATTTTTCTGGCTTGTGTAAGATATGCCTAAGAGGAGAGTCAGTGAGGATGACCATTGTATGGGACTGGAAGTACGGATTCATCTTTCTTGATGCATGGATCAAGTTATAGGCTTACTTCTCCATCTTTGGGTATCTTTGCTCTGCCCCCTGGAGTGCCTTACTATTGAAATACACGGGCTCTTGTACCCCATCGTCTTCTCTCACAATGGCTGCGCTGATGGCTGATTCTTAGACGACTAGGTACACATATAGCCATTCACCCTGTACTGTCCGTGACAACATCAAGGGAGACCGTAAGTATGTATTTAGCTCCTTGAAAGCCTAATCACACTCTTCGCTCCATTCAAAAGCCTTTCTGAGAATTTTGAAGAATGGTAAGCACCTCTCTGTAGCTCTGGACATAATCCTATTCAAAGCAGCCAGTCGCCCTATGAGCCTTTGAACGTCTTTGATGGTCTGCAGGGTCTTCATTTCTATGAGGGCCCTTATCTTTTCAAGATTGGCCTCGATGCCTCTTTGGTTGACAATGAACCCCAATAACTTCCCTGATCCGACCCCGAGGACACATTTATTCGGGTTGAGCTTCATTCGGTACTTGTCCATTGTCTTAAAGGTCCTCTCAAGGTCGGACACATGATCCTCGGCCTTTAAACTTTTGGTCAGCATGTCATCTACATAAACTTCCATAAACTTCCCAATTTGGTCTTGAAACATTTTATTCACAAGGTGCTGATACGTTGCCCCCGCATTTTTTAGGCCAAAGGGCATGACCCTATAATAGTATGTCCCCTTATCGGTAATAAAGGCTGTTTTCTCTGAGTCTTCAGGGTTCATGAAGATCTGGTTGTACCCTGAATAGGCATCCATGAAACTCATGAGCTCATGGCCTATGGTAGTGCCTACCATCTGATCAATGCGGGGGAGAGGGAAGCTATCTTTGGGACAATGCTTGTTGACATCTTTGAAGTATACACACATCTCCACTTCCTGTTGGCTTTTGTGACAATGACTGTATTGGACAACCATTCGGGATAGATGACCTCTCTGATAAACTTTGCATCTTCCATCTTCTTAACATCATCCCTAATGACCTCATACTTCCCTCGAGAATAAATTCTCCTCTTCTTCTTCATTAGCTTTGCACCCTCTACCACGTTGAGCTTGTGGCTCATAATTTCGGGGTCGATCCCCGGCATATCTGTGTGACTCCTTGCAAAGACACTTTATCTTCTCCTTAGCAGCTTGATGAGGTATTATTTTATCTCTATCTTCATAGCTTTGCTGACTTGGACATTTTTTTTGGCTCATCCTCATTGAGGATGATGGACTCTACCTCTTCCATGACTTCTCCTTTCTTGAGTTTTTTTTCATCCCTGGGGTCAAGGATGTCAATATTGTAAGTGGCTGTTGCCTTCTTGTGTGCCTCTCTTTCTTCAGCGGAGTTAAAATAACATTCCCGCACTGTCGTCTGGTCACTTTCTCTACCCCATAAGGGGTTAGAAATTTAATCATCTGATGGACCGTAGATGACACAACTTCAAACCCCTTGAGGGATACTCGCCCCAGTATAATGTTGTAGGCTGAGAAGACATATTCATCCATCAAAAAGAAGCTGACCTTCTTGGTAATCCATCTCGGCCACTCGTCTCCCATCCTAACGTCGGCCTCATACACTCCAAGGGGATGGACCTTTTCCATACTGAACCCAATCAATGGGTGATGGTATGGGACGAGTCTAGCATGGCTGAGGCCTAAGGCTTTGAAGCACGACCAAAACATCACATCTGCATAGCTACCCACATCTACCAAGATCCTCGATACCTCGCATCCATGCACCCTAGTAGTGATGACGAGGGGGTCATCATGTGGGGCTAAGAGGTCTTTGAAGTCCATTATTGAGAACCCCACTATCAGAGTATCCATAACGACCTTCTTCCTCTTTTCTGACTTTGCCTCAACAAAGGTTGAGTGTACAACTTTTATCACTGCCTTGGCTTCATCTACATGGGCCTTCCTGTCGGCGACCTCTGACCCTCCACCTGATAGACCCCTGGAGATCATTACCACACCGAGCGAGATCATATTAAGTCTCTTGACAGCGCCTTGGTCATCTCTAAGAGGCAGGTTAGGGTTGTCCTCATCATCAGAAGGGTCGTCCCCTCTTTTTGGAGGACATTCTCTATATGCATCGCCTTGCTTGTTTCTAGGGTCGTCCCCTCGGCCCCTCTTGAAGGGAACTTTGTTAACGTACTTCCTTAACTTCCCTTCTTTTAACATTTTTACAATCTCACCTTTCAGAGCAAAGCATTTGTCTGTCATGTGGCCATGGACTTGGTGAAATTCACACCACAGGTTTTTGTTCCTCTTGTGGGGGGCTGCCCTCAACTTCTCAGGCCACTTCAGGGACCGGTTACTCTTTATCTCATTGAGAATATGTTCGCAGCTGACCATCAGAGGGGTGTAATCAACGAACTTGTCATCTGTAGACCCCTTTTTCCCCTCTTTGTTCTTCTTATGGTACTTACCCCCATTAGTGCCTCCTTTTTCATCTTCGTATTTTGCGAACATTGCCTCTTCGGTGTTCATCACCTTTCCTACTGTCGACAACAATTCAACCATTGTCCTTGTAGGGTCTTCAACAAGCTTCCATAATAGCTTCCCCTTCTAGAGTCCTCCAATGAGAGCGATCACCACTATGCTCTCCTCATAGTCTTTAGCCTCTAACTTTTCTTTGTTGAATCTTGCTATGTAGTCTCTTAGGCTCTCATTCTTCCCCTTCTTAATATAGAGCAGGTGTGTGGTTATCTTCTGTGGCCTCACCCCAAAGACAAAAGTATGGATAAACCGGTATGCCAACTGCTTAAAGCTTTTAATGGAGTTTTTTGGAAGAGACATGTACCAGACATGTGCAGCCCCAGTCCGAGTGCTAGAAAAGGCACGACACCTCATCTCATCTGAGATAGAGTATATGTCTATCGATGATTGGTACATCTCAATATAGTGGACATGGTTGGTACTCCTGTCATACCGAGGGGTGACCGCTGGTGGCTTGAACTTGGATGGCGTGGGGAAGTTGACTATCTTCGCCACAAAGGGTGAGCCTATGGAATATCCTCTCTGAAGAGGGTCCCGGCTCTTCAGAATATCGCCAATCTTATCCTCCAGTCGTTGGATCGAGTCATTATAGAGCATCGTAGGGTCGGCCTGGATGATGTTATCCCATGCCACCTCTTTGAGGTGGACGGAGGGTTCTACTGCGGCAGGCTTGTGTTGGCTATTTACTTCCCCTTGACCGTCATCCTGTCCTTGGGGTCGGCCCCCGTGGGTTCGTCCATCTATTGCGTCTTTTCTGAACCTCACAATACTTCTTGATTGGGACAATTTTCTCGCACGTCATTTACTAGGCCCAACCTCTCAAAGATCGATCCTCTGCTCAGACGATCAAAAGCAGAGTCCCTCAGGCGATCATCGAGATTTTGCCTTCCACACTTCCCTTTACTCTCCTGGAGAGGTCACACAGTATTATTGGAGACCTCATAAGGTTCCCAGCACTCTATGGGGGCCTCCTTCCCCTCCAGATCATCATACCTGTCTTATGGGCAAGGGTTTCCTTGCCTACCCAGGCATAGACGCCGGGGGTCAGCAACATCCCTCTGCCGCTGGGGAGGTGTCAAGTCTTTGCGTGGTGCCTGGGGTGGTCCCCTAGCCTCATACTGCCCTAGAGCTACTGATGATGCTAAGGTTTAGCACCACCGTATAAGTGATAATAAGCTCAATCAGTAGCAACCATGGCAGCCATAGAGATGTATAAGTGTATAAGTATGTAGAAGGGGATGAGTATAAGAGGAAATAAGACTGATGTATAGTGGTTCAGCCGAATTGGCCTACATCCACTGTGAGTGTGTGATCCACTAAGTATGGGCACTAATGGCCTTGGACACAATGCTCATAACCCTCTCTCTATCTACTGTGTGTATAAGCAGAGTTTTTTCTAGGGCTATAGTTAATTGATCGATCCCCTGTAGGGTTGTAGGTGACAAGTATATATAGGTTTTGGGGGGAGTAGTGTACCCCCCAAGTATGCATGGTGCATGTGAATCATGATCTAGCCAATCCCCCGTGGACACCTATAGATGCCAAATGATGACATAATATTCCCTCACGTGAGGGTGTGATTTTGTTATAACGGTCTCCCCTGTGCCATGTGAGCCTCACGCGCACTGTTCCACGCGTCTCCCAAACCACGCGCTGTGATGATGTCACCCTCGGCCTATGAGCCGAGGCCGAGGGCAAAGTTCCTTCCAGTAGTGAGTCTGGCCCAATTTTGGCCTCGTACTGTCGGCCCCTCGTAGGGTCATCTGAAGCGTGATGAAGGGTCGGCCCCTCGTAGGGTCGGCTGGAGCCTGGCAAAAGGTCGGCCCCTCTGAGGGGTCGTATGGAGTCTGGTGGAGGGGTCGGCCCCTCATAGGGTCGTCTGGAGCCTGATGAAGGGTTCGCCCCTCTGAGGGGGTCGTTTTGAGCTTGGTGAAGGGTGCCCATGAGGGGTCGTCCGTTTGGAGGTAATCCTCAGCCAGGCTGAGGATATAACGGGTATATCAATCACCCCCAACCCTTAGCCATAGGTACTGTTGAGATGGCTGAGGGATAGTGTTGTAATTGAGATGCGTGTATGATCAGTTAGGTGAGTGACACCTGGGCAGATACTCATTACTATTCCAGTTTCCAAGGCATGGCGGCTGCACACTTTTCTTTGGGCCTTGCACCCTAATGATGCCTTCCTCGTGGGCTGTGTCCTGCCTTGGTCAATGGGCCCACTCATTACTAAGGTATTTAAGAGATTTTTGAACTCTCTCTCTCTCTTCTTCTTCTTCGCGCCCAAGCCTTCTCTCTCTAGTCTTTTACCAGTTTTTGTCGCAATTTCTGCAGCCTTCAATCCTTCAAGCTTAGCGACTTGGGCAGTTCTTGCTCTCTCTTTATCAGGTAATCCTTCAGAGCTCTCTTTTTCCTTCATTTCTGTTTGCTTTTTAGGCTCGTAGGGCTGCATTTTCCTTGGGTTGTCTCATAGCTTTTTCCGGTGTCTTCTCCGGCAACTGTTTCTTGAATGTTCTTGAGTGTTCTTGAGTGAAAACTATCAATTCCCTTTTTAATTCAAAAGCCTAACTTGGTCAAATGCAAACTTGTTTGTAGTTAAGTTCCCCTAATTTCTCCAAGTGTAGGGTCTTCCCTTTTAATGCTTAGGAAGCTTTATAGTTTAGCGTATGAGTTCCCATCCTTGAGAGAGAAGCTCTTTGCAGAGATCAGACGAGTGGAGGAAGAGGAAGAGAGGAGACGAGGGGCCCACCCTAATTGGGTACGACCCATTTTTTCCCATTCCTCTTGCCACAATAAAACCATTTGAACCATTTGAGTCTTGTGGGTCATCCCATCGTCCAGCCGAGTGTCAATCAAGTGAGATGGACGAGAGAGCGTCATCGCCAACTGGCGCTGGACCTATTGGGAGAAAAGAGACATCTGACCTAGGCTCAGGCCGAGATGCCGAGGGTATGGTTCCCTCCGAGGCTGTCCCTGTGACAACCCTATCTCCCCATGCCTTTTAGATGGCCTTCCCCCAGGGGCCTCTGGAAGATGATGAGGCCGAGGGAGAGGGGAATGAGGACGAGGGCGATGATATAGATGACCAAATTGATACCTCCCATGCCTCGTCCTATATCTCCTCTGTTAGGGATCGCGACCTCTTGATATGGAGGCATGCCTATGGAGTGCCCCCCAGCATAACTATGAGGGTTCCCTCTGAGTCTGAGAGGGTTTTTGATTGTGAAGAGGGAGAGGTTGCAGTTTATGAGCAAATGTTCAAGGTAGGAGTCAGATTCCCTCTGCATCCTGCCATCGTAGATATCCTGTCTGCCCTTCGTGTTGCCCCCTCTCAACTTCCTCCCAACTCTTGGAGGACGATCCTGGGCTATATCTCTATGTGGAAGAATTCTTTCACCGATGAGCCCTCGACCGACCGATTCTTGGGTTGCTACAATATCACCTCCTCGTCCAAACAGCCTGGATACTATCATCTGGTGGCGAGGAGGTCTGAGAAGAAACTCCTCCACGTGGCGCAAACTTCCAACCACGATTGGAAAAATAGATTCTTCTTTATCTCTAGGGAGTGGGAGTTCACCGTCGATGGTCCGAGGGTCCCCAGAAGATGGTCTAACCCCTCCATGAAGGCCAGGTCAGACCCTAGACTTAGTCTGGAGGAGAAGGACATCATTGAATATCTGAGGGAATGAGGGAGAGAGGGTGAACTTCCAAAATTCGAAAACCTGATGACCCCCCGGTTCCGTAAAGAAGCTGGTCTGAGGGTCGGCCCTCTGACAGAACTATGTGAGTTATACTGAACATTTTCCATTCTTTACTTACTGAAGTGTTTCCTCTTTATCTCTGCATTTTTCTGACGTGTCGTCCTCTTATCAGGTCGTCCTGCAGGTATATCAGACTATCTTTGGGAAATGACTGCTCCCAGCTTATTGTCAGGCTTGGCAAAGAAGAAAGGAAAGGAGCCTCAGCAGGCTCCGAGGAAGACGAGGGCCGCTGGGTCGACAGTGGTGGAGCCGACCGCTGATAGCCATAAAAGAAAGGAGCCTGAGGCCCCTGTTGACCCTCGGCCAGATGCTCAGACGAGGGCCAGGGTCGAAGCATCTGAGGGGACGACCTCTTCATCCAGCATGGGGGCCTTCTGGTCTCAAAACCTGGCACATCTGAGGGCCGAGCCCTCATCACTCATAGCAAACTTGAGGGCAGCCAAGGCCTCAATGTTCTCTGCACCCTCGGCCTCTGACTACGAGTTCCTGTCGAAGATGGCTCCTGCCAAAGTGTACGACTATGGTCTGCATGCCCTTGCACAGGTAATGGTCTTGACCCACTTCTTTTAATTTCATTCTTTCACCGACTGTTTCCTCGGCCTCTTGACATGTGTTTATTTTTCTTGTGTAGTCTGTGTGTGCCTTTACCTTGACAACAAAATGGATGACTGAGAACCAAACAAAGTTCCATGAAGCCGAGAGGGTTATCCAACATGAGGTAGATCTTCAGTCGGAGCTTGACACTTCAAGGGCCGAGTTGGAAAGTACCAGGACTGAGCATGCAAGGATCCTGGACGAGCTGACAAGGCAGCACAGCGAGGACATTAAGGCCAGGGAATTGCTTCTCAAGGAAAAGGATGAGGCCTTGACCAACATGGAGGCCAAGTACAAGACTGATCTTGAAGCAGCCACCAAAAAAGCCGAGGCTGATGCTGTTGAGGCTTATAAGATTTCTGACGAGTTTCAAGGCTTCGGCCTTGAATACTTGGAGAGAGGAATCAGGACTGCCTGCCTGTGGGTCATCCTTTGGTTTGGTGACGTCGTCTCCTCGGTTCGCCCTTCGCTTGAAGCAGTCCGACTGGATGACCCTATGATTACCGAGGCTCTGACTTATGTAGAATCTCAAGTGCAGGTTGAGGGGATCGGCACATCTGAGGATCAGCTGGCCATGGTCATTGAGGAAACCCCTTTGGTGGATGTTGAGGCTCTGCCCTCCGATATTGTCCCATAGGGTGGCTGTCTGTAGCCCATACCCTCTTAGTGTAATCAACATTTTTGTACTTTACTTGCAGAACACTAAACATTTTGTATAACTGGAATTTCGTCAATACTATCGTCTTCTTTACTGTCTTCCATATTTGCTTCTTGTATGGTTTGCTGTCTTTGTTAATGCCACTAGCCTCTCCCTCGTCTTTCTTGAGGGTGAACAAGGGGTGATCCCCTGCATTGGCCCTCATTATAGCCGAGGAGTCAAATTACCAAACTGGTTTTTAATAAAGTTTTCCCTCGTCTTTCTTGAGGACAGTGGTGGGGTCGTCCCCTCCACTGGCCCTCATTATAGCCGAGGGATCAGGTTACCAAATTAATGGTTTTAATGAAATTTTCCCTCGTCTTTCTTGAGGACAGTGGTGGGGTCGTCCCCTCCATCGGCCGTCATTGTAGCCGAGGGATCAACTTTCCAAATTAATGGATTTAATAAGCTCTTCCCTCATCTTTCTTGAGGACAGTGGTGGGGCCGTCCCCCCCACTGGCCCTCATTATAGCCGCGGGATCAACTTTCCAAATTAATGGATTTAATAAGCTCTTCCCTCGTCTTTCTTAAGGACAGTGGTGGGGTCGTCCCCTCTACTGGCCCTTATTATAGCCGAGGTATCAACTTACCAAATTAATGGCTTTTTACAAAGTCTTCCCTCGTCTTTCTTAAGGACAGTGGTGGGGTCGTCCCCTCCACTGGTCCCCATTATAGCCGAGGGATCAACTTACCAATTTAATGGTTTTTAAGTCTTCCCTCGTCTTTCTTGAGGACAGTGGTGAGGTCGTCCCCTCCACTGGTCCCCGTTATAGCCGAGGGATCAACTTACCAATTTAATGGTTTTTAACAAAGTCTTCCTTCGTCTTTTTTGAGGACAGTGATGGGGTCGTCCCCTCCACTGGCCCTCACTATAGCCGAGGGATCAACTTACCAATTTAATGGTTTTTAACAAAGTCTTCCCTCGTCTTTTTTGAGGACAGTGGTGGGGTCGCCCCCTCCACTGGACCTCATTATAGCCGAGGGTGGTTCTCTGTAGATGTTTCCATGCGTGCTAGAGCTGATAACCACAGGATGAGGGGAAACACTGATATTTCTCATTAATTTTCAAAGTGTTCTGTTGGAGCAACTCTTATTACAATTATGGTCTATCAAGACCTTACAACACTACTGATAGTATTTCTTCAAATGATCTGCATTCCAGGGGTTGGAAAAAGGTTCCCCCTCTAGGTTTTCTAGTCTGTAGGTCCCAGGGACGACTTCATCGATGACCCTATATGGGCCATGCCAATTAGGATGAAGCTTGTTGGGCTTTTGCCAAGTCTTCTTGAGGACCATGCCCCCACTGCGATAGGCCTCTGTTTCACCCTCTGATTGTAGAACCTTGCAGTCCTCTATTGGTAGGCGGCCTTCCTTATCTCAGTGTCTTCCCTTCTTTCCTCAATCAGGTCCAAGTCGAGTCTCCTCTCTTCCGCATTTTTCTGGGGGTCATACACTTGGACTCTATGCGTAGGAAACTCAATCTCGGTGGGGATGAAGGCTTCTGATCGATAAGCTAGCATGAATGGGGTCTCTCCGGTAGAGGTCCTCACTGTCGTCCTGTATGCCCATAGCACAACATATAACTCCTCGACCCATCTTCCTTTTGCCTCCTCAAGCCTCTTCTTGATTCCATCTAGGATTGTCCTGTTTGTAACTTCTATTTGCCCATTAGCCTGAGGTCGGTCAGGGGTGGAGAAAAATTGTTTGATACTCACCCTTTCACAGTACTTCTGTAGATAGGCATTCTTGAACTGAGTCCCGTTATCCAAGATGAGGGTGTTGGGAGACCGTACCTGCATATAATATTTTTCCAGATGAACTGGAAGGTCTTATGCTCGGTGATCGTCACCATCGGCTCCGCTTCCACCCATTTTGAAAAATAGTCAATGGCTACGATGAGGAATCGATAGTTATTGATGGCCCTAGGTAAGGGTCCTACCAGGTCAATTCCCCACACTGCAAATGGCCATGGGGATGTAATGGAAGTAAGAGGTTGATGGGGCTGGTGAGGGATGGTGGAAAATCTTTGACATTTGTCACACTTGTTTACATATGCCGCTGCGTCTTTCCCCAAGGTCGGCCACCAGTACCCTTGGGTGATCACCCTCTTTGCTAAGGATTTGCCCCCGATGTGGCTTGAGCACGATCCTTCGTGCACATCTTGCAAAATGGAAGGGACTTCTGAGGGATGCGCACACCTAAGTAAGGGGAGCAAAAACCCCTTTTTGTACAAGGTGTCTCCGATGACAGTGAATTTTGCAGCCCTATGCCTCAGCTTCTTCCTTTCTTGCCTTGCTTCTGGCATCTCACCCTCTTTAATGTATCTAATCAGAGGGTCCATCCACGAAGCTTCCTGAGAAACATTTAGGCAATTGCCAAGTGTTCCCTCGGCGTCTTCGATAGTTGGATGAAGCAAAATTTCTACTGGGACCGTCCTCCTGATGTTTGTCCTAGTTGCAGAGGCCAACCTCGCAAGGGCATCATCACGGCCATTGTCGAGCCTAGGTATCCTCTTTAATTTCACTTCTCTGAAGCCCTTCAGTAGTGACCTCACCTTCTCAAGGTACCTAGCCATCCTCTCGTCCTTAGCCTCGTAGGCTCCTAGTATCTGAAACACTACTAGCCTTGAATCACTATGGACCAAAATCTGGCCGACACTAAGAGACTTGGCCAAGGAGAGGCCTGCTACTAAGGCCTCATATTCAGCCTCGTTGTTGGAGGCTTTGAAGTTGAACCTCAGGGCGTACTCAATATCTGTGCCGTCGGGTGCTGATACTATTAACCCCGCTCTGATCCCGCTTTCGTAAGAGGACCCATCGACGAAGAGACTCCACACGGTGCATTATTCTGAGAAACTTCCCTCGGAGAGGGATCCCTGTCTAAAGATGTATCTTCCCTCTTCATTTTCAACCGTTTTCCTTCTAGCGGTGCTTGTCTCAGCCCTATCTGCGGGTGTGTCAGTGGGTCTGTCTTGTTGTGTATCGGTCTTCCCGAGGGCCTCACCCTCGGCTTCGTCATCTTCCCAAGTGAACTCAGCCACGAAGTCTGCCAATGCCGGCCCCTTAATGGCCGTCCTAGGCTGATACACAATGTCAAACTCCCCCAACTCTATAGCCCAAACCATCAACCTACCCGATTTTTCTGGCTTATGTAGGACCTGCCTAAGAGGAGAGTCGGTGAGGATGACCATTGTATGGGACTGGAAGTACGGCTTCATCTTCCTCGAGGCATGGATCAAGGCGTAGGCCAACTTCTCCATCCTCGGGTATATTTGCTCTGCCCCCTGGAGTGCCTTGCTGTTAAAATACACAGGCTTCTGTATCCCGTCTTCATCTCTCACAACGGCTGCACTGATGACTGACTCTGAGACGGCGAGGTACACATAAAGTCGTTCACCCTGCACGGGCCGTGACAGCAGCAAGGGAGACCCCAAGTATGACTTTAGATCCCTGAAAGCCTCATCACACTCTTCGCTCCATTCGAAGGCCTTCCTAAGGATCTTGAAGAATGGCAAACACTTGTTTGTGGCTCTAGACATGAACCTGTTCAAGGCAGCAACTCTCCCTGTGAGTCTCTGAACGTCTTTAATGGACTTGGGGGTATTCATCTCAACAAGGGCCTTTATCTTTTCAGGATTGGCCTCGATGCCTCTTTGGTTGACAATGAACCCCAAGAACTTCCCTGCTCCGACCCCGAAGACACACTTGGTCGGATTAAACTTCATCTGGTATTTGTCCATCGTATTAAAGGTCCTCTCCAAGTTTGCCACATGATCCTCTGCCTTCAGACTCGTAGTCAGCATGTCGTCTACGTAGACCTCCATAGACTTCCCAATTTGGTCTTCAAACATTTTATTTACGAGGTGCTGGTACGTTGCCTCTGCATTTTTTAGGCCAAAGGGTATGACCCTGTAACAGTATGCCCCCTTGTCAGTGATGAAGGCTGTCCTCTCTGAGTCTTCAGGGTTCATGAAAATCTGGTTATACCCTGAGTAGGCATCCATGAAACTCATGAGCTCATGGCCTGCGGTAGCGTCTACCATCTGGTCGATGCGGGGGAGAGGGAAGCTGTCTTTGGGACAATGCTTGTTGAGTTCTGTGAAGTCCACGCACATTCTCCACTTGCCGTTGGCCTTTGGGACAATGACTGCATTGGACAGCCATTCAGGGTAGATGACCTCTCTGATAAATTCAGCGTCTTCTAATTTTTTGACCTCGTCACTGATGACCTCATATTTTTCTCTGGAGTAAATTCTCCTCTTCTGCTTCACCGGCTTCGTTCCCTCTACCACATTGAGCTTGTGGCACATGATTTCAGGGTCAATCCCCGGCATATCTACATGACTCCATGCGAAGACGCTTCGCTTTCTCCTCAACAGTTTAATGAGGTCTTCCTTGATATTGGGCTTCAGAGACTTGCCGACTTGGACAATTTTTTTCGTGTCATCCTCGTCGAGGATGATGGATTCTACCTATTCCGCGGCCTCCCCTTTCTTCAGCTTCGTCTCATCCCTGGGGTCTAGGGTATCAATATTGTAAGTGGTCGTAGCCCTCTTGAGTGTCTCCTTTTTTTTAGCGGAGTTGTAGTAACATTCTCGCGCTGTCGTCTGGTCTCCCTGAACTTCCCCCACCCCGTAAGGGGTAGGAAATTTGATCATCTGATGGACCGTAGATGGCACAACTTCAAACCCCTTGAGGGCCACACGCCCCAGTATGATGTTGTAGGCCGAAAACACCTGCTCATCCATCACAAAGAAACTGACCTTCTTGGTGAGCCATCTCGGCCACTCGTCCCCCATCCTCACATCGGCCTCATATACCCCTAGGGGATGAACCTTTCCCCACTGAACCCAATCAATGGATGATGGTAGGGGACGAGTCTAGCACGGCTGAGACCAAAGGCTTTGAAGCATGGCCAAAACATCACGTCTGCAGAGCTACCCCCATCTACCAAGATCCTCGGTACCTCCCATCCGTGCACCCTGGTAGTGATGACGAGAGGGTCATCATGTGGGGCTAAGAGGCCTTTGAAGTCCATTCTTGAAAACCCCACTATCAGTGTGTCCATATCAACCTTCTTCCTCTTTTCTGACTTAACCTCCAGGGAGGTTGCGTGTACCGTCTTCGTCATTGCCTTGGCCTCAGCCACATGGGCCTTCCTGTCGGCGACCTCAGACCCTCCTCCTGCAAGACCCCCGGAGATCATTCCTACTCCGAGCGAGATCATAGTAAGCCTCTTGACAGGGCCGTGGTCGTCTCTCGGCGGGAGGTCAGGGTCGTCCTCATCATCAGAAGGGTCGTCCACTCTTTTTTGAGGACCTTCTTTACATGCATCACCTCGCTTCTTTCTGGGGTCGGCCCCTCGTCCCCTCTTGAAGGCGCCTTTGTCGACATACTTTCTGAGCTTACCTTCCTTCAGCATCTTCTCAATCTCATCTTTCAGAGCAAAGCATTTGTCCGTTTCATGGCCGTGGTCTTGGTGAAATTCACACCATAGGTTCTTATTCCTCTTGCCGGGGGTGCCCTCAGCTTCTCAGGCCACTTCAAGGACCGGTCGCTCTTTATCTCAATGAGAATCTGTTCACAGCTGACCGTCAGAGGGGTGTACCCAGCGAACTTGTCATCCGTGGACCTCTTCTTCCCCTCTTTATTCTTCTTAGGGTTTTTCCCCCCACTAGCACCTCCTTTTTCGTCTTCATATTTTGCAGCCATCGCCTCTTCGGCGTTCATCACCTTTCCTACTGTCGACAGCAGTTCAGCCATCGTCCTCGGAGGGTCTTCAGCAAGCTTCCATAACATCATCCCCTTTTGGAGTCCTCCAATCAGGGCTGTCATAGCTATGCTCTCCTCATAGTCTTCCACCTCCAGCTTCTCCTTATTGAATCTGGCTATGTAGTCCCTCAGACTCTCACTCTTCCCCTGCTTAACATAGAGCAGGTGGGTGGTCTTCTTCCGTGGCCTCACCCGAAAGCAGAAGTTATGGATGAACATGTCTGCCAGCTGCTTAAAGTTTTCAATGGAATTTTTTGAAAGAGACGTGTACCAGACATGCGCAGCCCCTGTCAGGGTACCAGAGAAGGCACGACACCTCATCTCATCTGAGATAGAGTATATGTCTTCTGCTGACTGGTACATCTCCACGTGGTGGACGGGGTTGGTGCTCCCGTCATATCTTGGGGTGACCACAGGTGGCTTGAACTTTGATGGCGTGGGGAAGTTGACTATCTTTGCCACAAAGGGTGAGCCTATGGTGTATCCCCTCTGAAGAGGGTCCCGGCTCTTCAGTATATCAACGATCTTATCCTCTAACCGCTGGATTGAGTCATTCCAGGGCCTCACAGGGTCGGCTTGGGCGATGTTATCCCCAGCCGCCTCTCTGAGGTGGACGGAGGGTTCTGCTGCAGCAGGCCTGTGTCGGCTGTTCACTTCCCTTTGGCCGTCATATCTTCCTTGGGGTCGGCCATCTGCTGCCTCCCTCCTGGACCTCGCAGCACTTCTTGGTCTGGACAATTGTTCCTGCATGTCATTTACTGGGCCTAGCCTCTCAAAGGCCGACCCCCTGCTCAAGCGATCAAAAGCAGAACCTCTCGGACGATCATCAAGGTTTGGTCTCACACACTTTCCTCTACTATCCTGGATAGGTCATACAGTATTGTTGGAGACCTCATATGGTTCCCAGTATTCTACTGGGGCCTCCTCTCCCTCCGGATCGTCAGGGCATGGGTTTCCTTACCTCCCCAGGCTTAGACGCCGGGGGTCAGCAACATCCCTACGCCGCTGAGGGGGTGGCAGGTCTTTGCGTGGTGCCTCGGGTGGTCCCCTGGCCTCATGCTGCCCTGGAGCTGCTGCCGGAGTAATCATCTCAGGTGAAACCCCTGTTGCTCTTAGTATGTTCTGGCTTAGAGCTGTGAACTGCTCCTGCATCATCCGCTGGCTTGCTGCAAGAGACTTTAGGACTGCCGCCACGTCAGCCATCTCAGACTGAGGTGGCGGCTGACTGGAACTGGGTCTTCCCCCATCATCCGGCGGGGGAAGTGGTGGTGGTGGCATCTCAGGTGCCATGTGCTTGAGCTATGAAAAGTTGAACTGAAGAAAAGACTGGTGAGCTTGGGAACCTTAGTGGGTCTCTTTCAATGGTGAAACACCTCCTCCCAGGGGGAGTGTTGGTTCACCACCAGAGTGCCCATTGAGGTCAAGATGTACAAAGGAAGAGATGTCTTCTCGTTCCCACAGACGGCGCCAAACTGATGATGCTAAGATTTAGCACCACCGACTAAGTGATAATAAGCTCAATCAGTAGCAGCCATGGCAGCCATAGAGATGTATAAGTGTATAAGTATGTAGAAGGGGATGAGTATACGAGGAAATAAGACTGATGTATAGTGGTTCAGCCAAATTGGACTACATCCACTGTGAGTGTGTGATCCACTAAGTATGGGCACTAATGGCCTTGGATACAATGTTCATAACCCTCTCTCTCTCTACTGTGTGTATAAGCAAAGTTTTTGCTAGGGCTATAGTTAATTGATCGATCCCCTGTAGGGTTGTAGGTGACAAGTATATATAGGTCTTGGGGGGAGTAGTGTACCCCCCAAGTATGCATGGTGCATGTGAATCATGATATAGCCAATCCCCCGTGGACACCTGTAGATGCCAAATGATGACATAATATTCCCTCACGTGAGGGTGTGATTTTGTTATAACGGTCTCCCCTGTGCCATGTGAGCCTCACGCGCACTGTTCCACGCGTCTCCCAAACCACGCGCTGTGATGATGTCACCCTCGGCCTATGAGCCGAGGCCGAGGGCAAAGTTCCTTACAGTAGTGAGTCTGGCCCAATTCTGGCCTCGTATTGTCGGCTCCTCGTAGGGTCGTCTGAAGCGTGATGAAGGGTCGGCCCCTCGTAGGGTCGGCTGGAGCCTGGCGAAAGGTCGGCCCCTCTAAGGGGTCGTATGGAGTCTGGTGGAGGGGTCGGCCCCTCATAGGGTCGTCTGGGGCCTGATGAAGGGTCGGCCTCTCTGAGGGGGTCGTTTTGAGCTTGGTGAAGGGTCGGCCCCTGAGGGGTCGTCCGTTTGGAGGTAATCCTCAGCCAGGCCGAGGATATAACGGGTATATCAGCTTCCGCTGGAGTAATCATCTCCGGTGAGACTCCCGGTGGTCTTAGCATGTTTTGGCTAAGAGCTGTGAACTGCTCCTGCATAATCCGTTGGCTTGCTGCTAGAGACTTCAAGGTGGCCGCCACATCATCCATCTCAGATTGAGGCGGTGGTTGACTAGAACTGGGTCCTACTCCACCATCCGGTGGTGGAAGAGGTGGTGGTGGCATCTCCGGTGCCATGTGTTTGAACTATAGAGAGCTGAATGATCAAAAGACTGAAGAGCTTGGAAACCCTAATGGGTCTCTTTCAATGGTGAAACAACTCCACAGAGGGGTAGATCTGGTTCACCACCAGAGTGCCCGGGGGGGGGGGGGGTCAAGCTGTATCAAGGAAGAGCTGTCTTCTCGTTCCCACAGACGACACCAAACTGATGATGCTGAAATCTAGCACCACCAGATAAGTGATGATGAGCTCAAATAGTAACAACAATGGCGGCCATAGAGATGTATGTGTGTAAGTGTATCGAAGGGGGTGAGTATAAGAGGAATAAGACAATGATGTATAGTGGTTCAGCCAATTAGGCCTAAATCCACTGTAAGTGTGTGATCCACTAGGTATGGGCACTAATGGCCTTGGATACAATGCACATAAGCTCCCTCTCTCTCTCTCTCTCTACTGTGTGTACAAGTAGAGTTTTAGCTAGGGTTATAAATTATCGATCCCTTTGCAGGGTTGTAGGTGACAAGTATATATAGGTCTTGGGAGGTGTAGTGTACCCCCCAAGCATGCATGGTGCATGAGAGTTATGATCTAGCCAATCCCCCATTAACACCTGGAGGTTCCACCTGTGCTTAATGATGAAAAAATATTCCCTCACGTGGGGGGGGGGGGGATATTGTTATAACGGTCTTCCACGTGCCATATGAGCCCCACGCGCACTGTCCCACGCGTCTCCCAAATCACGCGCTGTGGTGATGTCACCCTCGGCCTATGATATGAGGCCGAGGGCAAAGTTCCTTCTGGCAGTGAGCCTGGCCTAATGCAGGCCTCGTACTGTCATACCCTCATGGGGTCGTCCAGACCATGATGACTGGGTCGACCCCTTGAGGGGTCATCTGAGCCTGATGAGGGGTCGGTCCCTTGTGGGGTCATCTGAGCCTGATGAGGGGTCGGCCCCTTGAGGGGTCGTCTGAGCCTGATGAGGGGTCGGCCCCTTATGGGGTCATCTGAGCCTGATGAGGGGTCGGCCCCTTGGAGGGTCGTCTGATATATGATGATAGATCTTGGCCTCGTCCGGGTGGGGGACCCCCTCGGCCTGGCCGAGGGTATATGTGGGTATATCATATATATATATATATATATATATATATATATATATATATATATATATATATATCCAAACCCAAGGTTATACAGTATATGAGTGTAAATACGAGAATTAATCGATATAATTGTACTAAAATGCATGAGTAAAACGGGCGATAATATGAAATATTCGTGACTAATCAGTGGGGTTCTAATAACTGATTATTTCTAATAGTAGGAGGAGAAAATCATATTACAGTGGAAGAATTGCGTTCCACAATTTCCGCAATGTCGACAAGTTGAGAATACTCGCGGATTTATAAAGGAGAGATCGAATTCTTAACTCTTAGATGTAATCCTCTTTAAAATTTCTTGCACTTCTTTATCTGAGTATCTATATACTTAATGGAATAACAAGATAATTCGATAAATTTGGTCTCGTACTAGGCTGTCGATAGATTATCTTGTTGCAATTTTAAGAAATCAACATTTCGTTGATCTCACTCATCCCTGGGGAAATACTTTTGGAAGAAAATCTCCTCAAATTGCTACCAAGTAAAATTAACAGCATTCTGGTTACGTGACACTCCTTGCCACCAGAAATTAGCTTTACCATCAAACATATAGGTTGCTAAAGTTACTCGAAGATTGGTAGCTATACCTACTCCATTCAAAATTTTCACAATCTGACGTATCCATTTCTCAACTTCACTAGTACATGGCTTTCCAAGAAAAGACGGAGGTCGTTGTCGCAAGAATTATTTAAGGGCATTCATCCTATGAATTTCTTCAAATATTTCCTCTAGAGTAAAATGAGTATTTTTTTGTTGTCGGTCTAAAGAAGTAAGTTCTTGAAGACATCATATGATTCCTTCAGTTTGCATCTGTTCAGTTTGAGTTTCATCAGAGGGAATTCGAGTACTAACCATCCTAAAATATAATATACATTTTTAATAATAAGATCATAAACAAAGATATGTCAGAAGCCTACTATATTATATAGGATAAGTTATATGACACATCAGAGTTATATATCACAAACTACTACTACATTAGTGCAACTACATCAGTTAGTTATTCTTCTAAGATTATGCATAGCACACTATCTACAATACTTTATTATACTTATCTAGATTAGGAGATAACTTTTAACTTGGATTTTTAGGCATGAACACCGACTTCATTACTAGAACTGGATTCGTGACTGTCTAAGTAATCTCCTCGATTCGAAGAACCATCAGTCGAGTCATCAGTATTACCAGGAGATTAGTCACCATGTACTTCACCATTTAATGTTGCCTCGGGATAGTAAATGTAGTTGGCTGATCATCTGTGAGTAAAAGATTTATGGCTTCTTGAAAGAATACTGAATCAATCACATAATCATCCACCTTCCTCATCATTTGCATATTATCCATAACTATATTTTTCAACACAAATCTTTTAACATAACTACTAGCGCTTACCCAGTCCTCATCAACTGCAAGAATCATCTCTCGTAATTTTACCGATGCTTCCTCTCGAACTCTTGTTTCCTAGTGATTATTTAGCTCAATGTCTACAATGAATAAAAATGTGTCCCATGTATCCATGCTGCAAAATGGAATTACCATATAATAATAGTAATAAAAGAAGTTATGAAGAGATAAAATAACTAATATCTGATCTCTTTTCCCGTAGAGAATGTTAACCTAACTATATGTTTAAATTTAAAACATACTCTGATACCAACTTGTCACACCCTGCCTTTTGGTATAAATGAACAAGAAGTACATGTAAAGTAATGAATTAAAGTTAAAGCGGAATAACATTACTTTATTCATTATTAAAGTAGTTTATATAGGGTAGTACCATCACAAGGGAGAGTTAAATATTTTTAGTACAAATAATGACGAAAAAATTATTGTTTTAGCAATGCTAAATAAATAAAGATGGTAATACCATACTTATCAGTTTATAAATAACATTAAGGTTCTTGAACTAATAATTCCATATTTACCAATTCATTAAGAAAATAAGGTCTGTTACCAGTTCATTAAGGATCATGTAAAGAAAGTCAATGATCTTTGAACTAATAATCCCATACTTACCAATGCACTAAGGGGTATGGAAATAATGAAAACATTAGTAAAACCAAAATAATTATAATAAACAATCCAAAACCTTTGGAAAAAGGTAACCGGCTAGGCACACAATTAAAGTGGAACTCAGACGTATGTAGCAAAATATTTCAGGCTCTCAATCATCTGAGACTATTAGGCCAAGTAGAACGTTCTGTGGGATAATACATCAGTCTACTTCCTAGTTAATACTGATGCTTATAATATAAATAATGGCATAAAAGTTCTTATAAAGTAGATAATGACATAAAAGTGCAGGGGTGAACTAAATCAATAAGGAACATGATATCATTTATTAGGTGAGAAGTGTTAAATTGGTACATAGTCAAATTCAAATACGGGATGATCAAATTCAAACACCGATGATATTTAAGAAAATATATAGTATGGTATTATTATAACATGCACATACTAAGACAAAATATAATCTATCACATATTGATATCAATAGCAATATGCCAAATACGCAAAGTTTACTAGTAAAAAGATAGGAAAACCTACTTGCTCGGTATATCGTTCGGCTTTATATATCACAAAAAGGATATCGGGAGGAGATGGTACTTGATTTTATATATACAATGTTAAGTTATATAAGCATTTAGGATTAGGTCAGTCAATTTTATACATAAATTGTATAATTTAAAGCTTTAGGGGTTTAATTATAAATATTTTGGGACATTAAAATACTTGACCTAAGGTCATTTTTTAACATTGGTGCAACAGGATTTTTGTCTTACGATAGTTTGAAGTATTCATAGACAAAGTTTGAGGATCAAATTCATAAGTTGAAAATGTCAGGAGGGGTACAATTACAATTTAGGAAAAATATTTCTAAGTTAAAACCTCATTTTTTCATAACTCAAGCTAGGTTAGTCCAAACATGGCCTTACCTTTTATCACTTTGACCAAAAAATAGAATAAAAATATTAGAAAAAAATTCACAAAATTCTGATTGGCCAAGCGCCCTCACATGCTTGGTCAAGGTTTTTGGTCAAAAAGTTCATCTTCTTCCCCTTGAGAGTTAACTTTAGGGTTTCTAATTTTTAACCTTGAATAACTACTTCATTTCTAATCCATTTTATATGATTTCTTAACAAACTCAACCTAATTTTTCGTAAGGAATCCAAATATATAAATTTTATGGATTGAGATGCAATATATCTCAAATTCCATAACTGTGTATTTTTCTGAAATTTGACTTAACATTCGTAAATTTTAAGGATATGACAGAGATTCTAATGAACGTGGTTTGTTTTCTGCTATGTATAGGAGTAATTTGGTTTTGATTTCAAAGGTTGAGATGGATTATACAGGGAGAATTTAAGATTTTTAGTCTTCTAGTTCAAAATACACTTTCAATCGATTCGAGCTTATTAGGCACATTCATGGTATTTGATCATTACACTCAAGTTCCTAAGGTTCTAATGAAGACATTGAAAGCTTTAAACATGAGTTTTGATGAATATTTAGAATTTCACCATTGAAGCTCAAGCTTTAATGGTGGAAACTTCATGTTTTCCACCTAGAGCTTGTGTTCTACGTAGAATTTCCTACTATTTTGAGTTATTCTAGCATTATAACTACATAGAAAACCATTGAAAAAAATAACTGAATATACTATATAGTACATAAAATCATAGAGTGCATGTTTGGAGTGAAAATTTTGAGTTTTAGAACTTTTGTTTGAGTGAGTTACAACTATGTTTTTCATATTATATTTATAGTATATGAGCAGGGTAGTTCATTGGTGGAGAAAAAGGTGAATTTGAACTAATATTATAGGGTTTTCAAACTGGGGTTTTGTTCCTCACATGTGTGGACGGTGTACACATGTGATTCTTGGTCGTTTGTGCTTAGGTAGCTTATTTAGATAGGGGTTTACGAAAATTATAAATCTTTGGTGTTTGGTCCTTGGTTGGTCTTATATATGCATTTATAGCCGTAAAAGTGTACTTTTAATGAAGTCTAGGGATATTTTTACAATTTTAGAATGTTTTAAGGGCATAATTTTAATTTTATGTTAGTTGAAGCCTAAAGGATTAATTTGATATAAAGTTAAGGTTTTGGAGTGTAATATAGGTCAAGTTATGTTGCTTTGAAGTTTTCAGGGGCTATTTTATACATATTGAAACTTCAGAGGTCTAGGTCAATTCAGTAAAATTATAGGGTATCAAGTATAGTTTCTTTCTTCTTAGAAGACTTTTGAATTTGAATACTTTATAAGCATTAAAACAGTGACCGTAGGTGTTTTGGGTCAATTTTGGAAATCATGGTTATTACATAAATATCCTCACAACCATCTACAAAAGTGTGACCACCTGGGAAAGGCAATCCTATAAGCTCACAAAGATCCTCTAGAGTGAGAGTAAACTCGCCCCAACTGGTCATAAAAGTTTGCGCATGTATACTCCAGTAAGAGACCAAAATGTTAAAGGAACTCGAGTTTTTGTTAATAATGCAACTCTTTAAGTTGTTAAGAGTCCTCTCCAAGCCAAGACCATCGATGATTTTGCAATAACTTTCAATAGACAAGACATACTCAGTCAAGGATACCCACTCCTTGGGGGCACCACCACAAACATCAAAATTAACATTTCAGAAAGGAAAGTCCCCCCTATCCACTCGTTTGTGAAAAATGTTGTTATGCAGAACAATGAGACATCCTCCCACTCTAATAACCCTGGAAGTGTTTGGTCGGCTATGATATCAGTAAAACCCTGAAGGCGCTTGAAAAGTGAACACCAGTCCCAATGAATGAGGCAAACCTATATGCATTGAAATCCTTCTAGGAGCTCACTTCCATATATTTTTTTACGTTGACGTAGGAAGGCTCAATAGATTCACCTTAATAAATGCCACAAATGGTGGTGGAGGTATCTGAACAGACATCAAGCACATCTATGGCAATGGTTGAGATTCCAGAACCATGGAAGTGGTGATTTGAATGGGTAAAGACCCCACCACCATCTCAGTAATGACGGTGGAAACGGAAGTTGAAGAAAAGTTAAAAAAATAAGCCATAGAAATGGAGAAGATTTTAAAAAAATGAAATAAAACTTCGAAGAAACTAATGTAGGAACGAAGAATGATAAAATATCTCCCTCGCTTTATAAATTTCAATTGATGGTAAAAAATCAAGAGGAAAAAAGAGAGTATTTATACACCAAGAAGGAAAAATGGTTTGACATTCAAATGTAAGGACAATGAGTAGTCCTCCCCAACATGACACGTGCCCTCTAAAAATACTAAAAGGCTATCGTACAAAACCAAACATGTCAGAGAACTTAATGTACGATAAAAGTAAAGATGACAACCATCCTCTTAAAATTCGAGAAGAAGATATTTTCTTACAAAATTCTTCCTCTTTAAAACAAAGAAAGAGTTTTGTACGACGAGGTTGATGTATAGGGGTACACAAATAAACATCCAATTAAAGAAGAGTTTTCACGAGCAGTGCTCAGTCAATTAGTACGCGTGAGCAACCCCATAAGTACGTAAGGGTTATGTGAGTAGTTATTAGAAAAGAATATTGGACGAGAAAGTCCAATCCACTAGCGAGTCACACGATCAATGACTAACATAATCTATTGGACGATAAGGTCTAAGCCATTAGGGAGTCACAAGGCAAGTGACTAATAAAATTTATTAAACAAGAAAGTCCAAGCCACCAACGATTCACATGAGCAGTGACCAACAAAGCTTATTAGACGAGCAAGTCCAAGTCACTAATAAGTGACACGAGCAGTGACCAACAAGGGGAAACATGAGAAACCCCAGGTTAATAGATATTTATACGAGCAATAAAGAGGCCTTATGAGCAATCCTAAGTCACATATCCCTCGAAGAGGACCAAGAACATGAGCAACACTGTCTGCCTAGTAAAGTAAAGTTGTGACTAGTTTCTCAAGCAATAACAAATCATGTATTTGAGAACCTCATTTATTAACACTTAGTATTGTTATTTTTACACATTTTTTCTTAGCAAGAAGCCTTGGCCGAACAAGCAGGGCTTGGGTAGATGTCTAATTTGGGACCTATTAAGAGTTTTGGTTTAGAGGCTGAGAGTTCAGTCTTGTTGATCAAGCTAAGGCTCAAGCACTATAATATCTTAGAAAAAAGACAATAATAAGGTGAAGGACCCATGAGGTCACTCGCACTCACTCACATTACACAATCCACGATTACTAATTAGCGAATAATCAGTGACTTGATAGCAAGACATTTTTATTAAAAAATGGCGAGTGACCCTCAAGATCACTCGTAGGTTTTCAAAATTGTTCACCAAGAAACTGTTTTCTTTGTTCCACTATTACACTAGATGTCACTCTAAAACACACAAATCATGGTAGATAGTGACCAATAGTAATAAGTATAAAAGTATTTTCATATATTTGTCATGAGGGAATATCTCTTTGGCACACCCGTGCCACGTTAACCCTAATGTTTCACTATAAATAGAGCACTTGGGAACAGTCATTATGATCTTCTCAGTAGCACTATTACTTTGCACAAATTCCCACAGATATTCTCTCTTTGATCTTTCCTATATATTGAAGTGATTATCTCTTTTCTCTATAAAAATCATTACCCTCCGGTGGTTCATTCCTTTCATAATTATTGAAAAGTATTCAATCATTGTCTGATCATTATTGCAATTAAAAGTATCATTATTATTTTAAAAAGTTGGCTTTTGGTCACGTCTTTGTTCTTTAAGATATTTTAACCCTAAAGATATTTCCCATTATAGAGGGTCACACCTCACCCATTTATAATTATTCATAGACCCTAGTACCACTAACCTCCTACAATGAAAAATAATAAATCATAAACATTCATAAGATATAGCATGGGATGAATCATGTGAAAGAAAATGAGAGTCAACAAGCCTAACATTTAGTTCCTCTAAATCCGATCTCCTAACCCATAAAGGTGAAAGATGATGAAATCAAGATTGGGGAATCTTGGTGACATTATCCTTAATCTTTATAGGACCTTTTCTAAAATCATAATATAAACACTTAAGGTGACTTTTCTACCACAACATGTGCAAGTGAATACACGATGAATGTTACCTTTAGTTTTCTCTCTCAAAAGCATGGGCTTGGCTTTCGTAACAAACGTATCTATATCATCTACGCCAATACCACATATGTCATCTTTTATTTGGCCAGTGCCTAAATTTTATATGACCTCTATGACCTAGACTCCCAATTAAATTTGACATTATTTGAGTCTCTCAACTTTTTTCCCAGCTCCATAATCCTAGACTCGAGCAAATGCCTAAACTCTTTGAACTCAAGAATATCCTTCTTCAAAGACTTCATTAAACCATGAATATTATCTTTATCTCCCTCAATGTACATGATATTCTCCTTATGGGTACTCTCGCCTGTCCTAAGATCCTCAATAATTTCAGCATTATTATCACTTATGTCACATTTCTTCATCTTAGCTTTTAAATGCAAGTTGGACTTTTTTAACTTCAATAACTTGGTGTATAAATGTAGAAAGGACACTTGAAGCTCACTTTTCTACTCATCTTATTCTTCATCATCTATCTTCTCCTCACTATCTTAAGAACCCAAAGACTGGGCCTCGTAACCATCATGCACATGATCAACTTCAATGGCAGAAGACACTTCATTTAAGCACACATAACGGGCCATAAACATGGTGAAGTTGAGATAATTGTGGGAATTAAATTCCTCTTTTAACTCAGGAATAATAATTGTATACCTTCAATTTCTTACCCTCATTCCTTAGGTTAATGGGACGCTCTTGAGAATAATGCCTAAAACTTTGGCATTCAAAACACTTATCGCGGTCATTTATCTTCTTAGGACTATCCTATTCTTCTTATCATGGTTGACAAAGTTCTTAAATTTTTTTTCAATACTCTTCTCGAAGATCTTGTCATATTTAATCTTAATAAACTTCTTAAACTTTCTAGAAAACCTAGATATCTCTTAGACATCAAGCCCACCATCACTATCAGAATCTGACACGTATTCTTTTCGAGCTTACAAAGAAATACTCATCTTTCAGCTTTCTTTGGAGGATACATATCACCTAAAAGCTCTTGTAATCATCATAGCATCGACACCATCTAAGGAATTTAGGACCATGACTTTGACATTAAATATTTTGGGAAAAAACCTTAAGATTTCCCACACAACTCTATACTTGGGGATCGATTGACCTAAGTTAAAGGAGGATTTGACAATATCCTACCACTTGGAATAGAACTGAACAAAAGGTTCATTATCTAACATCTTAATCATCTCATACTTAATTTTCAAATTGTGTAACATCGAAACCCTAACATCATTTGTTACCTCGTGTGTGGTTCATAAGATATACTAAGCATCCTTAGCGCTCTCGCACGTCATAATGCATATAAACTCTTCAGTCGTTACAACGCAAAAAATAGTGTTCACACCCTTGGAATTAAAAGTCAGGGCATTTTTTTCAGCCATTGTCCAGGAAGAATTGGCTTTAAGAGCACTACCTTCACTGGAAGGATTCCGCCCATATTTAATAGAGTATTAAAACGTTCACGTCTATTAATTTCAGGACAAATCGTATCTGAGCTTTCAAATGGGGATAGTTTTACCCATCAAACAAGGGAGGTTAATCAACGGAATTACCCTCACGGCTAAAATCCATCTAAACCCTTAACAAGCACAAAACAAGGATCTAACATATTAAGCTAAACCCGTTTTGATACAAATTTAAGAGAGCTATGCGCCCTAGGTTTATAGAGGAAAATTCCACCAAATTTTATTTTCATAATTTTTCATTTGACTTGTACCAATTTTGAAAAACCACAAGTGTCTTGTGATATAATTTACCAATTTTAATCTTCACATAAGCATGCATCTAGGTGAATATAATCAGGATTAAAATAAGTATAACATCTCAAGAAAAATATCACAAAAAATTTATGCTCCACACTTCTATTTATATGAGGTTTCTTAAAAACAAGATAATGACAAAAGCTATTTGAAAAAACTCGAATACTTTATAAATTTTGTGCGCGAGGTACCTTTCTTTCGAAGGAAGTATAACATCTCGTTCGAACACCTATCCAATAACATTTATGATGAGATTCTAGAGAGGTAATTTTTTTAAATTGATCTCATTCAAAGTCTTTCTTGAAGCTGTTCTAACGAGTTACTATATCTCATTCGAATGACATACCAATGTCGTTATAATGAACTTTTGAAATTCGTATTTTTCTACTAAAAATATTCAATAGGGTAAAAACATTTCAAAAAATTAAAAAATAATAAAAATCCTAACACCCAAAACATAATCCAGGGATCAAACATGGACATAAATTCATACCTCATTGAGATCCTTTTGATGATGGTGATGAAACTCTGCTCAAAACATGATATCATTTTATCTTTGTCCACTATAATTTGTAAAAACACGTCACAGGATTGGAGGATAAACTACTCAAGTATTAACCTATGACTCAAACATATTTTGTCAAAACAAGGAATAAGGACAATACATACAAATGGACTGCATACGAAAATTTATCCTTACAACATCAATTAAAAGTAATAATTATAATACACTAATTATTACAACTAAGTCGAAACCAAAGTAGATAATAACTACAAATAAATCACTATAGGATCCAATCACAAAACATACAATCATATGACCTTGATGAAAGGGATATACATGTTCATATCCTACAAAATCGTAGTAGTACAAAAATACATATATTCATACACATAGTTTGAACATGCAACCTATGTTTTTGATGTGGACAAAATGAGTCTTCTTTAAACATGATCATTTTATAATGTGGGCTCGGATACCAATTGATGGGGATCGATATACATGTAATAATAAATGTTAACCCATGAATCTTTAAAATATTATGCAATAGGAGGAACAAATTTTAAAACTATGTCTGTAACCTAAACCTATGGTTACGAATACATTAAGTTTGTGAATTCCGCTGCAATCCTACATGGAGAAATGTATTTGCTAGTGATGAAGGGATAACTTATTTTAGTCCTCCCAATACATTCTTATGTCCACTAAAATTCTTAGATCTTCTAGTATACATGTGTCCGTCTCGGCCTCCTTCGGTCGAAGGTGACGCGCTGGCTTCCTCGAGTTGAGGGGGGTTATAAAAGTGGCCATAATCAATGATGTGAGTTATACGAATGTTTGGAGATTAGAGTCTCTAGTAAATTTTACTCAAAATTGACAAAATAAATAAAAATCTATAAGGAGACAACATAAAAGAATTCTAGTGTGTGCGAAACCAAAAAGTTGTGGGGCAGGAGATTATGTTATAAAAAGGGAAGGTGTTAGTTATTCATTCCGCCTTTTTGATCTCCCATGGGTAGCAAAATATTATCCTTCTCCTAAAGTGTTTGAACATGCGTATAAAATATGAAATGTGCCATGTGTAAAAAGTGTACGTAGTAAAAAATATGGTTATACATAATTGTGTGTGTGTGGGTGAGGAGTGAAATCATTGTATATACATCATGGAAAAGATGGGAACCAATCATTCTAAGGAGATAAACAAGTGAGACTTTGTGAACAACTAGAATGTGAGTGGCGTACCAGATTGTAGTGTCATTATAGATGAGTGAGAACACATGTCACAAAACCTTTAGAAGGTAATAAACATGAAGAAGATCACTAACTAAGAAAAGAATGAGTGAACACAACTCAAATTTGAGAAGTGTTCTCGATCATAGTTTCACTAGAAAAAAGTGAGGACGCGTGTCACGAAAACCTCTAAGAATAAAAATATAAAGAAGCTAACTAAAAAAATAAAATGCGTGAAAACAACTAAAATGTAAGGTGTGTCCTGAGTCATAATGTCACTGTTGAAAAGTGAGCACGCGTGTTGTAGAACCTCTAAAAGAGTGAAAAACATGATATATATATATATATATATATATGAACAAACCAACTAATTATATGGGTGGTATAGCAACATGTGAATATGATCATAAAAGATAATGAATAAAGATGAATCGAATCACAAAAGCTATTTTGAACACCTATGTAGTAGAAAACGATATAAAAGTTCACATAATTCATAGCAAAAGTCAAATTGGGGTCCAAACCATAATAAAAAACTAGATTTTTTCATTTTATTTATGAAAAAGTATGTAAAGTGTGATGAAAGTGAAGAAAAAGTGATAAACTTTAATTTGGAAATTATGATGTAAACCCTCTTTTTGGGATTTTTAATTTATAAAAATAATTTTGAAGCTATATAATGAAAGGATGAGAATAGTGGCGAGGGAAAAAATATTAACTAAAAATATTCTAGAAATGAAAAAAACATGTGAAATATATACTAGTTAACAAAAATGAAATGAAAAGGATTTAGTCCATCAAAGCTATTTGAATTATAATTTTTTGAACTTTTTCAATCTGATTTTTGAATGTTGATAATGGTGGTGGTGTGGTGGATAGTGGATAGGTATGGGTGATGTATGAGAACGTGGAGAGATTTTTTTTGGAAATGATGTAATGAAAGATATCGTAGCATTTTTTAGGTTGAAGGTCCTGGATAGTGAGGTCAAGATTTCCTTATATAGGAAAATTTAAAAGAAAAAAGACCAAGATGTCCCAATGGCTATCGGTTATCATATGGTTCTTCATGCCTACTTAAAGGGTAGCTAAAAGATCCTCCACCTACTGGCAGGAAGATGATGTGTCCTGTTGATAGGTATGCATAATTTTTTTCGGGCATAAAATAAAAAATGTCTATCCAATTTGTGAACAAAAGGATTGTTGGAAAGAGGATTCAGATCTCTAAGAAAGAGTGTTGAGATACTCTCAGGTCTGAGAGCTAACTAAAGTTAAACGAGGCTCATAGAATTCATGGTTATTCTCTGATTTGGGTTTAAATGAGTACGAGGGTCAATATATTTAAGGGAAATTTTTGGGACCCCATGGAAGAGTATGTGAGTATTAGAATGGGGTGCCCACAACACTCCTCTTTGGGAAATATTAGTATAAACGAAGCTCATAAAAAGATAGAGACCCTAATGGATGTTTGGGAGTGTTGATTCCTTATGTGTCAAAACTCCGGTGGGGAATGGAGGCCTGTTTCTGAAAACTTATATGTTTTATATGCGGATTGTAGCCAGTTTTAAGGGTTAAGGTCAATTTTAAGGACCTAATGAGAATTTGTAACCAATATGGGTATTGTGTCCGATTTTGAGTGCAAGGTTAATTCTAAAGAGCTAAGAAGTATGCACTACCAAAATGTGGATCACGATCGATTTTGAGCTCCAAGGATAATTTTGAAGACCTAAAGAATGTATACAACCATTATAGGGATCACGATTGATTATTAGAGCTAAAGTGAAGTCTGAGGATCTAAGGATTCTATTCGACCAATACTGGGATCTCTCCTATTTATGACGGTCAAGATCAACTATAAGGACCTAAAGAATGTATGCGATTAATATGGTAAGTGTTGTCGATTCTGAGGGACGATGTCAATTCTAAGGACCTAAAGAGGCGTGCAACCAATACAGAAATCCCAACCCATTTTCAGGGCCGAGGTCAATTATGAGGAGCTAAGGAGTGTATACGATTAATAAGGGGATCATGACCAATTATGAGGTTCATGGTCAATTACGAGGATCTAAAAAGCACATACTAGCTTTAGGGAGATGATATGTATGATGTAATAATTTTTGGAAAGTTTTGGATTTTTCCAACAGGTTTTTTATTCTCGATGATTTTTTTTATTATTTGTGTAATTATTCTTTTATGAAAAATGTGCATATTTTGCAACACTTTGGCGATTATGTGATTTTGGATTTTATGAGATTTTTCTTAGAGTCTTTTTGGATATTTTTTTATGGTTTTTGGTGATTTTTTTTGAATGGTTGCCTATTTTGGGTTCTTGATGATTTTTTGTAAATGTGCAAAAACATATAAATTTTTGGATTTATTTTGGAGTTTAATTTTCTTAATTTTCTTATTTATTTTTTTCTCAAATGGTTTTGTATTTTTAGTTTTTGATAATTTTTTATGATGAATGTGCAAAACATTTGAGATTTTGTGATTTATTTACAATACTTTTTGGTATATGTCTGAATTTTTGAAACTATATTTGGAGGGGGTGGCGTGTACCTATCGATGGGTGGCATGGATACAAAGGGTTTAGTGGGTTCCTATGGGACTCCTATTGATCGGCATTCATAGGGGGTGTAGGTAAGCAGACACCTTACCCCTATATAAAGAGGGGTGAGGTTGCTTCTCATCATCACCTCAAATCTCTCTCTCTCTCTCTCTCTCTCTCTCTCCCCAGTTGTAAAAAAAGATCTCCACGAATGTTTTTATATTAATTTTTGAGAAAATTGGGGATCATTATGAGTGTTGTTGATTAAGCCATCGAGTGGGTCCCCTGAGGGGATGCCCGTAGGGGCGTAGAACATATATTGTGGGGTTCGATGCTTTAGTAGGGTCTTTAGATGAGATGTCCCGATCTAGGATGGTGTTGTGTACTCTCGCCGAGAGATGGTGGGATACCACCTACACCTTCTTTTTTGTGTAGGTAAGATGATAGTGATACCAATGGATGTCCATCAGATCCTAGAGCAATGGGGTGATTAGGACAGCTTTGGGTCCTATAATGCTAGTATGATCATTGGATTGGGTGATGGTGTCCTTATTTAAGGACACTCTTCTGGTAGGGTAGTTGATGAGACTAATGTTTGTCGATGCGCCTTCTCATTCTTATTCCGTTGAGGAGTATGCTACTGGTGAAGAGCAATAACGACGTTTGTCTTTGTCTCCTCCATTGGATGCCTTAAACCTCTGCTATCAACATACCTTTACGGGGGAGGCATATCTCTCAAAGGTACTTTTATTTTCATGATTTTGTGTTTTCTTTTTGATTTTATTCTCACATTGTTTTTGTGATTGTCTTTTGAATATTTTTGAATTTTTGTTATTTTCAGGTATCCTTTTAAGAGGTGATTGGGTGGATTACCCAATTGATTCCATTAACGTAGAAGGAGGTTGTTGCATGGCCTTGGATGAAGAGGTGGATGAAGGAGAATAAGGACTCCAAGAACCTAGTAACCTTATGGAATGTGAGGGTTGTCTTGAACTCTTTGACAAGTTGAAGGTTAGCATTTATTTTTTATTTTTTTATTTTTGTTCTTTTTAAGATTGTGTGTTAATGATTGAATTTATTTCTACATATAGTTTCCATGCTTGGACTTGCCCCTAAGAGGATATGGGGACCATCAGTCTTTACAGTCAGATGTGGAGGCTGCTATTGCATGAGTTCGGGTACAACTAGTACCTAGGAGAGTAGGTAAAGTAGCAGATTATGGAGGGAGACATGGTCGTGCCTCCGAAAAATCCTCCATTTTTATGCGGGATCAGGAAAATTTACTGAAGGGATATTTTCCACTGGCTAAGATGCGAAATATTACTCCATTTATATGGATATGGTGACAACAAAAGATTATATGGTCTATGGGACCAGATGGCTAATGCCAGAGTCTATCGATGATGCGGAGGAGCTCTCGCCTCCATTGATAGATGCAAGAGGGAGCAACATGTCAATAGTATTAGATGAGGCATTGAGGAGTGGAGTAAGGACTATGGAGGTTGCACTATTTCAAAAGTGTGCACTTCCCTCTTATTATATCTGAATGTAGGGGATAGGAAGTCAATATACGTTATTATGTATTTTTGGTCCTTTTTGGATATTTTTTTTAATGTCTAAGTAAATAAATGCCTAAGAAACTTGGTTATAAAAAGTCATTTTTGAAATGGGCTTATGTGGAAATGAGTGGAACAAAAAATAAAAAGGAAATTTCCCAAAATGAAGGGGGTGTTGACCGGCATAGACCCTAGCCTGCTTGACATTATGTTAGTCCAGGGACTTGGTTTTTTAGGATTTGGTACTATCTTTCCACACTCCTAGTCCTTTGGATTCCTTCATAATTGTTGATGGCCCAGCATCTTCATCCTTTTGTGGAGAGTTTTTGCTATAAATGGGGTTTAAGTGAGGCAATTTGAATCACTACATATTCTTCTCTTCTCTCTTACATTCAACTTCATATTTTATAATGGCCATCCCGATTACCAAGACATATTATGTTTACCTTGAGGGGTTGGTAGACATGAGCTTTTATAGTACCGACTATGTTCATTTCAACCTTCGACCGCTCATTTTGTGGCGTGAACATTGAATAAATTGTTACCTATTGGATGCAAACCTTCAATTATTGTACCCCTAAGATCATATGTTCCTCTTTGGGGTGGACGAGGTGTGTCCAAATTATGAGGAATTTTTTTCCATGGTGGGCGTTCAGCCTCAAATTATTGCTACCATGCCTGAAATTTATTGCTCTCCTTGAGAAGTTCTCGCCGAGTTGTGGCGCATATATTTATCTGCGGCCCTATCATTAGTGCGTGGGGAGCCATGTGTATCCTAGTTGTTCTTGAATCCACACATTAGAGGGATTCAGAGATAATGGGGTTTCTAGAGAGGATAATCATCGATTAACCCCGAGGATGCTTTTATTCACGAGTTACATGACCGTAGATACTCAAGAAACTAAAATTTTATTATGGTTGCTCTATCACAATATTCCAATGGGCACTAGATAGGTGGAGACACTGAATGGACTGGATGGATGGAAAAAGAATTCATCTATTTTCTTGCGAGTTATCCCCTTAATTTTGTTCACGTATCTAGTAGAGAAACTTCATTTGACTTCATCTCTCGATTATCATCTAACCATTATCCCAAACTTCTTTCTCCAGACGTGCATTTACTTTAGCATGTTTATAGATGAATTGGCTGACTGGATGTTGACAAGTGGAATTAATCACCTTCTTTGGTTTATACCTTGGTGGAGTTAACCGTAATCTGTTTAGCAATTAAAGCCATTATGTTCATCTTGTAAAACTCTACCAGATATTTTTCTACCTCTCTTGGAGGCTTTTATGCCGACCAGGCTAGGATCAGATTATCCCTCCTTGCCTAAGTAAATTTTTCCCGACGGAGGATGTGACTGAATCTCTAATGATGATTGTGGGGATTTTATGGCAGTGTCTCAAGCCAGCCTATTGCTCGACCTAGTCTCTAAGAGAAGATTAGGTATTTTTGGATGACTAATTGAAATGTTTATTGAAGGGTTTGGTCTAGAAGATTTGTGCTGAGAAATCTGGGCCAAGGTGGCTTATAGTAGCAGTGGTCATGGAGGAAGACGACATAGTCTCATCGATGTTTTTCAAAGTGTAGCTCCATATTGAGTATATGTAGGTACGTACCCAGAATAAAGATTATTGGGGACCCTGGAAGATAACAATGGTTATGGCAGTGGTGATGATGAAGTGGGACCCTCTAAAAGTTGAGGAAGGTTTTTGTGAATCTTTATTGGGAGGAATAATTGGTTTAGGTATTAGACTCTGGTTGGTTTATTTAATGTAGTTTTCCATGTTAGTTTTTATTGAATATCAGTTGTATATTTGGTATAGCTTTGTGTACAGTGGTTTTAGGTATGGCTATGGGTATTAGTGAGTTTCTAGGAAGACTTTTACTGATGCTTCATGTAAATATTGCATTTTAATAAATATATTATAAATAAATGTTCATTTTATTATTTCTTGTTGCGAATTTATGGAAGAGTTATTTATGTTTGAACTATCTATACCAATCGTTGAGGCATACATAATCCTGTTATTCATTTAAATGATGATAGAGACTTATGCCTCTAGATGGGAGAAGAGAAAAATATTTTGATAGAGAAATGACCGCATCTAAAGTTATTTTATGGGCTTCCTATGTACCTCTATGAGTAATAAATTGTTTGTGGTGTTTTGAAAATATTTTAAGAGCATCAAGTCCTACGTAGTCTTGTGAAGGGAGAATGCAAGAGAATTTTTTTAAATACAAGGGAGATAATAATTGCATATCACGACGAGAGTAGGATTAAGGATAGAATTTCTTGAGACCGTCTGAGTCGACTGAGTGTGATATATATTATCCGTTGAGATTAGTTAGCATAGTGTACCTACTTGCTAAGATTTTTTTCACAAGTTATGTCCCACTCTAGTTGAGATTACACTTCTCTTAGGTCCCAAATAGCTTCTATGATCTCTTTAAGGTCAATATTGCATTATTGCACACCATGATTTTTGACTTTCTTATTGAATTATCATGCAATGTGATGATGATACCCTTTTATGTGGTATAAATATTCTAATATCTTTACATACAAGATTTATAGCTTATCCTAACTACTTTGTTGGCAATAAAATTTTCCTATATAGCTCTCGATCATGACTCACGGGGAAGGTTTGAGGCTTTTATTAAGAACTTCAATAACCCCATTAGTTTACGGTTTGGTAAGGTGAGGATTTGTGTCTCTGAATTCCATACTCTTTGACTACTTCTATAATTTCAGCTTCAAAATGGAAGCCTTATTATATGAGCTTGTGAGGTACCCCGTAGAGACATATGATATTATTTCGAATAATTTGGCTATTTCCTTTGCATTAAGAACCGTGTATGAATCCTCTTCAACCCATTTAGTGAAATAGTCAATAGAGAATAAGATGAAGTCAAGTTCATTGGATGCCTTAGGAGTAACCTTACTAATGATGTCGATGACCCAAGTTGAGAAGGGATATGGATATGTCAAGTTTTACAACTCTCGAGGAGGTAGGTGTTGGAGATAAGTAAATTATTGATATTTAAGATGACTTATGCTAGCCAGTATTAGACAATAGTATTACAATAATATGCATGTCAAATGATCTTCTTAAAAAGCATATAGCCCTTCATGTGGGATACGCACTCCTCACCACGAATTTTTAAATAAATTCTTCAATCTCAGATTCAGCTATGCATTGCAAATGGGTGTTGCTGAAGTTTCTTTTGACTAGAGATTTACCACAGATGATATATTGGGAGATGAGATTCCACAGGGTCATACTATTTTTCTTGTGAACCTGTAGAGGGCATTGACTATGGTTGAGGAGGCACAAAATATCATAATACCATAATTCAACCTTGTCTGAGTCTTCTTCCATGGTGTGCTCGATATGGTGGTTATGAGTTAGTTTGGATTTCTTCTAAACATGTAAACGACCAATCATTAATCCTTCAGGTATGTCGACTGTTGATACCAAAATTAATATGCTGATGTGGACGAATAATACGAAGACACTTGTCAATCTACGTGGCACAATAGCAGCGAGGAAGTTCATTTCCCGACCAACCATGAGTCTTTCCGAGCAACGAGGATACACCGAGGAACTCTAGCGCACCGAGGAACTCTAGCGCTCCGAGGTACTCTAGCGCTCCGAGGTACTCCTGAGCAACGAGCAACTACGGCGGTCCGAGATGCACCTCGGTCGTATCATTAATTGCTAGATAATTAACAGTTCAAATATTCATTGAATGCTTATATTCTTGACGCGCACGCTGCATTAAATGTATTACCCTTTCACATGTATATCATTTAATGTATCGAACCTTTCATGTACAACCTCAAGGCTATAAATACCTTGTATCAACCCCATTCAGGGGGACCGGAATTTCTGGAGAGAACTTGTAATCAAGAATTATGCAAACACTCAGCAATAAGATAACAGTGGACGTAGTCTTTATTCCTAGCCGAACCACTTTAAAAATCTTTGTCTTATTTATTTATCTATGAGTGAATAATTAGAGCAATCTATTTTTTTACATCAACAGATTGGCGCCGTCTGTGGGAAACGACTGTTATTATCGTTTTTTGCAAAAATCAGTTATTATCAATGGCAGATAATCCAGAATCCAGTAATCGAAATGCTAGAAATACTGGAAATCTTCCAAATCCATCTGCACCTCCAGATCTGACTGGAATTATGACAAATCTGGCTCAAGGACAAACCGCCATGCAAGAATCTATGAGGCAACTCATTCAAACTCTTCAAGGCGGTGCACCTACCTATTCAGGACAACGGAGTGATCGTGGGCAATCACGATCCAGACGTACTGGGTCATTTCGCAATGGGGAATCTAATGATTCTTCTTATCAACCTGGGCGAACTTCATCAATACAGGCTACGGATACAGATCAACGTATCACTCTCTCCCCGGAGAGAACTAGCGCTTTAGAAAGATTAAGCAGGGTGTCTCCTTTCAGTCGATTAGGACCAAGGAGGAATATGAGTCCACCTAGAGCTCCATCGAGAAGTTTTCAGCCACCATCAGGTTTGAGAGAAGGATCAGCACAATCACGACCAGCTACTCGTCGAGATAAATCTCAAGAAGCTACGTCAGAGCAATCAATTGCTTGGACTAAGCGGCCTGAGGAAGGAAATGAAGCATGGAAAGGTTCCATTCAGCGGTTAGAAGATAGACTGGGAGAAATGGCTAAGGCAAGAAACCCCTTACAGAGAACGTTTGTTCAAGGGACACCTTTTGTGCAAGCCATTGTGGATTTTCCTACACCATCGAAATTCAAAGCACCTGTGGTGACCCCAAGTACGATGGAAAGACAGATCCTATACTTCATATAGAACAATACCAAGCTGCTGCCGACATCTATGCCGTCCCCGACGAGATGAGGTGTAGAGCATTCTCAGGAACTCTTACCGGATCTGCACAAATATGGTACAATAATCTTCCTCGGGGTAAGATTTCAACTTTTATTCAGTTAGCCGATCTGTTCATTGGCAATTTTTGTTTTGGAGCAAAGCCGATAAAGCGAGTAGCACACTTGCTAAGTGTTAGGCAAAAATCAGGTGAAAGTACTAGAGATTACATAACTCGTTTTAATAACGAGAAGTTGGAAGTCATAGATTACGAAGAAAAGACAGCAATCACTGCTTTGATGAGTGGTTTGTTGCCTAATAAGTTATACTACACTTTGGCCAAAGATCCACCTAAAACTATGTCGGAGTTGATGGCAAAAGCGGCCAAAATCATGAATGCCGAGGAGGCTATGGCTGCAAAGAAGAATATGGATAAAGAAACTAAGGTGGAGGTCGACAAGTCTAAGAAGAAAGAGCAGAAAGGTAATGGTGGTGACAAGCACTCCAAGAATAATAGGACGACATGGGAAGTCCTAAAGAAGTACGATAATTATACTCCATTGAAAATGGGTATTAATCACGTTTTAAAAGAAATCAAGAACAACGAGTAAATCAAGTGGCCAGAAAAACTGAGGACAAATCCTGATCTGAGGAATAAGGCCAAATACTGCGAGTTTCACAAAGACCATGGCCATATGACCAAAAATTGCATAGCCCTTCAGAACGAGATTGAAACGCTCATCCGAAGAGGAAAATTATCAAAATATGTAGATCGCAGGGGTGAAAGGAAGAATGATGATATAACTAGAAGAAGATCTAGATCTCCTCGTCGTTCAGAGGAGAAAAAGAAGAGGGACCATGAAGATGATCCAGATGATGACCCCGATCTTCCCAAGAAGCCAAGGCAGCCTGAACAAGAGGTATTTTCCATACGTTTTGGGTCATTTGATTGTAATGTTATTACAGGAGGAGATGCAGGAGGAGGAGACCTTACTGCCGAAAGAAAAGCTTACCTCGGAGAGGCTCAAGCTTGTTCATATATTCAGCGAATAAATCTGGCCGAGGACGATCGTCCGAGGAAGGTAAACAAAGAGAAGCTAGTGATTGGTTTTTCAAAAAACGACCTGGCAGGTGTTCTTTACCCTCATGATGATCCTTTGGTGATCAAAATGAGGATGAAGGACGTGGTCATTTCAAGGGTGTTAGTAGACAACGGTAGTTCGGCAGACATCATGTATTATTCATGCTTTGATAGCTTGAATTTGAAATTATCTCAATTGGAACCTTATCACAGACCCCTTCTGGGTTTTGCTGGCGAGAAAGTTTTTCCACTTGGGACGATCAAGTTGGATATACTCATTGGAAATTGGCCTGCTTGTCGAACAGAAAGAATACGCTTCTTTGTGATGGATAAGAATGTGCAGTCAGCCTACAACATCATCATGGGAAGAGTTGGATTGAAGAAGTTCGAGGCAGTTCCATCTACAGTACATCAGTGTTTGAAATTTCCAACGAATTTTGGAGTCGGAATTATGAAAGGTGATCAAAAAGTAGCTCGGGAATGCTATTATTCGTCTGCCGAGCATGAGGAACTTGAAGAATCAAGGAAAAAGACTACTACTTACCAAGTGGAGGAAGGCACATAAATTGAAACTCTTGACCCTAGGGATGAATCTCAACTCGTAAAAGGGCAGGTGGTGGAATCTACAGAAAATATTATTCTGGACGACGAGCATCCTGAACGAGTAACCCAGATAGGATCGTCGTTGGATGTTTCAATAAAACAGGAGTTGATAACTTTCTTGAGAAACCGGAAGAATACTTTTGCTTGGAGTCATGAAGACATGCCAGGAATAGATCCAAAATTCTTATGTCATGAACTCAATGTGAATAAGGAGATCAAGCTTGTGAAGCAGAGAAGAAGAGTGTTTAGTCCCGAGAAGAACCAGGCCATACAAGAGGAGGTCGAGAAGCTCCAGAAAGCCCAATTTATTGAAGATGTGAAATATCCATATTGGTTGGCAAATGTGGTGATGGTAAAGAAGAAGAATAATAAATGGAGAATGTGTGTTGATTTTACTGATCTTAACAAGGCATGCCCAAAAGATCATTTTCCATTGCCCAGAATTGATCAGCTAGTGGATGCTACCTCAGGACATGAGCTACTCTGCTTCATGGATGCATATTCTGGCTACAATCAGATCAAAATGAAGCCTGAAGACAGGGAAAGTACTTCTTTTATTACCCCAAGGGGAACTTATTGTTATAATGTTATGCCTTTTGGTTTAAAAAATGCAGGTGCAACATATCAGCGGCTGATGAACAAGGTTTTTGCCGAACAAATCAGTTGCAATATGGAAGTCTATGTAGACGACATGCTCACCAAAAGCAAGAGAGCTACTGATCATCTAGTTAACTTAGGCCAGACCTTTGATCAACTGGATAAATACCAAATGAAGCTCAACCCGACGAAGTGTACCTTTGGAGTACGAGAAGGAATGTTCCTCGGATACATCGTCAATCAACGAGGTATTGAGGCAAATCCAGAAAAGATTAAAGCTCTTTTAGGGCTGCGATCTCCAACGACGAGGAAAGAAGTACAGAGTCTTACAGGACGGGTTGCAGCGCTCAACAGATTTGTATCCCGAGCAACTGATAAATGCCTCCCATTCTTCAAAACACTGCGAAATTTTTTTGAGTGGACTGATGAATGTGAGAAGGCCTTTCAAGATTTGAAGAAGTATTTGGGAGCCCCACCATTGTTGTCCAGGCCAATAACTGGAGAGAAGCTGTACTTGTATTTGGCAGTATCAGAGAATGCAGTTAGTTCAGCATTGATCAGATTGGAGAATGGAGTCCAAAAACCTATCTATTACACAAGTAAAGCTTTCCGAGGTGCAGAAATCAGGTACCCAAAACTAGAAAAATTGGCACTGGCATTAATTGAAGCAAGTAGAAGAATGAGGCCATACTTCCAGGCCCATACAATCATTGTATATACTGACATGCCATTAAGACAAGCCCTTCACAAGCCAGAAAAATCAGGAAGATTGATGTATTGGGCAATAGAACTCGGTGAATATGATATTGTGTACGAACCCAGATCATCATTAAAGGGGCAAGCTGTAGCATATTTTATAGCAGAATTCACATACCCTGATACCCCCGAGGAACAAAAGGAACTTTCTGACCAACCTCTGGACGATACAGGATCAACAGACACAGGTCCAGACCAACTAAGGTTGGTAAAAGGTCTTGTGGATGTAGAAAAATCATCATATTCAAACCCAGACCAACTCCGGTTGGTAAAAGGGCAAGAACAGATGACCAACGAGGAACGAAAGATACCAGGGGATGATGAAAGAAAACAGCAGATATTTTACCGAGGAGTTCTGACAGATAAGAAATTTGAAGACGAGTTACCTACATGGAGATTATATGTAGATGGATCATCTTGCACAGCTGATTGTGGAGCAGGGATTGTTTTAAACACCCCAGATGATATTGACATGGAGTATGCCTTGCGATTCCAATTCAAGGCTTCCAATAATGAAGCTGAGTATGAGGCCATGATAGCAGGTTTTCATTTGGCGAAAGTTATGGAAGCACGACAAATAATTGTTTTCAGTGATTCTCAATTAATTGTGAATCAAATGATGGGAATATATGTAGTTAAGGGAGAATTAATGGTGAAGTACCATGCAAAGGTGATGGAGTTATTGACAGAATTTGATGCTATTCAATTGGTGAGAATACCGAGGATGGAGAATGCTAGAGCAGATGCATTGGCCCGATTAGCGTCAGCTACGCGCACCGAGCTGCGAAGAACGATACCAATTGAAGTATTAGAAAGTCGGAGCATAGAAGAAGATCTGGCGGTGAAGATTATTACCCTTGATTTAGGACCATCTTGGATGGATCCTATCAGGGCATACATTGAACAAGGAGAATTACTGGAGGATAAGCTAGCTGCCAAGAAATTAAAATATAAAGTTGCTCGGTATGTGTTAACTAATGGTGTTTTGTATAGACGAGGAATTATGGCAGGTTTGCAGAGATGTGTGCATCCATCAGAAGTCAAAGAATTGGTTGAAGAAATCCATGAAGGATCTTGTGGAGCTCATGTAGCAGGTCGGACACTTTTGCAAAGGGTAATGACACAGGGATATTACTGGCCGACGATGAGGGCTGATTGTATAGCCTATGCCAAGAAGTGTGACAAGTGCCAACGTTTTTCCTCCATCCGAAGAACTCCACAAGCATTGTTGACACCCATAACTTCACCTTGGCCATTTGCTATGTGGGGGATTGATTTGGTTGGACCATTGCCGACGACCCGAGGAAGGTTCAAGTACCTCGTCGTGGCAGTGGATTATTTTACTAAGTGGGTGGAAGCTGAACCACTGATTGATATGACGTACGAGAAGGTTTATCAATTCATTTGGAAGAACATCATCTGTCGATATGGTCTCCCCCATGCTTTCATCACAGACCATGGAACACAATTCGATAATGAAGAATTTGCTGCCTATTGTCATCAGTCGAACATTTTGAAGTATCATTCAGCACCAGGCCATCCCCAAAGCAATGGACAGACTGAGGTGACAAACAGAACATTACTAAATGGTTTGAAGAAGAGGTTAAGTGAAGCTAAAGAAAATTGGATTAATGAGCTCCAATCAGTACTATGGGCTTACCGAACAACTCCCCGAGCAGCAACTGGAGAATCACCATATATGCTAGCATTTGGAAGTGAGGCTGTGATACCAGCCGAGTTGGGTCTCCCAACGCATAGAGTACTTAATTTCAATTCCCCAATCAGCGATTTAATGAGAAGACTGGATTTGGATATGCTCGAGGAGGTTAGAGAAGAGGCATCCATCAGAAATGCTGCTTATCAACAACGAACAGCTCTGTTCTACAACAAAAGGGTGAAGAAATGCGATCTAAAGGAAGGAGATTATGTGCTGAAGAGGGTCATTCAGAAGCACAATAAACTCGAAGCAAACTGGCATGGACCTTACCGAGTTACAGAGGTTGTTCGTCCAGGAACTTACAGAATAACAACTCTAGAGGGAGAAGAATTTAAGAATGCATGGAATGCTGAACACCTGCGCAAGTATTATCAGTAATGTAAAATGTAAAGCATTTCCTTCATTATGAATAAAACGAGGATGTTTCACCATTTTCTTTCTGTTGAAAGTTTTTCGGGGAATACTAGTGTTGTACACTACGCTGCTTGATAATAAGAAGAAGACTATAGTTCAGACCCACGATCAATTCCGGTTGATAAAAGGGCGAGAACAACTTAAATACTCCTTTGGTTAGGAGGCGACACTAGCTTGACCAACTAAGGTTGGTAAGATATCTAGTGGACAGCTCGAAAGAGCCAAAAAAAAACTACTCCTTTGGTTAGGACGTGACACTAGTGTGACCAACTACGGTTGGTAAGATATCTAGTGGACAGCTCAACGAGCCAAAAAACTACTCCTTTGGTTAGGAGGCGACACTAGTGTGATCAACTACGGTTGGTAAGATATCTAGTGGACAGCTCGAAAGAGCCAAAAAACTACTCCTTTGGTTAGGAGGCGACACTAGTGTGACCAACTACGGTTGGTAAGATATCTAGTGGACAGCTCGAAAGAGCCAAAAAACCACTCCTTTGGTTAGGAGGCGACACTAGTGTGACCAACTACGGTTGGTAAGATATCTAGTGGACATCTCAACGAGCCAAAAAGTTCGAAAGAACCACTACTACTACCACTACTACTCCTTTGGTTAGGAGGTGTACACCAGCATGATCAATTACGGTGTTGGTAAGATACAAATATACTCTCAAATTACAACTTATGTTGGTCGGGAGGTAAGATTATTACAAAAAGTTCTTTGAAGAACAAAATATTCCAAAATATACCAAGTATAGCTGGTCGGGGATAAAAACCCACTAACCGTAGTTGGTCGACGAGGATAAATTATTGGCATTGGTTGGTCGGACACATTTTATGAAAATATATGAAATTGAACCAAGTATGGCTGGTCGGGGATAAAGACCCATCAACTGTAGTTGGTCGACAAACATTATTCATCCATCATGGTTGGTTGAAAACAGTTTGAACATTTTATACTCATTACTTTGATACTTGTAACTTTTTATTAAGTTGCTCAATGAACAACACAATATTGTTATTTTTTTAACAGATACATATGCACAAATATAAAGGTGTTTGATAAACACAAGACAACAACAAAATTTATAGAAAATGAAAGTCTTTTCATTAAAATTCAAAATAAATTACAGATTACATGAATGTACTAACTACTACATTGATAGTCCTATTCTATTGGTTTCTTGCCCTTTGCTTTAGAAATAGGTTCTTCGCCGGCAGGAGGATCTTCCAGGCAAAGGGGAGAATTAATAAAGTTCAAGTCCTTCAACATTCTGACATTCATTATTGAAGTTGTATCCATTAGATGCTCTGGACGAGATACTTCGATTTGGGAATGAAGGCTATAATCACCGAGGTATTTTGAAATTAGGCTACGAGGAATGGAACGAGCTGGGATCCAGGCCATATCCAATTTGAAAGGTGGCACAGGCAAGTCTAGTAACCCTGGAGCATGATAATCCCATAAAAAATGCCCTTGCTCTAATTTTAACACGCCTAGTGCGTTCAAGCACCCTTGCTTATAACCTTCATTGTTGGCATGTTCAATACGAGCATCCAAATGAACAAGAGCTTCATTATATCCTGCCATCCAGAATTCCCTGGGCTGCTTATGAAATTGAAAAGTTAATCTATCCAATTGTTCGAGAAGATTTTTAGCAAAAAGATCCTTGGTATAAAGAGCAGACTTCGTTGCAGTAAGTTGATCTTCAAAGGATAGATTTTTCTTGGACATTTCTGACAAAGCACGATCCTTAGCATTCAATTGAAATGCTTGAGTTTCCAAAGTAGACTGAGTGCGAGCCTCTTCAACATTGCGACTAAGAACTCTTGATCGGCTCCGAGAAGCAACTGGAGAACTTTGCTCCTCGACAATTCTTCCTCGTCCCCGAGAACCTCTTCCTCGTCCCCGAGCAGTCACAGGAATAACAGACTTTCTCAAGTTATCCAGTTCTTGCCTTAGTTTGGCATTTTCAACCTCTAAGAACGAGAAACCTTCATCAGTAACGGGCACTGGAGCAGTGGAAGATGACGCTGCAGATTCATATTGAGCCAACTTTTTCTGTAAATTATTATTTTCTTGTTCCAGGATCTCGGCAATCTGCCTGCAAGCTTCAACTTCACCTTTTAGGGTCCTTTCCCTAATATCATATCCAGCAATGATCTTTTTATGGCCTGTTTCAGAAGAGACCTGCTGGTATCTATTTTCATAATCCTTGTGCAACGAAGCCATTGATGCATTGTGTTGATTTTGAAGATCCTCTATGGAACCATGAAGTTCCTCGATCAATTCGTAGTATGCCACATTATTGGCCACAGATCTATCAAGTAAATCCTTCAGGTACCGGTAAGCCTCAACTGCTTGTTCTGAGGCATCGTGACCAAGGATGTCGACAATCTCTGATACACTTAGGTCTGTATGACCAGCTTTATAATAACCATTGCATTGTCGCATCAACTCAGTATCAGGAACAGATATCAATTCCATTCTGGCCAAAAACTAGTAAAGAAGAGGTAGCAGGAGTTAATAAATAAAAGCAGACAGAGTATCAATAATGAAGAGGAACGAAGATGTATTTTATTAGATCATCAAAAGGTTACATTGTTCGATTACAAGAATTGAAATATAGAAATGATACCGAATAGCTTCACACCTTTTCCTTGTCCCCCAAGACTTTCTCGGGAGGCTGGGACGAGGAGCTCGGTTGCTCGGTGGTAACAACGGTTTGATCAGCAGGAATCTTCTCGGCAGGAGGAGGCATAGAAGAAATGTCTTCAATGACAGAGGGTTGAGAAGCAGAGACTGGGTCACCCATAGCCATGGAAGATTCATCTGAGACAGGCTCATCTTCTTCTTCTTCCACAATTGCTGGAGGAGGACCAGGGAGGTGTCGTTGGAATAGCTCAGAATCGTCTTTGACCTTCAACTCTTGCAGAGCAGCTACACAGCCATCGTGGAAGTATTTCAACTTCCCATATTGGACTTGGGATGTCATTGCAGAAATCCCCTTATCCCATCCTTTCTCCCAACCAGCACTGAAAGATTTCTTGACTGCAACCTTTCTCTTCAATTTCTCCGAGGAGAGTTTTACATCCAATTTTTCTTTTTGGACCTTGATATCTCGCAGGGTAGATAACTCTTCCTCTGCCTTTTTCAGCTTGTCGTCACATTTTTGATGTTCGACTTCTAAGCCTTTCATTTTATCCTCCAAATTCTTGGAAGTTTCAGCCATCTTCACCTTCTCAGCTTCAGCCACAGCCAACTTTTTCTCCCAAACAGCTTTTTCCTCAACATACTGTTGACGAGATTCCTTTAAAGATTGGATCAAACCCAGCAGAGCATCCTCTACACCTGACGAGGAGCTTGAAGCTTTAATAGCCTCATCCTTCTTCACAATATTATTGAAACAGTTCACCAGCTGAAAGATGAGAGAAATAGTAAAGTCAATACAAAATGCAAGTATTCAGAGAAAGAAAGAAAAACCAGAAGTATGAGAAATTTACTGAAGCAAGGTGACGAGCAGCTAAGGATGTCAGCATATCCCTAGGAATTTTTTCATCAATACCATGGACCTCGGGTACGACCGAGCTCATTGCAGAACTTGGAAGGATGATGTTTGGAACATCAGTACCACCAGCAGGTAGAGAGGAGGCAGTTTCAGCCGGAGTAACTGAGGATGATTTCCTCAATCTCCTCAACGGGAGTTCAGAACCTTCAACCAACGAAGTCTTGGTCGGAGAGATTGTAATTACATCTACAGGAGCACTTTTCTTGCTCGGAACCACTGGAGGCTTCTCGGTAGCTTTAGAAGACCCAGCATCCACCTTTTTAGTCCCCTCTGGGACATCAGCTTTGCTTTTCTTGGCCCCAGCAACATAAGTAACATCATCAAAGAGAGCAGGAGGAGCTCTTTTCTTACCCATCCTTTGACTTAAAGGAAGATGAGAATCTGAAGAAGAGTCCTCTGGAGTGGAAGCTGGCTCAACAGGGCGAGCATTATAAGAGGTTGTATAACTCTTATACTGTAGTAAATATGATGCAGACCTAATGTGCTCGTCTGCAACGTTCTTATGCAAACCCCAGATAAGTTTCAGATGCTTGATATTAACTTCTGATTCCTTTGGAGTTTTTCTTTTGCTATCAACTGCAAATAAATACATAACGAGATATCAATCATACATTTTGTCAAACATGATGAAAGAATAATTTCATAAGTAAAATAAAATGAAAAATAAACCTATCCTATTGCCATATGGGGGGCATCTGGGACCCTTGTATACTTCATCTCCAGTTAAAGGGGCATATTGCCAATTTTTTATGATCAACCCATGCTCAAAATAATCTCTATTTGAGTCAGGGAGGTTAACTACAAGAGCCCTATTCAGAGAACTAGTTTTCAAATAATAAATATTATCTAGAGTAGCCCATTTATAGCAATACATAATCTCAGGGATCCCAATACGAGTCCCATGAGTTAGATTTAATTTGTGCACCCCATTAATTATTCTCCATGAATTGGGGGCTATTTTTGCAGGGACAAGATCAAAATATTGATAAAACTCAAGACACAATGGGTTCGGTGGAAAGGAAAAACCACATTCAGCAATGAAAAGACTAGGGAACCAATGTCCCTCAGCCAATCGAAAATAATCTAAAGGCTCAGAAAGAACCTCTAGAGTTACTCAGGAAGGAATGGAAAAATCAGAACGAAATTTCTCAACAGATTCCACAATATAAACCATATTGAATAAAAGAGATACAGAAGAAAAGGAAGAAGATCTTACAGGAAGAAAGGACGTATGTTGACAACGAACGAAAACAAGGATGAACGCATAAGAGAGAAGGAGAAAATAGAAAGCTTGAATGCAGAAAAGTGGAAAAAGCAGAAGACGGTAGGGTTACCTAAGAAGTTTAAATACTTTGCATTGGGAAGCGGCGAAAGAAATGATTACCAAAAAGAAACTACTAAACTTCCGGCGGCTAAAAGGACAAAAACTGCACAGAGATCGAAGCGCTTATAAAAAAAAATTCAAAATAAAGGCAGAAGCTGCGAAATAAGAAGGAAATTTGAATACAATGTTCCTGAAACCCAGGAAAGTCATTTAATATCGCCATATACCGAGAAAGAATGTCCCATACTCCTCAAAGTTTGAAATATGAAACATTGGGGGCTTCTGTTGATACCAAAATTAATATGTTGATGTGGACGAATAATACGAAGACATGTGTCAATCTACGTGGCACAATAGCAGCGAGGAAGTTCATTTCCCGACCAACCATGAGTCTTTCCAAGCAACGAGGATACACCGAGGAACTCTAGCGCACCGAGGAACTCTAGCGCTCTGAGGTACTCTAGCGCTCCGAGGAACTCCTGAGCAACGAGCAACTACGGCGGTCCGAGCTGCACCTCGGTCGTATCATTAATTGCCAGATAATCAACAGTTCAAATATTCATTGAATGCTTATATTCTTGACGCGCACGCTGCATTAAATGTATTACCCTTTCACATGTATATCATTTAATGTATCGAACCTTTCATGTACAGCCTCAAGGCTATAAATACCTTGTATCAACCACATTCAGGGGGACCGGAATTTCTTGAGAGAACTTGTAATCAAGAATTATGCAAACACTCAGCAATAAGATAACAGTGGACGTAGGCTTTATTCCTAGCCGAACCACTTTAAAAATCTTTGTCTTATTTATTTATCTGTGAGTGAATAATTAGAGCAATCTATTTTTTTACATCAACATCGACCATGGAGGCTAGTGATGCCAATGCATCCACAAAACTATTTATTGAACTAGAAATATAATGGAAAGTATAATCTTTGAATCGGGAAGTTGTCTTTTCAAGATGAGCGTAGATGAGCAGGAGTTTCTCATTTTTTATTCTCTATTTTTAGATTTCATGTCCTATTATTAGGGTTGAACCTATGGAGACATCGAGATATTGGATTCCCTCTTTTAGGGGCAATCTTTAGGCCCACGGTGCATTAATAATATTTCGTCATGTTTATACTTTAAAGGAAAATTAACTTAATGGATGTTATACCATATTCGTAGAGCATCTCATGACCTGAAGAGAACTGAGTCAAACTATTCAACAGTGAGTAAAATCTCTTCACCGTCCGAGAAGACTTACCAAGAGATGTCCTCAACTTAGCATAAAATATTGGCCATAAGAAATATGGCCATCCTCTTTTCCATCTAAATGAACAAGATCATTTCCATCTAGGCTAACTGATGGAATACAACTTTCATAATGATGTTAAAGGCTGACGAGTACCATGTGAGTGGCACCATCATCAGAAAACATAAAATAAACTCCATTGTGATTAAACCTTATAGACATCCAAAATATTTTTTGTAACCCATTAAAAAATATTTTCCCACCCAACTTATAAGGGAAAGACACGTGTAAACCCCATGCTCTTTTCCTGACATACATTCTCTCATACTCATTCACTATAAAAGTATATATCCCCCATCGACATTTGGACAGAAAGAAAGATACTTATAAAGTCATATTATCAAATCATACACTGAGTAGAGATTAAGGGAATTGTATTGTTATTAAGCTTATGGTCACCTGGAGATATAGTGCAAAAAGCTACCATATGGACATAATCTCCACCTTGAGGGATGAACCACATAACTCTTGGAGTAATTCTTCTTATTCTAATCTACGTCTCTCTATATTTGCATTTTAATTCTAGTTTATTCTTTGTTATCTAATATTGGATCTCAACTTGCCAAGATAAACCTTGAAACCAATTTTTGACGATAACATAATGGCGTCGTTTGTGGGAACGACTAAGCCAAGTTGTTTCTCACGTATTTTCTATATTCTAGTTGCAAAAAATATGTAACATACATTAATTTCATTGACGATTATCTCGCTAATCAATTCCAAAAATTCATTTGATTTCCTATTTTAAACTCTTGATTTACCGTTCCACTGCCCAACTCCGTGTAATCCAAATATAGATACTTTATTTTTACCTAAAATAGCCTGTCGAGTTTCAATTTTGCAAGTACTTATTCATTAAATCCTATGAAAAATGTCCTAACTTCTTAAAAGTAGTTGGTATAAATAAGCACAAACACCCTTAACCCCTATTAGAATAGAGAATCTAACACGATTTATGCACAACTTGGTTAAGAGCCAATAAGCGATGTAAGAAAATATGAGGCATCTCACTCAAACTGTTTTGGCCTCACAGAACTAACGAGTTCATCCAGAACTAGTTCTCGTGACCATAGATGTGGAAAAAACCAAGATAGGCAAAGGGAAACACCCCCTCCTACCCTATACAAGGATGGCAGGGAAGAGAACCTCCAAAAAGAGAAAGCAAATCCTAGGAGGCTACATTTGGGGTCCAATATGAGCAAATCAACTTGGATAAGTGGGTCAAAATATGAATAATCCTTCTATATACAAGGTAAAACTACAACCATGTGGTAAAATAGATATATGATGATGATCATACATATTTGGCTAAACACGTAAGTGCTTTTGAGAGGCACACTGGAGTAATAGTTTTTTTATTCGTTTGGAAGGAGAGGGGAGTGAGCACATCCACACATAGCTTAAGATACAATGGTAGGGCATCGTATTAGTCAGATCAAATTAAACAAAGAGAAGGGAGATTGACCGAGAGTCGTGGAGGAGCTGATAAAATTATATTGACATAAGAAACCCAACCATGGGAGGGATCAATCGAAAGGATATAGGAATGTTTTGTAGGTCTCATAAAGAGAAACAAACCAGTGCATAGAGGATTTGTTTAGGTATTACCATTTTCAAACTTTGTGATTAGATATTCAACCCCTATAAAATTAGACCCACCTGTGATCTCTCCGAAGTATAATGGAAAATCAAATATGAGCTTGCAAGAGAAAGTTTTATAATTTCCTATTTTAGTTCTATTTGACTTATGCCGTTACACCCAACTGCACCTTCATGACCGTTCTCAAGTCTCCGAAGAGAAGATATGTTAGTGAAATTTGCAATATCGAAGATCATTCATCACAACTTTACCCAATAAGAGTTATGAGGTGGTTTGGTAAAGACTTTAATTATCCAGGGGTTATTTTAAAAGTGTTTGAATTTAAAAGTTTTCGAAATGTTTTAAAATGACTTTTAAAGATTTTTAAAAATTTCATTGGTTCGTTAGTACGACTTGAATTGTCATTCGAATGCTTTTCCATTAGTCTTTAAAACGAGGTTCCATCATTCGACCGCGATCTACAACGTCTCCTTTTGGGTACAATTTGAAATCACATTTGAAGTTTCATTAGAAATCTTTCGAACGAGAACGGGTAATTCATTTCATTGAGATGTGAGTCGTTTAAACAAGTACGCATGTTTTTTTAAAAAAATATCTTTGTAAATCTTAATTTAAACATATCTTTCCAAATCTTTAATCCATATCTCTTCGTAATAACTTTTCCTATAAATGGAGATGAGGGATTAGTTTTTAAAATAGCCCTTTTAGAGTTCCTTTTATTATCAGTATATATATTTTTTTTATCAAAGCCTATGGGATCTTTAAGGATAACTTTTCCAAATCAAGAAGAACACAATTCAAGTTCTAAAACCTTTATAGAGAGTTCTTTACTACTGAAGAAGAAATACATTTTGATTCCTAAGGCTTATAGATGAATACTGAGGCAAGAGCTGCTTGTTGTGGGTGGTGCTGGGATTTCATCACATATGTTGAAGATTTTAAGACCTTGTGCATTATAATCAGTAAATCTCTAAGTAATTTTTACGTCATTGAGTCTGTCAAACTCTTTAACAATGCTAAATTAAAGGTTTTGTCCAAAATAATTTTTTCCTCAATCTTCGTCTTTCTTATTTGGTTTGGAATTTGGATTCACATTTTCCTCACATTCACACCTAATTCTAATCAAGATAAAATTTAGTTAAAAATTGAATCTTTATCTGCAACCTAAGATAAAAGTAACTCCATATAACCCTACATTTTGAAATTAGTGTAAGAGTATGTTACACTATATTATTATGTGATATTTAAATTGGGTCTATATGGATAATTTATGTAATAGGGCTTTATTTCTGATGGGTTAAATTATGCATATTAGAAAGATCGGGTTAGATCGAATTTTAAAGCGATTGATGAGCGTGTATGGATTGTGCATGAAAGAGGGTGGACGCCACCCACTATGACTAATGGAGATGTCATAAGTCCTAAACCCATTACCACTTGGATGAATTATGAATTTAAATGGAGAAATTTAAATTCATGTTGTTTAAGTACCATTTTTGGGGCAGTCACAATCGATGAGTTTCGTCTATGATGTGTACCATGTCTAGGGAAGTGTGGGATATCCTCCAACTCACTCATGAGGGTACCAGTATTATAAAAGATTTTAAGATTGACAATCTCACCACTAAGTTTGAGACCATTACTATGCTAGAGACTAAGACCTTTGATGAGTTTTATGCTTGTTTGTTTGATCTAGTCAACTGTAGTTTTAACTTGGGTGAGATAATTCATAAGATGAGAGTTGTGAAAAATATTTTGGTATCCATTACATCCCAATTTATACCTAAAGTAATTCTCCTTAATTCATTGGGAATTTTAGATACACTTAGGTTAGAACAACTCATAGGAGACATTCAAACATAAAAATTCGTATATTTTCCAAAACTGTTAAGAAAAAGGAAACATGGATTGCTTTGAAAGATCAGCTTGAAAAGAAAAAGGGAAATATTTTTTTATTTTCAGCTTCATGATATTGCATTGTTTACAAAAAAAAAATCAAAATATTTCTCAAATTTAAAAAAGAGAATTATTCCAAAGAAAATAAGGGTTTTAAGAAAAACAAAAATGTTAATGAAGGTAAGAAAGTTTATGAGAAAGATGAAGTGATATGTTATGAATGTGAGGGAAAAGGGCACAAAGAACATGAGTGTGCCACTAGGCTAAAAAGACATGGAAAAGTCAAAGATGCATACAAAGATAATCTTAACGATAGTGAGGTTGAGTCAGTGGATTCCGGGGATGAATCACCGAATGAACCAAATCTATGTGCATTCATGGCCAGTCATGCTAATACTTCTAGTTTTTCCCATGCTAGTGAGGATGTAGCTAAATGTGATCGTCTTAACACTTTGTTGAATCATTCCGAGAGAGTGAGAGTGATGGCAGTAATGTGAGTGAGGGGGAAGATGTAATTCAATGCACCTATCACGAACATTACAAAGAGTCTTTGAGAACCAAGAAAAAAAGAAGTTTAACTCTTAAGTTATTTGATTTAGAGAAGGAGATAAAAGTGTTGGAGATAGTATGAGTCATCGGTGAGTCAAACAGAGAATTTAAAAGTTAGTTTGCCTGAGTAGTTTATTTTAATTGGTAAGGAGAAGATTGATTTGACCAACACTGTGGTTAGTCTTTTGAGACATCTTCAATCTTCATTCGAGACTTGTGAGAAATTTAAATCCAGTGTATCCCAACTTGAGAAAGATCTCAAACGTTCCTAGGAGGTCAAGGTCACTTTCAAGGATACATCTAAGAACGTTGGAAACCACTCTCCCTATTTAGGTTTCAATGACAGAAAATGAATAGATTATGATAGTACATCTACTTCTAATGCCACACTCAATATGATTCCCGAGTTTGTGATAGATCTTTATAGACCTCATTTTAACCAACCAAGGAGACCTAACCCACTAAGGAAAGATCGTACTAGGAATTTTGACCAAGGTATATTCAAGCCCGTTTACGTTTATTCCCATTGAAAACAAAGAAGTAACCTTAGGTAATATTATTTTAAGCTTGGGAGAGTCTCACATCTGCATGTTCATTAACATGCTCCACACAAGTTCACACACGTGTTTTCTCACGTGCTCCCATGCATGTTTGCATGCATGCCCCCTCACTTCACCATAGAGATTTTGAGAGTTTTCAAAAACAAGTTCAATTTTTTGGTCAAGACTTTTAAATGTTTGATGGAGGAATTTCAAAGAAAATATATTCCTATTGAATACTCTTCACAGCCTAGTGATTTAGGTTTAGATCTTTATTTAGTGTAGGGTGTTTATCAAATTCATATAATTTATCCTTATTGATAGATTGTATTTCTATGTATTCTTATTGATATACTTATTCATGCTTTTTTATGTATTTTGAAAAATCCAACAAGTTTTTTGATTTTTTAAGAAATGGTTTAAAAAATTCCAAAACTATTTTATTTTGATAATTTCTTTGCAAAAGAAAAAAATATTTTTGTTTTTTAATTTGTCATCACATATGGATGTGTATTTAAGATGTTCTAATAACCCCCACATTCCATCCATTCATGTGACTTTTTCATAGTTTTTTTAGACATGGTTTTTTGGTTAGTGTCCCTAATAATGTGTTGCTAGCATTTCGCTAATCTTTCATAATTACTTTCTTCATGCTAGACTTTTTATCACCTTTATTGCATAGGTGCTCGAACTTTTTGAACATTGTGCTTACTTGTAATATGTGAATATGGTGTTCTAATCTCAATCATGCTTAATAACGAACCAAACGTGCTGGAGATAAGTTGTTCTTGTAAAAACCATTGCTCGGATATTATTTCCTAGAATTTGTTTTATATGTTAAGAAATGCAAATGAGCTACGAAAGATAAAACTCTTTTTGGAGTAAAAGCCACCATTTGCAAAAAGAGCCAAAAAGATTAACTACACACAAAAACAAAAGTGCCATGGACAATTTCATTTTATTGGTGCTCCGCTACATATGATCATTATTATATTTTCAAAATTTTTAGAGTGAATTCTTAAATATGTGAGATTTTGAGGGTGTTATAAAGTAGAATATCAATGGGTTTGCCCAATGGAATATATTGAAAAGAATTAAATAGTTTGGTGTTATTGATTTGAGAAGGATTTAAATTCATGGCATGTTACATAGGTCGACTCAATTTCATTTAATTTCAAATTGTTGCACCTATGGTTGAAATTGAGTTTTTTTAGAAGTATATCAAGGACTTCATGAACCTATGTTCTGAATGCCTATGTTGATTTTCCCGTGGAGAATGTTCACAAAACTACATTCCGTTTTTATGATTGGGATATTTTAGTATTATTCCATGATGTGATGCATTTGTACCTGTATATACTTTTTATACATATTTATACTTGGAACAATTGAATTTTTATATAAAATAATTGGTATGCTTCTTTGAAATTTCATTGGATGAGCTTTATTGATTATCTTTGGGATGTTATTTCATTTGGATTTGAGTGATGCTAGTATAAATTCTTTTTTTCTTATCCTTAGTCTATTATGGACAAAAGGTGGGACAACAATTAAGGGGAGTTTTTATTTTACTTAAACTCTCGTATATGTCACGGTATTCTTTTCTCATGTGTATAGGACATTCCGCTTTGATGATGTTTTCATGGACTAAAAAAGATGAAGAATTTTAGTTAATGACTTATACATTTATGCGTTTCCGTTTCTTAGTTTGGGAAGGAATTAGTTGTATTATTCTTGGGGATCAATTTGGATTTGGTTCGTGTTTTGTACCGAAATAGCCAAAGGTGTAGATTTGTAAAATCGGGATTTATTATTTTTCATTTTATTTTTATTCAGCCCGTTACACCTAACTGCAACTTTATGACCATTCTTAACTATCCAAAGAGAATATATATTGGTAAAAATTGAAATATTGAACATCATTCATCATAACTTTACCCAAGAAGAGTTACGAGGTGGTTTGGTAGAGACCTCAATTATCGAGGGGTTATTTTAAAAGAATTTGCATTTAAAAAATTTCAAAATATTTTAAAATGATTCTTAAATATTTCTTGAAATTTTTTCTTGTTCGTTAGAATGACTTGAAATGTCATTCAAATGAGTATCCATTGGTCACTAGAACGATTTTCGTTCGTTCGAACGAAATCTGGAACATCGACTTTTGGTACACTCTGGAATGTCATTTGAAGTTTCGTTGAAAGCCGTCCAAATAAAAATGGGTACTTAATTCGAATGAGATGTCAGTTAGTTCGAACGAGTAAGCTTGTTTTTCAACACATATCTTCCCAAATCTTTGATCCCTATCTCTTTGTAACATCCCTATAAATGAATATGCGGGATTAGATTTTTTAAGTAGCGTTATTAGAGTGGTTTTGTGATCAAATTCCATTATTTTTTATTCCAAACCCCTTTGATATTTATGGATCACTTTTTCAAATCAAGAAGAACACAATCAAAGTTCTAAAACCATTGTAGAGAGTTGTCTAATGCTGAAGAAGAACAAAAGAATTGTAAGTCCTAAGGCTAATCGCCAAATACCAAGGCAAGAGATGCTGGTTGTGGGTGGTGCTGGAATGAATCACATTTAGTTTAAGATTTGAAGGCCCTGTGAATTATACTTAGTGGATATATAAGTAGATTGTAAGTCATCGAGTTTGTCAAACTCTTTAACAGTGTTGACTTAAAGGTTTTGCCCCAAAGGGATTTTACCTTTATCTTCTTCTTTCTGATTTTGTTTAGAATTTAGCTTCGCATATACCTTTCATGCACACCTAATCAAGTTAAAATTTAATAGTTGTGTGCGCAACCTAAGATACAAGTTATTTTATATAACACTACATTTTTAGATCTTACACAGCAAGCAATACCAGACATCTTGCGACATATTTTTACTAGCTGATGAAATGCATTGCAAAGATTTTTCAATCACTCTCACAGGCCTCACTCAAATATTGTAAAATGGGTCATCGAGAGGGAATATCTATAACTTTCAACAATTGGTCGATCACTTTATTAATAATTTCTGTTTTGGAGAAAAACCAAAAAAATGGTACCTCACTTGTAAAGCGTTCGTCAACACGAGGATGAAATGACAAGGGATACATTACCATATTTAATACTTAAAAGTTAGAATTAGTTTACTATAATTAGAAAGTTTCCATCAAAGAAATTATGAGTGGGATGTTAACTAAGAAATTTTACTAGGCATTGGCTAAGGAGCCTCTAAAGATGATGTTGCGCTCTTGGCCAAAGAAATAAAGATCATGAATGATGAAGAAGCAATAACTGTAGAAGATTTTAACCACAAGAAATTAGAATAAGGTAACAGTTAGGGTAGGAAGAAAAAGAATAAAGATGACTCCAAGCCGAAGAACGATAAGAAGTCATATCACGTGTACGAAGAGTATACTCTCCAGACAATGGGTGTTCACCATATCCTCGATAAGATTTGAGGAAATGGTGAATTAAAGTGGGAAAAAAGTTAAAAACCTCAACTGGAAGAAGAGATAATATCAACTTTTATAAATTCTATAAAGACCATGAACATGAAAAAAAAGATTTCCTAGCCTTAAAGGACGGAATCGAGGACATCATCAAAAGAGGGAATCAACATAAATATGAGGATAAAAATGGAAGGTCAACTGTAACTCATAGTGATTGGAAGATGAGAAGGAAGTCAAGGTCACCTAGCAAAGAAAGTAAAGAGCAGAAAAACTCTCGATAGAATAATGGTGAAGAAGGTACAGACCTCCCTTAAGGCCTAAGGAGCTAGTAGAATAAGGAGGAATGATTTGTATGAATTGCAGTTTTATAGTAGGAAATGATACTGGTGGTGATGATGGAACAACCGAGAGAAATCATACCTGAATGAAGCAAAGGCTTGATCCACTAGCAGAGAGGTTAATATGGAAACTATAGCGGACGTCTAGCCTTATAAGGTCACCAAGGATCGACTGGTGATAGGTTTTTCCAAAGATGACCTCTCAGGGTTATTGTATCCTTATGACAACCATTGGTAATAAAAATGATGGTTTATGAAAGGAGTGTGAAGATAATTCTAGTTAACAGTGGGAGATCGACGGATGTAATATTTTATGACTATTTATAAAGTGGAAGTTTTTCGAAAGAAAATCGTAAGCCTACCATTATCCAGTGATTGGATTCTCATGAGATATGGCGTACCGATTGGGAAAAATCAAGATCGGTTATTATTGGAACATGGCTGACCTATAGAATAGTGACGATGGTATTCTTTGTCCTTAAAAAGAATTTTTCATCGACCTACAACATTATTTCTGAAAGAGAGGGTCTATAGTAATTTGAGGTTGTCACCTTAATTGTTCATCAGTGTATAAAGTTCCCCACTAGTTTTGATGTGGGATTTGTGAAAGGAAACCAAGTGGAAGCACATAAATGATACTATATCTGAGTCGATGAAAAAGAAAGAAAAAAGTTATATCAAACTTATTAGATTGAGACACTAAATCTTCGAGATGAAGATAAGATAGTAACCAGGAAGCTATTAAAAATATAGCCAGCAATTTTGGACGATTAAGATCCTAAAAGGATAGATCAGATTGGCTTATACCCAAACCCCATCCTCAAGAAGCAACAGGCTGACTTCCTATGATTAGTATAAATGTTTTTTTCCTAGATCCATAAAGACATGCCTAAAATTGATCCATCCATTACTAGTTACGAGCCTAACATAGGTAAGGAATGACATCCAGTAAACCAAAAGTAATGAGTATTCTCCGAGGAAAAAATAAGGAAATTCAAGAAGAATTGGCCAAGTCAAAGAAGGTTAGTTTCATTGAAGATATGAAGTATCCCAATTGTTTAGCTAACGTGGTGATGGTACTAAAGAAGAATGATAAGTTGCGGATGTGTGTGGACTTCACAAACTTGAATAAGGCATGTCCTAAGGATTTTTATCCTTTGACTAGAAATGATCAACTTGTGGATGCAACAATTGGGCACTAATTATTGATTTTCATGGAAGCTTATTTTGGTTATAACCAAATTACAAGGAAGCTAGAGAATTAAGATAAGACCTCCTTTATCAACAACTGAAGTACCTTTTATTACAACGTTATGCCCTTTGGGCTAAAAAATGCAGAAGCCACGTATCAATGGCTAGTAAAATATTTATTTGATAAGAAGATAGGGAAGAATATGTAATTTTATGTAGATGACATGGTAATAAAAATACTGAAGGAAGGTAACCGTATCCAAGACCTTGACCAAACCTTTGACGAGCTAAAGAAATATCAGATGGAGTTAAACCCATCCAAGTGTGTGTTTGGAATCAAGGATGGAAATTTTTATGTTTTAAATTTAATCAAAGGGTTATAGAGACCAACCCTAACAAGTTCCAGGTGCTTATGAATATATAGCCTCCTGAGAGAAAAAAGGAAATTCAAAGTTTAATAGGTAGGGTGGTGGCCTAAAATAAATTTGTATCCAGAGCCACTGACAAGTGTCTCCATTTCTTCAAGGTCATTAAAAACACTTTTGAATGGACTGAAGAATGCCAAATTGCCTTCCTAAATTTGAAAAACTAACAAGGATTGACCCTATTGATGTCAAGACCGATCCTAGGGAAAAATATATACTTTTATTTAGTTGTGTTAGAGTAAAAAATTCAATTGGATCTTGTTATAATTGACGGAGGAGTACAAAAACAAGTGTACTACACGAGAAAAGATTTTTTTGATGCAAAAGTAAGCTACTCCATAATGAAAAAATTAGCTCTAGCACTGATAATGGCATCAAAAAATATGAGAAAGTATTTCTAACACCCCTCTATAGTAATCTACAATGATACATATCATTTCGGCAAACCATCCATAAACCTAATTCTGGAATGTTAATGTCATGGGAGATAGAGCTAGGTGAATATGATATCATTTATCCAAGGACTGAAATCAAAGGCCAAGTTGTAGCAGATTATATTGAAAAATTACCCTATGAGGAGAAAGGACTAGTGATTACGTGTGAAAAGTAGCATCGCATAAAATGCTAATCGTTGTACTCGTTTCACTGGGTTAATACAAAACCTAAATTATGACTGCACTTGCGATACAAGTATAGAGGTAAGTCAGTACAGAATCCACAGGGAGTGTTCGACAGATTTTAACGGATTTATCACTCCAAGAATAAAAAATGTAAAAGGTGATAGGTAAATATTAAATAAAAGGGAAAAAAGAAGAAGTTTAAACTAAACAATATTAAATAAAACGAGGGTCAGGATCGCGTCCCCTCCATGGGCTAAACACACGGAATTACAATTTCGGTTCGAAAACATTTAATCGAGCATTTTAATTAATCATAAACATCACACATGAAGGAATTTAGGCCAACGATGAGAGATTAAATATTTAATTAAAAATGGTCACACGTGACTTAAAGTTGGATTATCGCTTTAAATACTAACATTGCGTGACAAAGAATGTTAAACGCTTGATAATCCCATTTTAATATGTGCACTTTCAATTAAATGTTATTTTACATAAAATCCCATTGTCGGAGCTCGACGTCCATCAATGGCAGACACACGACCCAAACCCTATTTAACTACTCACTACACATGATTAATTAAATTAATAACTAATTAAAGACTATAACAAGAAATAAATAAATTACAATATTTTTCTAGGCAAGGGCATTAAATACAAAGCATAAAAATAAGGGACAAAGCAAGAAATAATATTCACTTACATTAATGGGTGTCAAGCCACAAGACAAATGGAGGAGAGGGGTGCTCTCCACAAAAATCCCCAATATCTCACTAAACCCAGGTTACAAAACTAAAAAAGAGATCAAACTAGTATATTCTACAAAAATAAACAAGGGTTGCAATTTATACCAAGTGGAAAAAAAGAAATAAAGAAAAGAAAAAAACTTAAGTCTCCTAATTATACAATAAAAAAAGGAAAAAGAAAAGTAAGAAAAAGAAAAGGAAGTAGCGGTTGCAATTATCGGACAAAAATCAGAGCACCGGTCGACCTCGGCTTGGGCCGGTCCACGGCGGAACAGGGGAGATCAATACTGTCAAGCTCGCAAGGAAAAAACTGAAAACCAAGTAGACCGCGTGGCGGCAGCCGGTCGACCGGCGATAGCAGGTCAACCCACTCAATTTTGCTGTAAAAATGAAACCCCCATAGAAAGACAATGTAACCCGCGATCAAAATCGGGACAACCACCATCAAACACGAGACCCACCAAAACGCTGCTACCACCCTATCGTACAATACCCACATACCAATAATGGCCAAAGACCCAAAAAGCTCCATGTCCAAAAATGTTCAAAACCATGAAAATAGTAGAGTGGGTACTCCAAAATCCCGAGCCAAACGACCCACAACCATAGCCACATGCGTCCCAAGCTCCAAAATGGGACGAAAGGCGCCAACATAGGACGAACCCAAAACCCGAGCCAAATCAGGTCTAGGCACAAAAACCGCCCATGGAAGCTACAAAAACATTTTAGGGCATAAAGGGAATTATAGGATTTGTTATTAAAAGAGAAAAGGGACATGGAGGTTATTATGAAATTGTTAATGAATCTCTTATAATTCTTTTCCGATTAAAGGTCCGTGTTTCATTCGTTCGGACTTCTATTCGAGCACCGTTTATGGTCACGCGAAGCTTGGCCCGAGGGCTACAACTTTGGTGAATACTTCGGACAAAAATCCCAAAGTGTGAAATTATGAAAATGCCCCTGAACGTGCGAATCGCGACGGAACTTTATCGGAACGCGCCCAAACTTCATACTAAGAACTTTAATACCTATAAAAGCTAAAATATACCTCAAATGACATGATAGCATATAAAAAGGAGGTTTTGTTTATTAATGAGCATAATTATAGACATTAAAGTACCCGAGGGGGATAAAATGCCTAAGTTCGAGGGTAATGAGTGCTATGACACGGGATGAATCACACCCCCTAACTTACACATTACTAGTCCCTAGTAATGAAATTCAAAGCAAGAAGAATTATAAGAAAATTACAAAATTTATATATGCCTCGAAATGTAAATGCCACTTTCGTAGGGAACACAATTGCATTTAGCGTATGCAATAAGGCGTTAAACCCCTAGGTTACCTTAGTGGATGACTGTCATCTCGTGAGGGTTTTCAGGGATGAAACCCACAAACATCAAATTTCCTCAAAATGTATGGCCAAACAACCAATATGCCAAATTCAACAACAATTAGATATTTTAACATATTATTAACAAAGCAAAAGAGAAGTTTGCCCACTAATCTGCAACTATCAATATTAAAAGAATAATTTCATTGAATTGAAACCTCAAATGTGAGTGGGGTGTATACACATGAGAAAAGCTTTGATTCAATAAAAATGCCAGTAACCCGGATAACAATGAAAGCATGCTTCCACTCAATCCTCTCCGGATATTACACTCAACAAATAGAAGCACTCGAAAAAAGGTGTAACACACGGGACATGCGGGCATAATGATTAAATGGAAATGGAAACAAATCCGCACACATGTCATTAATGAAGAACGATATATAAAAGTGAAAAATAAAATTTCATGAAAGGATATCGCATATTAATACAAAAGAAATGCACTTAAACATATTATCGCTAATGTTAGACCTTTGAATCACATTACCCTAGCATCAAATAGGGTTTTATTAGGTTGTAATGTAGGCTTGGGGTTAGGGTTACGAAATGAAGAAAATATATAGGGATTCAAAGATGTTCGGAGATGAAAAACTTGGGAAAATGGAAAATAGCGGGCAATTTCAAAATTGGAAAACGATTTCCAAAAAATCATTAAATATATCAATCGAGAGTGTAACAAGGATTATTGAATCACTATAAACAATATATACAAATTTCTCTTTCATTTTCTTTTCTTCTTTTTCTCAATTTTTCTTTTCTTTTCTTTTCTTTTCTTCTTTTTTTTTCTTTACTTTTTTCATGCTCTTTTCTCATTCTTTTCATATGCTTAAATTGTAACCACACTACCCAACATCATTCAATCCCAAATATCATTCCAAACATAGGTAAGAAAGGTAAAATGTATGGTTTAAAACTCCAATGTGGAGTTGGTTAGGGGATTTAAGACGAAAAGAAAGGTCACAATATGGCTCAACGGGGTTGACTAGAGACATGTATAAGGGAAAGGTTAAGGTCGTATGGGTTAAACAACAAAGAGGGCCTATGAACCTTTCCTAAAGTTTGATGTGATTCTCGGGACTCAACACCATTGAAAATCATTATCAAGTGATAATTCAATTAATATGCAATCAATAAAAAGAAAATGAGATCGCCAGCAATAGACGTTTTTCAAAAAAGATAAAGAGTAATGTATAAGCGCTCAGAAACGAAGAAAAGCACGAAGCTCTCCTGGTTTTTAGTGTACACATAGAAACAAAAAGATACCAAGCTATAATTGTCCTACCGAATTATTTAGAAAATATGCTCAAGTGCTCATGGGTTTTCAAGATTTAATCCATTAATTTATTCCCAATATTGAATAATTTGAGGAATAGAGTTTAATAACATGAAAGAAATAGAAAATGCATCATTTTGATTAGCAATGGATCAAGAAATTATTAAATTTATCATAGGAAATTAAGGCAAAAGGCCCAAGAAAGAGAAAAAAGAAATAAAATCTTTTTGAAATTTTTGAGTTTTTCAAGAAAAGCGTGCTTGGGATTAACATATAATCAAATCATGGAAATTAACAATGAATGATAGAATATCCCACACCCCCTGACTTAAAATCTGACATTGTCCTCAATGTGAATTAAGAACCAAGTTAAAGAGAGGAAAAGAGTGATATTACCCACAATGGAGCGATCTCCGGAAAGTACAAGTCCAATGATTCAACAAAACATGTTAGTACCAAAGCATAACAAAACGAAGAAATAAAACTTTAACTAATTAAACTAAACTACAAGTAAAAAGAAAAATAAACTAACTATGTATAATCTACCATTTAGACTCCTAATTAACTATACACTATAAGTCTAAATGTTTGAGGGTCCACCCAAAAAGGGATTTGACTTTGAAAGATCAACGGTGGACCCTCCAAAGAAAATATGCCTCCCAGAAAATAGGAATTCCGTTTGAACAACGAAAGGCATGTAGGTGGAAAAAGAGAACCATCGCCAATTTGAAATTTTTGGGGGACAATGGGTGATTTGGATAATAAGGGGGAGAGGTACACATGGGTTCCCAAAAAAATGAATTTTCTCTCAAATATTTTTCAATTGGAATGGGAGGTGGCGCACAAGGAGGCAAAGATGCCCTCATGGAAGGCGACTCGCGCAAGTACTCCTCATTGGTGAAAAGTTTTGAAACTATAAAGTTTGGAACTGATTCATCGGGTACTAGCGACGGTGTGATAGTATAGAATAAAGATGGGGACGAAAGAAATTCAATCTCAAGAGATGAGTAATCATCGCTTAAAGATTGAATTTCGAAAGAAATAGGATCATTTTTAATGAAATTTTATTATTTGAGAATTAAGGAAGAAACGCTTTCATTGCAAATGGATACTACGTCCCTTTCTTCCTTATTTTTATATTCTACTATACCATGGGTTAAGTCAAGAATGGTTTGATCCAAAGTAGGTACAAAGTCCTCATTTTGTTCAAAACATTCCTCGACTTTAAAAGTCTTGGAAGAAAAATCGTCGTCGGATTGAAATAATAATTCCAACTCATGTTCCCAACAATGATTTTCTTCCCGATGACGGTTTTCAATTTTCTCATTTTCAAGCATGTGCAAGCCCTCACCGAAAGTCATAGGGCGAGGAGCAGATTCTTGCAGATAAGAACTTTGAAAATTATCATCGGAACGACTATCAAAATCATTAACATAAGAATTTTGAAAGTTATTGCAATTTGTTTCAAAATTCTTATCATAAGGATCTTGCGATCGAAAATCGAAATGATCATTTCCAAAATTTATGTAATCCATACTTTGACTTTCGTAATACTCACCCAATGTCATTTTAGATGTTACAATTTTTTGGGCTTGTAAGTATTGACCAAATGTAATAGGTTTACTGGAATTTTGAGAATTATCATTAGGATTACCAGAAAAATTGGAATAAGACATGCTTACCCCAACAAAGGCTCAAGACGGCTATTTCCACAAAGATGATGTGAGACCGGAAAAATTCACACGTTTCTTAGTGCTCAAATGTGCAAATCCTGCAAAAAAGGTTAAAACAAAAAATACAAATACAAAAGAAAAATACTACGAAATAATAAGACAGTTACAATCTATAACAAAACATTACCTTGCAACGGCGCCATTTTGATTACGTGTGAAAAGTAGCGTCGCATCAAAATGCTAATCGTTGTACTCATTTCACCATGTTAATAAAAAAACCTAAATTACGACTGCACTTGTGATACAAGTATAGAGGGTATCGAATCCACATGGTGTGTTCGACAGATTTTAACGAATTTATCACTTCAGGAATAAAAAATGCAAAAGGTGATAGGTTGATTTTAAATAAAAGGGGAAAAATAAGAAGTTTAAACTAAACAATATTAAATAAAACGAGGGTCGGGATTGCGTCTCCGCCATGGGATAAACACGCGGAATTAAAATTTCGGCTCAAAAACATTTAATAGAGTATTTTTAATTAATCATAAACATCACATATGAAGGAATTCAGGCCAACAATGCGAGATTAAATATTTAATAAAAAATGGTCACACGCGACTTAAAGTCAGATTATCGCTTTGAATACTAACGTTGCGTGACAAAGAAAGTTAAATGCATGATAATCTCATTTTAATACGCGCGCTTTGAATGAAATGCGATTTTACATAAAATCCCATTGTCAGAGCTCGACGCCCATCAATGGAGAACACACGACCCAAACCTTATTTTACTACTCACTACACATGATTAATTAAATTAAACAACTAATTAAAGACTAGAACAAGAAATAAATAAATTACAATATTTTTCTAGGCATGAGCAATAAATACAAAGCATAAAAATAAGGGACAAAGCAAGAAATAATATTCACTTACATTAATGGGTGTCAAACCACAAGACAAATGGAGGAGAGGTGCGGTCTCCACAAAAATCCCAAATATCTCACTAAACCTAGGTTACACAACTAAAAAAGAGATAAAATTAATATATTCTACAAAAATAAACAAGGGTTGCTATTTATACCAAGTGAAAAAAAAGAAATGAAGAAAACGAAATAAGAAAAGAAAAAAAAACTTAAGTCTCCTAATTATATAATAAAAAAAGGATAAAAGAAAATAAGAAAATGAAAAGGAAGTAGCAATTGTAATTCTCGGACAATAAGCAGAGCATCGGTGAACCTCGGCTTGGGCCGGTTGATCACTAAACAGGGGAGATCAAGACTGTCAAGCTCGCAAGGCAAAAACTCAAAACCCCCATAGAAAGCCAATGTAACGTGTGATCAAAACCGATACCACCACCATCAAACTCGAGACCCACCAAAATGCTGCTACCACCAAATCGCACAATACCCACATACCAATAATGGCCAAAGACCGAAAAAGCTCCATGTCCAAAAATGGTCAAAACCATGAAAATAACAGAGTGGGTACTCCAAAAACCCAAGCCAAATGACCCACAACCATTGCCACACGTGTCCCAAGCTCCAAAATGGGACGAACCCAAAACTCGAGCCAAACTCGGGCTAGGCACAAAAATCGTCCATGGAAGCTGCAAAAATGTTTTAGGACATAAAGGGAATTATAGGATTTGTTATTAAAAGAGAAAAGGGACATGGTGGTCATTATGAAATTATTAATGAATCTCTTATAATTCTTTTCCGATTAAATATTCGTGTTTCCTTCGTTGGGACTTCGATTCGAGCACTGTTTGAGGCCACGCGAAGCTTGGCCCAAGGGCTACAACTTCGGTAAATACTTAGGCAAAAATCCTGAAGTGTGAAATTAAGAAAATGCCCCTGAACATACGAATCGCGACGGAACTTTATCAAAACGTGCCCAAACTTCAATATAAGCACTTTAATACCTATAAAAGCTGAATTATACCTCAAATGACATGCTGGAATATAAAATGGAGGTTGTCTTATTAACGAGCATAGTTATAGACATTAAAGTACCCGAGGGGGATAAAATGCCTAAGTTCGACGGTAATGACTGTTCTGACTTGGGACGAATCAAGTAGTCCAAAAAGCTTTTAAAGTTTAAATCGACCTCACTTAAAGACCAACAGAGTCCTCATCCAAGAAAAATAAGATAGGCTGTAGGGGTGAGTTTAAAAAAAGGTTTAAATATGGTTCCCTAGTACAAGAAGGATTTGAAAAATACTTTCATGGGTGGAAGTTATTTATGGATGGATCTTCATGTGCAAATGGTAGTGGACTTGGACTGATAGTCAACGCACGTGAAGGATCTAGTGTAGAATATGCTCTTCGGTTAAAATTTTAAACATCCAATAATAATAAGGAATATGAGGATTTAATTGTTGAATTGGAGTTGCCTATATGATTTTTAGCCAAATAGATAATGGACCACAGTGATTTATAGTTAGTGGTGAACCAGGGTTTTGGAGTTTATGAATCAAGAGGGAACGTATTAAAAGAACTTGCAAAGGTGAAATTACTGTTGCCAAAGCTAAAACCAGTTCAAACAATTAGAATCCATAGGATTAAGAATACCAAAGAAGACACATTAGATCGTCTTGCCTCATCCACTAGGGTCAATCTGAGGAGAAATGTGCTTGTATGGATACTGGTGGAGAGGAGGATTAACGTGGAGGAAGTTATCTTTTTTGAGGAGAACATAGGCACATCATAGATGGACCCGATTGGAAGATACTTAAATGAAATCACTAAATTAGTTGATCAAAAAGTAGGGAAAAGACTTCGTTACTAGGGACGCAGATTTGTCATGGAAAATAAAGAGATATACAAAAGAGAATTCATTGTCTCAATAATGAGATATATTCACCCTATGGAGGTACAAAACCAGATAAAAAGAATACACGATGGATTGAATGGTGCCCACGTGGTAAGACCAACACCAGTTAAAAGAATATCAATCCAAGGATATTATTGGCCCATAATGAAGATAGACTATGAAGAATGCTAAAAGAAATGCAACTAGTGTCAGAGATTCAAAGTGATGCACAAGAGATCGGGACTCAAGCTAGTTCCAATCACATCACCTTGGCCTTTTAATACCTAGGATAAGGATCTAGCCATACAATTACTAAAGGCAAAAGGAAGATTCAAGTATCTGGTGGTAGCAGTAGATCATTTTATAAAATTGGTCGAGGCCGAACCACTCGTAGAAATGACCTATTCAAAGGTATTCTATTTTATATGGAAATATATGATATGAAAATATAAGATCCCCACGCCTTCATTGCGGACCACGGTGCCCAGTTTGACAATGAGGAATTTTAAAACTTTTATGACAAGGCCAAAATTAGAAAGATTTACTCGTCACCTGATCATCCACAATGTAACAGGTAGACAGAGGTCAGGAACTAAACATTTTATAAAGAATGAACAAAAGGTTGGATTCAACTAAAGGGAATTAGATAAATAAATTACACAATATGGTGTGGGCGTACATGACAACACTACGAACAACAATCCGAGAAACACCCTATATGTTGGTTTTTGGCAGTGAGGTCTTGTTCCCAATTAAAGTTGTCCTTACCAGCCACATTATCCTCAATTTTGATTCCATCGAGACTGATTTTTTGAGAAGGTTGGATTTAAATTTATTAGATGAGTTCAAGAGGCCAGAAGTGATCAAGATAGCATCTTAGGAGTAAGGCACGATAAAATTTTAAAACAAAAGAGCTAAGCCAAGTACCCTCAAGGAAGGGCACTACGTCTTGAAGAAGGTCACTTAAGAATCCAACAAGTTAGAGGCTAATTAGCAGGGTCCCTACCCCATAGCCAATGTCATGTGTCCTGGTACTTATCAAATTGAAATTCTAGAAGTAGAAATGTTTAAGAACTCTTACAATTTTAAGACACTAAATACGTATTATCATAAAAAAGTCTTTTAGTTAGTAAGAAAGATGAATGTAGTGGGAAGTTAAACTGCTTGTACGAACATAAGTCATTAATGAGAATAACGATCACCTAAAATTCAATTTCATAATAATCATATTATTTTTGGATTCATTTAAAGTTTCTTCAAAGAGATGGACAAGACGATTTAGCTTGAGATATATTGAGCTCATAACTCATTGCATTAAAAAATTAACACAGATTTCTTAGAAAACAACACAAGGTAACCCTTTTCTAATTGTACAAGTAAACAGTTCATCCCTCGGGAGCTAGTAATCCTTGGCTACGATGGTAAGATCTGACAACATAAACAAAAGGCTAACAAATACTAGCAACACCCAAACAAAACATGGAATTAAATTACAAAGTTGACTAGATCTAACCATTTAAATACATGAGCAAAAACATTTGAAAAATAAAGCATAGAAACTACATGATGAATAATATAAATTATTTTCATTGGTTAAAACTCATGAGATTTTTATTGAAAGAAAATTCAAAAAGCATAGACTTTTACCATTCCCATATAGTTCGTACATGGTGCAAGGACAATGTTTACAAAGAATTATAGAAGGATAAATGGAAAAATAAGCTAAGCATCACCATCCTTGGGGATAACCCAATGGTTTTAGTGGCAAGGAGCTCCTCAACATCAACTTAGCCGCTAATCTAGAGGTTGTCCTCAGATAATAACCTTGCCTCTGCTTTCTTTACGGCCTTTTCCTCCTCTTCCATATGATTAGTCTCAGGATCATCTCCTTACCAAGACAGTCCAACCTCAGTAATATCAAGGTGGTGATTAGCTACCCTCCTTCTGAGTTCTTTATAACCATTGAGGAAGGCCATGGTGGAGTCAATCACGTATTCTTCATATGTTTTAAAGGCCCTGATAACCTCTTCTATTTCCATGCATGCATTGACCAATCTTGATACTACCTTAAGGTAGTATCAACTTGAAACTTTAAGTCATCAAGCTTGTCTTTTGTAGTTTTGAGGTCTTATTATAGATGCCTGATATCATCTTCGAAATTACTATGGCTTTATACTTGGCCACCATCTAATATTCAACCTCTTGAAGCTTTATGTAGGCATGGTTCTTAGCCTGATGAGCATTGGATGGTCGGCTTTAAGAATTTTGACTCTTGAAACCCTTCCTCGGCATTTCCCAGCTTATCACAACAATGCAATACCCCATATTTTTATGGCTTTTAATTTGGAGATTTATTAAATTCAATTGAGATAAATTAATTTAATATTAATCCATTTTTATTATAAATAATTACTAGCCTGACGAGAGTTAGTAATTATATGTTGAATATTACTAGATGAGTAAAATAATATATGATATTGAATTTATTAATATTGTCGCGAGTGGATAACACGTCAATTATAAAATTTAAGTCGGGACGCGTTATGTCATGTCAGGACTAAATTAATGGAATATAAAGTAATTAAATTGTAAGTTGCCCATATGGTCATTTCGAGTGCGCCAACATGTCTGGAAATCTCCATATTGTCAGATAAATATACCCGGGGGTTTAGTTTGGGTCTCAGAATGTTTTTACGCCTAATCGGTAACCCGGGAGGGCATTTTTATAATTTTCCTTTTTAAGGCTTAATTATGGACGAAAATTAAAGGGGTATATCTGATGGGAGTTAGAGTCTTCGAGGCTTAGAATTGGTAGAGTTTCAGAGAGGATAAGGAAGGGATAAGATAGAATACTCAAAAAGAGAGAACCACCCTACCTTCACCACCTTTACCACCTTACACCACCAATTCGTAGATCAGGAAATGAGGAACGCAACCATACTCGTCAACACCTGAGAATCAGACCTTCATATTAGTGGCAAGTATCTATCTTGCTGTAAACTTAGTTAATATTACACCCATGCCAGTGTAGGAGGACAACATTTATGTTTCAATAAAGGAAAATTGATGTTTAGGACAAATTGTGAAAATTGCAGAATAGAAATCATGTTAGGATGAGTCCATGTTGAATTTAGATTGGTGAAAACAAAATTGATATCTAGAAGAGATAGGAATTTGTTATTCAATGAATTTCTTGTGAAATTAAATAAACTAGGGTTAAAGACATATTTTGAATTTAATTCAATTGATGATGATTATTGATGATTCAAGAGGAAATTTACGTTAAAAATCATATATTATTGTTTATATAATGTTCCTTATGGTTGGTTGGGAGTTTGGGACTCAGTAATGGCGTTTTGGTGAAGTTTTATGGAGGAACCCTGTAGGTTGGAATATCAGAATCTGGGCAAGAACTGCTCGATCGATCGATCGACTCAACAATGTCGATCGATCGAAGGCTCGATCGATCGACCCCTTTCCATCGATCGATCGACCCCTCCTGAAAATTGAACATTATTCCCTTTTTGATTAATTTGATTAAAATACGTAGGGACCCTTGGAAATAATTTAAAGATCATGAGGGGACATGAGAAGGACCAATAGGGTCTAATTAGGGTCCGGGAAAATGAAATTTAATACGAGATGTAACCGTGGGATAAAGGGGGGCATAAAATTTATTAGAAATCGTGCGTACGTTAAGAGAGTTATTGGGAGAATCAAGAAACACTTAGAACAGTATGTTAGTGAGGGTACACCTACTGAATTTACATCTATTAAATGAAAATACTTCGAGGGACGAGAAGTGCCTATATAATGGCGACAATTGAGAATAAGGAGAAATGGTTTAATTATACGTATGACTTGGGTAGTTGTATTACATATGGTTTAAATATTATGGGTCGTGGGCGAACCTAATTAACATACGTGGAATATATATATATATAACCGAGTGCATGTATATAATTATAATGATATTTATTTGTGCATAATCATACCTGCGCTACTTGCTATCACTGAGGTTTCCGTGCCAGGACAGTCTTCTCTCGATGGGACCGTTATGGAGGATATTGACTCGTACCCTAGAACATAGGATTCCTTGGTACTGGCTATCTGAGAACGATAGTCAGATTGTTCTAAGAGACGTGAGGGTATGTGCTGATCTCTTAGTGACTTGGAACTATGCTTCGCCTCCTTTCTGTGTGCATTGTGTTAATACAGGTCGAGAGTGATTTCAAACTAGTATTTTGCTTTGTACGAGAGATATGGGGACTTGATAGCAGAGTATGCCAGCACCATAGATTTTATGTGGGGTGCCGATGAGTATATATATTGTATGAGTAATTTATATAGAAACTTATACCTGAAATTCTTCTAGTGTGCCTATAAGCAGATAAATATTGAATAAATGCCTTTCATTATAGTAAGTGCTTGACATTTCCCAGAAGTATTGAGAAATACATAATTGAATTAAATAATTTTTAAGAAAATGGTATCTTAAATAAATAATACGTATGATCTCGCAAATTAGAAATTATGGGATGAAAATTGGGTTGGACTTATTGGTTATTTTAGTAGTATGGTAGGCGTGCACACTAGATGAGAGGTGAGAATTCTCAAGAGAGTGTGGCGTACTAACATGTGTGTCATATAAGTTAGTAAGCATTTTAAATACTTGGTAAACCATTTTTTAAAGCTGTTTTTCCTGTTATCTTTTCTTCTTGTACATATATATATATATATATATATAGAGAGAGAGAGATAGGATCAAGTGAGGTCCCTCAGTTTGATGTCCCTGAATGAGGTCTCTCTTTTTAAAATAGTAAAAAAAATATTTTGGGTTGATTTTTTTTTTATGATTTTTAAAAATTTCAGCACGACCATAAAAAAAATAATCAACTCAAAATGAATTGTTTTACTATTTTAAAAAAATCGATCAAACTTTGTCAGTTTTTAACAGATTAAAAACAACTTAAAAACTGACACAGTTCGACCGATTTTTTTAAAATAGCAAAAGAATTCATTTTGAGCTAATTATTTTTTATTGTCCTATTGAAATGTTTAAAAACCATAAAAAAAATAATCTGTTCAAAAATATTTTTTTTACTATTTTAAAAAAATAAACCTCATTCAGGGTCCTCAAATTGGGACCTCACTTGATCATTTCCCTATATATATATATATGTGTGTGTGTGTGTGTGTGTTACAGGTGCCCAGCCACAGGGGCGTCAGGCGTAGGTTCATTGGATTGGATATGTTGTAGCTTTTGTGGGAGTTGCTGGTCGTTGTTGTAGATGATTTTTCCTTTGACTCCTCAGCTTATGATTTAGTTTTCTTTAGTTAGGGCATGTGTCGGACATTTCCATATTTCAGTTTATATTTGTTAGAGATTTTGTACTCCCTTATGGTTTCAGTATTCTGTTTTCTTTGGGATTGTTTTATCTATTACGTTGATGGTAGTTATGGATAGTTATTTGGATTGAGTAATCTAGTTGGCATAACTCATCTCAATGGTTTGTTTTATTTATCATTAGTACTATTCATAAACTGATTTATACCCGTAAGGCCTTTAAAATGGAATTTAAAGTAAACAAAAATAAAATGTTTTGACACTTAGCTTAATTATTTACTAGGGTGTTAATAAAGAAAATTGTTTTACGATAGTGATGCTAAGAATGAACTAACCAGACACATTGAATTAATTTAATAAAGGAGTGATCACCTGGTATTTAATTAGGTGGGGTGTCATAGGTGGCATTAGAGCATCAGGTTCTAGTGTCCTTTAGGTTCTGTACGACTCATTATGCTTCCAGCTTAGCGTCTTTGATGTGGAGCCCTATTTTTTGGACCGTTGAATTCTTGCATTTACGATTATGCCTTCAGCTATGTGAGATTGATAATAAAATGTAGAATAATAAAATTCCTTCTCATTTCAGATGCCACCGAGACGAGCATCCTGAGAAAGGAATGCCCAGCCCGAGCAATTAGCAGCTCCGGCTGAGGGAATGATGAACGCAACTAAAGTCACCGCCATAGTTGCTTAGGCGGTGAATGTAGCATTAGTGGTGGTGCAGCAACCTCCACTCCATGTACAGGCTGTAGCACCAGTGCCAGTACAACTTCCCATCACATCAAAAAGGGTTAGGGATGCCTTTCAGAAGGCACATCCCCCGGAGTTCTCGATGAGTTCCTATATTGTCATCGCCAGCCAATGGAAGAAAGACATCCAGAGGCATCTGCACAAGTATGAGTACATTGACGTTCAGAGACATTTACTGGCTTCCTTTAAGCTAGTAAGGTCCGCTTTACGGTGGTGGGAGCCCACTACAACCCTTGAGGAGAGGGATAGCATGTCGAATCAGACTTTTTGGGTGCGATTTGACTGCAAATATTTCTCATCCGTCGTGCAAATTGAGATAAGGTGGAGATTATTACATCTAAAGAAGGAGAGTATGACAGTTACAAAGTATAATGATGGGTTCATGAAACTTCTCACTATGGTTCTGGATGAGGCACCCACCGAAGAGAAGAAAATCTTGCTGTTCTTAGATGGATTGGCCTGGAAGATTCGTCAGCATCTCATAGGTAATTTGTCATTGAGTACTTACACTGATGTGCTCATCGCCACTCTATTGCATTGCCAGGATAACCCCTTCCATCAACAAGGAAGTAAGAGAGTAGGGGAGTCCATCCAGCATGGTCGAACTGGAGGTAATGGTGACGGTGGGGCACCAGCAACTCAGGGGCACGTCCTCCATAATGAGCAGAGTTCCCATCAGGGGGACCCTACTAAGAGATTTCGATCTGATGATTCCAGGCAGGGATATGGGGGATTTAGACAGGTCCATCAGGGCCAGTCCAGTCAGCATGGCTAATAGGTCCAACATCATCATCAGTAGGGCCAACAACTTTTTCAACAGGGCCATCAGGGCCAGTGCAGGGTGGTAACGGCCAGCAGGGCTGAGGTAAGTAGGGACAGAGGGGAGGAAACTTTAGGGGCAGGTGCTTTGGATGTGGCAAGAATTTCTATAGGCACCAAGATTGCCCAGAGGGAGATAGTGCCCCACAGTAGCAGGGTGCTCGTCATGAGCGATAGAGGCCACTCTTCCCAGATGCCTTCGCAAACCATCTCAGATGCCAGCCCTACATCCATTCTAGCATCTCCCGTTCAGCAGGGGAAATTGCAATATGGACGTGTTTATAACGTCCACCAGCCAGCAACACTACAGGCGCCATCCATGTTTGAGGGTATGTTTCCTATCCATGGCACTATGGGGCATGTTTTATTTGATACTGGGGCATCATACTATTTTATATCCACTAGATTTGCACAAGCCATGGGATTATTAGGCACAACAGAGAGTACAGTGACATGTGTAGACTCACCACTAGGGAATGGGTCTTTGATTTTCTTTATTTATCGGGGAGTAGGTATTGAGATCGGTATCTTGATTCTACCTGCGAATATGCTAGTTTTAGATATGCATGAGCATGACGCCATTATTGGCATGGATTAGCTAGCGACTTATAGGGCCATGATAGATTTATTTGGTAGGAGTATTATTTTTGCCATTCATTGTCACGAGATGTTTTTGGTGGCGATGCCTCGCCCTGAGGTAGGATTGTCCACCCACTTATACTACATAGAGGAGGAGACCTCTACGGATATTGTGATTCCCCTGGATTCAATTCTAGTTGTTCGTGAGTTTTCAAATGCATTCCAAGAGATACCAGGCCTACCCCCAGTAGAGAGATAGACTTTGTTATATACTTGATGTCGGACACTCGACCAATAGCCCATGCACCATATCGTATGGCCTCAGCTGAGATGAGGGAGTTACGCCATCAGATTGAGAAGCTATTAGTCTAGGGCTTCATTCGAAGGAGAACCTCGCATTGGGGCTCTTCGGTGTTGTTTGTGATAAACAGAGATGGGTCATTGAGATTGTGCGTGGACTACCGAGAGTTGAAAAAGGTCATGCTATGGAATATTTGTGGCCCTAAATAGATGATTTATTCGATTAGTTGAGGGGAGTTGCCTTCTTTTCAAAGATTGACTTGAGATTGGGATGCCATCAGCTACGAATTAGGGAGAAGGATATGCTAAAGACGACTTTCTTAACGAGATATGGGTCCTATGAGTTTCGAGTCATGCCGTTTGGGCTGATAAATGCTCCAACCGTATTCATGGACTTGATGAACTGAGTGTTGAGAGAGTAATTAGTTCATTTTATCATCGTCTTCATTGATGACATACTCATTTATTCACAGACTGAGGAGGAGCATGCCGAGCACTTGAGACGAGTTCTGTAGACTTTACGAGAACATAAGTTGTATGCCAAGTATGAGAAGTGCAGATTGTATCAGAATCAGAGATATCCGTGGACCCGAGCAAAGTGTCGGCAGTGAGAGAGTGGGGACAACCCATGACACGGAAAAAGGTGCGTAGTTTCTTGGGGTTAGTCGAATACTACAAGCGGTTCATTCGAGGATTTTCAAAAATAGCAGGTCGGTTGACGAATCTGACTCGCAAGGGGGTACCGTACGTATGGGATGACGCTTGTCAATTGTATTTAGATGAGCGAAAGGATAAGTTGACTTTGGCTCCATTTCTTGCTTTACCCAGGCTGGGGGTTGAGTACTTGGTGTATACTGACGCCTCTCTATGGGGACTCGGTGGAGTACTTCAGTAGGAGGAGCAGGATATAGTTTATGCCTCCTGTAAGCTTAAGCCTTATGAAAGAAATTACCCCACCCACGATCTGGAGCTAGCAACTGTCATGTTTGCATTGTGGATTTTGAGGCATTATTTTCTTAGGGAGAAGTTTCTCTTGCTCACAGACCACAAGTCACTGAAATACTTGTTCACTCAGCGAGAGTTGAACATGCGTCAGTGCAAGTGGCTTCAGTTTGTGAAAGACTATCGATTTGAGATACAGTACCATCCGGGGAAGGTTAATGTAGTTGCTCATGCGTTAAGCCGTAGGCCGGTAGGTGAGGTAGCGAAAGTATGGAAGGAGAGGTGGAAAGAGTTGGGACACTAGGACGCAGTGGCCCGATCCTTTGTATATGTGATGACGGTCAGACCAGAGATTATTATAAGGGTGATCCAGGCCCAAGCAGCTGATACATTTTGCCAGGATCAGATTGTACGACTCTTAGACGAGGGTACTGAGTCCTATTCAGTGAGTTCAGATGGAGGTTTACGATTTAATGGGAGATTGGTGGTCCTGGAGGGAGAAGACTTACATCATGCAGTGATAATGCAGTCGCATGGGTCCAGATATGCAGTACATCCCGGAGGGGATAAAATGTACTGAGACATGAGGCGGCAGTACTGGTGGAGTGGGATGAAGAAGGACATTACAGAGTTCATTTCCAAATGTTCCACCTGTCAGATGGTAAAGGTGGACCACTAGAGACTACCGAGATTACTTCAGCCACTAGAGATACCAACATAGAAATAGGAGATCATCTCCATGGATTTCATCATCGGGATGCCTACATCACAGCGGGGTCACGATTCCATATGGGTAATAGTGGATCGATTGACCAAGGTAGCTCACTTTCTGCCAGTGCGGACAGACTACAATACGGGCTAATATGCATAATTTTTTATTACCGAGGTATTGAGATTTCATCGGGTGCTCCTGGATATTATGTCTGATAGAGACAAGGTTTTTGTGTCACACTTCCGGGAGAGATTTCAGGAGGCTATGGGTACAGAGTTGAGATTGAGTTCAACTTATCACCCGCAGACAGATGGACACACTGAGCGTACTAATCAGATACTGGAGGATATGCTACGCATGTGTGTCCTTAATTTTGGAGGGGTTTGGGAGTCATATCTTCGACTGGTGGAGTTCCCTTATAATAACTCCTATTAGTTTACGATCGATGTGGCCTCATTTCAAGCTTTGTATGGAAGACCTTTTCGATCTCCTTGTTTTTGGCTAGAGGTGGGGGACAATAAGTTTCTCGGACCAGAGGTGATTCAGGACACATTAGCCATAATCGAGTTAATCAAGAGTCTCATTTGGGTAGCCCAGGATAGGCAGAAAAGCTACGCCGATGCAAAATGGTCTTTCGAGGAGTTTGGCATGGGAGACCAAGTATTGTTGCGTGTGTCTCCTATGAAAGGAGTAATGAGGTTCGGAAAGAAAGGGAAATTAGCTCCAAGGTATGTAGGACCATTTCCCATTATCATGAGGATAGTACTAGTGCCATACAGATTAGGATTGGAGGAGCACTTGCACTGTATTCATGATGTGTTCCATATTTCATCGTTGAGGTAATATCTTCGGGATGATATGGCCCACACTCACATCGCGATAGAGGAAATTGACTTACAGCCTGACAGTTCTTATGAGGGAAGACCGGTTGCTATCCTAGACCATAGCGAGAGGAGATTAAAGTCAAAGGTAGTTCCAGTTGTACGGGTCTAGTGGGAGCATTATAACGTGGAAGAATCCACTTGGGAGTGCGAGGCCGATATGCGCAAAAAATTCCTAGATTATTTTTTACCAGATATGCCTTATTTTCTGAATTTTGGGGAAAAATTCCGTTATTATGGGGGAAGTATGTAATAATCTGTATTTTTATGGCTTTTAATTTGGGAATGTATTAAATTTAATTAAGACAAATTAATTTAATATTAATCCAGATTTTATTATAAATAATTACTAGCGTGATGAGAGTTAGCAATTATATGTTTAATATTACTAGATGAGTAAAATAATATATGAGATTGAATTTATTAATATTGTCGTGAGTGGATAACATGGCATTTATAAAATTTAAGTCGGGATGCGCTTGTGTCGTGTGGGGACTAAATTAATGAAATATAAAGTAATTAAATTATAAGTCATCCGTATGGTCATTTCGAGTGTTCCAACGTGTCCGTAAGGATCGAGATAGTTATAAAAATGTACTCGGGAGTTTAGTTTGGGTCTCGGGACATTTTTAGGCCTAATCGGTAACCCAAGAGGGCATTTTAGTAATTATTCTTTTTAATGCTTAATTTTGGACAAAAATTAAAGGGTTATATCTGATGGGAGTTAGAATCTTCGAGGATTAGAATTGGTAGAGTTTAAGAGAGGTCAATGAAGGAAGAAGAGAGAAGACTCCAAAAGAGAGAACCACCTTTCACCACCAACGCGTAGATCGAGAAATGAGGGACACAACCATACCCGTCAATACATGGGAATCATACCTTCATATCTGAGGTAAGTATCTATATTTCTATAATCTTGGTTGATACTACACCCATGCTAGTGTAGGAGGACAATATTTATGTTTCAATAAAAGATAATGGATGTTTGGGACAAATTGTGAAAATTGCAGAATAGAAATCATGTTAGGATGAGTCCTTGTTGAATTTAGATTGGTGAAAATGAAATTGATATCTAGTAGAGATAGGAATTTGTTATTCAATGAATTTCTTGAGAAATTAAATAAACTAGGTTTAAAGATGATATTTAGAATTTAATTCAGTTGATGATGATTATTGATGATTTAAGAGAAAATTTAAGTTAGAAATCATTTATTATTATTTATATAATGTTCCTTATGGTTGGTTGGGAGTTTGGGACTCAGTAATGGCATTTTGGTGAAGTTTTATGGAGGAAACCCGTAGGTTGGAATAACAAAATCTGGGAAAGAACTGCTCGATCGATCGATTGACCCCTCCTGAAAATTAAACATTTTTCCCTTTATGATTAATTTGATTAAAATACGTAGGGACCCTTGGGAATAATTTAAAGATCATGAGGGGACATGGGAAGGACCAATATGGTCTAAGTAGGGTCCGGGAAAATGAAATTTAATACGAGATGTAATCGTGGGATAACGGGGTGCATAAAATTTATTAGAAATCGTGCGTACGTTAAGTGAGTTATTGGGAGACTCAAGAAAGACTTAGACCAATATGTTAGTGAGGATACACCTACTGAATTTACATCTATTATACGAAAATGCTTCGAGGAACGAGAAATGCTTATGAAATGGTGACAATTGACAATAAAGAGAAATGGGTTAATTATACGTAGGACTTGGGTAGTTGTACTACGTATGGTTTAAATATTATGGGTCGTGGGTGAAACTAATTGAAATACGTGTGTATATATATATGTATATATATATATATATATATATATATATATATATATATGTGTGTGTGTGTATGTGTGTGTGTGTGTGTGTGTATAACCGAGTGCATGTGTATATATATAATGATATTTATCTGTGCATAATCATACCCGCGCTACTTGCTACCACCAAGGTTGTCACGTCGAGACAATCTTATCTCGATGGGACCTTTATGGGGGATATGGACTCGTACCCTAGAACATAGGATTCCTTGCTGCAGGCTCTCTGAGAACGATAGTCAGACGGTCTTAATAGACACGAGGGTATGTGCTGACCTCTTAGTGACTTGGAATTATGCTTCGCCTCCATTATGTGTGTATCATGTTAATACAGTTCGAGAGTGATTTTGAACTAGTATTTCCCTTTCTACGAGAGATACGGGGACTTGATAGCAGAGTATGCCAGCACCATATTTTAGATGGGGTGCCGATTAGTATATATATATATATATATTGTATGAGTAATTTATATATATACTTATACTTGGAATTCTTCTACTGTGCGCATAAGGAGATAAATATTGAATAAACGCTTTTCATTATAGTAAGTGCTTGACACTTCCCAACGGTATTGAGAAATACATAATTGACTTAAATAATCCTTAAGAAGACGGTATCTTTAATAAATTATAGACGTATGATCTCGCGAATTAGAAATTATGGGAAGAGAATTGGGTTGGACTTATTAGTTATTTTTGTAGTACGATAGGCATGCACACTAGATGAGAGGTGAGCATTCTCAAGAGAGTGTCGCGTACTAACATGTGTGTCATATCAGCTAGTAAGCATTTTAAATACTTGATAAACAATTTTTTAAAGTTATTTTACACTCGGGATCTTGTTATCTTTTCTTCTTGTATATATATATTACAGGTTCCCAGCCACAGGGGCTTCAGGCATAGGTTCATTGGATTGGACGTGCTGTGACTTGTGTGGGAGTTGCAGGTCCTTGCCGTAGATGATTTTTCCTTTGACGACTCAGCTTATGATTTAGTTCTCTTTAGTTAGGGCATGTGTAGTTCATTTTCATATTTCAATTTAGATTTGTTAGAGATTTTTTACTCCCTTATGGTTTCAGTATTCTGTTTTATTTGGGATTGTTTTATCAATTACGTTAATGGTAGTTATGCATAGTTATTTGGATTGAGTCATCTAGTTGGCATAACTCATTTGAATGGTTTGGTTTATTTATCATTAGTACTATTCATAAACTGGTTTATATACATAAGGCCTTTACAATGGAATTTAAAGTAAACAAAAATTAAATGCTTTGACACTTAGTTTAATTAATTACTAGGGTGTTAATAAAAAAAATTGCTTTACGATAGTGGTCCTAAGAATGAACCAACCGGACACATTGAATTAATTTAATAAAGGTCTGATCACCCGGTATTTAATTAGGCGGGGTGTCACAAAGAGTTCATAGAAAATAGGCTTTTCTCTCGCAGTATTGTTGTGAGCATATTGCCATGCATAAAAAGAAATAGTGAAAATTATATAAAGTAAAATAGACCGTCTTAGAAGAGGACAGTGGAAATTAAAAAGTTTAACTCATCATAAACACCGTATGAGAAGTAAAATTCCAAAAATTATCCATATCTAAGGTTCTTATAAATTGAAAGTCAAGGGTATGTCCCACATAGCCTATGACCTCAGATGTGTTAGTAGACTTCGGAAGGACAGAGTTCTTATCCCTATAAAGTTTTCCTAGGTCATTAGAATATTAAGTTCATACGTCTCAACATGACTATAGGGAGATGAAGAATCTTCCTCTTATACAATCTATTGATAGGTCGGTTGTTGATGATAATTTTATCCTCGACATTAAATTTTTACAATTTATGATCCTTAATAGAAGGGTCATCCAGAGTCCTCTTATTACTAGCTTACCTCTCCTCTGTCACTAAGCCCTTAGATTTGTCAGTAACTTTCTTCATCTGGAACTCTTCAACAACCAACTTTCTTGCCTCATCATTTGAGAGACAAGATTTTTCATTATTCTTTTATTTCGTCTAGGCCTTCACCTTGACTTTTTAATAGTTGCCTGTTAGGATAGCTCTTTAAGATGCCTCGAACGAATAGCCTTCATTTTTTTGCTAAAATATTGGTAGGATCTATGATAAAAGAGTCTAAATTAGGAGTTGGAGTTGCATGAAAAATATGGAAAAAGTCACTTAGTAAGGATGTTAATCTGAATTAGAAGGAAAATAAAAAAGAAGGACGACCTATTACTTGTAAAAATTTCTCACCTTCTTTAACCTCTTGATCAATATATTCATAATTAATTTAATCTTAGTTGATCTCCTTCTTTTATTCCTCATTTATTTAGAACTTTCCTCATCATCATCAGCTCAACTCGGTGGCCTATAAGTATCAAGATCAATGGTATTGGGGCTCAAGTAATTTGTCATGACCATTAACCTCTTAGGGGAGTATATATCCTTAAAGAATTAAAAGTTCTAGGTGAAAACTATACTAATAAGTTTTACTAACCTTTTCTCTAATAATGGGACTTTTGAAAATCAAGTTTAGGGATCACCAGTCCCTGGAAATGCTTATCCCCTTTTTTGGGTAATTGGTAAAGAACTCTCATGCACCAGATATATAAAAACATGGTTTTCCAATTATGCTTGCTACTTTGAGTGACTTGGATAATTTTGGTGTTGGAATTTCGAGGAGAAAAGTAATAGTACTCAGGGTTTTTAACATCATCCTTTAAACCATATAAAAATCAGAATATATCCCAATTAACATCAAATAACCCATATTTCTCCCACCAAATCATGTATCCAACTATAGACGTATATGTATTTGGAAGCAGCTGTGTAAGGGCCACTCTATACCCTTTCAAGGTAGATATTATTGAGGGATTGAGGGGAAGATGAACTCTAACTTATAACTCCCAAAGGGGAAAACAAAGCTCGTTAGTATTTTTTTCTACCATAGGCCCTGTTCTCTGGGTCCGATATGCTAACGGTCACATCGTCAGGTATGAAATACATAACTTTAAGTTTGAACAGGTCATTTTCTCAGATATCACAGTTATACGACCTAGCATCAATGGTAAGAGGATGGTAAAAGGTCGAGGGTACTTCTTCAATTTTCACCTCCGTGATATTAGAAGGAACCTCAACGGGTGAGGTGGAAGGTAAAGGGTTACCCATCAAAGCCCTCTGTTCACAGTTTAGATGATCTGATGGAGTTATACTACTAGTCTCAGCATAATTTCTCCCCCAACTCTATGGTTTATGTTATTAAAACTCTCTAATGTGTGATATTCTAACATGTTATACTCAATAATTTTGGGCTTACATGCAAAAAGTATCAAGACTTGGGATGAATTATGGGTTCGTTTGATGGTCCTTGGGTCTAAGGACTTGGAGTGGAATGGGAAACCCATTAGAAAAATCTTCAGGGGAAATCTTGTTTAGATCATTATGTCTTTCCAGATTCTCGAAGCCTCACTCATACAAGGCACATTCACACCTAAAAAAAACCTCACTAAGCCCTACAAATGAAAAACCCTAGTGGCTATCCCTTAACTCAACAGAAGCACACAACAAAATGAGAAAATAGAAACTGATAGCTTAATAAATAAAGTACAAGGAATACTTAATGATAAATATGAAACAAAATATGAATTATAGAGTTTCCGAGAGACTAAACAATAGAGGGATGGAAATTATTTATCTCTCTAGAAATATTGGGCACTGAGAGTTTGAATGCACTTAAAATGGATTCACTCTAATTGTAGAAGGACAAAATCACACGCGTCAAACATGGATGTCCAATTTCCATAAGTTTTTTGGAAGCAAAAAAATCTTATAGAATTGATTTATTTATATTTGGCTTAATTCTGGACAAAATAAATTGAGTCTAGACTAGTAATTAATTCGAGATTGAAGAAGTTTCATATTAAAGCCATGAAGAAGAAATCAGGTCAAGTTGCAATTTCACATTTTGTTTGTTCTAAGATCACACAGAAGAAGACCTTGTTCGACTCTTTGTAGAGAGGATAAACCTACATCGAACTGAGGTCAAATTGGAAGTGCTGCGGTATTTCTTGCTGAAGTTAGGACTATGGTTATTGTGGAGCTGAAGTGATTGTTCCATTACTGACGACATCGACTAACACCTGTGGGTATTTGTATGTCATCTTATTTCGCTATAATCAGAGCGTAAACCGTTTCTTTACAAATTATAGTGAAAATAAAAGGTTTTTCCCTTCGAGGATTTTTTCCTGAATTTGTTTCTTTTACCACATGCTTTATTTATTCAATGGGTTAAATTTATTAGATGCATGTTTAGGGTTTAAGAAGATAAACTTGGAAATATTTGATTTTGTTGGTTTTACCTAAAGCACTTATTAAAAGGGCCTTTTCAAATTGGTATCGGAGCTTGTTGCACTATTTTATTGTGTTTGATCCTTTGCCTTTAGGTATGACTTTCAGTAATTTTGATGACTTTAGAACTCACGTGTTTGAAACTTCTAACTTGAAATATCGCATGAAGTCTTCTCTTAAAAAAAAATTTAAAAAGGAAAATTGTGAGAAGTATGTTTCTACCCTTAGTGAGAGTGATCCCGAAGAAGAAAATTTGTATCCTACTAAACGAGAACTTCCCACTTTTGTGGTTAATCATGTAGGTGATAACGACATACTTTTGCATGATTCTTCTGCAGTCACAGGCTATGATACCCTAGAAAGTGAGGGTGAGGTGAGTATTGATGAGAGTGAGGATAAGAGAGACTTGCAAACTGCCTTTAATGAATTGTATGAAGAAACGTTAAAAGCAAAGAAGGCAAATTTGAAGTTAAAAGAAAAATTGAAAGAACGTGCCATTGAAAATACTAACTCCAATACTTTGAGTGCGGAACTTAGGGTGCGTGAGAAGAAAATTCGTGAGAAGCTAGAATTTTTCGAGGATGAGAGAGACAGTCTTCGAGGGTTAATGGAGGCTATGAAAAAGGAATTACTTGAGTTTGAGGATTCTAGGCGTTTACTTGAGTCAAGGACAGGTGAACTTGAGAAGAAATTGAGAGATTCAAGTAAGGTTAAATTTGATTTGTAATCTAGGTCGGAGAAGCTGGTTAAAATTTTAGGAACCGTCCAAATTAAGGATAATAAGTGTGGTATTGGCTTCGATAAACATGTTCTACCCATTCCCAAAGCTAATACCAGGCTCACTAGAGAGCCACCCAAGATTGTTAGGAAGGACCCACCAAGGAACATTAGAGTTAATCGTACTGTAGCAAACACGCCCCCCCCCCCCCCCCCCCGTATCTACACTTTCACTCATTGCGGTAGGAGAGGTCATCTTAGGCATTTTTGCTACGATTTTAAGCACGTTCCTAGAAAGTCAAAGAACTCGAACATTCTTGTCTCAAAATCCCCCACTCGTTGTTTCACACCCACCTGGGTTAGAAAATTAGATTTAGAGGCTTTAGGGACTAGACTTGGTGATACGCGTGCCATTTCACGTGGATCTCCACATGTCTCATATTTCAACTTAGCTTGTTAGTCGGTTTGTCATACTCTAGTTTGTCTTTGCGATACATTCTTTCTCTAGAGTTATGATGTTAATCCAGTTGTCATTTTTTTAGTCTATTTAAAAACACAAAATGATTTTATTTTGAGTCAAATTTTTGAATAGCACAAATATATTTTTGAATAGCACAAATTTTAAGTCTTGAATCTTCATGTTTAATATGTTTGGTTTGTGTGCTTGGACCCCCATCACTTCATTATCCATGTGGCTAGAGCATTTGGTCATATTTATTGATACATTAAATGATTTTAACCATTGTCATAATGGAGTTGTCTTGATATTGATATGCATATGGATTCATCTCTGTATATATGCCATTCTTGCACACATGCACAAGCATTTATGAATGCTTGACATCTCATGCATGTTTGAGTTTGATGAGACATTATTATCTCAATTTTGTCATTTATACGTAAGTAGTCTTAGGAGGGTGTGTGCATGTAAGAACTGTTTACCGTAAGGAATTAAAATTGCAAAATATGATGAGTGCTTACGGGAAAGAGCTGCGACAGTGTAAAATTGACTCGTCGTGATAGCTATCGTATAAAAAGAGCCCGAAAAATTAAAAAGGCAATAAAAAGATAATTATGCCAAATATTGGGCCGTTTAGCTTAGATCACCTCAAAAGAAAGAAAAATTAATATGTATTATTTATGAGGGCATTCGGATGGAAAATAAAAACGGATTTTCACCACGAATCCTAGGAATGAAAATGTGCATCATGACGATATTGTTTGTAGAATCGTCAAAATTCTAGATTTGTGTGTATGGTGATAGTTTTGTTCATGAATCTCATTTATTAATTATCACACATGGCTATATCATTGTTTGTTGACATATTGCTATCATTTAGAGAATCTTGAATGTTCCGATGTATTGAAATTTTGGTTCATTTGTTGCAGTACACTCCCATTCACTCCATGTCCACGTTTGAGAACATTAATTGCATGTTAGCCTTAATTTCTTAAAATTTTTATGTTTGTCCATTTTTTTGTGTTTTTAGTCCAGTCCTGTTTAGTAAAATCTGTTTGTGTAATTTGACATCTCGTTCGAACGAGGTGTCATGTCGCGAGAAGCATCGTTCAAATGACAAAGCTTCTTGTTCGAACGACACCTATTTTCATTCAAATGATGCTGCTTCAGATGTAAAAATTCACATTTGTTCAGTTCGTTTATTTCCTAAGGTTGAACTCTGGTTTGCTGCCTTCGTCTCCTACCTTCGGCCGACTCAGTTTTTAACCTAAACCCCCCATTTTTGAACTCCATTTTTTACCTAAATCACATACTTTGCACCAGATTTTCACCTCATATTCCATTTCTGTGCTAGTTCGTGGTTTTGACTCTCTGTTGGAAGTAAGTTTTTGAACTTTCTCTGTTTCTCGGTTTAAGATTTTTGGGTATTTGCTGTGTGTTTTTATGATGGTTTCAAACGGAAAAATAAACAATAAAAATGGTCGAACTCATTTTTTTGCTGTATGTTTTCAGTTTCCTACTACGATTTATGAATGGGTTTGTGTTCATTTTTGAGTTTGAAATCAACATAAAAAGTTGGTATGAAAAATTATTTTTTTGGAATAAATTTTTGCTTGCACCCATTTATACCCATTATTTTTTGTGACATTTTTTTTATAAATGGGGTGTTCATAATTTATTTCAGGAAAATTGTAATTTTTTAAAAATAGCAAATTCTAGTCTTTTTTGGCAACATTATCTGCTTATGATTATTCTGATTGGGTTATTGCTGTGTGTTGGGATGTTTTTTCTTGGTTTACCCCGGTGGTTCGTATGGATTTGTACGGAGATTGGTTCTAGGCATCAGTTGTGTCTTCCTACCCTACTCATTTTCCCCCTAATATTTAGTGTCCAGTCATGCCTCCTAGACACAGGAGTACTTCTTCTCGTACGCAAGATCAGACTTCCCCCCCCCCCCCCCCCACATCGCGGGCTCATAGGGATAGGAGCTACAGACCACCTTACTCTCTTGTACATTGGTATACCAGTTTGGACTACGATCATTACTGTCATCTGGGGTTACATATTCGCGCTGTAGTTCAGAAGAAAGTATTTTGTGTTGATCAATTTTCTGAGCTTTCTCTTCCTACATGGATGTCTGGCAGGGGATGGAATAGATTATTTGATGCCCATGGCATGGTTTACCCTGACATAGATAGGGAGTTTTATTATAGGTCTCTTATCACTCCTAGTGGTTTACAGACATTTGTTTAGGGTGTCCCGATTCTTGTCACTGCAGATACTATAGTGGAGACTCTCCAGTTAACCCGTATCCCAGATGCTATTTTTCCTAGGAGTCCCGAGGGTGGTCCTACTAGAGATGAGATTTTTTGTTTTTGCTGTTGGGAGGTTTCGCTTGCTGGGACTACATTGTTTCACTGACAGTTACACATAGCCTTCCACATGCTTAATCGTTTTGTATCCTCCTCTATCTATCCTCCAGTCAATCATACTCAGATTGGCTTCGATATAGTATATTATATGTATGATGTATGTCAGGAGTGGGACATTGATCTATTATCTCTTTTGTTTCGGGTTATGTCCTCAGTTACCATTCTTGGTAACTCTCTTATACGCCCCTCTCTTCCCTACGGTCTCCTCGTATCCCATATTTGCTTCTTGGTTGGAGTACCTATTTTAGAGGATGATGTCTGCCTTTCTACTCCATCCTTCATTGAAAACATTACTTTGATTCGATCTGAGAGTCATTTACCTTCTGAGGCGAGAGCGAGACCGCCTCCTTCTGCCCCATCATTTTTTGGAGAGCCATCTACTGCTGCTGAGCCGAGTTCTCTACCTTCTAGGTCTCATTCTTCTAGATCTAGTTGACCCATAGTATAGGAGTTCGATACTTTACAGGCACAATTGGAATCATAGTCACAGATGTACGATGCCATGATGGCTCATTTTGATGCCGAGGATGAGGCTAGGTCTCGGAGTGACTCACGGATGGCTGCATATTTTGATGAGATGAGACGACAAGAGATAAGCAGAGGAGCAGGTTCATCAGGCTTGAGCAACATAGCTGCCACATATACGAATTCTGATGGTGACGATGCTGATGATGAGGACTAGGATACCAGTTGATATTTATGTTTTGAGACATTATATTTGTGTCACTTGATATATTTTGATATTTATCCTGGTATGATTTACTCATGGTCTTCTTATGCTAGATTTCTTTTGTGACTGGATGTATATATTTTATACTGCAGTTATGATATTATTTACTCCAATAATTCTCATATCCACTGTCATAGTTTATCATTTTTGCCCATTTTCATATGCTAGTTTATCTGTCCCTTGCTTTGTTTATTCCAAACAAAAAAGGGGAGAGATATGTGATGTAGGGGGAGTTTAATTAAAAATTGTGTTCACAATCTATTGATATGTCTTATATATTTTTTGTTCCTCCATACTTCACTTGGGTATATTTGTTTATGTCTCATGTATGTAGGTATTTTTTTGAGATTCAGAAATTCACTACCACATCATATTTAGAGATAGTTCTAGACTCAATTCTATTGCTTCATAGTTTATTTATGTCCTGTATTGTTTGAGATTTATATATCCAGAATAGGACATTTAAGATTGCCAGCATTTTCATTTGAGTTTTGTCCCGGAATAGCCAAAGGGGGAGATTTGTAAGCACATAAATCTTATAAAATTATTATTTTTTTATTTAGCTTAATTCCGGACAAAATAAATTGAGTCTAGACTAGTAATTAATTCTAGATTGAAGAAGTTGCATATTAAATCCATGAAGAAGAAATCAAGTCAAGTTGAAATTTCACATTTTGTTTGTTCTAAGATCACACAGAAGAAGACCTTGTTCGACTCTTTGTAGAGAGGATAAACCTACACCGGACTGAGGCCAAATTGGAAGTGTTGCGATATTTCTTGCTGAAGTTAGGGCTGCGGTTCTTGTGGTAGTGAAGTGATTTTTCCATTACTGATGACATCGATCGACACCTGTGGGTATTCGTATGTCATCTTATTTCGCTGTAATCCAAGTGTAAATCGTTTCTTTACAAATTATAGTGGAAATAAAAGGTTTTTCCCTTCGGAGATTTTTTCTTGAATTTTTTTCTTTTACCGCATGCTTTATTTATTCAATGGGTTAAATTGATTAGATGCATGTTTAGGGTTTAAGAAGATAAACTTGGAAATATTTGATTTTGTTGGTTTTACCTAAAGCACTTATTAAAAAGGTCTCTTCATTTTTTAAAACTTGTAAATTTAACTCAGCTAAGAATTTTAGGCAGGTACGCACAAGTCATTCTTCTTGACCGACCGATAAGAATATCTATCAACCTTTGAACTAAGAGATGCCAACCTAGAATCACTTGTAAAAAACTTCACTCACTTCTTTTCTCTATGACTCTCCTGAAGATTGATATTTACAATCACGAGCAAAGTCTTGGGTAATTTGATTATACAATATTTATAGATCGTCTCATGACCTGAAAAGAATTGAGTAAAACTATTAAATAGTGAGTAAGAGATCTTCCCCGACCGAGAAAAATTAACAAAGGATGACCTCGACTCAACGTAGTATATCGTCCATAAGCAATATGGTCGGCTCGTTTTCCATCTGAACGAACGAGATTGTTGCCAACAAGGCTAACTGGCAGAATACAACTTCGATAATGTTTTTAAAGGTTGACGAGTACTAAGTGAGTGGCACCATCATCAGATTACATAAAAGAAACATTCCATTATGGATAAAACTTTTATCCATACTACATTTTGGATGTAACCCGTTGAAAAGATTATCTTGCCCAACTTATAAGGGCAGGACATGTGTAAACCCCATGCTTTTTCCTGACATAAATTCTCTTAAACTTATTCACTATAAAAGGATTGATTTCCCATTCGCATCTAGACAAGTAGAGAGATACTCATACAGTCATACTATCAAATCATTGAGTGAGTTGACCTACTGTTATCTGTAACTATAGTGTAAAAAGCTTCACTGTGGGTGTAGGTTTCTCCTTTACGGATGAATCTTGGCATAATTTTTTTTCTCATCACTGTATCTCCATATCTTCATTTTACTTGTTGTTTATTATTTGTTATCTCGGATAGGATGTAATGCCACATCCTCAATTTATGGGTTACCCATGGTCTGAAAAGATGTTTACTAAGGTTTTTAACAAAAAGCTAATATGTTAAGTAAACTTCGAAAACAAACTCTTTGCGGAAACTCCTTTTAAAATCTTAAAACACAATATGTGTATAAAATTGATTTCATTGGATGTTGGACTTGGTAGCCTGATTACCTCAGGTTTTAAATAAAAAACCAATACTAGTTCTTGGTACTGAAGCTAAATCATGAAAGATATTAAGAACTAAAATCGTAAGTTAACACGGCGATTTTTAACGTGTTAAAAACTCAATTTGAGGAAACATACATGATGAACTCTACGCCACAACAAAAAAATCCCACTATAAATAATTTGTACAAGAGTTATAATCACATAAACATGCAACACAAGATCCTAGGCTAACAAACATAAATATACCTATTGAGCAAAAATCTCCTCCATGGTAATCTGATTCTGGCTTTGATCTCCCTAGCTGTTTCTTTGCTCTAACTCCTTGCTCCTTGCTTTTATGGACTCAGTCAACACAAAACCTCTCTAAGGAACCTCACTTTTACTATGTATTCTGTGATATTGTTGGCGACTGTGAAGTGCAGATAAATGAAGTATGCAACTCACTTTTCTCAAAATATTTATACAAATAATCCTACAAATTACAGACTTCTATATGAAATGCAGAGTTTCATTTTTTAAGAAAACCAGACTCTCCGTTTCAAAAGGAACATTTCGGATCTGAAGAAAATATTTCAAAAAAAATGATCGAATGTTTGAAACACTTTATTTATACATAAATTAGTTTCACAAACTGTAAAACTTAGTTTTCTAAAACAAAACATCAGATCTAAACATGGACTATTTTTTGAAGTCTTTTTTTCAAGAAAATTGAAAATGAGAATGGATCTAAATGCATATACACATACGAAACCAGATCCAAACAACATAAGGTAAATAAACCCTAAATATACATGAAAAATGTATCTTAACATATTTCTCACAATTTCTAGTAAGAAATGTGAGATTTACAACGAGACAAGGGTTCCTAAGAGAGATAATGTGCGAAGAGTGTTCTTCAAACGTACGGATAATAAAATCCTCAAGAAAACCTAAGAATCCCAACACTCAATGATGGTTTTGTACACTGATTTAACTATGAAGGTGTTTGGCTTGGTGTTTGTGAGAAAACGTATGGATATACTCACAAAGAACTCTTGTTCTCTGTATCTCTCTCTCTCTTTAACCTTTCTCTATTTTCTTGTTTTTTGTTAGGATGACGACCTCTCCAAAAGTTTTCAAATTCCTAATCATGGGGTCTTATTTACACTAAACATGTAACACTCTTGGTGATCAAATGGATTTGTATGGCTGAGATTAAAATGCCCTTTTGAATTCCAATCTCACGTTGTTTATTAGAATTCACAACCACTTCTTCTCGTTGGTGAATACAAACCTCACAAGGATTCACCCGGATGACATCCAGGCCATATATTAGGTTTGATAGAACGATTGACAATTGATCTCAGAACTGTGAGAGGCAAAATACACAAGACCAACACATGGGGCAACATCAGTTGTTATAAAATGCATGTATTAAAGTTCTAAACAATTCATCTTTATACCCCAAAAGTCTCTATCAGTTTTATATTCTACCTTGAGAAGTTTTTAGTCATAAAAAATAAGTTTATTTTAGCACTGAATATTTTATAACCTTGATTATAAATATTTATGAAATCATTTTAAATGATTAAATTTGTTTTTGAAATGTTAAAAAATATCCTAAAAATATTTTAACACATATACACACACCCAAACTATAATATACATGAATTGTGTCCTAAACTGTGTTCAGTTCAACATATTACTTCCCTTTATGGCAGTGAGGATGTCTTAGATAGGCTCAATTATTGGTGAAGCTTTGTAATACCATGGATAAGATAATAAAAAAGAAATATATCCTATTTTGTCTTCATATCCAAAATAGTTGGAACTCTTATATGGTATAGACTCAAGTATGTCAACCATGTAGTGTGTTTTCAATCTCCCCCTTTGGATATTGGAGACAAAATTCCCTTGAGTAACTTGTACTCATAGGGAAATAATAAAAACCCTAAATTTCCTATACAAATGAGTTATTCTACCATTTCCCATCCTAGAAATGAAAATAAGAGAAAAAATACATTACTCACTATTATACAGACCATTTCCCTAATTATGGAAAGATATACAACTGATTTGTAAAAAGAATGCTTGAAATAGAAACACTCAATGGGAATATTAGTTGAGTCAAGATAACATAAGATATTAAATCTAAAGCCACTTACTCAAGTTCTTCTCCCCAAATTTTTCTCAAATATACAACTGGGTAAAAGAGATCTATAAAAATAGGGAAATATAAAAAATATGTTGCCCAAATAATGTCATAAATAAGGGCAGAATCAAAGGTGTCCTACATTATATAGACTAAAGAGTCGTCTTTTGTAATTTATGAAACGTTCGCGCCCTAAATCCTTAGAAACCAATTTTTAATGTGAAATTACCAAGGTTATGACAATTAAGTAGAATATATTAAGTAAGCATAATCATCCATATGACTTTTTAAATGATTCAAATCTAATATTGTCCAAAGTTTTTGTAAATAGGCCGACCAATTATTTTTCAGTGATAATGTATTCGATATCAAGTTCTTTAGATTCAATAAGTTCGTGAATAAAGTGATGAATAATCTTAATGTTCTTATATTGTGAGTGATTAACTGAGTTTTTAGATATATTAATGGCACTTTGTTTATCACAATACATAGTCAATTTATCTTCGATGATACCATAATAAAAGTTGAGCACAACAATTATCCACAGCAATATATTCTGATTCAGTGGTTAAAATGGATATACTATTCTATTTTATACTACTCCATCCTATAAGATTTCTTCCCACATAATAACAAGCTCCAGACATCTCTTACTATCGTATGTATGTCCTGCCCAATCGACATTAGTGTAGCCAACTATAGAGCTAGTAGTGTCTTTTGTGTACCGTATACCAAAATTTATTGTGCCTTTAATGTATTTAATTATTCATTTTACACACAACATATGACTTTTTTAGGTGCGCATTGGTATCGTGTACAAACACATACATCAAAGGAAACATCTGGCCTAGATGCAGTGAGGTATGAGAAACTCCCTATTATGCTTATATATAGTGTTGGGTCTGGTCTTTTCCATTTTATTCTTTGGATATTTTCATGGACGTGCTCATGGGTGTACGTGCTGTTTTAGAATTATCAAGACCAAACTTTTTAAAAAGATCACTAGCATACTTAAATTGAGTTATGAATAGACCATCACTTAGCTATTTGACTTGTAATCCTAAAAAATACTGTAATCCCCCCATTACAGACATCTGAAATTCATAATGCATTATATTAAGAAAATCCTTTACTTGATGAGGGGTGGTGGAACCAAATATGGTATCATCTATGTAAACTTGTGCAATCAAGACATGGTGTTTTATCTTTCTAACAAACAGTATCTGGTCATTTCCACATCATTCAAGCCCTTTATTGACTAAAAAGGTCAAGAGGCACACATACCAGCCCATAGGAGATTGCTTTAAGCCATACAAATCCTTTTTAAGTCTATATACATGGTCAAGGTGAGAGGGATCTACAAATACCTTAGGTTGTTCTACATATACTTCCTATGTCAAAATACCGTTAAAAAATGCGGCCTTGACGTCCATTAGAAAAATATTGAATTGTAAATGACATGATATATCAAGGAGGAGATGAACATACTCAATTCGAGTGACAACGACAAAAGTCTCATTAAACTCTATTCCCTTTATCGGAGAATATCCTTGTGCTACTAACCTAACCTTGTTTCTAATTATAACCCTATGCTCGTCAGTTTTATTTTTAAAAATCCCACTGGTGCCAATAACCTTCTTGTCAGACCGTGGGACGAGATACCAAACATCATGACTTTGAAACTGGACAAGCTCTTTTTGCATAGCATCAATCCATAATAAGTCACACAGGGCATCGTTTATAGTTTTTGGTTCTAATAGATAAACAAAACATGCAAAAGTGGGCACTTTTTGAAGTTGTGATCTCATTTACACTAGCTCAGAAGGGTTACCAATAACCTTCTCGAGAGGGTGGTATTTAGAAACCAAGGATGGTACTGCGGGGTTCTCAAGTGGTAGTCAATCATCTATCTCAGGAGATTTGGGGGTAAAAATTGTTTCAGACTCATCCATAACTACTGTTTGACGGTCCTTACTCTCTGCACTAGTGTCATTTACAATTACATTAATATATTTCATAATGACCTTAGTACGCAGATTATAAATACGGTAATCCCTACTTGTTTGGTAATAACCCAGAAAAATGGCTTTGTCACTCCAGGTATTGAACTTTGAAAGGTTTTCTCTGTCTTTACAAATATAGAAAAAACCCAAAAAGTTCTAAAGAACTTTAAGTTAGGCTTCTTATTGTACCATAGTTGACATGCAGTCTCTTTAGTATTTTTCTTGAGGTATACACGGTTCATAATGTGACACCCAGCCTGTACAGACTCAACCTAAAAGTATTTTGGTAGACGTTTTGTGTGTAACATCACCCTAGGCATCTTTTGTATGGTCCTATTTTTACATTCAGCAATACCATTCTGCTAAGGTGTCTTAGGTGCACTAACCTCGTGTTTATATCCATTACCTACACAATATTTTGTGACACCTAAATCTTTGAATTCTTCACCTTTATCACTTCTTATGTGACATACTTGGGTATCCTTCTTATTTATAATTTTTAAAAGGATTTTTAAGAACTCACGAAAGGTGTCAAATTTATTTGTCATAAAAGCGACCAAAGTAAATCTTGTGAAATCATCAACCATAATAAAAATATAACTGTTACCACATAAGCTCACAGTTCTGCACGGACCCATAAGGTCCATATGGATTGGTTCAAGAGGTTTTAAGGTTAAAACATCTTTAACTTTCTTATGAGCAGATTTACTTATCTTCCCCTATGGGCAGGGACCACAAACAGAGTTATTTTTTATTTTGAAGAGGCCTCTAACTATTTCTTGGGAGCTTAGCCTACAAGGGTTATAAAAATTTATGTGTCCCAATCCATTATTCCATAAATTAGAATCATATAATCAACCAACCTTGCAAGATTCAGTCTTTGGATTCACTATGTAACAGTAATCTGCAGCTTTGTTTCCTAAAAGGACACAGTTACCCTTTTCAATCAAAATTTTTCAATTTTTTTTAAAAGGTAACGGTATTATTGAAATCACAACATTTATTTGTACCTAGTAGGTTAGCCTTAAGACCTTTAACTAAGAGGACATCATTTAAAGCAGGGAACCCTTCTTCACAGAGTGTTCCCTTACCTATGATTTGAGATGAGACGCCATCTCCAAATAGGACACTACCTCCAAGGAAGTATGTCTTGTTCTTAAATTTTGTTTCATCTTCGATCATATGTTGGGAACAACTAGAATCCAAGTACGAATCAGTTAAGGTGCGATGGCCCTTAAAAGCAGTTATCGCCACATTGCACTTGAGATGGGGGTAACAGGTCATCTTTTCTAATTCAAATAGGCATGGTTTTAAAAAAATTCTTAGGCTTTGACTTAGAAAAGGTCTAACGGGTCTTTCTAAATGGTTTCTTCTTAGTTTTAGGTCCACCCTTTAGAGTTTTATGTGGTCTTATTTAGGATAATATATGTATTCCTACTATTTCTTGAATAGTTAAAGTTTTGACAAGTAGGTGTACACAGCCTTTTTTGAAAACACTCGCTAATGGGGTGCCCTTAGACATAGCAGTCGGAACAACACTAATGTGAAATATGCTTGACCCTATCACCTAAGTCCTTAAAGAAAGGTTTGGTCTTGTAAGACACACTAGTACAATTACCATAAGTCTTAGAATTTTGTCGGAGCTCTCTTGCAGGAGGACATAAATACTTATCCTTTTCATTAGGTTTTGGCTATTGATTTCACTTAGTATGCATTGATTTAGATACATTAATAGGAAAACTTTACTTCTGAGGTTTTTCAACACTTTGGTCTTTATTTACAAAAATAACATTTTTAGGGGAGGCAATTGTTTTGTTGTTAAAATCTTTTTCTCCACAACCTAGAACAAATTTGTCTTCAAATTCCATTTTACTTCCAACAACAATTTCTTTATAGGATTTAGCTTGTGTTTCAAAAAGTAAACATTTTTTAAAAACATTTGAAACTTTCTGTTTAAATTCTTCCAATTAACCTTATGCCTTTCCTCTAGGATAACATTTATCAGAGGGGCTTTTAATTTTAAAGAAAACTTTGTTGTCTCTATCTCATGAGTTATGCATTATGCAGTGTAATCTTTTGCATTCTTCCTAATAGTTTTACTAAGTTGTTGAACACGTTCATTTAATTGCTTAACCATCTTATCTAGTTTGGCACTCTTTTTAAGAGTTTTGGTCTACAACTCTTGAATGTCAGTTAGGTCATCATCGGACTCACTATGTGAATTGTGTGTAGTGTTCCCTCTTGATTCATTTGGTGAAGTGGAACTCACACACCCATTCAATTCATCAGAATGTTTTCACTTTGACTCACCCGTAAGCTATCATTGCTACTTTATGTTCAACATGATCACTAGCAGGCATGACACCAACATCTACAGGAATAATACAATCATTAGAAGATAAATATGCATTATCATCAGAATATATGATCTTGGCATAAAAGGACATGCATAATTCATCAATATTGGTTGTCTCAATTTCATCTTCATCAGAATCATTTGAGTCATCCCATGTTTTGCACACATTAGCTCTAATATTATTGTTGTTCATATTAACTCTACACTTAACAGCATCATGTCCCATTTTCCCTTAACGATGACATTTTATGTTGGTATTATCATTGTTAGACCTATTGTTATTATTGGTCTATTTGTCATCATTTATGTCATGAGATCTGTGATTTTGATGACTTTGATAACCAAGTCTACCTTGTTTAGAAGCCACGGAGTTTCTAAACTTAATGGTTTTCTTAAACTATTTGCTCATAAGAGCAATCTGGTTATCCAAATTATCCATATCATAATCCTCACTAATGTTAAGGTTAAGGTCGACATAGTTCAATTTAGGGAGAGACACTTGGGACGAAAAGACAACATTAGACTCAGAGGATTTTTTATTTTGAGCAGTCGTTTGTTTTTTATATTCTAACTCTATTTATACAGTTCTTAATTTACTACTAAGTAATTCAGGAGTCAGGTTTGGGTCATCCATATCTTATATGGCATAACATTTATTTTCAAATTTAGAAGATAATGATATTAGGATTATAAGTACAATTTTCTTTATGTTATAGGAAAGGTTCTAAAAAACGCGGGGCGTGATCGAGCCGTGGAGGCCAAGCCTTAAGCCTTAGAAGCCAAGGCGGGCCTTAGGTGTAAAAAGGCGTTTAGGCCTTCTTAATATATTTTAATATTTTTTAACCATAACAAGGCTATTAAAATACTAAAATTGTACATATCATAAAAATATGTCTGAATATATGCAAATTAAAATACTATTTGATCATTTTGGATGAGATAATGGTCCGATTTGTAAAAAAAAAACTTTAAAAGGCGATATCGTTTCACTAAGGCAGTGTTGTTTTTAGAAAAATGTGAGCCTTAAGGTTTTTACCAAGAATAAGTCATAAAAAGCTTAAGAAGGGGCGTTTCTCCCAAGCCTCAAGCCTAGGCGGGTTTTTTAGAACAGTGTCATAGGTTATTCCATTGGCATGAAATTTGTGAAAATATCAATTAATTTTATATAAAAATCATCAAATGACTCATTTTCATCTATTATAACAGTATTGTATTGCTGGAATAACATTTGGGTTTTTTCAGCCTTAGCACGTTCATCACCCTCATTGGTGGTGACGAGAGTGTCCTAGGCTTTCTTGGAAGTGGAGGAACGAGCTATGTGTTTAAATTCATGCTCATTTATGGAAATAAAAATATAGTTCTTTACCTTATTATTGTCAAGTGAAATCTTTTTCACTTATTTGCTAAACTCACTGATATTTTTCTTAACTCTTTTAGTGATTCAAACAAAGGCTTAGTTCGGTGTTGGTATCCATTTTCAATCATGTCACAGACATTATCACCCAAAGTCCCATGGATGAATGCAATCATCCGTACTTTCCAGTAAGGAAAATTGTGTCCATCAAAGAGGGGTGGACGGAATAAGTTACCTATATTCTCAAATCACTCATCCATTTTTAGAAAAAGATTTTAGAAAGAGGTTTCTGGAGTTTCATGATCAAAAATATTTTGATAAACCCTCTTTGATACCCATTGAAAAGATGTTTATAAAGGTTTTTATAACCAAGTTAAAATGTTAAGTAACCTTCGAAAACAAACTCTTTGAGGAAACTCCTTTCAAAATATTAAAACACAAAATGTGTATAAAACTGATTTAGTTAGATGGTAGACTTGGTAGCCTAATTACCTTGTGTTTTAAATCAAAAGCCTATACTACTTCTTTGTATTAAAACCAAACCATTCAAGATATTAAGAACTAAAATTGTAAGTTGACACGGTTATTTTTAACATGGTAAAACCTCAATTTGAGGAAACATCCACGGTGACCTCTACGCCACAACAAAAAAAATCCACTATAAACAATTTGTACAAGAGCTACAAGCACCTAAATATGCAACACAAGATCCTAAGCTAAAGAACAAGAAATATACTTAATGAGCGAAAATCTCCTCCACGGTATTTTGATTCTGGCTTTAATCTCCCTGGTTGTTTCTTTGTTCTAACTCTTTTCTCCTTGCTTTGATGGACTCAGTCACCAAAAAACCTCTCTAAGGAACCATACTTTTACTAGGTGTTCATGTGAGAGTGTTGGTGACTGTGAAGTGCAGACAAATGTTGTATGCAACTCACTTATCTAGAAATATTTATACCGACAATCCTATAATTTATAGATTTCTATATGAAATGCAGAGTTTCACTTTTCAAGAAAATCAAACTTTTTGTTACAAAAGGAATATTTCAGATCTGAAGAAAATCTATCAAAAAATAGATCAAATGTACAAACTAGTTTCACAAACTATAAAACTTAGTTTTTTGAAACAGAACTTCAGGTCTAAAATATGGACTCGTTTTTTAGGTCTCTTTTTTAAGAAAATTGAAAACGAGAATGGATCTAAAAGAATATACACAAACAAAACTAGATCCAAAAAATAGAAGGTAAATAAACCCTAAATATATGTGAATAATGTATCTTAACGTATTTCTCACAATTTTTAATAAGCAATGTATGATCTACAACGAGACAATGGTTCCTAAGAGAGATAACGTGTGAACAGTGTTCGTCAGATATAAAGACAACCAAACCCTCAAGAAAACCTAAGAATCCTAAAACTCAAAGATGGTTTTCTACACTAATTGAACTGTGATTTTGTTTGGGTTGGTGTTTGGAAGAAAACGTATGGATATACTCACATAGAACTCTAGTTCTCTCTCTCTCTCTCTCTCTCTACTCTCTCTTCTCTGTATTTATTCTCTCAAGATGATAAACTTTCCAAAATTTATCAAATGGATAATCAAGGGATCTTATTTTTACAAACCATGGAACATTCTGAACGATCGAATGGATTTGGATAGTTGAGGTTAAAATGCCCTTTTAAATTCTAATCTAACGGTGTTTAATGCACCGTCCAACCATTTCCTCTCGTTGGTCAATACAAACCTCACAAGGATTCCCTCAGACGACACGCAATCCATAGATTAGGTTTGATCAAACGGTTAACAATATATCTCAGAGCTGTGAGAGGCAACAAACATAAAAGGGACCAAATATAGACCAACACGTGGGGCAATATCAAACGTTAGAAAATGCGTGTTTTAGAATTCTAAATAATTATGCTTTCTACCCCAAAAGTCTCTTTCGATTTTATACTCTACCCTAGGAAGTTTTGAGAATAAAAAAATAATTATATTTTAGCCCACAACATTTTAAAACCTTGATTTTAATTATTTAAAAAATTATTTTAAATGATTAAATATGTTAAAAAATTCCTAAAAATATTTTAACACGTATACACACACCCACACTATAATATGCATGAATTATGTCCTAAAATGTGTGTTCGGTGCAACATATTACTTACCTTTATGGTAGTGAGGATGTCTTAGACATGAATAATTATTGGTGAAGCTTTGTAATACTATAGAGAAGATGCTAAAAAAAGAAATATATCCTATTTTGTCTTAATTTCCAAACTATTTGGAAGTCCTATATGGTACAAACTCAAGTAAGTCAACCATATAGTGTGTTCTCATAGTCAACCCGGTCCAACCTGAGCATTAGGTGTGAAGTGCAATGAAACAACCTATATAATATTGCTAGTCAAGTTTTATTTAATTAAAATGTCACTTGTTTAGCTTGTGATTTCCATTTAAATAAAACTATGTGAGGGACCCTTGGGGAGAATCACAAGAATCCAAGATAATAGAGTTGTTAACATAAAATAAAAAGAATACTTACCTATACAACGCCCTAAAAATACCGAACCGCACCCAACCTGCCTCAATAAAGATGAGAGAATAAGTCGAATTCATAGTGGGAAATATATAACAATGCAATTATGGAATTGAATGGCAAAAAAGAGACTCTAATATGTGTTATCTACGTGCACATGCAACTATGTTATATATATACATATAAATACTTTGACGCATGAAATCGTTTTTATTCCAAAACTTTACTTATTCCGATTAAACCACCTTAATCTTACAAAGAACCTTTTCTTACTCAACTTGACATTTATTTCTTAATTTAATACACCCGGTTTTATACTTTAAATAAATACCCTTTGCTTAAGGAAAATAATTTCTATCATCGAAATTACCCTTCTTGCTCATACCAAATTTACCTTAGCATTTTCATTGAAAATCACCTTTCAACACAAGGAGGCACCGTGTTAGAAAATACTTATTTTTCTTTGAATGCCTTTCATAAACACACGTTTGTGTTAATTATGGGTTAAACCTCTTTAGGTTGTTTATTTACCCCTTTAGTCACCTCACTTTACCATTCATTTACTTTATGGACATTAATTAACTTTCACATTTACCTACCCATGTTATCCTTTATCGAAACATTTATTAATTCATTCAAGTTATGTTATCTTTTCTCATAATCACCACACAAACCATTTTTCAACATGTTCCACTTTTCATCATTTTTTTCTTGGAATATTTTTATATCCTCATACTTTAATCATCTCTACACCGTCGGTTATGCTACCATATGCTATGGCCAGTGATTTTGGGTCTTTCATCCAGGGATCTAGGCCCTCCTTAATTATCCCAATGTGAACCTAGTCCATATTAATATATTTTTAACAATTTTCAAATGTCCACATTATCACATTTTCCTTTACCGGATAAAGCCAAAACATGGGGTTTCATCCCAACCTGTGTTAAACTTTGAACACATCGTTTCTTGTCCTTTGTACACTTGCATTGATCTTATCCCAAAAATCACCTTCATTCAGGACCATTTTGTGTAATACCTTATTTCATAAAAATGTTCCTCTTTATGTAAAATTACCATTTTACCCATTCATTTCCAAACTTGTCATTTCCTTCATTTTCACTAGTGTTATTCACCCAAAATATTATTAAGTTACACATGCTAACTTCTCAAATGTTTTAACTCATTAACACTAATTTAACACTTTGGAATAACATACATCTCAAGTTGGAAATCTATTTCTTTTATTACTTTCTTTACTAGGAAAACCCAATTTTCCAAGTGGAGACTACTCTATAAGAAAAAAATATTTTTCCTTTTTATTACCACATGTAGTCTAAAAATATCCGTTTATCATACTTTTACAGGAACTTATTGCATCTTTATCATAAGTCAACACCGCATAAGCATGACTCTCTAGTCACCCAATCTCTATAGTTGACTTTACACAATCCCTATCCTTAACTCAATGGATGTAATTCAGCTCTATTAACAACTCTATAGACCTCTCACATCATCAAGGGTTGACACACAAGAACCTCACAAAAAAATTGCGATGTCGCCACTATTGGCTTGCATAAGCACTCCCAAATCATTAACATATCTACATCAGAAGTACGTAAGCAATTAGTTACAACTAATTTAGTCACATACCACTTCATAGTGAATTACCCATTGTGGTAATCTCCTTGACTCTACCATCGAGAACACGAACTGAAACAATGACCAATCTAGTTTGATCTGCCCAAAACCGACATCGACATCGAAAGATCCACTACCTACCCCACCATTTCACTCTCGAAAGGAACCTTAAACCTTGAGCTCTAATACCATTTATAACACCTTGATTGGGATTTATGGGTTACCCGTAGTCAACCCATTATGACTCGAGCATTAGGTGTGAAGTGCAATGAAAAAACCTTCATAATGTTGCTAGTCCCGTATTATTTAATTAATATTTCACTTGTTTAGCAAGCGATTTCCATTGAAATCAAACTACGTGATGGACATGTGGGAAGCATCCCTGAAATCTAAGCATACAGATCTACTAACGTAAAATAAAAAGGATACTTACCTATACAATGCCCTCAAAATACAGAATCACACCCAACATGTCATAACAAAGATGAGGGAGTGAGCCGAATGCCCAATGGGAAGTATCCAACAATGCAATTATAGGATTAAATGACCAAAAAGGAACTCTAATACATTTTATCTATGTGCACATGCAACTACCTTATATATATATATATATATATATACTTTAGTGCACGAAATCATTTTTATTCCAAAAATGTTACTTGTTTCGATTAGTCTGCCTAAATCTTATATATAACCTCCTATTGAATTGACATTTATTTCTTAATTTAATACATCCAGTAAAATACTTTAAACCAATATCATATTTTTAAGGAAAAACATTTCTCTCACCGAAGTTAACCCTTTTCTCATACCAAATTTAGCTTAGTATTTTCCTTGAAAATTTCCTTTCAACACATGCAAGCACCGTGTTAGAAAATAATTATTTCTCTTTGAAGGCCTTTCATAAACACGCGCTTGTGTTAATTATGGGTTACACCTCTTTAGGTTTCTTATTTACCCATATAGCCACCTCACTTTACCATTCCTTTACTTTATGGACATTAATCAATTTTCACATTTACTTGTCCACGTTATCCTTTACCGGAACATTTATTAATTTATTCAAGTTAGGTCGTCTTTTCTCATATTCACCACATAACCCATTTATTCATATGTTCCACTTTTCATAATTTTTTTCTCGAAATCTTTGAATATTCGCGTACTTTAAGGGGCTCTACCCCGACGGTTATGCTACTATATGCTCTGGCCAGTGATTTTAGATCTTTCACCCCCAGGCTCCGGGCCCTCCTTAATTATTCCGGTGTCATCTGGATCCATATTAATATGTTTTAATATTTTTCAAATTTCCACATTATCACACTTTCCTTTACCGTTCGAAATCAAAACCTGGGGTTTAACCCCAACTTGTGTACTTTGAAAACATTATTTCTTGTCCTTTATACACTTGCATTGATTTTATCCCCAAAATACCTTCATTTAGGACCATTTTGTGTAACATCTTATCCTCTCTACGTAAAATTGCAATTTTACCCATTTGTTTCCAAACTTGTCCTTTCCATTATTTTTACAAGTGTCATTCCCCAAAAATATTATTAAGTTACACACACTAACTTCTCAAATGTTTTAACTCATTAGCACTTATATAACACTTTGGAGTAATATACATCTCAAATTGGAATTCTTTTTGTTTCATTAATTTCATTACTAAGAAAATCAATTTTTCCCGGTGGAGACTACTTTAATAGAAAAGACCATTTTCTTCCTTTTATTTCCACATGTAGTCTAAATAAATCCATTTTTCACACCTTTTAACACACTTTAAGGCTGAAATTTCTATTTCCTTTATTTTATTCTTAACCCCAATAAAACCTTCATTAAACATGTTTATATACTCATCATCAAAATACTACAAGTTTATATGCACGAAAAGATGAATTTTAAGTCCAAAAGTCCTATTAAATGGGTAACACATAGTTCATTTTAGAAATTTTATAATATTTCCATAAAGACACTTTTCAAGATAAAAGATAGTTTTATTTCATAAAAACTTAAACAAATGTTTATTTATATAAAATCCCAATTTTCACAAGAAAACTTCAAAACATTTGCTCACAAAATATCTTTAACAAGATAAACATAATTTTCAAAGATTTTATTCCATAAAATGTCTAGCACCAAGTTTTCTTGAAATACATAATTTTACTCAAAACCATTAAAATTCTGTGTAAACCATTTTTCACAAATCATAAGAGATAACATTCTTAAATCTTATATGCTTTCTACTCTTACAAACTATAATTATAAGATCAATAACATGGAAAATAGAGTTCTTAAACTAAAGAGTAGGGTTTCCCACCTAGAAGGAAGCTTCAACAATAGTGGATAAAGCTAGAAGAAAATGGCAACCTCCCACCTCCTAAGGTGGAATTAAAGAGGTTGCCTATCTCCACTAAGATTGTCTTCTTGAAAGCTCCACTAAAACCCCCTTCAAATTCTATGATTTTTTTCACCTTCTTCCTCTCCAACCCCCCCCCCCCCCCCCCCCCAACAACAACTCCAAATATCGTATCTTTTCTCATTAATGGTGGAAATGGTTCTATAAGGTGTATATTAGTGGAATATGAGGAAATATGGTGTCACAAGGTGGAGGGGTTGTGGTTCTAGGATGGTGTGTGGTGGTTTAAGCATGAGAAAGCTCTCAAGCCTAGAAAGAGAGGGAAAATGTGAAGGGAATGCTTAAATGGGCAGAGCCCCATATAAATACTTATAATAACCCTAACTGGTCAAATCCCATGAGTTTCCCTTACACCCAACCCTTAATCTAAGGGAAATCTAATCTGTTGTCCCATGCTTTGATCTCGTCCACTGAGAAGTCGATATGTCATCAAATCCAACAGCCCATGTCATGACAACGCATTAAAAATGATAAGATTTTCAAATTCATCTTTGGTCATTCAAACGATCCTTAAGCCTCGTTAGAAAGAAATTACTCTCTCATTCGAACGACCCTTCCAACAAGGTGTTCTAACTAGACGTCAGCACGCCTGAGGAATGTTTCAAACCTAAGACATTAGGAGTCTAGTTCGAACGAGATTGATTCCCCATTCAAATGACTTCTATTTTCCTTAGTCAAAACTTTGCGCCATAAAAAAATTGGTTCGACGAGAATGAAGGCCACGAAGTCACCCAAATTTGATTTTTAGTCCACCTCTGCAAGTCCAATGACCAATTGGTCATACCACGTCACTACATCATACATGTACAATCAAAGTCTCGGGAAGGGTGTTACATTGGATATCAACCTGCTGAGGTAAAACTTGAAACCAATTTTAGATGACAATAATGGCAACGGAATTCTGTGAATTATCGATAATGATCAGGAGTATCCCAATGCCATATCCTTTCTTGTTAACAGTTCCATAAAAGAACATTTTTCATTGGGGTTCTTCACGAGTGGTGCATAGAATTTCTTTATCTGGAAATTCAAGGATCCAAACATCGACTTCTTTCATAAGATGGTCGATAAGTACTCGGATATAGGGCTTTATTTGATGATGTTTTGTTATATGTAGTGGATGTTGAACTCGTCTAACAAAAGGAAGAATCTAACCATGTGGCTTTATGGTATCCATCTAGGATACTAGCTTAATAGGAAATGCAAACATATAGTGTCGGAGTTTCCAAATGAGTTAAACTAAAGAGAACATGCCTTGTTTATTGTTGTGTAATTCACCTCATACCCTACCAACTTTTGACTAATTTACCAAATGGATATCTCTTTACATGACTCATTGATGTAAGGGATAAAATATCCACAATAGAAATATCGATAATGGTTAAGTACAAGAGGATGGGTGAATTGGGATGTGATGGCATGAGAACCGGTGTTTGGTAAGGCATTTCTTAATTTTTTTAAAGGCTTATTGGTACGCCTCATTCTATACTTTAGTTGAATCCCTTCGAAGGACTTTGATAATGTGTTTGCGTATAGTTTTGAGTTGGATAATGAATTTTTTAATGTATTAGAGCTTTCCTAAGAAACTGAGTTCTTCCTTCATAATCTGAGGCGATGACATTTCAAGGATTTCCTTGAGTTTGGTAGGGTCTTCTACATTCCCCCTTTCACTTATCATAAATTTACATATTTTTCCTATTATAACATCGAAAACACAAAGTTTTAGATTGAATTGGATTTGACAGTGTTACAACCGTTCAAAGAACTTCCTCAGGTAAGGGATGTGACCCTCCTGAGTCTTGGATTTGATGATTATATCATCAACATAGACTTAACCCCGTTGTGGATGAGGTCATGTAAAATGGTTGTGGATTCTCTTTGACATGTAGCCTCGATTGTTTTGAGACCAAAGGGCATGATAGTCTAATAAAAGGTTCCCCAAATAGTGGTTAAATAAGTCTTCTCTTGGTGATCAAGATCCATATTGATTTGATTATACCTTGCAAATCCATTAACTGACAACTTCAGCATGTGATTGGAAGTGTTATTGATGATTATGTTAATATTGGGTAAAGGTTATTTATCATTCGAATAAGCTTTGTGAAAATTCGAATGGTCGACGCATATGCAGACTTTTCCTCCTGATTTTGGCACATAGACCATGTTGGAAATCCATTTCAGGTATTCAACTATGTAGATGAAACCCATACTCAATTTCTTGACTACTTCATCTTTCACCTTCAGGAATCATTTAGGATGAAGTTTCTTTAGCTTTTGATTGACTATCTTACACATAGGATAGGCAAGGATCTCATGGTAGACGATTTCTAGATCACTAACAGGCATGTTATTGTAAGAACATGCAAAGACATACACAAACTCCTTCAACAGATCTTTGAATTATAACCGCCCATGCTCACTAAGACTTGATCATGTCCTAATCCCAGACAAAGTGCTACACGAACCAATATAAATAACAATATTCTCCTCATCATTAGTATGAAAGACGTTATGTTGCTTTTTTTCCTTATTGAGATCAGTTAAGAATTGTTCATTCATGAAGTAACCTTTGTTAATTATTTAATTATTAAAATCAGTGCAATTAACGTAAGTCAAAACAAGATACTCAAAATATTATTTCATTTTATTGATAACATTTTTAGGAAAAATGAGAGTTAGAACCTCCTAAAAGGGGGCCACGTTTACATTTCAATCGGAACATTAGAAGTAGAAAAAATTATATTTTAAAGGTGACAAACATCAGGGTTTTTGGTTGATAAGGTAAGATTGGTCAAAATACCTCACCTATTAAGTACAGGTTTGACAGTAGTATACATCATTTGGGTAGGGAAGGATGACTCGGAGTCGACACAGATCATGTGAAGGTCCATCCAAAATTCATATAAAACTAAATATTTTAACGCTATTAGTTCTTTCAGTGATTTTCGTATCAGAGATCTCGAATCAAATGACTTGATCATTAATGGCTTCACCTTATGCTTAGATACATCGTTCCAAATGATTTTGTCCTCAAAGAAAATCTCAAACCTCGGTTTCATCTTCTTTCCCACCACATTAATGGTTCCGAAAAAATGCAATAGGGGAAATCTTTTCCTTATTTGATAAAATTCCCATCAAAGAATCTCCAAAAATAACTCCTTTCCTCTTAAATACCTTATTGTAAGGTTGATGAAGACCTTTAAGTTCATCAGGGGATGGATGATACCTAAAAGCATATTGTGGATAAGCTATCTACATGACAGTCGATTTAAGGATCCATTATTTCCTACTACCCAACCCCATCCTGGGCATAAAATGTATGGTCTTGGACATTTATATTATATTAACATTTCAATGTGGGCTGTGTTTGGGACTCACTAAGTCCTTGAAATTATCTTTAGTCGAGTGAGTGAGTGGGTTAATCTTGAATCCTGAAAGCAAAATATCACTTGTGTTGTACTAGATGTCCATAATCAGGTTGCTAGTGCCAACACCATAAGAATTGTCATCATTTCCAATGATAGTAATGAACTTATTGTCTGCGAAGAACTTTAATTTTATATGAAGAGAAAAAGGAATCCTACGATGTTGTGAAGCCACGAATGACTAAGAAATAAGTTGAATCATGCGGTGATGTCAATGACTTGGAAATCCATATAAGGCCAAATTAGTCCAGGCCCGTGTGTGAGGACAGTTCACCCTATAACTTCTCATCGGGTATTCTTGTAAGTATGCATAACAATGGATGCAGGGGGTAAGATTATTATATTTCACTCGAGACATCGAAGCATTTGAAGTGGGTATACAATAAAGGCGAAACCATTATCAATAAGAACCAATGGGAATGTCTTTTGCAAATCTTTCACTAAGATTTTAAGAGAATAGTTATGATTAGGGCTAAACATTAGGATTTTTTCATAGATGAATGAGATAAGTCCTTTGACAGTCAAAGGTCCAAAATATAAATGGCCTCTTTAGAAGATGTAGAAGGATGAGCTATAGATTACGTTTGATAAGGGAAATACAGTGAAGTTGGTTATACATGAAAATCCTTTGTACACTGACATTGGCTTGATTCATCTTTAATTGTTCAAGAATCTAACTTTCCTCAATTGCCATTTCAGGCATTGGTTCTTCGTTAATGGCTTCATTTGCTTTATCTTTTATCGTACTTTTTAAGAAACATTTTATCTTTATAATATCTACTTGACCAAGTCATATGGTTCACTGATGATAGGAAAACACATATTTCATTATTTATCTTAGGGGTAGCAAAAACCTTATTTGATCTCTGGAAGCAGTTCTTCAAAGGAAATCATTCCACAAAATATGGCAATTGTATTTGGAGATTCATCATTTGGGTATCCATCTGAGGTGTCTAAGACATCATCACATCCTATGGAATCTATATAATTATTTATCGATAAGTCTATGCACTCCACAACTTCAATAGCTTCATATTATAAGGCTTCCCATGACACTGATAAGTGTTTATACGAAAGGACCAAGTATCCTCTTATCCACATGGAAACTAATAGAATTCAAATATTTTTTCTTCCCACGGTTTTGTCTGTCTAGATATGGATGATGTTATCGAATTTGAACTGTTATGCTGATTCAAACCAATAGTAGGATTATAAAGCCTGTTTCTAGGCTTTTATGTAAAGGTCATTGATTCTTTCACAATCACCTTCTTCAAGGATTGTCTTGGGTGTAAGTTTTAGTTTAAACTCTCTCAGTTATTCATGGATAGAAGGTAGATTCATACTATGTGTTTCTGGTCTACATTTTTCTCATCATTAAGGATAAATCATGGGCATTTTACAAATTTAATTAGGAAGTGTGAGCATACTTAGAGACTAACTAGGGATTTATTTGGTTTAATGGATGAGGTGGGCATTTTATATGTTTAATTCTGGTTGAGGGATCAGAATCAAGGCCTTTATCAGTAATAATGGCATTCACATTAGGCGTGATGTATTATAAGAGGTTTTTAATTAATATTTAGTTTTGGGCTTGAAGAATGAGCAATGATAACCTTATCAATGAAGATTTGAAGAACATGCTTCAATTGGTGACTCTGTTTGATGGAATGCCGGGCAGTTTGATGAAATCACAATGAACATCATATTTGAAGTCCTTGAGAAAATTCTCATGTAGTGGAAGAGGGTCTAGGGGTTTGATAACATTACGGGATATGAAGGCTTATTTTATATTAGGGAGAGGAGCATGAAGTTCAATGTACTCTTTTCTACTGAAAGCAAGTCGGGATTCTGATGCCAAAGAAGCGTATGATTGATAGGAAATGTTATCGATGACATTAGTAGCTAGTGTCTCTTATTTACGAGGAGCATACTGATCAACTTTATTATTTTCTTTTGATTTGTCTTCTTACTAGTATCACTTTAATGAATCTCTAACCCAGCTTTATAGAGGCCTTTGCAATACGGGTAATATTTTATAGATGTAGTTTTTTGGGTATGCAAAAAAGAATTATTTACTATAGTGAATTGATCATCTTTAGATGGGAGATTTATCATGGTGGTAGCTTTCTCTCTACACCAGGTTATAAAATTAGTAGCCGACTCCCCAAGGTCTTGTTTAAGTAACTTCATATCTCAGTGGGTTTTCTCCACTCCTCGTTGTACTTTTATTGAGCTATATACTCCCTATCAACATCCTCATAACTTTAGATGTAGGATTGTAAGGACATATTTTTATAAATGTATGTCACAATTAAGTATGCCGTATACCGCTACAAGTCGTCGAAGAATTGAGAAGATTGCATCTACAAAGATGAATCCGAATTTCAAGTTGTCTTCAACATTCAAGCCCAACAATATGAACTTTGGTAAGATAATGTTTAAAGTTTCATTTACATTTCATATTAAGAGTATTGGGATATTTTTAAAAGTAGTTTTTAAAAAGAGTTCATATAAAAATGTTCTTATAAATATTTTTTATAAAAAGGTTTCATTACTGTTTTCGAGAAAATTGTTTTTTTGAAAAGTTTTGAGGAAATTTTCTAAGGAAGTAAGCCTACCTCAGTTTTGATGCTCAGGTCGTTCAAGCGAGATAACCATCTCGTTCGAGCGACATTGAGATGTCGTGCAATGTCATTTGAACGGCACGCGTATCTCGTTCAAGCAACGTGTCTTTTTGGCTGACATGCTGATTTCATGCTTATCCTTTGACCGAATTAATTATTCTATATAAAGGGTGTCAGCCCTTCGCTTTTAATGTCGAGAAAGAGTTTTAAACTTTAGAGTGTTGTCTTTGGTTTGTTTGTCTGCCCAGAAACAATTCGAAAAATACGTTTTGGCAGAATGTTTTCTTCACCACCAACAACCATTTTAGGGTTGAAATATTTGTTTTGTTTGCAATTCACAAATAATACCAATTAATTTTGTGTGAGTTGTTTTGTGGAACCCAGCAACATATTTTTCCTTTGTTCATTCTTTGTGGGGAGAGCTCTGCAACCGACAACTGCATGCTATTGTGGAGGGAGTCCTTGTGAATATTTTAGACTGCGTGTCTGGACTACGCATCCTAGTGGTATAGATTCTTGCGAACCATTGCTTATTTATTTCAAGACGTTTCTTTGGAGGTTTGATGAAGACACCTTGCGTTACTCTTGTGGGTGAAAGCAAGATGGTATGTAAGTCAATGGTCTTATAAACTTGTCAGAGTTCTAGAAATAAAAGTTTTTCCCTTCGGGGATTTTTTCTCAAAATTTTATGTCGCATGCTATATCTTATTTGGTTTGATACGTAGTTGCATGTTTAGGGACTGGATTAATTTGGCATAAAAATAGACTTTAATTAAATAAGGTTTAATTGGAAACATGCGAATTAATTTAAATCGGTATCACACAACGTCATATTCTACAAACTGGTATCAGAGCAGGTTACACTATTTTATTGTGTATTCCTATTTTCTACAAAATTTTTGTGATATTGATTTTTTTTTGGAAAATCACTTTTGTGAAAAATCGCAATTTTTCCAATAGAGCACTTATGTAATCGGATGCCTCCCATTATGACACGAATCAGAATTTTGATGATTTAAATAGTTTGAGTTTGACGTTTGCTAAGAGAATTATATTTTTGGAAAAAGAAAATTCTCATTTTAAATCCGTTGTGGATCACTTGTAAACAGTTCAAAATCAAAGAGATTTTTATCGTGAGAAACTTGTTTCTTTGGTCCGAGACTTTAATGATTTAAAATTGTCCAAAAAGGAGAGTTATGATAGACTCCTATTTTTAGAAAAAGAATTGGAGAATTTAAAAATTCTAGTGTTTGTGTTTGTGCCAAAGAGGATAAAGATATTTCAATCGATGAGTTTGTGGCACGTGAAGAGACTCTTAGGAAGAAGTTTGCTTTAATTGAGGGGGAGAGAGATACCCTTTTAGGAATTGTTAAAAATTTGAAAAAGAAATCCCTCTCTTTGGAAGAGTCTAATTTGTTGCTTGAATCAAATATTTTGAAGTTGAAAAATTATTTAGACGATTCAAGTAGGTTTGATAGTGATAGTAATGGATCATCTTGTTCTCATGCTCCTAGTGCTAAAGCCAAAACCATTATTTATTTTAGAGGGTTAATTAATACCAAGGACGTTAGAAAATATCACACTTTAGGTAACATTCCTCCCGTTCACACTTGTTCATATTGTGGTAGGAAAGGTCACCTTAGGGGATTTTGTTTTGATCCTGGAAGATGTCATAGGAAGTCGAAGTCTAGTGTTTTGTTGGTTTCCAAAACCCCGTGTCGACGTGTTATATCGGTTTGTGTTAGGAAATCACTTTTGGATACACTAGATTTTAGAATATTTCATTCTCATTTGCTTGCACGTGAATCTTCTCTTGTCATATCATATAGATGATTGTGTTCAAATGTTTGTCATACTCTAGTGTTTTGTTTCATGATATTTATGTTTGCTAGCGTTGTGACATGTATTTTTTGTATAAATTTCTTCTTTTGAAAAATTTGAAACAGCCAAAAAGATTTTATTTTTTTAAAAATTTTTGAAAAATTTAAAAAGAGTTTTGTATTTTGCTTTACACCTTTTATGGATAGATACTTAGGATGACCGAGTCACAATTTCATTCCATTTTTTCATGTGACTATTTGATAGTGTTTTGAGACAATGTATCATGTCATCTTTGTGCTTTATAATGTGTGGAGTCATTAAGATGTAATTAAGTGTTACTTCCTACATGTTTGACTCATGATTTCCTTTATTGCACACGTGGATGGATTTTTTTGATTATTATGCTTGTCTTATCATATGTTGGTTGTGTGTTTTCACTTCAATCCCGTCTTTAAAAATGAACCAAGCGCGATAAAACTTGACAAGAAAGTAGTTCATGTAAGAACTATTTGACGAGGTTGTGTGTTTTATTTGAAAATAGGGAATGGCTGCGAAAGGTTCACATTTCACCTTTGCGAATACTAAGTCACCGTTATCGGACCTAAAAAGTTGAGAAATTTCATTATTCGGGGTCTAGAGAGGTTTAAAAGAGCCCGAAAAAAATTAAAGACAATAAAAAGAAATTCATGCCAAAAAGGGGTCATTAGGTTTTTGCACCAATTCTCCAATGTTTGAGAATTTAGATTACCTCTAAAAGAAAATATGCATGAGGGAGTTTCGATAGAAGTTAAAAAGGGTTTGCACGTCCTTAAAAGTTTTGAGAAAAGCGCTATATAGTGTTGGACGTTATTGGTGTGAAAATCACTTAGGCTTTGATTTGTTGATTTGATTAAGACGATATCATCTAAATTTAATCATTTTTACACCTAAGGATATTTTTTATTTTCATTCGCTAGGAGTACACGTATTCATCGTGCACATATGACTGATTGAGTTGATTTTCCTATCGAATGTGTTCACACCCATTCATTCCATTTCCATGACTTGGTTGTTTTAGTATAAATCCATGGTGTGTGATTTTTGTATCAATTTTTCCTTTGTTTAAAAACATAAAATAAAATAAAATTGAGAAATAAAAAATTGATTGTGTATATTTTTTGAGATGTACCTTTGCATGCGCATAGTTTTGAATCATGATTGTTATGCTTCTGTCGTGACACTCCATGTTTTGATTGGTTCTTCTTATCTGTCTATTTGGGGACATCATAAAATGGGTGAGATTTGATTATATTGATTGATTTATTCTTATATCATTTCAAACTCGATACATCATGAAGGTTTTTGCTTTATCTCATGTGTGTAGGTACAAAATTGGAGATTTCACAACCTGATGAGAAAAGCTTGGAGCTTTGAAATTTTAAGTTGAGGATTTTTGAAGAAAAGTTTGAGATCTTGCAAATTTATTCATGGGAGGGTAGATTTGTATAGGTTATTTTGTATTTCATAATTCTGATGTTTTTATGTATGTATCGGCATAGACATAGGGGGAGATTTGTAAGGACATATTTTTATAAATGTCCATCACAATTAAGTATGTCATATACCGCCTCAAGTCGTCGAAGAATTGAGAAGATTGCATCTACAAAGACGAATCTGAATTTCAAGTTATCTTCAACATTCAAGCCCAAAAATATGAACTTTGGTAAGATAATGTTTAAAGTTTCATTTACATTTCATATTAAGAGTGTTGGGATATTTTTAAAAGTAGTTTTTAAAAAGCTTTTATATAAAAATATTTTTATAAATTTTTTTTATAAAAAGGTTTCATTACTGTTTTCGAGAATATAGTTTTTTTGAAAAGTTTTAAGGAAATTTTTTAAGGTAGTAAGCGTACCTCGGTTTTGATGCTCATGTCGTTCAAGAGAGATCACCATCTCATTCGAGCGACATTGAGATGTCGCGCGATGTCGTTTGAACGACACATGTATCTTGTTCGAGCGAGATGGGATTTGTTCGAGCGACGTGTCTTTTTCCTTGGAATGCTGACTTCATTCTTATCCTATGACTGACTTAATTATTTTATATAAAGCATGTTAACCCGTTGCTTTTGATGTGGAAAAAGATTTTTTAACTTTTGAGTATTTTCTTTGGTTTGTTTATCTTCCTAGCAACAATTCGAAAAATATCTTTTGGTAGAATGTTTTTGTAACACCCCATAATTTTGAGGATTAAGTATTCAATTATTTTCGGGAGATATAAAAATATTTAAATTTGAGAGACTTAAATTCATGAGTTGGAGAATTTATTTGAGTGAGCCGAATTATTTATAATTGGCGACTTTTAAGTTTAATGGTTCAAAATCTCGTGTGTCGCATTTTGAGGTCGAAATTAGGAAATGTTGAAAAGTATTTCAAATGGCAATTCTGAGTTCGCGGTTGCGTCCGGATGGGTCGAGATAGTCAGAAAAGAGTACCCCGGGTTAGTAATTGGGTCTCGGGTATTTTTGGGCATACCGGGCCCTCACGGGGTGAGTTGTGTCATTTTAATTAGGCCCAATGGCCAAAAACGGGATTAAGGTTTTTAAACCTAATTGAGAGAATAGGGAATGGCAGTCAACATAACTCTCAACCTAGGGTTTGAGAGGGAATTTGGGGAAAAGAAAATCAAGAGACAATTTAGGGATCTTGGAGCCAAATTAAAGGACTACACCAACGGATCAGACACTACGAACAATTCCAGGTAAGTGGTTAACTTGCTGTAATGTGTAACTGGTGATATCCAATTCATATTTTAGTGATGTGTAAACTAAAATTCGTTTTTGGCCATAAATGGGTACAAAATGGGGTTTTATTAATGGAATACTTGGCTGAGATTCAAAGTAAGAAATAGGTGTATTATATATCCCTAAGTAAAGATAAAATGAAATTTGAATATATTTGACGATTAACATGGAATCTTTATGAGTTCTTGGATGAGTAACATGAATCTTGAATGACTTAGGGTTTATTTGATGAACACAAGAGGTCAATCTGCCAGAATTTTTGACACAACTTTAAACGTATTCCATTTGAGTTGTACTTCGAATTAGAGTGTGAACCATACATGCCTGGAAAGGTATTTCTCTTAGCTATCCAATTAACTTGGAATTAGGTCAATCGTAGTTCTGTAGAGCGAGTAATTGACATTTTACTAGAGGGTGTTTGATCTGTCAACATAGTAATCTGCCAGAATTTTGACATCACTTTAAACGTGTGCGATTTGAATTTTACTATGAATTAGGGTGTGAACCATATATTACTGGAAAGGTCATTCTCTTAGATATCCAATGAACTTGGAATCAGGTCAATCGGAGTTCTGTAGAGGGAGAAATCGAAATTTTACTAGAGGGTGTTTAATCTGCCAGAAAATTTGAGATTTTTCTTTTTGAGCCTTAAATGTCTAAAATTTTATAGGGGAAGTGTTTGGGACCTTGATGAAATATATTGATGGAATAATGATATGGAAGTAGGTCTATGATTGAGTGCTGGACTTTAATTTTGTGAGAGAGTTAAAGTGGAGATTCATAGGCTTGATTGTGACGTACTCTAATTCAGGATGATAAGAATATAATTACGGAAAGCGTGAGCGAGCTTAAATTCGTTATGTCAGTGGGTTAACAAGGGTAACTACTGAATTGATATAAAAATGGGTAACTAGGACCCTTAGAGTTATGTGAATACTTGAATTAATACGAAAGTGAAATAAATTCGTAAAGCAAACATGTACGGTGAATATTAGAGAGAAATATATTACGTACAAGTATGAGTAATTGAGTTGTATAAATACCTACTATTTATAGGATTACTTTGGTTGTGAATGCCTATTGTGTGTTTCCTTGTGATAGGAACATAGACTCAGAAAATATTAAGTTATGGGCCAAGTGAGCGAGTCCGGGGATAATTGTTGACTGACACCAAGTTATTAAATTAATGGATGTGTTAATTAATAAAGATAGAGTCAGAAGGTAGACTCAGAAAAATATTAAATTAATTGATGTTGGGATTAATTAATTTAGAGTCGGATTGTAGACTCGGGAACAGTATTAATTAATTAATGTGTAAATTAATTAAATGAGAGTTGTACCACAGACTCTGATCGATATTAAATTAATAGGTGTGTTAATTAATTTAATTAGAGTCGAACGATAGACTCGGGAAGGTATTAAATTAATAGGTGTGTTTATTAATTCAATTAGAGTCGGACCATAGATTCGGGGAAAATTGTATATTAATTGAGGTGTGAACTAATTATGTTAGAGTCGGACCACAGACTCGGATTTTCATTAATTAATTAATGTGTAAATTAATTAAATGAGGGTCGGACTACACACTCGGATATGTGCTAATTAATTAATGTGTAAATTAATTAAATGAGGGTCAGACCACAGACTCGGAGTTGTGTTAATTATTTAATGTGTAAATTAATTAAATAAGAGTCGAATCATAGACTCAGGCAAATTTCATATAAATTATTGTGTAGAGTATTACTATTTAGAGTCGGACCACAGACTCGGGAAGATGGAAATTATTAAGTGAGAAAATTAATTAAGTTGAGTCGGGCCAGAGACTCGGGAAATTACAGGCTAGTGTTACCGGTTTTTTGAGTACTCGGTAAAGCTAGGGTTTATAATCTATATATATACGGTGTAGTGATAGTATATATATATGTGTGTGTATTTATTGTGTGTGCTATTAAATATCAATGATTAGATATTTATTTAATTTATACTCTCTAGTGCTATCAAGGGAGGTTGAGCGATGTGAGTGAATCCCCTAGCTCTAGGAGTAGGGTGAGTATATCCCCAGGTCATAGATTCCGTTATATGGGTGAGGAGATTATCTCACTTTCAGGGAAGGAATATGACCGCCTCCACTTCGTTTAAGTTTTGGGCCAGGTTGGTGGGCGATTCCAACTTGGGTAAGTAGGTTATGTGAGCACACCTAGTGAGATGTCACTTTAGAGGGAATCATCCGGCGAGGGTATACTCGGAGGGATGGATATATGTATGTTATATGTGTGGATGTTTTATCAAAGGTACATATATAATGGAATTCAATATTATATGCAGGTAATAATACAGTGTGTGATGTATTTACTTTACATAACTTGTGACACGGTTATATGCTACTATTTAAGAAGGAATTAATTAAGTTAATTGTGAGATAACTTATAATTCAAGAATCATTGTACTCGGGTTAGAGTAGTATGGAAAGGGGAGGTTGTACCAGGACTAGTTGGATGAGATAGTGCAACTAGGTGGGGATCAAGGTAACCGTTAGGTGTGCACAATAGTGGAGGGATGAGATTGTCCACAAGGGAGTGCGACACTAATATAAATATGGAGCGTATTCATGCATTTTAAATTACTGCAGTTAATTCACTTGCTAAATATTTTCAAAATGTTTTGGGTTCTAACCCTTGCTATAAAACTATTTTCAAAACCTTTTAGGTGTCCAGCCACCGGGACGCCATGATTGATATTCTATTCCAGGGACACGGAGCTGTGGCATATGTGGATGCTAGAAGGAGTTTGGATTAGACGCATCGTTCATTCATTCCTAGAGTAGGAATCATGTATCAGTTCCATTTTTACTTAGGGCTTGTCGCCCAGACTTTCAGTTCAGTTTTCAGATTTATTTTATTCAGGTGTTGAATATTTGTATTGGATTATTTCACTTTGGTGGCCGATGGTTTATTCGGCAAGTTTTGTAATTATTTGTTCAGTTAAGTTTTATTCAGTCGTGTGAATGATTTATTTTTATTTCCGCATGTACGGTTTTGGTTTAATTAAAAAGCTAAAATTTGGCACTAGCTTTTGGAATACTAGGTGGTTAGTAAGTTTCAAAAAGTTTTCGACAGTGATGCTAAGGATGTTCTAACTGGGATTCCTATTTTAATTTGGTATAGGACTAATCACCCGGTATTTTATTAGGCAGGGTGTCACAGATGGTATCAGAACATCAGGTTCTAGTGTCCTTAGGATCTGTGCGCTTTTTCACGTTTTGGCTTAGAAATCTTTGATATAGAGACCTATCATAGGATTGTTCTATTCTTATACTTATGCGCATTTACGTTCTTTTGCCATTTATTTTATTTGAGGGTGAACTCATACGATTCGATTCTCATTTCAGATGCCGCCCAGGAGAGAGAGAGCAGCTAGGGCAGCAGGGGGAGATGAGATTAAAGAGGCTCATCAGGAGCAACAGTTACCGCAACAACTGCCAGAGATGATTTCAGCAGCACAGGTAGCAGAATTAGTGGCGCAGGCAGTTGAATCAATGATGATTTCTATGGCAAGGTACTTTCCACGGGATCAGCCACAAGTGTTAGTGGCGCCAGATGTTCAGGCTCACGCGGGGCCGTCGGGGTGGCAGCAAGTACGAGAGATTTTTCAAGAGTGGGCATCCACCAGAGTTGTGAGGGGGTCCATGTTTAGTTTTAGCGTGTCAATGAAGAGAGATATCTGTAATACCCCGCATTTTTATCGATATTTATTTATGGGATTAATTAAATTCAATATGAATTAAATGAGAATTAATCCGGATAAAATACTGACGAGATGTGAGTTGGTATTTGATTATAATGTGTATATATGGCAATATATGAATATTGAAAATATTGAAATTGTCGCGAGGCTGAAATACGGCAATTTGGAAAATTTAGTTGGGACGCACGTGACAGTCGCGTCAGGAATGTAATTATTTGAATTAAAAAGTGAATTTTATTTTTATCAACCGTATGGTCATTTTGAGTGCGCCAAAGAGTCCGTAAGGGTCGAAATAGTCAGAAAACACTAGCCGGGGGTTTAGTTTGGGTCCCGTGGCATTTTTAGGCCATACCGGCAACCCAAAAGGGTAGTTTGGTAATTTCGGAATTTTGGGAATTAGAACCCACGAAAATTAGAAGTTAAAATCTGATTTAGTCTTTACCCACTAAAACCACTAACAACACTAAATGACTTAATGGGCTACGGGAGTTATTGGAAGAAATTTTAAGAGGTTTCTAAGGCAACCTCTAAACCACCATTGTTATCTTGGAGAAGAACTTGTAGAGAGAGAAAGAGAGAGGAGAATTCTGCAGAGAGAGAGAAAGCAATTCAACCTTCTTCAACCAACAACAAAAATCTGAAGAACATAAAGCAAGTGATTTAGTTACAATTGATTCAATGAATGTGTTCTTCCATGTTTAGTGTAATTATCGAATTTTGTCTTGGAAGATTGAAATAGACCCATGAATTTGAGGATTAAAACTATAAACCATGTTAGGAATTGCATGTAGACATATTCTGGACGAATTATGAATCCAAAACATAATACTTGATGATCTAAAAACGGATTAAAGAAGATAATTACTGTTGTTCTTGAAAGAAATAGAAAACTAGGGTTCTTGAGGATGTTTTGATCTAAATAAGGCCTTTGGGTGATGATTAATTAGTTTTAGAACATTAACAATGTTGTAGGATGATTATTTGATGATATTATAACGTTAGAATGAAGTTTCATGCATTGTAATGAATTTTTGGAACGATTTAAGGACAACAAAACGAAGCAGTCCGTAGCCTATCTGGTGCAATCGATCGATCGACATTCATCCGTCGATCGATCGATCGATGTTCAAGGTCGATCGATCGACCATCCCAAAATGAGTAAAATTTTCCCTAGTTAAATTTTAATGATGTTAACCCTTAGAAAATTATTATTGGAGACTTTATGAATATCCTTAGACTTAAGGAAGATCAGTAGGTATGGTTATAAAATTTGGACCTTAATTAGAATTCAATTTGAGGAATTATTCTAAAATCTAATGAAATTCGATGAGTGAGATAAGATTAGGGTTAAAAGATTAAATTTGAATAATTTGATGAAATGAGGTTTGGGGAAGAAGTAAGGACCTTAAGAATAATGATGTTATATGTGGGAATAATAGGAAACTTAATAATCCCTTTGAGATAGGTTTTAAGTACAAGAAACTATGACGTGAGATGTGTCGACAGTCTACATTATATATTATCGGAAGACTTAAAATGGATAAAATTGGAATAATGGTATAAGGATGTAGAATATACCTTTATTAATATTGAGACATCTAAGATGTGTGAATGCTTAGTATATAACTTATGTGTATGACATACCTACCATACTTGCTATCACGGGAGGTTTGCGTTCGTTTAGGACCATCTAATCTTTGTGTGCCTATGGGGGGATATAGATTGGTACCTCGAGGACATAGGTCAGAGAAGGACTTATTGGGAAGTTAATAAGTCTGCTGATCATGGGAGCGTAGGTATGTGCGTGACCCATGTGATATGACTGTGTTCGCCTCCATTGATTGTGATTGTTGTTATCTGAGAATGATTCCTGAGAGATTCGGAATGCGTTATCCTTATGTACGTGATGTACCGGGATGGATAGCAGAGTATGTGTACACCGCAGCTTAGTCTCGGCGTGCTCGTATTATATATTTATGATGTGAATGATATACGGTTAAATGAACAGACTTATCATGTTTAATTATGAGAATAATTTATAGTAACTCCTTGAGAAGATAAATAAGGGGATAACCTCCAGTGAATGGTAAAGCTAATAATTGAGAATCCGAGTTTAAGTAAAGCTATCTATTCAAGTGATAACATTGGGAATTCATATTGTGAATCGAGTAGATGGGTTAGAACTTATGTCGGTTTAGTTAGATATAAATACCACTTAGATGGGTACTGTATGTTAGGAGTGCACAATTAGTCAAGAGGTGAGTATTTCATGTGAGAGCATGTCCTAACATGTATTTTGAATTCTTTGTTTTAATGTTATTAAAACACTTGCTGTTTTTAAAATACTCTCCACTTTCGGGCTCTGACCCGTTTGCTTTCAAATCTATTTTTGTAAAAACCTTTTAGGTGCCCAGCCACAAGGACACCATGCATAGGATTTCCATTCAGGTGACGAGCTGTAGCTGTTTGTGGAAGTTACAGGGCCTTGCTAGTAAACGCTTCTTTTGTCTTGACTCTATTCAGTTTTCATCATTTGTAGGGCATGTCGCCCATTTCTATTAGAGACATTTCATATTTCAGTTATTCAGATTGTTGGCATGTAATTAATTCAGGATATATTGTTTTATTTATTTCAGTGGTGGGATTGTCGTGAGGAGTTTTCCTCCGAACTTATTATTAATTGTTGGTTACTTTATTGAGACTTTATGGTGTATGGTTATGATATTCTTTCATAATTTTTTTATTGTATGTTAATCAGACTTAATTTAAAATTTGACATCTTACTTTTTAAATACTAGGTGGTTAGTAATGATTAAAATGTTTTCGACAGTGATGCTGTTAACTGGACCAACTTGACATTTTGTATTAATTTAATAAAAGAGTAGCTACCCGGTATTTAATTAGTCGGGGTGTCACAATATCCAGCGTCACCTACGCATGGGAGATTATGATGAGATGCGTAAGCAAATGCTAGCCACTTTTAGTTTAGTGGGCGCAACGCTACAATGGTGGGAGTCGTTCACCACAATTGAGGAAAGGGATACACTAGCTATTGCAGAGTTTTGGGTGTGGTTCGACCGCAAGTATTTTCCTCCAGCGGTTGAGACCGAAATGAGGAGAAAATTTAGAGACGTGACTCGGGGAGACCGTTCAGTGGTCGATTACGAGGAAGAATTTACTCGATTTGCAAAGTTGGTACCGAATGAGGTAAGTGATGAAGAGAGAAAGAAAGCAAGGTTTATGGATGGGTTAGTCTGGAGAATCAGATAACATTTAATTGGTAAGTACGCATTAGTATCTTATACTGATGTCGTTAACGCAACACTTCGGCACTGTCAGGAATATCGCTTCCACGTGAAAGGAAGTGGGAGGGGAGTGGAAACTAAGTAGTCGGATAAGTTTAAAGGAACAGTACCAGTGGGGTATCCCAGCAGCAGACAGGGGGAGATCAGTGGCAAGATTTCGATAGGGAAATCATGCCAAATGATTTAGAACTAGAGGCTATCGACAGGACAACCAAGAATTCCAACAAGGTCGGCATGGAAGGGACCAGTGGCAGGGTGAATCTATTAGAAGATGTTTCGTTTGTGGGGAAAGAGAGACACATGAAGAGAGATTGTCTTAAGCGAGGCAGGGGCCAACTACAGAACGAGGTCCTAGATGTACAACCACTAAAGCAAGTCATGGGCGCATTCTGGCAGGGAGAATATGCTCCGAAACTCGAGGATCAACCGTTGCAGCTGGAGTATGGAGGTAATTATTTTTACCCAATGGGCGTGGAGTATATTTTTGAGTGACAAAGAGGATGTCATAATATAAGACTTATTTTTCACTAGAGTTCGCAGGTGAGTCGAATGTAGTGGGTGCGTTGGTTGTAGCAGCCATAGTATGTGGATAAACTTTCTGTGGGGTAGTGGAGTTTCTTTGGCGTTCTTCATGGGAGAGTGGAGGTGTACAATGAGTGATAGTTTGAATTATGCTAGGAGTTACTACTTTCGAGAATTATAGGAGTAGGGTTGATGATATTTTCTAAATATCGGCTGGATAGCGATGGAATTTAACTATTGTGGATAGTGGTGTTAAGTTTTGGTGTTCACGACACCAGGATATGTTTGGTACTGGGTATCACCTGAGAGGACGTATAGCCTATATATATGTTGTATTCCGTGGTACGATAGGCACATAGTGAGGTTTTGTATTCTCATATTTTATCCCGGTAAGTGGGGATGTTTACTGAAGTGAATCAGGGTGGTTAGATTTATTTTCGAGCAAAGAGAGATAGCTCGGGGTTTATTTTACGCAAGGACTAGTGATAGTAAGGGCGCGGTATTTTATGTTGTCTTTGGTAGCATGAGGGTAAGCGTATATACTTTTGTGTTGAGAGACAAGTATTTATGGGGAGATGTTTGGACGTTAGCACATGGGTTGGGTACCTGGGCAGTAGATATATATGTGTGTGTGTATGTGTGCGTGTGTGTGATATGACTACGGGTTCGAAGTTATATTACGGGTTATGACTAGCACAGTCGGGTAACTTTCATGCCGTAAAGCGCGGGGATAGGGTGTATGGGCACCCGAGTTAATTAAGGAAAATTTCGTGCGGTTAAGGACGGGTATAGGGTGTATGGGCGCCCTGGTTAATCTAAATGCATACTTGTGTAACGTATGGTTAGAGAGGATGGGATAGATATAGTGGGATTGGAGGCACATGACTAGGGAGTAATATGCGAAGCTTGGAACATTACGCTCATCTTAATTTCAAGGACGAAATTCCTTTGTAAGGGGGGAGTATGTAACACCCCGTAATTTTGAGGATTAAATATTTAATTATTTTTGGGAGTTATAAAAATATTCAAATTGGAGAGACTTAAATTCATGAGTTGGAGAGTTTATTTTAGTGAGCAGAATTATTTATAATTGGCGACTTTTAAGTTTAATGGTTCAAAATCTCGTGTGTCGCATTTTGAGGTCAAAATTTGGAAATGTCGAAAAGTATTTCGAATGGAAATTCTGAGTTCGCGGTTGCGTTCGGATGGGTCGAGAAAGTCAGAAAAGAGTGCCCAAGGGTAGTAATTGGGTCTCGAGATATTTTTGGGCGTATTCGGGCCCACACGGGGTGAGTTGGGTCATTTTAATTAGGCCCAGATGGCCAAAAACGGGATTAAGCTTTTTAAACCTAATTGAGAGAATAGGGAATGGCAGTCAACATAACTCTCAACCTAGGGTTTGAGAGGGAATTTGGGGGAAAGCAAATCAAGAGCCAATTTGGTGATCTTGGAGCCAAATTAAAGGACTACACCAACGGATCAGACACTACGAACAATTCCAGGCAAGTGGTTAACTTGCTGTAATGTGTAAATGGTGATATCCAATTCATATTTTAGTGATGTGTAAACTAAAATTCGTTTTTGGGGATAAATGGGTACAAAATGGGGTTTTGTTAATGGAATACTTGGTTGAGATTCAAAGTAAGAAATAGGTGTATTATATATCCCTAAGTAAAGATAAAATGAAATTTGAATATATTTTATGATTAACATGGAATCTTTATGAGTTCTTGGATGAAGAACATGAATCTTGAATGACTTAGGGTTTATTTGATGAACACAAGAGGTCAACCTGCGAGAATTTTTAACACAACTTTAAACGTATGCCATTTGAGTTGTACTTCGAATTAGAGTGTGAACCATACATGCCCGGAAAGGTATTTATCTTAGCTATCCAATTAACTTAGAATCAGGTCAATCGGAGTTCATGTAGAGTGACTAATCGACATTTTACTACAGGGTGTTTGATCTGTGAACATAGTAATCTGCCAGAATTTTGACGTGATTTTAAACGTGTTCGATTTGAACTTTACTTCGAATTAGAGTGTGAACCATATATTAATGGAAAGGTATTTCTCTTAGCTATACAATGAACTTGGAATCAGGTCAATCGGAGTTATGTAGATGGAGAAATCAAAATTTTACTAGAGGGTGTTTAATTTTCCAGAATATTTGAGATTTTTCTTTTTAAGCCTCAAATGTCTAAAATTTTATAGGGGAAGTGTTTGGGACCTTGATGAAATATATTGATGGAATAATGATATGGAAGTAAGTATATGATTGATTGTTGGACTTTAATTTTGTGAGAGAGTTAAAGTGGAGATTCATAGGCTTGATTGTGACGTACTCTAATTCGGGATGATAAGAATATAATTACGGAAAGCGTGAGCGAGCTTAAATTCGTTAGGTCAGTGGGTTAACTAGGGTAACTACTGAATTGATATAACAAGGGGTAACTAGGACCCTTAGACTTATGTGAATACTTGAATTAATACGAAAGTGAAATAAATTCGTAAAGCAAACAAGTACGGTGAATATTAGAGAGAAATATATTACGTACAAGTATGAATAATTGGGTTGTATAAATACCTACTATTTTATAGGATTACTTGGGTTGTGAATGCCTATTGTGTGTTCCCTTGTGATAGGAACATAGACTCAGAAAATATTAAGTTATGGGCCAAGTGAGCGAGTCCGGGGATAATAGTTGAGTGACACCAAGTTATTAAATTAATGGATGTGTTAATTAATGAAGGTAGAGTCGGAAGGTAGACTCAGAAAAGTATTAAATTAATTGATGTTGTGATTAATTAATTTAGAGTCGGATTGTAGACTCGGGAACAGTATTAGTTAATTAAATGAGAGTCGTACCACAGACTCGGATCGGTATTAAATTAATAGATGTGTTAATTAATTTAATTAGAGTCGGACGATAGACTAGAGAAGGTATTAAATTAATAGGTGTGTTAATTAATTTAATTAGAGTCGGACCATAGTCTCAGGGAAAATAGTATATTAATTGAGGTGTTAATTAATTATATTACGGACTCAAATTTGCGTTAATTAATTAATGTGTAAATTAATTAAATGAGGGCCGGACTAGACACGCGGATATGTGTTAATTAATTAATGTGTAAATTAATTAAATGAGGGTCAGACCACAGACTCGGAGTTGTGTTAATTAATTAATGTGTAAATTAATTAAATAATAGTCGAATCCTAGACTCAGGCAAATTTCATATAAATTATTGTGTAGAGTATTACTTTTTAGAGTCGGACCACAGACTCGGGAAGATGGAAATTATTAAGTGAGAAAATTAATTAAGTTGAGTCGGGCCAGAGACTCGAAAAATTACAGGCTAGTGTTATGGGTTTTTTGAGTACATGGTAAAGCCATGGTTTATAATATATATATATATATATATACGGTGTAGTGATAGTATATATATATGTGTGTATATTTATTGTGTGTGCTATTAAATATCAGTGATTAGATATTTATTTAATTTATATACTCTAGTGCTATCAAGGGAGGTTGCGCGATGTGGGTGAATCCCCTAGCTCGAGGAGTAGGGTGAGTATATCCCAGGTCATAGCGTCTGTTATATGGGTGGGGAGATTATTTAACTTTCAGGGAAGGAATACGACCGCCTCCACTTTGTTTATGTTTTGAGCCAGGTTGGTGGGCGATTCCAACTTGGGTAACTAGGTTATGTGAGCACACCTAGTGAGATGTCACTTTAAAGGGAATCATCCGGCGAGGGTATACTAGGAGGGATGGATATACGTATGTTATATGTGTGGTTGTTTTAGCAAAGGTAGGTATATAATGGTATTCAATATTATATGCAGGTAATAATACAACGTGTGATGTATTTACTTTATATAACTTGGGACACGGTTATATGCTACTATTTAAGAAGGAATTAATTAAGTTAATAGTGAGATAACTTATAATTCAAGAATCATTGTACTCGAGTTAGAGTAGTATGGAAAGGGGAGGTTATACCAGGATTAGTTGGACGGGGTAGTGCAACTAGGTGGGGATCAATGTAACCATTCGGTGTGCACAATAGTGGAGGGGTGAGACTGTCCACAAGGGAGTGCGACACTAACATAAATATGGAGCGCATTCATGCATTTTAAATTACTCCAGTTAATTCACTTGCTAAATATTTTCAAAATATTTTGGGTTCTAACCCTTGCTATAAAACTATTTTCAAAACCTTTTAGGTGTCCAACCACAGGAACGCCAGGATTGATATTCTATTCTAGGGACACGGAGCTGTGGCATATGTGGATGCTTGCAGGAGTTTGGATTAGATGCATCGTTCATTCATTCCTAGAGTAGGAATCATGTAGGAGTTCCAGTTTTACTTAGGGCTTGTCGCCCAGACTTTCAGTTCAGTTTTCAAATTTTTTTTATTCAGGTGCTGAATATTTGTATTGGATTATTTCACTTTGGTGTCCGATGGTTTATTCGGCAAGTTGTGTAATTATTTATTCAGTTGAGTTTTATTCAGTTGTGTGAATGGTTTATTTTTATTTCCGCATGTACGGTTTTGGTTTAATTAAAAAGTTAAAATTTGGTACCAACTTTTGGAATACTAGGTGGTTAGTAAGTTTTAAAACGTTTACGACAGTGATGCTAAGGATGATCCAACTGGGATTCCTGTTTTAATTTGGTATAGGACTGATCACCCGGTATTTTATTAGGCGGGGTGTCACCGTTTTCTTCTACAATAATAACCATTTGAGGGTTCAAAATTTTTTTTTGTTTACAATTCACAAATAATCCCTATTATTTTTGTGTAAGTTGTTTTGTGGAGCCCAAGAACATATTTTTTCTTGGTTCATACTTTGTGGGGAGAGATCTGTAACCGATAGTTGCGTGCTGTTGTGGAGGGAGTCCTTGAGAAGATTTTAGACTGTGTGTCTGGACTGCGCATCCTGGCGGTATAGCTGCATGCGAACCATTGCTGATTTATTTCTAGTCATTACTTTGGAGTTTTTACGAAGACGCTGTGTGTTACTCATGTGGGCAAAACCAAGATGGTATGTAAGTCAATGGTCTTCTAAACTTGTTAGGGTTCTAGAAATAAAAGGTTTTTCCCTTCGGGGATTTTTTCAGAAATTCTGTATCGCATGCTATATTTTATTTGGTTTGATACGTAGTTGCATGTTAAGGGACTGGATTAATTTGGCATAAAAATAGATTCTAATTAAATAAGGTTTAATTGGAAAGTTGCGAATTAATTTAAGTCGGTATCACACATCGTCATATTCAACAAATTGGTATCAGAGCAGATTACACTATTTTATTGTGTATTCCTATTTTCTAGATAATTTGTGTGATATTGATTTTTTTTTAAATCACTTTTGTGAAAAATCGTAATTTTTCCAATGGAGCACTTATGTAATCGGAATCCCCCCCCCCCCTTTATGACATGAATCAGAATTTTGATGATTTAAATAGTTTGAGTTTGACGTTTGCTAAGAGAATTAAATTTTTGTAAAAAGAAAATTCTCGTTTTAAATCCGTTGTGGATCACTTGCAAACGGTTCAAAATCATAGAGATTTTTATCATGAGAAACTTGTTTATTTGGTCCGAGAAAATTGTTCAAAAAGGAGAGTGATGATAGAGTCCTATTTTTAGAAAAAAGAATTGGAGGACTTTAAAAATTCTAGTGTTTGTGTTTGTGGCAAAGAGGATAAACTTTTTTTAGTCGATGAGTTTATGGCACGTGAAGAGACACTTAGGGAAAAGTTTGCTTTAATTGAGGGAGAGAGAGATACCCTTTTAGTAATTTTTGAAAAAGAAATCCCTGTCTTTGGAAGAGTCTAATTTGTTGATTGAATCAAATATTTTGAAGTTAAAAAATGATTTAATGATTCAAGTAGGTTTGATAGTGATGGTAGTGGCTCATCTTGTCCTCATGTTTCTAGTGCTAAAGACAAAACCATTATTTGTTTTAGAGGGTTAATTAATTCAAAGGAAGTTAGAAAAGATCACACTTTGGTAGCATTCCTCCCGTTTACACGTGTTCACATTGTGGTAATAAGATCACCTTAGGAGATTTTGTTTTGATCTTTGAAGATGTCCTAGGAAGTCAAAGTCTAGTGTTTTGGTTGTTTCCAAAACCCCGTGTCGACTTGTTACATCCTCTTGGGTTAGTAAATCACTTTTGGATGCGCTAGATTTTAGAATAGTTGATTCTCATTTGCTTTGCACATGACTCTTCTATTGCCATATCATATAGATGATTGTGTTTGAATGATTGTCATACGCTAGTATTTTGTTTCATGATATTTATGTTTTCTAGCGTTGTGACATGTAATTTTTGTATAAATTTTTGCTTTTGAAAAATTTGAAACAGCAAAAAAGATTTTTTTTTTTTAATTTTTGAAAAATCCAAAAAGCATTTTGTATTTTGCTTTACACCTTTTATGGATAGACACTTAGGATGATCAAGTCACAATTTAATTGTGACAACCCGCTCACCAAAATAAGGGGTGGCCATCCCGATACTTTAATAAAAATGGGAATCATAGATGGACCATTCTCAGCATCACAATAATACATTAAGTATACGGGATAACCACCAGATATTTCAGAATTTTGTTTTATAAGTTAAAGAAAGAATTTAAACAACCCAGTTTGAAAAGAAAGTGGAAACCCAAAAGAACTTATATTACATCCGCATCAAGTATACAATAAGGGGACCGAATATGTAGTCGGTCAACAGTCACTTACAACAATATTCAACAAGTTCATTAAGTTACATAATACATTACAATAAGCAAATACAAAATCTTGGGCCACACTCCCGAGTAAATGAACCGATCGTAACTAGAGTACAAAAATGAAGGCGTCTATAACAACATATCCCAAAATATCCGCAAAGTATCACGGCTACCCAAAAATAGCGGAATAGTAAAGTCAGTACGGGCATCCTTGCGGCGGTGAGCGAATACAGATTCATGCACAACAAGAAATATGAACGGGTCAGGGACCGATTTTATATGATCACCAGGTGAATAAAGAGTATGATCGTTATGAAAAGGTAATCATGATTGATGGTAATAAGAATCTAGCTACTCAACTCTATGCATAAACTAAGTAAGAGGATATGAATGATTAACATTAATTAAAATCTCCATCATTTACACTGTTCCATTTCATCGTTCCATTTCTCATTATGAAACATAATCAAAATTATATGCTCTTTATGGAATTTACCATGAATCAAGTCCAAATTGAATAAGAATAGTTATATTCATATATATATATAATGATTCTAAGACCGCCCGTCCGGATTTCCCCACTGTGCTCCCCCCTAAATGACTATCATCTTCCAGGGCCTATCCACCAAGACAACCTGGGATCCTAACGCAACATCGGGAAGTGGTCATATGCCTGCGAGTGAGTCATAACCACACCTAGAATTACCTCACAGTCGCACAACCAATACAACATACATAATAACCGGTCATATGGTCAAGGCTATATTCACCCTATATTCACTAGCCAGGGGACTTCACCTCACGCGCGAACTTCCCTCATGATAGCATTTAGAGAGATGTGTTTAAGTAAATTATTATTTACCATTCTCATTTCCATTTTAATAAATACATCACATTTTATCCGGAGCCATACGTAATTGACATCATCATTACAACCTCAATGAATGAATAAACTCTCAATTTATTCTCCAAACATTTTATGGTGTTATTATAAACCACCAAGACTAGCATCTCCCAATAATGTGACAAATACTCTTCAATTATTTATTTCTATATCTTGAAATATTACATTAACTAATTAAGGGAAAAGAACACCTAATCTTCCATTTACTAATCCCCGAACTAAGTCTTAACCATACCCTTCTAACATAAGATAGTTGCCTACCCAATATAAGACTTTAGGACACTAAGTTTACTTCATAAAAGAAGGTTCCTAAGTCTTAAGCCCAAAAGAAAAGGATAAAAATTGAGTTAGAAAAATAACTCAAAATAGCCTGATTTCGATTCTCGCCAAGCAGCGAATCGATTCGCTCAAAAGCGAATCGATTCGGATGACAAACCCAACTTTATGCTTCAGTCGAATTGATTCGGCCTTAACCCGAATCAATTTGGGTTCCGAATCGATTCGGGTTTGCAGACATATAGGCTGACCCCTTAGCGTATCGATTCGCCGTAGGGCCGAATCGATTCGCCCCTGCGAATTTGCCAAGAATGGGTTACGGGTTATGAACCCTAGTTTTTCCCCAAAACCAATTTCTACTTCATTTTTACACATATCCACCAACATTAATCTACCCAAAACCATCCTACATGATTATCAACTACATTTCTCCACATGATCATCCATTTCAACTATGATTAGGGCTAAAACACCACAAATTTCATATTTGTTCCATTATTTCCAGTACACAACAATCAATACAATTTATTCATCTTAAATCACATATTAGCAAGTAGAAAACTTGCCTTGAGGTTGAAATCTCAGATTTCTCTTGGTAGAAACAATCCCAATCTTCAATCTCCAATTTTCTTCTTTTTCTTCTCTTTTCTCCTCAATTCTCTTCTTCTCTCTAACTCTCTAGGTTAGTAAATACACTTAAGAGAAATAAATGAGGTGCAAGACTAAATCGTGGCTTTAGTCTAAATTCCTAACTTAAATGGTTAATACAACATTAAAATGACTCACAACTACACATTTAAGTTAAAACCAGTCAAAAGTGCCCAAAACATAAAAATACAATATGGACCTTATTTTGACTATCTCGCACATTTCAGGACTAACTACGCCCTCTAAATTGGCATCGGCAATTTTTATAAATCATTTCAAGTTTCGGTTTCATTTAAACCATAAATGTCATTTAAAGGATATGACACTATAAAACGTAGCATGATGATATTTACATACACATACAGTAAATATGCAACAATCTAGTAAATATTATCTTTCAACTCATTCAATTAATATTTACTCCACTTTCCAACATCTTATAAAATTACTTCACACAGTAAATTAATATTAAATAAGTTCTCAAAAGCGAGGGTTGTTACATACTCCCCCCCTTATGAGGGAATTTTGCCCTCAAAATTCAGGCGTACCTTGTATAAAGAGATGCGGATACTTTTCCCGCATATCGTCCTCACGCTCCCACGTCAATTCCTTAGCGTCGTGATGACCCCATTAAACCCGCACCAAGGGCACCACTTGAGATCTCAATCTACGCTCTCTGTGCTCTAAGATTGCAACCGGTTGTTCTTCATACAAAATATCGGGTTGCAAATCGATATCCTCCAAAGGAATATGCCAAAGGGCTCCTTCACACCTCTTATACTTTTTCAAAGAGGAAACATGGAACACATCATGTAGTTGTTGTAAGTGTTCCGGTAAGGCAAGTTGATACGCCATTGGACCTACCTTGGCAATAACAGGAAAAGGTCCAACATAGTGCGGCGCAAGCTCCCCTTTCTTCCCAAAACGTTTTATACCTTTCATTGGTGATACACGCACTAAGACTTGATCCCCAACTTCCAACTCTACATGCCTTCTATTCGCATCGGCATAACTCTTTTGGCAATCTTGAGGTATTCAAATGCGATTCCGGTTGAGTTAAATCTTAGAAGAAGTATCCTGGATCATTTCAGGTCCAAAAAATTTATTATCCCCCATCTCCAACCAACAAGTGGGCGATCTACAAGGCTGGCCATAAAGTGCTTCATAGGGTTCCATCTCAATAGTAAATTGGTACGAATTATTATAAGAAAATTCGACCAAAGGGAGATATTGTTCCCAACCACCTTTGAAATTAAGAACACACATTCGGAGCATATCCTCCAACATTTGGTTGACTCTTTCGGTCTGCCCATCTGTTTGAGGGTGATAAGAAGTACTCAATTTCAATTCGATTCCCATAGCCTCTTGGAAACTTCGCCAAAAAATGGGAAACAAAAATCTTATCTCTGTCGGAGACTATATTTATTGGCACCCCATGGAGTCTAAAAACCTCCGCAATAAATAGCCGGGCATAACGAGTAGTATTGTAATCGGTGCATACGGGTAGGAAATGTATCGACTTAGTCAAACGATAAATAATAACCCAAATAGAATCGTGACCATTTTGTGATGTTGGCAAGCCCGTGATGAAATCCATCGATATACTCTCACACTTCCATACCGGAATCTCCAAGGGTTGCAACAATCCCATCGATCATTGATGATCTACTTTCACCAATTGACAAGTAGTGCATTGGGATACAAACTCAGAAATATCCCATTTCATGCTTGCCCACCAATACTGACGGCGCATGTCTTGGTACATCTTGTCCCCACCAGGATGCATTGAAAATTTAGACCCATAAGATTATGTCATCACGGCCCATCTTAAATCCCCTTCGTCTGGGACAATGAGTCTCCCGTGGAAACATAATCCACCCTCCGAGCTTATAGAGTAGGATTCTACTCCCTCGGTCAACAATTGGCGTATATGGTCCTGACAACCTTTGTCCCTTCCTTGAGATTATATAACTCTTTCCATAATAGTAGGCGTAACGGTCAACACCAACATAAACGCCCTAGCAACCGTGTCCTCCTGACTAAGATCCTTCCATTTGGTTTCCATACCTCCTCTAACTCCCCCTCAGACTTTCTACTCAAAGAATCTGCCACCACGTTCGGCTTGCCCGGGTGATAGTGGATGTCAAATTGGTAGTCTTCCACAAACTCTAACCACCGGCGTTGTCGCATATTCAAATATCTCTAGGAAAATAAATATTTCAACGATTTGGGGTCGGTGAAAAGACTAAATTTCTCCCCTAGGAGATAATGCCATCAAATCTTCAAGGAAAAAACAAATGCGGCAAGTTCCAAATCATGCACCGGATAATTCTTTTCATGGGGCTTTAGCTTGCGAGAAGCATAAGCAGTATCCCGTCGCTCTCGTTGAAGTACACCTCCCAATCCTTGTAGAGATGCATCGGTATAGACTAAATATTCCAATCCTAGCCTTGGTAACGCAAGGACTGGAGCAGAAGTCAAACTATCCTTAAGCTCGTCAAAAGACGACTGACAAGAATCATCCCATACAAACCTCACCCCTTTTCGGGTTAAATTTATCAAAGGGCTAGCAATTTTAGAGAAACCCTTAATAAACCGACGGTAATAACTTGCCAAACCCAGAAAGCTACGAATCTCGGTAGGTGTCGTGGGCTGACCCCACTCCCTCACCGCAACAACTTTACATGGTTCCACTGAAATACCCTGGGCTATCACAATGTGACCCAAAAACTGTACTTCCTGCAACCAAAAACCACACTTCTCGAACTTGGCATACAACTGGTGATCCCTCAACGTCTGCAGGACCAACCGTAAGTGAGTAGCATGATCGACTTCTATTTGAGAATACACTAGAATGTCATTAATGAACACGATAAAAAACTGGTCCAGGAAGTCTCGAAACACACTATTCATGAGGTCCATAAACATGACAGTAGCATTGGTTAGTCCAAAAGGCATGACCAAAAATTCAAAGGACCCATATCTCGTTAGGAAAGCGATCTTGGACACATCTTTCTCCTGTATCCACAACTGGTGATACCCCGTCCTCAAATATATTTTAGAGAAGTACGATGCTCCCCTAAGTTGATCAAACAAATCATCAATTCGAGGAAATGGGTATTTGTTCCGGATGGTGACTTTATTCAACTCTCTGTAGTCAATGCACAACTGGAGAGAACCATCCCTTTTCTTCATAAATAACACCGGTGTTGATGTAAAAAACTAGATTGCTCTAATTATTCAATCACAGATAAATAAATAAGACAAAGATTTTTAAAGTGGTTCGGCTAGGAATAAAGCCTATGTCCACTGTTATGTTATTGCTGAGTGTTTGTGGAATTCTTGATTACAAGTTCTCTCAAGAAATTCCGGTCCCCTTTGAATGAGGATGATACAAGGTATTTATAGCCTTGAGGCTGTACATGAAAGGTTCGATACATATGAAAGGGTAATACATTTAATGCAGAGTGCGTGCCAAGAATATAAGCATTCAATGAATATCTGAACTGTTGATTATCTGGCAATTAATGATACGACCGAGATGCAGCTCAAACCGCCATAGCTGTTCGCTGATCAGGAGTTCCTCGGAACACTAGAGTACCTCGGAGCATTAGAGTACCTCGGTGCGTTAGAGTTCCTCGGTGCGATAGAGTTCCTCGGTGTGATAGAGTTCCTCGGTGTATTCTCGTTGCTCGGAAAGAAGCATGGTTGGTCGGGAAATGATCTTCCTCGCTGCTATTGTGCCACGTAGATTGACACGTGTCTTCGTCTTATTCGTCCACATCAGCATATTAGTTTTGGTATCAACAGAAGTCCCCAATGTTTCATATTTTGAACTTTGAGGAGTATGGAACATTCTTTCTCGGTATATGGCAATATTAAATGTCCTTCCCGGGTTTCAGGAACATTGTATTCAAATTTCCTTCTTATTTCGCAGTTTCCGCCTTTTTTATAAGCGCTTCGATCTTCGTGCAAATTTTGTCCTCTTAGCCGCCGGAAATTTAGTAGTTTCTTTTTGGTAATCATTTCTTTCGCCGCTTCCCAATGCAAAGTATTTAAACTTCTTTGGTAACCATATCGTCGTCTACGTTTTCCATTTTCTGCATTCAAGCTTTCTATTCTCTTCTTCTCTTGTGCGTTCATCCTTGTTTCCGTTCGTTGTCAACACACCTCCTTTCTTTCTGTAAGATCTTCTTTCTTTCTTCTGTATCTCTTTTATTCAATATGGTTTATATTGTGGAGTCTGTTGAGAAATTCCGTTCTGATTTTTCCATTCCTTCGTGGGTAATTCTAGAGGTTCTTTCTGAGCCTTTAGATTACTTTCGATTGGCTGAGGGACATTGGTTCCCCAGTCTTTTTGTTGCTGAATGCGGTTTTTCCTTTCCACCAAACCCATTATGTCTTGAGTTTTGTCAATATTTTGATCTTGTTCCTGCAAAAATAGCCCCCAATTCATGGAGAATAATTAACGGGGTGCACAAATTAAATCTAACTCATGGGACTCGTATTGGGATCCCTGAAATTATGTTTTGTTATAAATGGGCCATTCTAGATAATATTTATTATTTAAAAACTAGATATCTGAATAGGGCTCTTGTAGTTAATCTCCCTGACTCAAATAGGGATTATTTTGAGCATGGGTTGGTCATAAAAAATTGGCAACATGCGCCTCTAGCTGGGGATGAAGCGTACAACGGTCCCAGATGCCCCCCATATGGCAATGGGATAGGTTTATTTTTCATTTTATTTTACTTGTAAAATTATGCTTTCATCATGTTTGATAAAATGTATGACCGATATTTCATTATGTATCTATTTGCAGTTGATAGCAAAAGAAAAACTCCAAAGGAATCAGAAGTGAATATTAAACATCTGAAACTTATCTGGGGTTTGCATAAGACGATTGCTGACGAGCATATTAGATCTGCTTCATATTTGCTACAGTATAGGAGTTACACAACCTCTTATACTGCTCGCCCTGTTGAACCAGCTTCAACTCCAGAAAGTTCATCTTCAGATTCTCATATCCCCTTCTTTTAGATCACATTTCTTTACCCTTTTGTTGTAAAACAGAGCTGTTCGTTGTTGATAAGCAGCATTCCTAATGGCTGCCTCTTCTCTGACTTCTTCGAGCATATCCAAATCCAGTCTTCTCATCAAATCACTGATCGGAGAATTGAAATTTAACACCCTGTGTGTTGGTAGGCCCAACTCGGCAGGTATCACAGCCTCACTTCCAAATGCTAGCATATATGGTGATTCTCCTGTTGCTGCTCGGGGAGTTGTTCGGTAAGCCCACAAAACTGATTGTAGCTCATTAATCCAATTTTCTTTAGCCTCACTTAACCTCTTCTTCAACCCATTTAGTAATGTTCTGTTCGTCACCTCAGTCTGTCCATTGCTTTGGGGATGGCCTGGTGCTGAATGAAACTTCAAGACGTTCGACTGATGACAATAGGCAGCAAATTATTCATTATCAAATTGCGTTCCATGATCTGTTATGAAAGCGTGGGGGAGACCATATCGACAAATAATATTCTTCCATATGAACTGATACACCTTCTCGTACGTCATATCAATTAGTGGTTCAGCTTCCACCCACTTAGTAAAATAGTCTACTGCCACGACGAGATACTTGAACCTTCCTCGGGTCGTCGGCAGTGGTCCAACCAGATCAATTCCCCACATGGAAAATGGCCAAGGTGATGTTATGGGTGTCAATAATGCCTGTGGAGTTCTTCGGATGGAGGAAAAACGTTGGCATTTGTCACACTTCTTAGCATAGGCTATACAATCAGCCCTCATCGTCGGCCAGTAGTATCCCTGTGTCATTACCCTTTGCAAAAGTGTCCGACCTGCTACATGAGCACCACAAGATCCTTCATGAATTTCTTCAATCAATTCTTTGACTTCTGATGGATGCACACATCTCTGCAAACCTGCCATAATTCCTCGTCTATACAAAACACCATTAGTTAACACATACCGAGCAACTTTATACTTCAATTTCTTGGCAGCTAGTTTGTCCTCCGGCAATTCTCCTTCTTCAATGTATGCTCTGATAGGATCCATCCAAGATGGTCCTAAATCAAGGGTAATAATTTTCACCGTCAAATCTTCTTCTATGCTCCGACTTTCTAATACTTCAATTGGTATTGTTCTTCGCAACTCGGTACGCGTAGCTGACGCTAGTCGGGCCAATGCGTCTGCTCTAGCATTCTCCATTCTCGGTATCCTTACCAATTGAATAGCATCAAATTCTGTTAATAACTCCATCACTTTTGCATGGTACTTCACCATTAACTCTCCCTTCACTGCATATATTCCCATCATTTGATTCACAATTAATTGAGAATCACTGAAAACAATTACTTGTCGTGCCTCCATAACTTTCGCCAAATGAAAACCTGCTATCATAGCCTCATATTCAGCCTCATTATTGGAAGCTTTGAATTGGAATCTCAAGGCATACTCCATGTCAATATCATCTGGAGAGTATAAAACAATCCCTGCTCCACAACCAGCCGTGCAAGATGATCCATCTACATATAATCTCCATGTATGTAACTCGTCTTCAAATTTCTTATCTGTTAGAGTTTCTCGATGAAATATCATCTGTTTTCTTTCATCATCCCCGGGTATCCTTCGTTCCTTGTTGGTCATTTGTTCGCGCCCTCCTACCAACTGGAGTTGGTCGGGGTTTGAATATGATGATTTTTCTACATCCACAGGTCCTTTTACCAACCTTGGTTGGTCTGGATCTGTGTCTGTTGATCCTGTATCGTCCACAAGTAGGTCAGCAAGCACCTTTTGCTCCTCGGGGGTATCAGGGTATGTGAACTCTGCTATAAAATCTGCCACGGCTTGCCCCTTCAACGATGATCTGGGTTCATACACAATATCATATTCACCGAGCTCTATTGCCCAGTACATCAATCTTCCTGATTTTTCTGGCTTGTGAAGGGCTTGTCTTAACGGCATGTCGGTATACACAATGATGGTATGGGCCTGGAAGTATGGCCTCATTCTTCTACTTGCTTCAATTAATGCCAGTGCCAATTTTTCCAGCTTTGGGTATCTGATTTCCGCACCTCGGAAAGCCTTGCTTGTGTAATAAATTGGCTTCTGGACTCCATTCTCCAATCTGATCAACGCCGAGCTAACTGCATTTTCTGATACTGCCAAATACAAGTACAGCTTCTCTCCATTTATTGGCCTAGACAACAATGGTGGGGCTCCCAAATACTTCTTCAAATCTTGAAAGGCTTTCTCACATTCATCGGTCCACTCAAAACTTTTTCGCAGTGTTTTGAAGAATGGGAGGCATTTATCAGTTGCTCGGGATACAAATCTATTGAGTGCTGCAGCCCGTCCGGTAAGACTCTGCACTTCTTTCCTCGTCGTCGGGGATCGCAGCCCTAAAAGAGCTTTGATCTTTTCTGGATTTGCCTCAATACCTCGTTGGTTGACGATGTATCCGAGGAACATTCCTTCTCGTACTCCAAAGGTACACTCGTCGGGTTAAGCTTCATCTGGTATTTATCCAGTTGATCAAAAGTTTGACTCAAGTCAACCAAATGATTAGCAGCTCTCTTGCTTTTGGTGAGCATGTCGTCGACATAGACCTCCATATTGCGGCTGATTTGTTCGGTAAAAACCTTGTTCATCAACCGCTGATATGTTGCACCTGCATTTTTTTAAACCAAAAGGCATAACATTATAACAATAAGTTCCCCTTGGGGTAATAAAAGAAGTACTTTCCCTGTCTTCAGGTTTCATTTTGATCTGGTTGTAGCCAGAATAAGCATCCATGAAGCTGAGTAGCTCGTGTCCCGAGGTAGCATCCACTAGTTGATCAATTCTAGGCAATGGAAAATGATCTTTTGGACATGCCTTGTTGAGATCAGTAAAATCAACACACATTCTCCATTTGTTGTTCTTCTTCTTTACCATCACCACATTTGCCAACCAATCTGGATATTTCACATCTTCAATGAATTGGGCTTTCTGGAGTTTCTCGACCTCCTCTTGTATGGCCTGGTTCTTCTCGGGACTAAACACTCTTCTTCTTTGCTTTACAGGCTTGATCTCCTTATTCACATTGAGTTCATGACATAAGAAGTTTGGATCTATTCCTGGCATGTCTTCATGACTCCAAGCAAAAGTATTCTTCCTGTTTCTCAAGAAAGTTATCAACTCCTGTTTTATTGAAACATCCAATGACGATCCTATCTGAGTTACTCGTTCAGGATGCTCGTCGTCCAGGATAACAATTTCTGTAGATTCTACAACCTGCCCTTTTACGAGTTGAGATTCATCCCTAGGGTCAAGAGTTTCAATTTCTGCGCTCTCCTCCACTTGATAAGTAGTAGTCTTTTTCCTTGATTCTTCAAGTTCTTCTTGCTCGGCAGACGAATAATAGCATTCCTGAGCTACTTTTTGATCACCTTTCATAATTCCTACTCCAAAATTCGTTGGGAATTTCAAACACTGATGTACTGTAGATGGAACTGCTTCGAACTTCTTCAATCCAACTCTTCCCATGATGATGTTGTAGGTGGACTGCACATTCTTATCCATCACAAAGAAGCGTATTCTTTCTGTTCGACAAGCAGGCCAAGTTCCAATGAGTATATCCAACTTGATCGTCCCAAGTGGAAAAACTTTCTCGCCAGCAAAACCCAGAAGGGGTCTGTGATAAGGTTCCAATTGAGATAATTTTAAATTCAGGCTATCAAAGCATGAATAGTACATGATGTCTACCGAACTACCATTGTCTACTAACACCCTTGAAATGACCACATCCTTCATTCTCATTTTGATCACCAAAGGATCATCATGAGGGTAAAGAACACCTGCCAGGTCGTTTTTTGAAAAACCAATCACTAGCTTCTCTTTGTTTACCTTCCTCGGACGATCATCCTCGGCCAGGTTTATTCGCTGAATGTACGAACAAGCTTGAGCCTCTCCGAGGTAAGCTTTTCTTTCTGCAGTAAGGTCTCCTCCTCCTGCATCTCCTCCTGTAATAACATTACGATCAAATGACCCAAAACGTATGGAAAATACCTCTCGTTCAGGTTTCCTTGGCTTCTTGGGAAGATCGGGGTCATCATCTGGATCCTCTTCATGGTCCCTCCTCTTTTTCTCCTCTGCACGACGAGGAGATCTAGATCTCTCTCCAGTTCTATCATCATTTTTCCTTTCGCCTCTGCGATCTACATACTTTGATAATTTTCCTCTTCGGATGAGTGTTTCAATCTCGTTCTGAAGGGCTATACAATTTTTGGTCATATGGCCATGATCTTTGTGAAACTCGCAATATTTGGCCTTATTCCTCAGGTCGGGATTTGTCTTCAGTTTCTCTGGCCACTTGATTTCCTCGTTATTCCTGATTTCTTCCAAAACATGATTAATACTCATTTTCAATGGAGTATAATTATCATACTTCTTTAGGGCTTCCAACTTCATCCTGTTATTCTTGGAATGTTTGTCACCACCATTACCTTTTTTATCTTTCTTCTTAGAGTTGTCGACCTCCACTTTAACTTCTTTATCCATATTCTTCTTCGCAGCCATAGCCTCCTCGGCATTCATGATTTTGGCCGCCTTTGCCATCAACTCCGACATATTTTTAGGTGGATCTTTGGCCAAAGTGTAGTACAGCTTGTTAGGCAGCAAACCACTCATCAGAGCAGTGATTGCTGTCTTTTCTTCATAATCTATGACTTCCAACTTCTCGTTATTGAAACGAGTTATGTAATCTCTAGTACTTTCGCATGATTTTTGTCTAACACTTAGCAAGTGTGCTACTCGCTTTACCGACTTTGCTCCAAAACAAAAATTGCCAATAAACAACTCGGCTAACTGAACAAAAGTTGAAATTTTACCCCGAGGAAGATTATTGTACCATATCTGTGCTGATCCGGTAAGAGTTCCCGAGAATGCTCTACACCTCATCTCGTCGGGGACAGCGTAGATATCTGCAGCAGCTTGGTATTGTTCTATATGAAGTACAGGATCTGTCTTTCCATCGTACTTAGGGGTCACTACAGGTGCTTTGAATTTCGATGGTGTAGGGAAATCCACAATAGCTTGCACAAAAGGTGTCCCTTGAACAAAAGTTCTCTGTAAGGGGTTCCTCGCTTTAGCCATTTCTCCCAATCTATCCTCCAACCGTTGAATAGAACCTTTCCATGCTTCATTTCCTTCCTCAGGCCGCCTAGTCCGAGAAACTGATCGCTCCGACGTAGCTTCCTGAGATTTATCTCGACGAGTGGCTGGTCGAGATTGTGCAGATCCTTCTCTTAAACCTGGTGGTAGCCGAAAACTCTTTGATGGAGCTCTAGGTGGACTCATGTTTCTCCTTGGTCCTAATCGACTGAAAGGAGACGCCCTGCTTAATCTTTCCAAAGCGCTGGTTCTTTCCGGAGAGAGTGTGACACGTTGATCTGTATCCGTAGCCCGTATCGATGATGTTCGCCCAGGTTGATACGTAGAATCAGTAGACTCCCCATTGCGATATGATCCAGTACGTCTGGATTGTGATTGCCCACGATCATTCCTATACCCTGAATAAGTAGGTGCACCGCCTTGAAGAGTTTGAATGAGTTGCCTCACAGATTCTTGCATGGCGGTTTGTCCTTGAGCCAGATTCGTCATAATTCCAGCCAGATCTGGGGATGCAGATGGATTTGGAAGATTTCCAGTATTTCCAACATTTCTATTACTGGATTCTGGATTATCTGCCATTGGTGATAAATGATTTTTATGAGAAACGATAATAACAGTCGATTCCCACAGACGGCGCCAATCTGTTGATGTAAAAAACTAGATTGCTCTAATTATTCAATCACAGATAAATAAATAAGACAAAGATTTTTAAAGTGGTTCGGCTAGGAATAAAGCCTACGTCCACTGTTATGTTATTGCTGAGTGTTTGTGGAATTCTTGATTACAAGTTCTCTCAAGAAATTCCGGTCCCCTTTGAATGAGGATGATACAAGGTATTTATAGCCTTGAGGCTGTACATGAAAGGTTCGATACATTAAATGACATACATATGAAAGGGTAATACATTTAATGCAGAGTGCATGCCAAGAATATAAGCATTCAATGAATATCTGAACTGTTGATTATCTGGCAATTAATGATACGACCGAGATGCAGCTCGGACCGCCATAGCTGTTCGCTGATCAGGAGTTCCTCGGAACACTAGAGTACCTCGGAGCATTAGAGTACCTCGGTGCGTTAGAGTTCCTCGGTGCGATAGAGTTCCTCGGTGTGATAGAGTTCCTCGGTGTATTCTCGTTGCTCGGAAAGAAGCATGGTTGGTCGGGAAATGATCTTCCTCGCTGCTATTGTGCCACGTAGATTGACACGTGTATTCGTCTTATTCGTCCACATCATCATATTAATTTTGGTATCAACAACCGGAGCACCCCACGTCGACGTGCTTCGCCTAAAAAACCCTTGTTCTAGCAAGTTCTGAATCTGAACCCTTAACTCCCTCATCTCAACAGGAGCCATATGATATGGAGCTCTCGCAATCGATCTCGTTCTTGGTGATAAATCAATTATAAACTCAATCTCCCTACTCGGAGGAAAACACGGTATTTTCCCAAAAAACATCTTGGAAATCTCTAACAACCAGAATCAAATCTAAGGAAATGACTACATCTCGAGAAGTCTCCTCTGCGATACAATACAAGACAGTGCTAGAACCTCCTTCCGAATGAGGCATAGCCACTAAAAACATTTCTTGCCCCGGAATGGAAAAAACTATACTCTTCCCATAGCAATTAACTATCGTACGATACTTCACTAGCCAATCCATACCCAGGATTACATCATACCCGACCATATCAAGGATGAGCAAATCGGCCTCAAAACAGAAGTTACCAAGATTTATTCCGATTTGTTTACAAATAAAGAAAATGAGTGAACCACCACCCATAAAAGACTCAACACTAGTGAAGGTACTCTCTGCAAATTTAATCAACTCTATAGACTGAGCAAAGCTTCTAGAAATAAACGAGTGTGTCACACCCATATCAAACAATACACGACCCATATTCCCCTAAATGAGAAACTTACCCTCAATAGCTGGCGGCGCTGGCTGGGCCGGAGGAAACATAGCATCCTGAATGTGGTAAATACGACCATACTGTAGTTGTCCCGATTGTGGAGGGATAACTGGATTAGGTACTTTTGGCTGTAACTGAGCCTGTGGATGTTGTGGAACCCTAGGAAGTTGTCCCCCAATCAATTGAGGACACGCCCTCTTGAAGTGACCCAAATCTCCACATTGAAAGCATCGATTCGTCACATTCTCTTGATTTGGGCCCCGATTATATCTAAATTGCCCAACTCCTTGGCCTGGATGGCCTCTACCTCCTTTACCACCCTGACCTATTTTTTGTTGTTGCGGCCCACCTTGACCATGCCTATTATTATTGCCACTAACATTGAATCCACCAAAACGCTATTGTTTAGACAATTCCCCTTGCTAGGGGTCCCTTTCTTTTTGTTTATTTCTCGAAGATTGGGATGAGGGAAATGCTCCTCCTCCTATCCCATTGCTTTCGGGTTTCCCAGTTTTCCCCAAAACTGAAGCCTTCTTACTACCTTGAACATACAATCGATGTTCCTGAAAATGGAGTAACGCCACATTCATCACATCTCCAAAAGTCTGCAAGGCTGGATTGCCCAGCAAATGTTGTCGTATCCTCCAGTGCAAACCTCCAATAAATTTGAATATCCTCCTCTCCTGCGGAGTCACCTCATTAGGTACAAAACTAGCTAACCGAGTGAATTCCTCTTCATACTCCGCAACTGATCGTTCTCCTTGCACCACATCTTGAAGTTTTCATCTCATCTCCCTTTGAACAGCGGGAGGGAAGTACTTCCGATCAAACAGAATCCATAAATCATTGATGGTCATAGCTTCTCTCTACTCTGGTGTTGTCATCGAATCCCACCAATGTAGTGCAGATCCAACTAATTTGAAAGTATAAAGGATTTGTTTTCTTTCCTCACTACACTCCACTATTCGCAGATGGCGCTGCATATCCTTTTTCCACTGATTAGCTACTATGACATCAGAACCTCCTTGAAATTCTGGGGGATAACCTTTTAAAAAGGATTCCCTAACTCTCTCCCACAAAGAAGGTCCAGTAGGAGCTTGTACATCAAGAGCCCTTGGTTGTTGGGCTTGTGGAAATTGTTGTACCACGGCAGTCATAGTAGCATTGACCGCTTGGGCCATAATATTTGCTACATCAGCAGTATTTATAGTTCCCTGTTGCGGCGGAGGTGGAGGACCAACATCCTCTTCTACAACTCAATTCCTTCTAGCGGGGAGACCTCTCTTTGGCGGCATCTGAGATGAAGAAACAATAGAGTTAAAATATTATATAAAATAATCTATCTTGAAGAAGATCGCAAACATAGGCAACAAAACAGTCCTAACATTAAGATTTATATTAAAGAACGCTACGGTAGAACGTGACAAGTCCCCATAGATCCTAAAGACTCTAGAACATGATGCTCTGATACCATCTGTGACAACCCGCTCACCAAAATAAGGGGTGGCCAGCCCGATACTTCAATAAAAATGGGAATCATAGATGGACCATTCTGAGCATCACAATAATACATTAAGTATATGGGATAACCACCCAATATTTCAAAAAAAAAAAGGGTTGCCAAAATTTTTGTTTTATAAGTTAAAGAAATAATTTAAACAACCCCGTTTGAAAAGAAAGTGGAAACCCAAAAGAACTTATATTACATTCGCATCAAGTATACAATAAGGGGACCGAATATGTTGTCGGTCAACAGTCACTTACAACAATATTCAACAAGTTCATTAAGTTACATAATACATTACAATAATCAAATACAAAAGCTTGGGCCACACGCCCGAGTAAATGACCCGATCGTAACTAGAGTACAAAAATGAAGGCGTCTATAACAACATATCCCGTCATATCCACAAAGTATCACGGCTACCCAAAAACACCGGAATAGGAAAGTCATTACGGGCGTCCTTGCGGCGGAGCACCTAAGCGAATACAAGATTCATGCACAATAAGAAATATGAACGGGTCAGGGCCCGATTTTATATGATCACCAGATGAATAAAGAGTATGATAATTATGAACAGATAATCATGATTGATGGTAATAAGAATCTACTTAGTCAACTCTATGCACAAACTAAGGAAATTTAAATGATCATAAGTTCAATTCAGATATGCAAGAGGATATGAATTATTAACATTAATTAAAATCTCCATCATTTACACTGTTCCATTTCATCGTTCCATTTCTCATTATGAAACATAATCACAATTATATGCTCTTTATGGCATTTATCATGAATCAAGTCCAACTTGAATAAGAATAGTTATATTAATATATATATACAACGATTCTAAGATCGTTCGTCCGAGTTTCCCCACTGTGTGCGCCCCTAAATGACTATCATCTTCCAGGGCCTATCCACCAAGACAACCTGGGATCCTAACGCAATGTCAGGAAGGGGCCATATGCCTGCGAGTGAGTCATAACCACACCCGGAATTACCTCACAGTCGCACAACCAATACAACATATATAATAACCGGTCATATGGCCGAGGACTATATTCACCCTGCATACACAAGCCAGGGGACTTCACCTTACGTGAGAACTTCCCTTATGATAGCATTTAGAGAGGTGTGTTTAAGTAAATTATTATTTACCATTTTCATTTCCATTTTAACAAATACATCACATTTTATCCGGAGTCATACGTAATTCACATCATCATTACAACCTCAATGAATGAATAAACTCTCAATTTATTATCCAAACATTTTATGGTGTTATTATAAACCACTAAGATTGTCATCTCCCAATAATGTGACAAATACTCTTCAATTATTTATTTCTATATCTCGACATATTACATTAACTAATTAAGGGAAAAGAACACCTAATCTTCCATTTACTAATCCCAGAACTAAGTCCTAACCATCCCCTTCTAACATAAGATAGTTTCCTACCCAATATAAGACTCTAGGACACTAAGTTTACTTCATACAAGAAGGTTCCTAAGTCCTAAGCCCAAAATAAAAGGATAAAAATTGAGTTAGAAAAATAACTCAAAACAGCCTGATTTCGACCCAAAAGCGAATCGATTCGGATGACAAACCCAACTTTCTGCTTCAGCCAAATCGATTCGGGTTTGCATACCTGTAGGCTCACCCCTTAGTGAATCGATTCGCCCTAGGGCCGAATCGATTCGCCCCTGTGAATTTATCAAGAATGGGTTACGGGTTATGAACCCTAGTTTTTCCCTAAAACCAATTTCTACTCCATTTTTACGCACATCCATCATCATTAATCTACCCAAAACCATTCTACATGATTATCAACTACATTACTCCACATGATCATCCATTTCAAATGTGATTAGGGCTAAAACACCACAAATTTCATATTTGTTCCATTATTTCCAACACACAACAATCAATACAATTTATTCATCTTAAATCACATATTAGAAAGTAGAAAACTTGCCTTGAGGTTGAAATCTCAGATTTCTCTTGGTAGAAACAATCCCAATCTTGAATCTCCAATTTTCTTCTTTTTCTCCTCTTTTCTCCTTAATTCTCTTCTTCCCTCTAACTCTCTAGGTTAGTAAATACACTTAAGAGAAATAAATGAGGTGCAAGACTAAATCGTGGCTTTAGTCTAAATTCCTAACTTAAATTGTTAATACCACATTAAAATGACTCACAACTTCACATTTAAGTTAAAACCAGTCAAAAGTGCCCAAAACATAAAAATACAATATGGAACTTATTTTGACTATCTCGCACATTTCAGGACTAACTACGCCCTCTAAATTGGCATCGGCAATTTTTATAAATCATTTCAAGTTTCGGTTTCATTTAAACCATAAATGTCATTTAAAGGATATGACACTATAAAACGTAGCATGATGATATTTACATACACATACAGTAAATATGCAACAATCTAGTAAATATTATCTTTCAACTCATTCAATTAATATTTACTCCACTTTCCAACATCTTATATAATTACTTCACACAGTAAATTAATATTAAATAAGTTCTCAAAAGCGAGGGTTGTTACATTAATTCCATTTTTTTCATGTCACTATTTGATTATGTTTTTAGAGAATACATCATGTCATCTTTGTGCTTTATAATGTGTGGAGTCATTAAGATGTAATTAAGTGTTACTTCCTACATGTTTGACTCGTGATTTTCTTTATTGCAGATGTGCACGATTTTGTTTGATTATTGTTCTTGTCTTATCACATGTTGGTTGGGTTTTTTCACTTTAATCATGTCTTTAAAAATGAACCAAGCGCGATAAAACTTGATAAGAAAGTAGTGCATGCAAGAACCGTTTGGTGAGCTTGTGTATTTTATTTGAAAATGGGGAAGGGCTACGAAAGGTTCTCATTTCACCTTTGTGAATACTAAACCACCGTTATATCGAACCTAAAAAATTGAGGAATTATATTATCCGGGGTCCAAAGAGGTTTAAAAGGGCCCGAAAAAATTAAAAGCAATAAAAAGAAATTCGTGCCAAAAAGGGGCCATTTGTTTTTGCACCAATTCTCCAATGTTTGAGAATTTAGATTACCTCTAAAAGAAAATATGCATGAGGGAGTTTGGATGGCAGTTAAAATGGGTTTGCACGTCCTTGAAAGTCTTGCAAAAAGCGTTATATAGTTTTGGACGTTATTGGTGCGGAAATCACTTAGGCTTTGATTTGTTGATGTGATTAAGATGATATCATCTAAATTTAACAATTTTTACACCTAAGGATATTTTTTATGTTCATTCATTAGGAGTACATGTATTCATCGTGCACATATGACTGATTGAGTTGATTTTCCTATTGAATGTGTTCACACCCATTCATTCCATTTCCATGACTTAGTTGTTTTAGTATAAATCCATGGTGTGTGATTTTTGTATCACTTTTTTCTTTGTTTAAAAAAAATAAAATTAAAAAATCAAAGATAGTTTGTGGATTTTTTTGAGACATACCATTGCATGCGCGTAGTTTTGAATCATGATTGCTATGCTTTTGTCGTGACACTCCATATTTTGATTTTTTCTTCTTATATGTCTATTTGGGGACATCATAAAAGGGGGGAGATTTTATTATATTGATTGATTTATTCTGATATCGTTTTAAACTCGATACGTCACGAAGGTTTTTGCTTTATCTCATGTGTGTAGGTACAAAATTGGAGATTTCACACCCTGATGAGAAAAGCTTGGAGCTTTGAAATTTGAAGTTGAAGATTTTTGAAGAAAAGTTTGAGATCTTGTAAATTTATTAATGGGAGGGTATATTTGTATAGGTCATTTGGTATTTGATAATTCGGATGTTATTATGTATATACCGTCATAGACATAGGGGAGATTTGTAAGGACATATTTTTATAAATGTCCGTCACAATTAAGTATGTTGTATACCGCTACAACTCGTCGAAGAATTGAGAAGATTGCATCTACAAAGACGAATCCGAATTTCAAGTTGTCTTTAACATTCAAGCCCAAAAATATGAACTTTGGTAAGATAATGTTTAAAGTTTCATTTACATTTCATATTAAGAGTGTTTCGATATTTTTAAAAGTAGTGTTTAAAAAGCTTTCTTATAGAAATGTTTTTATTAATGTTTTTTATAAAAAGGTTTCATTAATGTTTTCGAGAAAATTATTTTTTTGAAAAGTTTTGAGGAAATTTTCTAAGGCAGTAAGCGTACCTCGGTTTTGACGTTTAGGTCGTTTAAGCAAGATCACCATCTCATTCGAGTGACATTGAGATGTCGTGCGGTGTCATTTGAACGACATGCGTATCTCGTTCGAGCGAGATGGGATTCGTTCGAGAGACGTGTCTTTTTCGCTAACACGCTGACTTCATGCTTATCCTTTGAACAACTTAATTATTCTATATAAAGGTTGTCAAACCTTTTCTTTTAACGTGGGAAAAGAGTTTTAAACTTTAGAGTGTTTTATTTAGTTTTTTTATCTTCCCAGAAACAATTCGAAAAATATCTTTTGGCATAATGTTTTCTTCTCCAACAACAACCATTTGAGGGTTCAAATATTTGTTTTGTTTACAATTCACAAATAATACCAATTACTTTTGTGTGAGTTGTTTTGTGGAGCCCAACAATATATTTTGCCTTTGTTCATTCTTTGTGGGGAGAGCTCTGCAACTGACAGTTGCGTGCTATTGTGGAGGGAGTCCTTGTGAAGATTTTAGACTACCTGTCTGGACTGCGCGTCCTGGTGGTATAGCTACGTGTGAACCATTGTTGATCTATTTCTAGATGTTGCTTTGTAAGTTTTACGAAGATACCACGCGTTAATCTTATGGGTGAAAGCAAAATGGTAAGTAAGTCAATGGTCTTGTAAACTTGTCAGAATTTTAGAAATAAAAGGTTTTGCCCATCGGGGATTTTTCCTAAAATTTTATGTCGCATGTTGTATCTTATTTGGTTCGATACGTAGTTGCATGTTTAGGGACTGGATTAATTTGGCATAAAAATAGACTCTAATTAAATAAGGTTTAATTGGAAACACGCGAATTAATTTAAATTGGTATCTCACACCGTCATATTCTACAAATTGGTATCAGAGCATGTTACACAACTTTAGTGTGTATTCCTATTTTCTACAAAATTTGTGTGATATTGATTTTTTTTTGAAAATTCACTTTTGTGAAAAATCGCAATTTTTCCAATGGAGCACTTATGTAATTGGATGCCCCCCCTTTATGAAACGAATCGGAATTTTGATGATTTAAATAGTTTGAGTTTGATGTTTGCTAAGAGAATTAAATTTTTTGAAAAAGAAAATTCTCGTTTTAAATCCGTTGAGTATCACTTGCAAACGGTTCAAAATCAAAGAGATTTTTATCGTGAGAAACTTGTTTCTTTGGATCGAGACTTTAATGATTTAAAATTTTCCAAAAAGGAGAGTGATGATAGAGTCCTATTTTTAGAAAAAGAATTGGAGGACTTTAAAAATTCTAGTGCTTGTGTTTGTGCCGAAGAGGATAAAAATATTTTAAACAATGAGTTTGTGGCACGTGAAGAGACTCTTAGAGAAAAGTTTGATTTAATTGAAGGAAAGAGAGATACCCTTTTAGGAATTATTGAAATTTTGAGAAAGAAATCACTGTCTTTGGAAGAGTCTAATTTGTTGCTTGAATCGAATATTTTGAAGTTGAAAAATGATTTAAACGATTCAAGAAGGTGAGATAGTGATGCTAATGGCTCATCTTTCTCTGATGCTTCTAATGCTAAAGCCAAAATCATTATTTGTTTTAGGGGAATGAAGTTTCACCTAAGAGGGAAATAATATTTCTACTTTTTATATTTGAAAATTAATATAATTTTTTGTCATTTTCAAAAAGGAAGGCATGTGACAAAAATCCCTTACTGAAGTTTTTGTTTTTAGATTACTCTTGTATTATGTTCTATATAGGGTGGAAGCACAATTCCATATATAACCTAAGTATAGGATAAGATAGGTTGTGTAATGCAAGGCACAATTTGACTTGTTGTGACAACCCGCATTTCGAAATAAGGGGTGGCCAGCCCGATACCTCGACATAACGGAATCATGGATGGATATCATCCTCAGCATCATAACAATAAAATAGGTATACAGGAAAACCACTCAATAAATCAGAAAGCAGGTTGTCAAAAAAAAATTGGTTTGATAACGAGTTAAGAAGTAAATTAAACAACCCAAATCTGATGAATGTGGAATTTCAAAGGAACATATAGATAAATACCAAAACAACATACAATAAAAGAACCGAATAATTTTTCGGTCTACATTTACATTCAAAGTGTTTCAACAATTCAATATTTACATAATAAATTCATTAACAAGTACAGAAGATGGGCCACTAAAACGAATGAAAGACCCGATCATATCTAGAGTCCAAAAATGAAGGCGTCTAACAAACATCCTGTAATAATCCGCAAGATCATACAGCTCGTCAAAAACATAGGAGTAAGGAAATCATAACGGGCGCCCTTGCGGAGGAGCACCTGAACGGATACAACAACATGCACAACATGGAAAATGAACGGGTCAGGGCCTGATTTATATATGATTTCCAGAAGAGTAAGAAACATGATAGATATGGACAATAAATCATTATTAATATGAATGAGAATCTAACAACCTAATCATCAAATATGATAATGCATTTATATAGGTTTCTAACAGTTATTAAATTAAGCAAGAGAAATAAAATTAAATCTCATTTCTTCTCGTATCTTATCATTTTCCATTCCTTAGTAGGAATATAATTTCCATCATATCTTTCCATTTTTCCATTCCTTAGCAGGAATATAATTACCATCTCATTTCTTATGGCAATTCACATACCACAAGTCCCACTTGAGTTAGAAAGGTTATATTCTTATACATATAACGTTTCTAAAACCGCCCCTCCGAGTTTCCCCACTGGGCGCGCCCCTGAATGACTATCATCTTCCAGGGCCTATCTATACAAGACAGCCTGGGCACCTAACGCACGTCAGGAAGTGGCCATATGCCTGCGAGTGAGTCATAACCACAACTGCAATTACCTCACTAGCACAGAAAAACATATACAAACCCCGCATATGGCCGAGGACTATAGTCAGCCTACATTCAATAGTCAGGGGACATCACCTCATGCGCGAGCTTCCCTTATTATAGCATTTAGAGAGGTGTGTTTAAGTAATTTAACAATTACCAAATTAAATATCATTTTCATTACCATTAATCACATGTGTTTCATTTTACTTGAAACCATCATCTTTGAATTTTTCTAATTCAATTTCATCATATGTTTAGGTCCCGAAGTATTCTCTAAACAATTTCCCAAAATCTTATAGGTCCCGAGGTTTTATATACCTCAAAAGGCCTCTAAAATCTCCACGTATGGGCTTAAAATTCTACTTTCCAATTTATTTACCAAATGAGGAGTGATGCCTAAACATCACTTTAAGTACCCCTGAATTAACCCCAAGTGATCCCATTCAACTATAGGGTAACGACCAAACTCGACTAAAACTCTAGTATCCTATGTTTACTTCATTCAAGAAGATTCCTAGGTTCCAATCCTAAGGGAAAGGGTCAAAATTTGAAAAGAAAAACAAAAGGAAAAATGCAGGATTTTCGAATCGATTCGGACTAGACGAATTGATTCGGCCTAGCCGAATCGATTCGGTCAGAAAAACCAACATTTTGCATAACAGCCGAATCGATTCGGGGATAATCAAATCGATTTGGTTCACCCAGACCTGGACACTACCTCTATGCGAATCGATTCGGCCAGGCCGAATCGATTCGGTCCTGCAAATTTTTCCAATTTTGGCTATGGAGTCTTGGACTCCTAATTTCTTCCAAACTCAACCAACCCAAACCCTTATCATTTATTGCTACTAATTGAGTATAAATGCCTCCAACAACAAATATTTCATCATCAATAACCATTCAAATCAATCTCCAAACATTCCAAGCCCATAAATCAATTAAAAGCCCTAAGTTTCTTAAACCATACATAACCACAACTATCAATGCTAATTACTCTACTTAAATCATAAAATAGCAAGTAGATAACTTGATCAAGTTTGCAAGTTCAGATTTTAATGAAGTTTGTAGGCAAGAACAATCACCAAAGCTTCAATCTCTCACTTTCTCCACAAGTTCTATTCCTCTTATTCTTTCTCTAGGTTTACCAATTCAAATAGGGGAATAGTGACTTAAACAAGACATAAATCGTGGCTTAGGTCCAAATTCCAGCTTTAAGTGATTAATACGCGGTAAAATAATTCGCAACTAATCATATAAGCTACAATCAGTCAAAAGTGCCCGGAACCTCGAAATACAATATGGCACATAATTTGACTATCTCGAACCTCCCGGAACTATCTGCACCCTCCAAATTATCATTTGGAATTTTTTTAATTCATTTTAGGTTTTGGTCTCATTTTAAGCCAAATGTCATTTTAAATCATATGACATTACAAAACATAACATAGCAAAATTCATCTACACTTACGGTAAATATGCAACATCATAGTAGATATTAACTTTTCTTTCTTAAATTAATACCTACTCCACATACAAACATCATTATATCTAATCACTATATCTAGTAAATTAAATATAAAATAGGACCTCAAAAGCGAGGGTTGTTACATACTCCCCCCTTATGAGGGAATTTTGTCCCCAAAATTTATGCGTACCTTGTATAAAGAGATGCGGATATTTTTCCCGCATAACATCCTCGCGTTTCCATGTCGATTCCTTGGCGTTATGGTGACTCCATTGGATCCTCACCAAGGGCAACACACGATACCTTAATCTACGTTCACCATGCTCTAAAATAGCAACTGGTTGTTCTTCATATGAAACATCAGGTTGCAAATCAATATCCTCGAAAGGGATGTGCCAAAGCGCACCTTCGCACCTCCTATACTTCTTTAGGGAGGAAACATGGAATACATCATGAATTTGTTGTAGTGGTTCCGATAAGGAAAGTTGGTATGCCACTGGACCCACCTTCGCAATAACTGGAAAATGTCCAACAAAGCGTGGAACAAGCTTCCCCTTCTTACTGAAATGCTTAATGCCTTTCATGGGGGACACTCGAACCAAGACTTGGTCCCCAATCTCCAATTCCATGTGTCGCTGACCCGCATCGGCATAGCTCTTTTGACGGTCTTGGGCTATCCGAATGCGATTTCAAATCAATTCAATTTTTGAGGAAGTATCTTGGATCATTTCAGGTCCAAGAAATTTATTATCACCCAGTTCCAACCAACAAGTGGGTGATCTATACGGTCTTCTATACAAAGCTTCATAAGGTGCCATTCTAATTGTGAATTGGTAAGAGTTGTTATAAGAAAACGCAACCAATGGGAGATATTGTTCCCAACCACCTTTGAAGTCAAGCATACACATGCGAAGCATATCCTCCAACATTTGGTTTACCCTTTCAGTTTGGCCATCTGTTTAAGGATGATACGAAGTGCTTAACCTCAATTCGGTCACCATCGCTTCTTGGAAAATCCTCCAAAAGTGGGAAAGGAAAATTTTGTCTTGGTCGGAAACTATATTCAAAGGCACCCCATGGAGTCTCACCACCTCCTTGATGAATAAGCGGGCATACCGAGCAGTGTCATAATCTGTCCGCACGGGTAAGAAGTGTGCCAACTTTGTCAAGTGGTCAATAATCACCCAAATAGAATCACATCCACTTTGTGATCTTGGAAAGCCCGTGACAAAATCCATCGATATGCTTTCCCATTTCCACACCGGGATCTCTAACGGTTGCAACAAACCTGTCGGTCTCTGATGATCGATCTTGACCAGTTGACAAGTATTGCATTGGGACACAAATTCTGAAATATCCCTCTTCATACCTGGCCACTAATACTGACGGCGCATATCCTGATACTTTTTGTCCCCACCAGGATGTACCGTGAACCTAGACCCGTGAGCTTCGTCCATCACTGCCCATCTCAAATCTCCTTCCTTCGGAACAATGAGTCTTCCATGGAAGCATAATCCACCCTCAGAGCCAATTGAGTAGGACTCCGCTCCCTCGGGCAGCAATCAACGAATATGGTCTTGACACCCCTTATCTCTTCCTTGGGCTTCTACCACCCTTTCCACAATGGTAGGAGTAACGGTCATCACCGACATGAATTCTCTCACCACCACATCCTCCTGACTGAGTTCCTTCCATTTAGCTTTCCAAACCTCAACTAATTCTCCCTCGGGCTTCCTACTCAAGGCATCCGCTACAACGTTCGCCTTACCGGGATGATAACGAATATCAAATTGATAATCTTTCACGAACTCTAACCATCGGCACTGTCGCATATTCAATTTCTTCTGTGAAAATAAATATTGCAGCGATTTGTGGTCCGTGAAAAGACTAAACTTCTATCCCAAGAGATAATGCCTCCATATCTTCAAGGCAAAGACAACTGCGGCTAGTTCTAAGTCATGCACCGGACAGTTTCTTTCATGGGGCTTGAACTTGCAGAAATCATAAGCCATAGCCTGTCTCTCTTGCTGAAGTACACCTCCTAATCCTTGAAGAGATGCATCAGTGAAGACTAAATATTCTAATCCCGGTTTTGGCAATGCAAGGACCGGAGCCGAAGTCAATCTTTCTTTAAACTCATCAAATGCAGCTTGGCAAGAATTATCCCAAATAAATCTCACCCCTTTCCGGGTCAAATTTGTCAAAGGGCTAGCGATTTTAGAGAAGCCCTTGAGGAACTGACGGTAATAACCCGCAAAACCCAGAAAACTGCGAACCTCGGTAGGTGTCGTGGGCAGACCCCACTCCCTCACCGTAGTCACCTTGCTCGGATCCACTGATACACACTGGGACATCACCACATGACCCAAAAACTGTACCTCCTGTAACCAAAAGCCACACTTCTCGAACATGGCATACAGTTGATGGTCCCATAATCTCTTTAGGACCAACCTTAAATGCATAGTGTGATCAGATTCCGTTCGAGAATAGACTAAAATGTCATCGATGAACACAATAAAAAATTGGTCCAGGAAATCCCAAAACACCCTACTCATGAGATCCATAAATACAGCGGGGGCATTGGTTAGTCCAAAGGGCATAACCAAAAATTCATAGGACCCGTACCTTGTTAGAAAAGCAGTCTTGGATACATCCTCCTCCCGTATCCTCAATTGGTGATACCCCGTCCTCAAATCGATTTTGGAGAAGTACATCGCTCCTCGAAGTTGATCAAAAAACTCATCGATACGAGGTAAAGGGTATTTATTCCTGATGGTGACCTTATTTAATTCTCTATAGTCCACACATAACCGGAGAGAGACATCTCTTTTCTTAACAAACAACACTGGAGCACCCCACGGTGATGTGCTACGCCGAATAAATCCCTGCTCTAATAACTTTTGAATTTGATCTCTTAGCTCCCTCATTTTAATAGGAGCCATTCGATATGGAGCCCTCGCAATAGGCCTCGTTCCCGGAGCTAAATCAATCACAAACTCAATCTCACGGCTAGGAGGCAAACCCGTTATTTCCCGAAAAACATCCTCAAAGTCTTTCACAATCAGAATAGAATCCAAGGGAACAACTACATCCCTAGGAGTCTCCTCAGCAAGGCAATACAAATAAGTACTAGTACTCCCCTCTAAACGAGGTAAAACTACCAAAAACATTTCTTGTCCCGGAACGGCGAAGACTATACTATTCCCGTAGCAATTTACTATAGCATGATACTTCATAAGACAATCCATGCCCAAAATCACATCATACCCGACCATGTCCAGGACGAGTAAATCAGCCTCAAAGCATAAATGACCAAGAGAGATTTCTATATTTTTACAAACAAAGAAGATGAGTGAACCATCACCCATAGAGGACTCCACACTAGTAAAAGTTCTTTCAGCAGATTTAATCAACTCGGTGGTCTGAGCAAACTCCTAGAAATGAATGAATGCGTTGCACCAATATCATATAAAACACGACCCATATGTCCCTGAATAAGGAACTTACCCTCAATGGATGGCGATGCCGGTGGAGATGGTGGAAGCATAGCATCCTGAATATGATAGACCCTACCATACTGTAACTGACCCTGTTGTGGAGGAGCAACTGGGTTAGGCACCTGTGGAGGGAACTAAACATACGGTTGCTGTGGAGCTCGAGGAAATTGTCCCCCAATCAACTGAGGACATTCCTTCTTATAGTGACCCGCCTCCCCGAATTGGAAACACCGACCTATCATATTTTTAGCATTTCGACCACGATTATTTCTAAACTGATTCACACCTTGGCCCTGCTAGCCTCTACCTCCCTGACCACCACGACCTGCTGGTTATTGTGGGGTGCCCTGGCTATGCCTATTGTTATGGTTCCCCGAATTAAACCCACCAGAACTCTGCCTCTTTGACAAGTACCCCTGTTGGGGATCCCTCTTTCTGTTTACTGCCCGAAGGTTGGGACGAGGGAAAGACTCCTCCTCCAATCCCACTACCTCTCGTCCTTCCCGCTTGCCCCACTACGGAGGCCTTCTTGCCAATTTGAAAAAATAGTCTATGCTCTTGGCAATGTAGTAGAGATGCATTCATCACTTCCCCAAAAGTCTGTAAAGTCGGATTACCCAGCAAGTGTTCCCAGATTCTCCAGTTCAACCCTCTCATAAACTTCGAAACTTTCTTTTCTTCGGGAGTCACTTCATCCTGTACAAAACTTTCCAACTGGGTGAATTCCTCCTCATACTCCGCTACTGATCTCTCCCCTTGCACAAGGTCCTGCAACCTCCTTATCATCTCCCCTTGAATTGCGGGAGGAAAGTACTTATGATCAAACAAAACCCAGAATTCAAAGATCAACATTATATCCCTCTGTTCTGGCGTAGTCACGGACTCCCACCAGTGTAATACGGCCCCAACCAGTTTAAAAGTAACAAGTACTTGCTTCCTGTCCTCGCCACACTCCACCATACGTAGATGGCGTTGTATATCTTTCTTCCATTGATTCTCCTTTATAACATCCGAGCTCCCGTCAAATTCTAGGGGGTGAACCTTTAGAAAAGATTCCCTAGCTCTCTCCCACGGAGAAGGTCTGGTAGGAACTTGGGCATTTGGCGCTCTTTGTTGAGCCTGTGGCGCTTATTGGGCCACTGCTGTCATGGCCGCATTAACGGATTGAGCCACTATATTCGCCACATCCGCAGCATTGAATGTTCCTTGCGGCGGCTGGAGAAGACCAACATCCTGATCTAAGACCCTATTGCGTCTTGTCGGGCGACCTCTTTTAGGCTGCATCTGAGATGGAGGAACAATAGAGTTAGAATTCTACTTAAAATAATCTATTTTGCAGAAGATCGTAAGCATAAGCAACAAAGCAGTCCTAACATTAGGCTTTATATCAAAGAATGCTACGGTAGAACGTGACAAGTCCACAAAGATCCAAAAGACTCTAGAACCTGATGCTCTAATACCATTTGTGACAACTCGCATTCCGAAATAAGGGGTGGCCAGCCCGATACCTCGACATAATGAAATCATGGATGGATATCATCCTCAGCATCATAACAATAAAATAGGTGTACGGGAAAACCACTCAATAAATCAGAAAGCAGGTTGTCAAAAAACAATTTGGTTTGTTAATGAGTTAAGAAATAAATTAAACAACCCAAATCTGATGAATGTGGAATTTCAAAGGAACATATAGATAAATACCAAAACAACATACGATAAAAGAACCGAATAATTTGTCGGTCTACATTTACATTCAAAGTGTTCAACAATTCAATATTTACATAATACATTCATTAACAAGTACAAAAGATGGGCCACTAGCCCGAATGAAAGACCCGATCATATCTAGAGTCCAAAAATGAAGGCGTCTAACAAACATCCTGTAATAATCCGCAAGATCATACATCTCGTCAAAAACATAGGAGTAAGGAAATCATAATGGGCGCCCTTGCGGAGGAGCACCTGAACGGATACAATAACATGCACAACATGAAAAATGAACGGGTCAGGGCCCGATTTATATATGATTCCCAGAAGAGTAAGAAACATGATAGTTATGGACAATAAATCATGATTAATTTGAATGAGAATCTAACAACCTAATCATCAAATGTGATAATGCATTTATATAGGTTTCTAACAGTTATTAAATTAAGCAAGAGAAATAAAATTAAATCTCATTTCTTCTCGTATCTTATCATTTTCCATTCCTTAGTAGGAATATAATTTCCATCATATCTTTTCGTTTTTCCATTCCTTAGCAAGAATATAATTACCATCTCATTTCTTATGGCAATTCACATACCTCAAGTCCCACTTGAGTTAGAAAGGCTATATTCTTATACATATAACGTTTCTAAGACCGCCCCTCCGAGTTTCCCCACTGGGCGTGCCCCTAAATGACTATTATCTTCCAGGGCCTATCTATACAAGACAACCTGGGCACCTAACGCACGTCGGGAAGTGGCCATATGCCTGCGAGTGAGTCATAACCACAACCGCAATTACCTCACTAGCATAGAAAAACATATACAAACCCCGCATATGGCTGAGGACTATAGTCAGCCTGCATTCAATAGTCAGGGGACATCACCTCATGCACGAGCTTCCCTTATGATAGCATTTAGAGAGGTGTGTTTAAGTAATTTAACAATTACCAAATTAAATCTCATTTTCATTACCATTAATAACATGTGTTTAATTTTACTTGAAACCATCATCTTTGAATTTTTCTAATTCAATTTCATCATATGTTTAGGTCCCGAAGTATTCTCTAAATCATTTACCAAAATCTTATAGGTCCCAAGGTTTTATATACCTCAAAAAGGCCTCAAAAATCTCCACGTATGGGCTTAAAATTCTATTTTCCAATTTATTTACCAAATGAGGAGTGATGCCTAAACAGCACTTTAAGTACCCCTGAATTAACCCCAAGTGATCCATTCAACTATAGGGTAACGACCAAACTCGACTAAAACTCTAGGATCCTATGTTTACTTCATTCAAAAATATTCCTAGGTTCCAATCCAAAATGAAAGGGTCAAATTTTGAAAAGAAAAACAAAAGAAAAAATGCAGGATTTCCGAATCGATTTGGACTAGAGGAATCGATTCGGCCTAGCCGAATCGATTCGGTCAGAAAAACCAATATTCTGCATAACAGCGGAATCGATTCGGGGATAACCGAATCGATTCGGTTCACGCAGACCTGGACACTGCCTCTATGCGAATCGATTCGGCCAGGCCGAATCGATTCGGTCCTGCAAATTTTGCCAATTTTGGCTATGGAGTCTTGGACTCCTAATTTCTTCCAAACTTAACCAACCCAAACCCTTATCATTTATTGCTACTAATTGAGTATAAATGTCTCCAACAACCAAAATTTCTTCATCAATAACCATTCAAATCAATCTCCAAACATTCCAAGCCCATAAACCAATTAAAAGCCCTAAGTTTCTTAAACCATACATAACCACAACTATCAATGCTAATTACTCTACTTAAATCATAAAATAGCAAGTACATAACTTGCCTCAAGTTTGCAAGTTCAGATTTTAATGAAGTTTGTAGGCAAGAACAATCACCAAAGCTTCAATCTCTCACTTTCTCCACAAGTTATCTTCCTCTCTTTCTTTCTCTTGGTTTACCAATTCAATTAGGGGAATAGTGACTTAAACAAGACATAAATCGTGGCTTAGTTTCAAATTCCATCTTTAAGTGATTAATACGCGGTAAAATAATACGCAACTACTCATATAAGCTACAACCAGTCAAAAGTGCCTGGAACCTCGAAATACAATATGGCACATAATTTGACTATCTCGAACCTCCCGGAACTATCTGCACCCTCCAAATTATCATTTGGAAATTTTATAATTCGTTTTAGGTTTCGGTCTCATTTTAAGCCAAATGTCATTTTAAATCATATGACATTACAAAACATAACATAGAAAAATTCACCTACACTTACGGTAAATATGCAACATCATAGTAGATATTAACTTTTCTTTCTTAAATTAATACCTACTCCACATACCAACATCATTATATCTAATCACTATATCTATTAAATTAAATATAAAATAGGACCTCAAAAGCGAGGGTTGTTACACTTGTTTCCACACTCACAGATATGGTCCAATTTTATTAATGGAAAACATAAAATTTGCTCGGAAATACAACTTAAAATTTCAACAGAGTTTCGTGTTAAAATAAAAAATTGAGGTATGAATGTCCTAGGGAAAACATCTATACGAGGTTTATGCATCGGAGGTTAGTGTGACACCCCGCCCAATTTAATATCGGGTGATCAGTCCTTTATAAAATTTTAAAATAAAATGTTCGATTGGTTCATTCTTAGCATCACTTTCGGAAACATTAACTTTATTAATCACCTAATATAAATTAAGTGTGACACCCCGCCTAATTAAATACCGGGCGATCACTCCTTTATTAAATTAAAATCAAGGTGAACAGTTGGTTCATTCTTAGCATCACTGTCGTAAAAATACTTTTCCAATTTAAACACCCTAAATAATTAAGCTAAGTGTCAAAACCATTTAAAACCTTATTCTCATTTTATTAAATCCGGTTATAAAACTTTAAACCATTAACATCTAAAGAGTCACACAATAAGTAGAAGAATAAAATGAACATTCAAGAATTTACCCAACAATGATAAATCCCAACATTTAAAATACTAAGGAAAACATCCTGGCATTTACAATCCCGAAATAACGATACTGAAATATAAAAGAATTACAATCTCTGACAATACCAACTAAATAATGGAAAAGGGCGACACATGCCCCTGCTGGATAGAGTTGAACTAGAAGTAGAGTCAACAATGAGCTCATCTAAGAAATGACTTGCAACTCCCACAAAAGCTACAGTGCGTTCCATCCAAAGAATCCTAAGCAAGACACCCCTGTGGCTGGGCACCTGTAATGCATATATATATAGACACTAGAGAGAAGAAGTAACAGCAAACGGGTCAGAGCCCGAATGTAGAACCGTTTTAAAAATAGTTTAGCAAGTATTTAAATTGATTACAGGCCAATGCAAAAACATATTAGTGTGACACTCTCTTGAGAAATTCTCACCTCTCTTCAAATGTGCACACCTATCGCACTAAACTTCCTAATGGTCTATCTCATCATATACCACACTATCTTTCCCCAGTGATTTAACTTATCTTAGGTTATTCGCAAAATTCACAACTGATCCACACAAGTATTTAAAACGTAAGATTTCATTTTGTAACCAAAGTTCTCCTTTTTACTTTATTAATCAATAAAGTTTTCCAGTGTCATATTATACTTTCTCAACACAAGTATTTATAATTTGAGTCATCAACTATGTCCTACATATCATTTCACAGTAGGCAGTTCCAGTTTTCAGAATTTCATATATATATTAACTACTCGTATAATATATATATCATAACGGCACCCCACATAAAAACTATGGTGCGGGCATACTCTGCTATCCAATCCCCGTATCAATCACACTAAAGGGAATACAAGTTCGGAATCACTCTCGAACTGTACAAATACATACACAAACAATATTGAGGCGAAGCATAGTATCCAAGTCCAAGAGGTCAGTACATACCCTCACGTCTCATAGGACCGTCCGACTATCGATCCGATAGCCCCTACCTAGGATTCCTATCTTCTAGGGTACGAATCAATATCCCCCATAAGGCAACAGAGGACAAGATCGTCCCAGCGCGGTAACCTCTGGGATACCAAGTAGCGCGGGCATGATTTTCACAAGTATGTAATATATGCATACACAATCATATAAATATACTACTTTTATCATATCAATTTAGGTTTATCCCATAACCCATATTCACAACATTTATCCTTATTTTCCCATTATTAGTTATCAAGTATAATGGTTCGTTTCTCACTTTAATTCGAAGGGTTTTTCCAACTTACTACGTAACCCTCATGGACTCTATTCTCCCAAATGTCCAATTCAGTAGGTATCCATTTATGTTCCAACGTAACTCTCTCTCTTACGTATCTCTCCCCTTTAACATATACTTACATTGTCCCTTATGTAAAATATCCCAAAAATACAGATTTCGCCTTACATCAAAGGTCTCTTATTCATTAATGAATCTTACTAGTCATCATTATCTCCCAAATTATCTTAACAAGGATGTCTAAGGAGTTTTCTTCATTTCGAATCAATTCAACATTTTTAAAAGGGGAAACTTTAGTCTGCCAGGAGGGGTCGATCGATCGAGGTCTGGGGCTCGATCGATCGAACCTTCGATCGATCGAAGCTCTAGGGTCGACCGATCGATCAAGCAGGTATGGCGAATCCTGCAGTTATGCAGTCACGGGTTTTCTCACAAAACTTCATCCAAATCCTAACTTTCCATACCCAAACGTCCAGAAATTATACTACTAACATTATATCATCATACCAGATATTTCCAACGTAAAGCATGTAGATTTCTATCACTAAACATGGATTAACAGCCCAAAAATTATTATAATTATCAAGAACCCTAGAAATCTCTTAAACATGGTTCTAACAAGACTTTTCCAGAATTTCCTTCTTATAAACATCATAATTTTGTGGTTCACTCCTCTACATGACAAAGGGTTTCCAGAATATCATTTAAGTCATCACTACATGTAATTTCCTATCTCAAATTGGGTTTTTCTTCCATAAATCTCACCCTAATCATTCCTTCACTGATATGAGTGATGCACCAACAAAAATAAGCAAGATAAACACTTGCCTGGGGTTTTCAGAAGTCTGGTTCGGTGCCGAAATTGGTGTGGTTGCGTTCCCCGTCTCACGAGCTACGCGTTGGTGGTGGAGGCGGTGCAATCGGAGGTGTTCTTGGCCTAGAACTCCTTGGAGAGCTTCTCCTCTTCATCTCCAATGGTCGTCATTTGTCTTTGGTTGCTCTAACCCTAGAAGAAAACCTAGATATCTTATATAACCCTTTTAATTTTCGTAGGTTTAATTACCCATAATTGCGAAATGTCCAAAACGCCCTCCCGGGGTACTAATTGGGCCTAAAAACATCCTGAGTCCCAAACTAAACCCCCGGGTACACTTTTCTGACTATCTCGACCCTTCCGGACATGTTGGCGCACTCAAAATGACCATACGAACAACCTATAAAATATTCACTTTTATAAATCAACATTTAGTCCCGACACGACACAGGCGCGTCCCGACTTAAATTTCCATAATTGTCATTTTATTCACACGTGACAATATTATAAAATAAATCTCATATATTACTATACTCATCCAGTAATATTCAACAAATAACAAATTTCCAATAATTACTAACTCTCGTCACGCTAGTAAATATTTAAAACAATATTCCGGATTAAAATTAAATTAATTTATCTCAATTAAATTTAATTAATCCCTAAATTTAAAAGCCATGAAAATACGGGGTATTACATACTTCCCCCCTAATAACGGAATTTCGTCCTGAAATTCAGAAAATAAGGCCTATCCGGTAGCGAAATTCTGGATATCCTTTTTCGTACACAAACTAACTACACATTACGGCGCTCAATCACCATAGCCCTTTCTTCACAGCAAAATTGTTTTACATTCTCATTGGAGACACTTCACATTATGCTCACAATCGACAACATTCGCATAGGTTACGCCTATACGTTATAATTTCCTTATCTCACTATCATTAGGAGGCCTCACCTCACTACATGACAAATACTCGAATTTATTCATATATAAAACTCCCATTTTGAGAAAATTATACGAACATTTGATCATTCTTGCTCGCCTAAAATAGTCGTGGAATTCCACTATAGTTATCGGATGTTCTCTCGATCGATCCAAAAAAAACTCTAATTATCTTCTCTCCTCTGAACATACGGGAGGAGAATAGTCGAGGTTCTTCCATAACAAAACCTTAATAAGCACCTGGCACGCGACAAACGGGTACGAGTGCTTCTACAGAGTATTCCTGAAATCATCGTACCAAGATTCCAAAATCTCCTTCACGTGTCTCCACAAATCTTTAATCACCGTGCGCCCATTCCCTGGCTACGGGTGATACATCCTACTTGAAACAAAACCTTATCTCCGTTGGTTTCTGAAATCCCATATCAAAGGTGGGATTCACCAATCTCATCCTAATTTAGAAATTTATACTGTGCCGGACCATGCACTGGCGCGATCCTTCCTTTCAGAGGAAGTCTGGGGCATATTAGTTAATATTGTAAGCCATCCCAAAGGAATATCAATCACTTCCTTCTCAGCGGCTTAATTCACATGTTCGGGATGAACCCTCGATCTTGTTTTGATGATGGCAACCCATCCAAGAACTGTACCGACCTCTTCCAATTTCAGGAATTGTCGATAAACACAAAATTCTTTGGTTGATTCTCCTCTTTCAACCAAACCTTACCTATGGGCGGTGCATGTTGAGACTACTCACTACGTCCCTCTAAACATCGATTCTTCCTTGAAATGTCTCACATTAAGTGACACGTAATACTTCCCTTCCTTCCTTGTAGTATGCCGAACGTTCCACCCGTGCTCTTCTCTCCAAGAAGTGCAATTCTGGATCTCCTATACCATACCAACATCATCACCCTTTATATGTGCAAGTCGCTCTCATACTTGCCTACTAACAACTCTGCTCCGAGTGTTCTTCATAATCATTTAATTCTGCTCCATTCAAGGAATGCTCTTCTTAAATGACTTCCCACAGTCTTCCAATTCGAATTTGGGTGTGTTATTCTAATTACACACCTATGTATGGATTATCTCCCCTCATGTGATGTTTAATCCACTATATCACTTCCACTTCGTTCTGTTAGTCCCACAAACACATTTTCCACAAGTCCATTGCCACGCCCCTTCATCTCGGACGAGTTTTAACATCAGTTAACCAGGATGTCTACACACCCTATAAACCGGGCATACTAGCGTAAGCATCACATACGCTCCATACTAATAAACAAATTATTTGTTTTCCCTGGTGCTTGCAGCGTGATTACAACACTCTAATCACTCTAAAAATCAAAATTTTAAATCTTCCTTATCATCGTTCCACCCCTCAACTCGTGGGGTAACTTTCAATGATTTCTTACCACACAACCGTCTCCAATGGCTTTAAATCAAAATTCAACTTCCAACTTACATACATAATTACTTGATCCTATTTCGACCAGGGTACCGAACTCATGGAATACTGACCAAACGTCTCCCTATTTCCAATCTTACACTAAGTTTCATGCGTGGGATGTCTCGCAAAGCGAAATCCAAACAAGGAACCCTCCCGATACACTACTTCCAAGTTTTTTCGGTTATCGAGATCCGTTAGGTCCTCCGTCCATAGCATATACCCCTTTATTCTGTCTCTTGACAGAAAATTTACAATTTCTCCCGTAATTATGCTTAACAAAGAACGATTCACTAATTGCACTATTTTTTAGTATAGGTTGGTGGTAATAGCATTCCATAAACCTCGAATACATACAATCGGAATTCTCGAAATTCCTTTCCCTAATAATAGGGGTATAAATATTAACTACCACTTCTCTAAAGGATAAATATAACAATGCACTCTTCTTATCACTATGTCCGGAGTGCTAAACATAATACTGAGTCAAATCTTTTCGCTCAACGGTAAATCCCGATACATACGGAATTATACTGACAAAGTCTATACATAATTTGGCATCGAATATCTCGAGCCCACTATCTCCTCCGAAGTCTCTAGGATAGATAATATAAGTGCGAGTCCAACCTTCTCACAAGTAAAGCCTCGCCAAAACAAACATAAAACATGTTGCACTAATGCAACCACTCCGATAGTCTTGCAATAAATGCCCACTATCGTACTAACAATTTCTATAACATTTTAACAAAGATAATATCATACTCGTGTATCACATCACTACAACAACTAACCTCAATAAAGTATAAAACGTTGTTAATATATTCATTCATCCTCCGCGGATAGCACTAAAGAAACATCCCGCTACACTAGGGAAAAATATTCACATTTTATTAACATTTATAATGATATGCATTAAGCTCGTCTCACATGCTAATCTAGCAAGGAACAAAATATAGTGACTCGCTCGTGTCACATAAACATGCCTCATCCTCTGAGGATACAACTTACAATTCTACCTTGTCAATCGTCTTGACTGCGCAAATGGTTTCCAGACGTAACACGTCTACTCAAACCAAACAAAATTTATTTAATCGTTGCCTTTTACTAGGCACCGTATTCTTGTCCTTTCTCATTTTGGAACATATTATCACGAGCGATCTCACTCCGCACAAAATACCACAACACATAATCCACTTATCACCTGTCCTACTAACTAGGTTAGGATTGTCCTTCTCTCGGACTTTAGTAAACTCGATTCCCGTTAGCCATCCTGATTGTTCCTTTAACTTTTTAGGCCATAAAGATCATGTTACTATCTATAATAGTACTTACTGAATTTACCATCACTTGGTAAGAATTCCATTATCCGAATTATTTAAATGGGTCCCCTGATGTATGTCCACATCCCTTTTGTGGTGATACACTACCACCGTTGTATTCAGTCTTATTCTCGACTAAATTCCTCGATTCCTTTAAGCTTCCCACATAAGGAGCATTATCATCTTTATTGACAAAATACAACATTGTTAACCTCTGAATCAGCCGTCCATCAGAATTTCCTCCTCGAGTATTATCAATTATTATTACGAGTTGGTCTCCTCCACCCGTATCTACATCTTTCGATACAAAATTTGCTAATGATTAGGATTCATATCCACAATTGGACTTCTGTCATGCCCTCCTGCGATGAGTTCAGAACCACGTTTGCTTCTAATCCTGAACAGTTGAGGAAGGAACATACGGTCAACACTGTACCTAAGGTTCTCCTATAGGCATACCATTCCATTTCTAAAATTTCCCATTGACAGTCTCTACACGTTTTTGTAATACGTTGGGTAAGTTTACCCTCGCACCTCATTTGACTATAACAGCATTTGGAAATCACTGTTGCACCTTAGTCGCCTTTCTAGTCTTGGCTTCTCGTGCCAAAATGGAGGTGACCTCGACTACGGTCATCATCCTCAGATATATTTTATAATCTCAACTGAGCCCTGCCTCCTGATGTATGCTTAATGGTCCTCTTCTGACATCCGTCATCGATCGGCACACGCACACATCCGAACAAAATTAGAATTCACTAATGTATACACATTATAACAGGAGAACGAAATCTCATCAAAGAAATCGACAATCCTAAACATAGAGCTCTATAAAAAACAAAGCAACGCTGAAAACATAATAAGCCGTACAAATCCTAAAGGACACTGAACCTGATGCTCTGAGACCACCTATGACACCCCGCCTAATTAAATACCGGGTGATCACTCCTTTATTAAATTAAATCCAAGGTGAACAGTTGGTTCATTCTTTGCATCACTGTCGTAAAAATACTTTTCCAATTTAAACACCCTAAATAATTAAGCTAAGTGTCAAAACCATTTAAAACCTTATTCTCATTTTATTAAATCCGGTTATAAAACTTTAAACCATTAACATCTAAAGAGTCACACAATAAGTAGAAGAATAAAATGAACATTCAAGAATTTACCCAACAATGATAAATCCCAACATTTAAAATACTAAGGAAAACATCCTGACATTTACAATCCCGAAATAAAGATACTGAAATATAAAAGAATTACAATCTCTGACAATACCAACTAAATAATGGAAAAGGGCGACCCATGCCCCTGCTGGATAAAGTTGAACTAGAAGTAGAGTCAACAATGATCTCGTCTAAGCAATGACCTCCAACTCCCACAAAATCTACAGCGCGTTCCATCCAAAGAATCCTAAGCAAGAAACCCCTGTGGCTGGGCACCTGTAATACATATATATATAGACACAAGAGAGAAGAAGTAACAGAAAACGGGTCAGAGCCCGAATGTAGAACCGTTTTAAAAATAGTTTAGCAAGCATTTAAATTGATTACAGGCCAATGCAACAACATATTAGTGCGATACTCTCTTGAGAAATTCTCACCTCTCTTCTAATGTGCACACCTATCTCACTAAACTTCCCAATGGTCTATCTCGTCATATACCACACTATCTTTCCCCAATGATTTAACTTATCTTAGGTTATTCGCAGAATTTACAACTGATCAACACAAGTATTTAAAACGTAAGATTTCATTTTGTAACCAAAGTTCTCCTTTTTACTTTATTAATCAATAAAGTTTTCCAGTGTCATATTATACTTTTTCAACACAAGTATTTATAATTTGAGTCATCAACCATGTCCTACATATCAATTCACAGTAGGCAGTTCCAGTTTTCAGAATTTCATATATATATTAACTACTCGTATAATATATATATCATAACGGAACCCCACATAAAAACTATGGTGCGGGTATACTCTGCTATCCAATCCCCGTATCAATCACACTAAAGGGAATACAAGTTCGAAATCACTCTCGAACTGTACAAATACATACACAAACAATATTGAGGCGAAGCATAGTATCCAAGTCCAAGAGGTCAGTACATACCCTCATGTCTCTTAGGACCGTCCGACTATCGATCCGATAGCCCGTACCTAGGATTCCTATCTTCTAGGGTAAGAATCAATATCCCCCATAAGGAAATACAGGATAAGATCGTCTCAGCGCGGTAACCTCTGGGATAGCAAGTAGCGCGGGCATGATTTTCACAAGTATATAATATATGCATACACAATCATATAAATATACTACTTTTATCATATCAATTTAGGTTTATCCCATAACCCATATTCACAACATTTATCCTTATTTTTCCATTATTAGTTATCATGTATAATGGTTCGTTTCTCACTTTAATTCAAAGGGTTTTTCCAACTTACTACGTAACCCTCATGGACTCTGTTCTCCCAAATGTCCAATTCAATAGGTATCCATTTATGTTCCAACGTAACTCTCTCTCTTACGTATCTCTCCCCTTTAACATATACTTACATTGTCCCTTATGTAAAATATCCCAAAAATTAGATTTCGCCATACATCAAAGGTCTCTTATTCATTAATGAATCTTACTGGTCATCATTATCTCCCAAATTATCTTAACAAGGATGTCTAAGGAGTTTTCTTCATTTTGAATCAATTCAACAATATTAAAAGGGGAAACTTTAGTCTGCCAGGAGGGGTCGATCGATCGAACCTTCGATCGATCGAACCTCTAGGCTCGGTCGATCGATCAAGCAGGTATGGAGAATCCGGTAGTTTTGCAGTTACGGGTTTTCTCACAAAACTTCATCCAAATCCTAACTTTCCATACCCAAACGTCCAGAAATTATACTACTAATATTATATCATCATACCAGATATTTCCAACGTAAAGCATGTAGATTTCTATCACTAAACATGGATTAACAGCCCAAAAATTGTTATAATTATCAAGAACCCTAGAAATATCTTAAACATGGTTCTAACAAGAATTTTCCAGAATTTCCTTCTTATAAACATCATAATTTCGTGGTTCACTCCTCTACATGACAAAGGGTTTCCAGAATATCATTTAAGTCATCACTACATGCAATTTCTTATCTCAAATTGGGTTTTTCTTTCATAAATCTCACCCTAATCATTCATACACTAATATATGTGATGCACCAACGAAAATAAGCAAGATAAACACTTGCCTGGGATTTTCAGAAGTCTGGTTCGGTGCCGAAATTGGTGTGGTTGCGTTCCCCGTCTCGCGATCTACGCGTTGGTGGTGGAGGCGGTGCAATCGGAGGTGTTCTTGGCCTAGAACTCCTTGGAGAGCTTCTCCTCTTCATCTCCAATGGCCGTCATTTGTCTTTGGTTGTTCTAAACCTAGAAGAAAGCCTATATATCTTATATAACCGTTTTAATTTTCGTAGGTTTAATTACCCATAATTGCGAAATGTCCAAAACGCCCTCCCGGGGTACTAATTGGGCCTAAAAACGTCCCGAGACCCAAACTAAACCCGCGGGTACACTTTTCTGACTATCTCAACCCTTCTGGACATGTTGGCGCACTCAAAACGACCATACGGACAACCTATAAATTATTCACTTTTATAAATCAACATTTAGTCCTGACACGACACAGGCGCGTCCCGACTTAAATTTCCATAATTGTCATTTTATTCACACGTGACAACATTATAAAAATAAATCTCATATATTACTATACTCATCCAGTAATATTCAACAAATAACAATTTTCCAATAATTACTAACTCTCGTCACGCTAGTAAATATTTAAAACAACATTCCGGATTAAAATTAAATTAATTTATCTCAATTAAATTTAATTAATCCCTAAATTTAAAAGCCATGAAAATACGGGGTATTACATTAAGCTAGTGCCAAAATATTTTCCTGTTTTAAAATTGTAACCAAAAATCATATTTATAAACTCCAAGAATTTAAATATAATCCATTCACCATTCAACTGAATAAAATAAATAATAAATCTGAATCGCGTACTAAAATAAATACGAGTGGATAAAACATTCCAGTGCAAAACTCTAAACCACATAACCATAGTAAAACTAAATCCAACTGAAATGAGTAGAAGTAAATTAAATACAATCTCTGATAAAATGTCTAAGGAATGGGCGACATATGCCCTAAATAAAAAGTCTAGATGAACTGAGAGAAATGATAGGAGCGTCTAATGCAAAGACCTACAACAGCCACATCAGTCGTAGCACGCCAAGAAATCCAAGTCTCTAAATCTGGTGTCCCATTGGCTGAGCACCTGATATAATACATATGTATATAGCAAGAGAGAAAAGAGATGTAAGAGGCGGGTCACAGCCCGATGTGTAAAAATATATTTTAGCAAGTATTTAAAATTTCCTTAAAGCAAGTATTATGTGCATGTTAGATTCGTGCTCTCATATGAAGTTCTCACCTCTCTTCTATTATGCACTCCTATCGCATCTTCTATTTAGTACTAGTAATTCTCCCCAAGTTAACAAGTTCAAAGTCACTTAACACTATCTACATTCAACAGTAGTATTTCCATATCCCCCATACAATACCCCATAAGTCGTCTAACACATTTTACTACCTTTCATGTTTACTCTTAGAGTATTTAAATCTTTATCTCATTAAGATTGTTTCATATGCCATTGTTGCCATAACTACTAATTTCTTTTAGTAGAATTTCTCATAAATACACACACACACACACACACATATATATACACACACATAGTCTCAACATCCCTATACATATATAATCCAGTCCTTCACCCCCAGTTTAAATTCCCATTAGTGCTATAAATAAAATGATCTGGCACCACCGTGTTATCACCCATTAGTGCATTTAATACAATACCCTTGCACCCCTGGGTTATCACCCATTAGTGCACTAAATAAAAACTTTACACCCCCGGGTTATCACCCTTTAGTGTATTAAAAAACATAACCTTGCACCCCCGGGTTATCGCCCATTAGTGCACTTTAACAAAATATCAAATAATAGGCATCCCTATTAAAATTTATAGATATTCTCCCATCCTAGTTGCATACTTACCATACGTATTTTATTCTCATTGTTACGTATTGTCTAATATTATTCAATTACCATAACTCTCCCATAATCTTCGAGGTAAGTCTTCTTCCCGAAATATTTAAAGTATAAATCTCACACACTTTCTCGTAAACCTGTCTCGTTTTAAATTTATTAACTGGCACTTCCTCTCACTCCAATAAACTAAAAATTCAAAAATCGCATTCTAAGAAAATTCTCTGAATTTACCTCGTCGCTCGAACCAGATGGCAATGTCATTTGAACGACTACCACGTGTCATTGAGAGACTTCGCGCGACATCCCTATCTTGCTCGAACGACTACGCGCGAGATGCATTGTTTCGTCTTCTTACCCAGATTTCAGTATTTTTCCACCATTAACACCTCTAAAACCTCTACTGTTCATTCCCAAACACCCAAGCAACAAACCCAATTGATTTTCTAACATATTTAGATGATTTATAACAACCTAGAATCACTAATTCTTCAAAATATATCAATTAAATACTAAATCCCCAAATTAAACCATTAAAACCGTAGTTCTTCCAATTTTAATTCAAGAACTACTATAACTCTGATTTGTACATGGGAGTTATCATAAATTCTTGGATGGTATCCTATCTACATGAAGGAATTTAATCTCTTATAATATCAGACCCAATATAAATCAAATCATCAAGTTTTCATCAAAATTAAATCTCTTAAATTGATGGGTTATCACCTACTCTAATCATGAACATAATTATTACTAAATCACGCAAGTAATAAAAATTTGCCTTGAATATGAAGGTCTGATCCATTGGTGATGTTGGTATATATGCCTTCCTCGTCTTTCGATCTATACGATGGTGGTCACTGCGGTGGAAGATGACGCCTAAAAGCTTTGGCTCTTTGGGATTTGCTCTCCCTCACTCTCTGTGACTCTCTCTTGAGTTATGTGAATGTGAGCCCTAATTTCTCCCACGTAACTGATAAAATAAACTCCCAATTTTCGTCCATTTAATTTCTCCAAAAATTAAAATTACAAATTACCCCTATGGGGTGCCGATTTGGCCTAATATCTCCCAGAGTCTAAATAAAATACTCGGGTAGTGTTTTCTGACAATCTCGACCCTCCCAAACTCAACGGTGCACTCGAAATTACCATACGAGCTACTTAACAATAATTTATTTTAATATTCCATTCAATTAGTCCAGACACAACTCACACGCGTGTCCCGACTTAATATACCAAATTGTCATATATTTCACTCTCGATATTTTATCAGATTCAAGAATTCCATATTACTTGTTCACTCGGTAATATTCAATAATTCTTATTAATAAGTATTAACCCTTGTCACGCTAGTTAATATTTATTTTTAAATCCGGATTAATCACCAATTAATTCTCCCACATTAATTTAATTAATCCCACAATAATAATTAATCAATTTAAGTTCCAAAAAATACGGGGTGTTATAGTTTGTGTAAGGATTCCCCCTTTGGCATGACTTCAACGATGTACCTCTTTCCTATGAGGGTAATCACTCATTGGTATGTATAAATAAGCCATTAATATGCACCAAGTGTAGTTGAAGTACCTCATAATATACATCTTTGTGATGGTATGTGTAATTTGATATACTCTATGTTTATGAAAGAATTTTTTATATCTATCTCCTGACGTGAGTTCGATTAAGAGGTACCATTTAGGGAAACCATTCAATATACGTTGAGGGTATTTGGCCAATGGAATCTGGGAGCCTATCACATAGGTTGTTTGTGCCCTGCAGAATTAGCAACCCATCACGAATCAACTTTGCAGTACGAGACATATATAAGAGTTAATACTCAATGCTCATGAAATATAGTGTGTGGATGCACAAGTCTTAATTATTATATTTTATTCAAAATATCATGTATGATAAGAGGGATACACAACTACTAATAATGAAATAAAAGGGAGAAATATATATATTAATGGCATGTGACAAAAGATCTAGTTACACAAGTGGGGTAAAGCTGGTAAATGTGTAGTGGGATAAGAAATAAGAAGTAAAACATGGGAATATGTAAAAGTGATATGAAACATGTGAATATAGATAAGTAAAATGTAGCATTGATATACATACAAAGTGGACAAAACATGAAAGTATGTAAAAGTGAGGAAAATTTGGAGATAATGTGAAAGTAGTGTGAAATATATAATAATATGCAAATGAAAGAAAGCATCGGTGTAAATGAACTGAAGCATGGATTTATGCAAGAGGCATGGAGTATGTAATAAGGAAAAGTGGGATATACATGTCATGAATAAAAAAAATATGTACATGAGATGAGGAGAACTATATATGGATTGTGTAACATGAGTATGACATATAAAACATGTGACCATGAGAAGAAAAATTATAGACAAGTGAGAAAACATATACACATATAGAAAATTAAGTAGGATAAAAAAGATAAAACCCATGTAAATAGAGTTTAGTCCTCAAAATAAAATAAAATCCATAGCGAAGTCACTATTGTGGCCATCTCGTCCCCTCTCCACGAAATGCGTTGCGCGGGCTCTCCTTGAGATGAAGGGGGACTATAGAAGTGGTTGTAATCAATGTTGTAAGGTGTATGAATATGTAGATATCATATTTATTAGCCTATTTTAATTAAAACATATAAAATAAATAGTCATCTCCGAAGAGACAACATAAAATACTATTAGTAGATATGAACCCAAAAAGATGTGGACTCAAAGACTATATTTCCAAATGGGAAGGTGTTAGGCACCGATTTTTCCCTTTCGTTGTCTGATGAGAATTAAAGTATTCTCCTTCTCCTAAAGTGTGTGATCATGTGTATAAAAATATGAAATGTTCCAGGTGTGTAAAGTGTGCGTCGTAAAAAATATGTATATGCGTAATTGTCCATGTGGGGTTGTAGAGTGAAATCATGGCATCCATATTATGGTATATATGGGAACCATTCATTCGAAGGAGATAAATGACTGAAATTGCGAGAGAAAAAATATTAGTGGTGTATCGGATCATAGAGGCATTATAGAGGAGTGAGAACACATGTTACAAAATGGTTAGAAGGTAATAAACATGAAGAAGCTAACTATAAAAAAGAATGAAGGAAAATAACTAAAATGTGAGCTTTTACCATATCGTATCATCACTATAGAAAATTGATCACATGTCACAGAACTAGTAAGAAATAAAAAAATATAAATAAATGAACCAGATAAAGAAAATGAAAGAAAACAACTAAAATGTGAGCGGTTTACCGTATCGTAGCGTCATTTGCAAAAAGGAGAGCACGTCGCACCGAACCATTCAAAGAGTGACAAACATAAGAAAACTAGTTAAATGATAAGATGCACTAAGTCTATGGGTGTAATAGAAACATGTCAATATGAACATAAAAGATAAAGAATAAAGAGGATTCAAATCACAAAAGTAATTTCAGGATGCCTATATAGACAAAAATGACATCAATGTGCACGTAGTTCGTAGGGAAAGTGAGGTTGGGGTCATCATCATCATAATTGCCTTAATCCCATCACATGGGGCTATCCACGTGGATTCTCCTTTTTCCATTCTAATATATTATAATCAATATTATCACATAAATTTAATTACTTAAGATCTATCATAATAATTTCTTCCTAAGATATCTTAGGAAGGAAATTTTCTCTTTTACCTTCTATTTTCAATACGCTTCCTCTTATTGTAGGTGCATCTAATGGTCAACACAAAACATGTTCCTACTATCTAAGTTTAATTTCTCTTAATTTATCACCAATGGGAGATACTACTAACTTATATATCAGATACTTGTTTTATTCTTGTCCTTTTTAGTAATTACTATCATCTATCAGAGAATCCTCATCTCACTAACATGGATATTTTGCTCATGTTTTACATTAAAGCCTAACATTCCGCTCCATAGAAGATCGTTGGCCTAACAATTATTCTATAAAATTTTCCTTATAATTGATTAGTTATCCTCTTATTTCATAACACCCTACTCGATTGTCTCCATTTCATCCATCCGGTTACTATTATACTCGTAACATCCACATCAATATCACCATTACTCTATATCACTGAACCAAAATAACAAAAATTATTAGTTTGGTTTATCACTTTTTCGTCAATCTCTAATATTATGCTATCAGACGACTCATTATTAAATTTACATTCCATATATATGTCTAATAATTTCCAGTCTCTTAGACTCTAAGGCATTTATCCAAGTATTCACTCTCATCGTTAAGGCCTCCTTTGAAGCATATACTAAAACCATATCATCAATAAATAACATACACCATGGGATATCCATTTGTATTCCCTTAGTAAACTCATACAATAATACTTCAAATAAGTAAGGACTGAAAACTGATCCTCGATGTAGGCGCACTTTAATCGTGAAATCATTATTCTTCCCACAAATAGTTCTTACCCTAATCTTTGTGTTATCTTACACATCTTCAATAAATTTAATATAATAAATAGGGATTCTTTTCCTCCTTAAAGCCCACCATATTATATTCCTAGGTACTCTATCATATGCCTTTTCTAAATCTATAAAGACCATGTGTAAATTTTTATTTTTACTTCTACATTTTTCATTAGTTGTCTTAATAAGTAAATATCTTCTATGGTGGATCTCTCAGGCATAAATCCAAATTTCTTGTCCAAAATAGTTAACTCATTTCTTAACTTTTTTTATATAATATTTTCCCATAATTTTATAGTGTGATTCATCAGTTTGATTCCTCTATAATTACCGTAATTTTATATATTTCCTTTATTTTTAGGCAAAGGTATTATGGTACTTTTCTTCCACTCATCTCATATACTTATTTCTTTTAAAATTTTGTTAAATAAACATATTAACCATTATACTCCTAGACTTCCAAGGGTTCTCCACACCTCTATAGGTATTCTATCCAAGCCAACCGCTTTATTCCTGCCCATTTTTTTTAATAATACATTTACTTCATTTTCAATAACTAGACACACCATTACTAGATTTGGTTCTACGCTCTCAACATCTTGTTTAGATATTTTTAAATCAATAATTCTTGCGAATACTCTTCCTATCTCTATAGAATTTCTTTATCATTAATTAATATTTTTCCATTTTGGTCTTTATACACTTTATTATACCCACATCCTTTGCCAATTTATCTCTATTCCTTGCCAATTTATATATCTCCTTCTCACCTACCATAGCACCTACTTTATTATACAGATTATCTAGTACATTTTATTGCATATTTCTAACAATGTTTTTTTGCTTCACATTTTAATTTCTCATATCTTTCTAAGTCTACATGGTTTTCACTCTTTTGTAATTTTTTAAAACTTATTCATTTCTTTTGCATTATCTGTTGAACTTCCTAATTCCACCACCAAGTCTCTTTTTTATTTTCCCTCATCTGATATTTTCTTACCTATTTTCTCAATATTAATCTTTGTTATTGACCAAATATTATTTACATTGTCGTCCCAATTTCACTTCATCTTTAACAAAATGGTGAGATTAGTGATGAGAGAAATAAAATTTAATTAAGAATATGATAAAAATGACAAAGAGTGTTGAATAAGGACTATTTGGCAAAAATGGAATGCAAAGGATTTAGACCTTTAAATATACTTAAACTTTATTTGGGAACAATTTAACAATATATTTTTTTGATGTTGATAATGGTGGTGGAGTCGTGGCTAGTGGTGAGGTATGGATATTGTAGCAGAATATGGAGAGAATGTTTTGAAATTTATGTAATGAAAGTTGCCACATTGATTTTGTAGCTGAAGGTTCCAAATAGCGAGGTCAGTGTTTCCTTAATTAGGAAACCCAAAAGTAACAAAAAGACTAAGATGACACTAGGGGCTACTTGCTGGCATATGGGTTATCGGGCAGGTGAAGTGTCATGCTAAGAGGGAGGCAAATTTTTTTTAACTATAAAATAAGAACCGTGAGTCTGAATCACTAAAGGTTAGTACTATTAAAAATAGGATTCAGAGATCTATGAATATGTGTTGAGATACTCTCATGTCCGAGACATGTCAAAAGTCAAATAGGTCTCCCACATTAAGATTCTAATACCTTCTTGGCCAAACTAATTTAACGCTAATCGACTACAACCAACATCTAATTGATTCCATGATTCTTAGATTTAACATATTTTATTGCTCCACCCAATTGTAAAATAATCTATTGATCATGTTATAAGTCTATTGAGGATGTATCATAATCTAAAATATCTTTAAGATATGCATTCCTATGAATTATGAACTCAGACCTACTCATACAACTGTCACCTAACTTGTAGGAATATACTCACCAAATATAAAATCAGATCGCACCCATAGCAATCAAAGTAACAATTGTGAAAGCATTCTAATCCTCCTAATTCCGTAGATTGAGAATATATGCACATTTTGAAAATGGTGCGAGATTACATAAGTGTAATCAAGATATCCCTAAGAGTTAAACCTCATAGGTGGTTGTGTTCCATACATTCTTGGATGTTCCGGTCATAATGAATTTCAAACTATCGTGCAAGTTCTCAAACCATCATTTAGGTTTTCAAAATTTGAGATAAACCACTAGGATTGTACACGCAACCATTTCGATATGATGTCAACTCCCTATTTAGGTTGTGAAATATTCAATAGTACTAGAACCAAAATTTTGATCTCCTATGATCCAGACAACTCAAACTCATCAGAAGTTCTACTAAGTATAACTGAACGTTATATATGAAATAATATATTTAAAAAACATGAATATAAATCTCTATCACAAACTTGATTTTTATTTCAAAATTAAGTAGAAATTCCTTTTCATAGTACATAATGTCCCTTACCTCTTTGACCATTACATTATTTTAAGAATAAATGCCCACTAACCGTAATTTCCCTTACCTCTTTGACCAAACATCTTTTGGGTTAACCACTATTCCAACCAATGAGAGAATGCATAATGATTTTTTTCTTTCTAAGACACAAATATATTTATTTCTTCATTTCATTATTCATGTCCCTTTTTATACCATTATTGAAACTAAAAGTAGACTCTTGTCTATAATCTATTAAGTTTTGACAACACCATTTCCCAAAAATATTTTATTCTTTAGTAAGGTCTTCTTTCGTGATCAAAAAAGCATTGTGAGTATTAGAGAAACCATACACGTTTTCTACATCTTTTCAACCTTTAGGATATCTTCATTCTTCCTAGACATAGTTAGTGGTTCAGTGTGGTTCCATGGCCTTGGAAAAAAAGTTAATCTTCTACTTTAGGAACATTTCTTATTTGGGGATATTTAAAGACATTAGTTTGATGGAAACCTAACATGGTGGTATAGAAAACTCTAGTTGTTGATACCTTGTCCAGAAGACATACTTTGAAAGAGCAAATCGTGAAAATTATGTGATAGTAAGTCTTTATTTCATTATTATAAGACTTTATCATAATTCATTTAGCGTTCTCATCTGCTTAAGATTTTTCTCGATCGAGGGTTTATTGATGTGGGATTGTTTTATTTTTTTTCATATTTATATTAGTGTCTTAATAATAAGATAAAATTCAGTTATATTTTGAACTTGATAAAATATTCTTTCCATAAAATCATTTAAAGATTTAAAACCCTTATTATAATAAAACAAAAATTATATTTTTAATTTGATAACTAATTTTATTTTTGTAGATACGGTTGAGACCTCACAATCTCTTATTCGTTATATATTCATCTCCTTGACCTCATGAGAAGTGATGTGTGGAACATGGCTAACTGTGTTCTACGGTAATTTAACTATAATAAAATAGTCAAAATTTTGGGAAAAGGGTTTACTGTCATGAGTGGTGGTTCGAAATAGAATTATATGTGTTTTAATTCATAAGGTCATGCAATCTAGGGTGAAATTTCATGAAATTACTTTTAACCTACCTATCAAATTGGACAAGATATGTTTCCTATATATCTATGATATTTCCTAACCATAGGATCTTGAATGTGAGGAAATAAAGCTGCTTAAGATATTAGTGCATGGGCATATACCCTATTGAGTCATGTAAAGCATGGTTGAGGTTGATCATCGGACGAAGAAACTCTAATAAGCCATTTTTAGCATTAAGATAACGCGTGAGTCTATAAAAATGGTTGGGATACTGGAAAAGACCTTTCTAGTAGCATAATTAGCCTTTTTGTAAAGAGACTAAGGTCCCTTAAGTCTTATTCAAACTTTAGTTGTTGCTTGAACCCTAAATATAATCTTGCGATTTGGTTAAGTCTTCTTGTGGGTACCATATGGACAATAAGCCTTAGTTGAGGCCCCTATCCAAATATTGAGATTTGGTGTTGAGTGTCTGAGAATCCTAACCCTTTTCTTGACCTTGAGCCACTAAAGTAGGTATTTTTCTAAAGTATTGTAATGACAACTATACTTAGTATTATTAATACACCCTATTACCTACTTCTTGAAATGAGAGGGTAAAACCTATATTGTAAAAGGTATTGATGTAATTGACTTTGATATTTTGTCATAACTGATACTGTGTTGGGAATATAAGAGGTTGATGCAGATTTGGTGGTGAGTCACTGCGATTAGAACCTTGGCATTATTAAAGGAGTATTGACAATTATTCTCTCAGACTATAATTACAAATTCTTAGCTCTCATTATTCTTTATGATATCATATAATCTTTGTCTTTAAACTCTCTCTTGAATTATCTTTCTCCCAATTTGTCATTTTTAAAACTCCTCCCCTCCATTGGAACCCATGGATCCAAAAAATGAAGTCTTCTTTTTTTAAACCCAACTCCTCTTACCATTCCATGCTCTAGGTGTATGATATTCAAAACTTTTCCTGCTTTATTAGAGACACAAGGGGAGGTTGTGTCTTCCTCTCAAACTATTCTTCCAATGCTTAGGACTTATGGTTCTAATGTGATGATGTATAAGGTTCCATAGAACATAACTTCTCTAATGGGGCCTATGCTACCTCCACGATCATTGAGAGAGACTTATAATCATTGAGGTGTCTCTTTCTAATAAGAAATAATGTGTTCCTCATACCCGATGGACCACCTCATAGCTATATTTTCTTTAATGAATCACTACTAACTTATGGGTTCATGCCCCTTCTACCTTTTTGATGAGGTATATCTTGGTTCACCTGAGGAATTTACAAAATCAGGTTGTGGTGATATCATATCAGCCTCTAATGGAAATTTTGATGGCATGATATTATCTCAACCTGATTATTTTAGGTATATTTGGTTAGTAAGAATTATTTAAAGGCCAACTAAGTCCTGAAGTAATTGAAACCCAAAATTAGCATGAAGTTTGTGAAAGACAAGATCTAAAAAGTGGTGGAGGTGTATATGGGGTTCCTTCACTTTGGTTCAATCCTTTGACCATAGGTATAATTTTTAGTTTCTCGTATCTCTTTTATCATAACAAATGTTTGAAGTATTGATACACCTTTTTCATTATAGGGGATTATATTTATCTACCGGTGAACCTGAGAGGATTCGAGATACTGTGGACTTGGCAGGGGTTGAATTTAATACCTTAGTGACCCATTAGATATATTTTTTAGCGGTCTAGGGCCTGGAACTTCTAAATAAGGCATGTATCCTAATGATTCATCATCTTTTCTTGGTGATGAAGTCTAACTTCCAAGCACATGATTATTGAATCGATGGTATATAGGAGTCGTCGGCCTAATGTTGAGGTCCCCATGACCTGGAAAAGGGACGAAGAAGATGACTGAGTTCACTTGAATCTCCAGCCAAATATTAATGACGTCTTGAACCACATGGTGGGGGAAGTCATTGGATCTTTGGAAACCTATCCACACAATTTACATCTATTTTTTCTTTCCTTTTATCTCTTTATTAAATTTGATAACTTCTTCACTTCGTAAGTGCCTGATTTTCATGGGATCTTAGAGGCAACTCATAGTGAGCCTTCTACTTAAAGGGACTTATTACCCATGATCTCATTACATGAAGGTGGTAAATCTCTCATAATGAAATCTAATATGTCTTTAAGGACTCAAGTGGGAGGAAAACAAGATGATGGCACCTTAGCCTAAATAGAGATAGAGGAAACATATCTTTATTATGTAGAAGATACCTTAAGTAAAATGAAGAGAATAACACAAGAGGATAATAACAATTTCAATGATTATTTTCCATACCATAATTATTCACTTTATCAGGATCCCTTGGATTAGTATTGGAATGCTAATTCTTTAGTTGCAGATGACCTTAAGCCTAACTGAAAATAAAAAGTCTCCTAATAGTGGAGACCTTAAAAGGAAGGGGTACTGAATTTAATTATAAGTAGTTGGTATACCATGTGGGAGTGGTTTATTATGATCCTTTTAATATTTTCAATTTTCTTCTTCTACCTTTTATTTTCACTAACACCTTTTTATTTATATTTTGAGGTCTAGTAGTAGACTAAGACCCTTATTGAGGCTTCCTTTGAGCCTAAAAACATGGCATAAGTCCACATTCTTTGTTTGAGGCTCGGAACATTGCAGGCTTAATTAAGCGAGGAACTTATATATTAATAGGATTGAGCTGAAGGTTTAAGATAAAGAAAAATTATCAGAGACTAAATGAACTCTATAAATAAACTATTTGACCTTCATAATGTTTCCTTAAAGGATTACAAATATCACTAGGCCACTAATGAAGGTGCCTTATCTGGATAAGTTTTCATTACATCCATTTGATATGCGCAAAAAGATTTATGATAAGCTCTAGTATAATTATGTTGACTTAGAAAAACAATCTAAGAGAATGCTTAGGTTACCTCATACCTTAGTCTTTTAATAGAGGAGGTGACTAACATCAAGTTAAATAGTGACAAGGTAAGACTTTAGCTATATCGAGTGGGTGTGACGTACCCATTTTATTATAGAAGTTTTGTATATATGGTAAAAAGATAACATTTAGGTGCCTGAATGTAAGTTTTTGAAACACAAACTACAAAAAATATGCTTTTCAAATTTGATAACACCATATATTTCCTCCAACCTAAAATAACAAGAAGGAGTCCTTGTCCTTCGATCGAGGTGTAATACCTCGTATTTTTATGAATATTTAATTTTCACGTGTGAATTTAATTATTAATTTATTTGGTAAAACTAAATTGGTTTCGATAAATATTAATTTGCGAGTGAAGGATTAATATTTATGACTATTATTATTATTATTTACTTTCATTTGATAAGTAAATAGAAATGCGAATTATTATATTGTCTCTCATTATGTTCAAAGTAATAAATTATTATATTATGTCGATGGAGACTTAAATTAACGGATTTATATAGTTATAGGCGATGTCTAATGTACACATGTGTCGGGCTTGGTTAATGTTATGATGGTATATTTTTAGTTCGACGACTCGATTGATCTTTTTTAGAGCACTGGTCATTCAAACTGGGTCAAAATAGTCCAGAATAGGTACTCGGGGTTATAGTTGGGTACAAGGGATTTTTAGACATATTAGGGCATGTATGGGGGTATTGTTGTCTTTTTACCCTTAGGGCTACATCTAAAAACGGGATTAGGGTATGATTAAGGAGTATTTAAGGTTTAGGGAGGTGCATGACAGCCTCATTCTAGCCTCTGCATATTTATGATTAAGAGAGAGATTAAGAGAAGAGAAAAAGAGAAGAAAATAAAGAAGAGAACTTGGAGAAGAAAGGAAGCACATCTCTGAAAATTCAATTCATCTCTACGAGTCGAGATTTTGGATTCAAATCCAAAACGCACGTGTTTACTTGCTTTAGATTGCAGTTTTTGCGGTTAATTACATTCATGTTTAATTAGGAACTAATTTGTAGTTTTGAAAGATGGAAACTTTGGGAATTAATTAAAGAGATTTGATTTGTGTTTAACTTATGATTTTATTTGATAATTATTAAGTAAAAATGTCATGTTATAATTCTTCGATTATGTATATGAATATGAGAACATTGATAGGAAGTTAGAATAAATGAATTTCAAAGGTTTACTAAATTCTGAGATGGAGGAATTGTTTAACCATTAGGAATCCTTCAGTTTTGATGATGGATGCATGATTATTTTGTTGCTAAAATAATTTTGGGTTTGTTATATATTGATTTGGTATATTATTTTGTACTTTTGAGACCCTTGGGACCTCCAATGAAGGGTTTAAGAGGTCAAGACCTGAGGAAGAAGACAATGGGCAGCCCCAGTAAGCTAAACCAGATTGCTGGGGGAGGGAATCGATTCAGTCAAGCAAGTCGGTTCGATCTGCCAAACTAACTAGTTTGGTTTGCTAGCCTATCCCAATTTTTTTACACATTATTTTAACCCGTTAGTTCTTGGTAATTGGGTGTATGGGATTTTTAAATAGACTGGGACTAGTGGGAAACATTATAAGGGTTTGGTTCGTCTGTTAGGTTAATGTCTAGATGGGTTCGAGTAAGTCGAATCAAACTACAAAGTGACTGAGCACTTAAATGGTAAATCGGGATGTCGGTTCAGTCTTCAGCATTTGTAGACTAGTATGCTATGGGATTTTTGTACAAAGATAATATTTTATTTATATACATATTGTGGGTTACTTGTGTGTGTGTGTGTGTGTGTGTGTGTGTGTGTGTGTGTGTGTGTGTGTGTGTGTGTGTGTCTGAGTGAGTGAGTGATTTTTTCATGTTTATGTTGAATATACTTGCTCAGTAGTGCTATCGTTAGGAGGTTTCACATAGTGGGCAACCTTCCCTGGCGTTGACTAACAAATGTTGGATTTATTCCCCATGTCATAATACTGTTGCATGGCCAATATCGATGTGTGAGGATAGATGTTGGTTTGGAGACTGATTGGGTATGATGTGATATGGTTGCGGCCCCCGAATGTATGTTTGTGATAACCTTGGTCTGTTTGTTTTTACATTTCGGTTTGGTGGTGAGATTTTGACCCAGTGTCATAGTTACAGTACGTGGTATCCCTGGAGCCCGATAGCACACAAAGGATGCATCCACGAGGTCCAAAATCTAGGGATGCAGTATATATGTTTATAGCGAGTGATATATATATGTATGCGTTCATTAGATAGTCTGTATATACTATTTATAGCATGTGTGTAGCTATGTAATCATTCATAAAAGTATAACATGTGTGTATCTTTGTCATCATTCACAAAAGTATACCTAGTGAGGGTAGTATATATTTAGATAATGGAGATTATTAGTGGGATGGGCTATGATAGCAGTTATTGTCCAAGTTATATTGTGTAGCATGATTAGGATAATAAGATGAATGCATTTAGGTGCGCACTATAGATGACATGGAAAATTAATGATGAAGGTAATACACTGCATGTTTTGATTTAAGACATTTAAATACTTGCAATATATTTTCAAATGTTTTCCAGATTTGACCCACTAGCAAATATATTTTTATTTTCAAAACCCCAAGTGTGCAGCAACAGGGACAGTAGGGTTAGTTTTTTCATGCCATTGTGAGAAATAGTTGTGGATGCTGTGAGATTGATTGTAGCTGCCTCAATTTTCATTCTCGTCAGATATTCATAACTTATTAGTATTTATGTACATTTGATGATTACTTATAGTGACCGATGGTTTATTCGATTCATGTTATTCATTTTATGCTTATGAGTTATCCTATCATTTCTTTGTATGTTTGGTTTTATTAGTTTTATATTTATATTAGTTGTTACAAAATCGATGCTAAGAATAAAATCATACTGAATTCTTATTTTATTTTAATAAAGGAATCTAGAATGATTTCATTCAATCCTTAATTAAAATAAAATAACAATCCAGTATGATTTCATTCTTAGCATCATCGGAGTTTTGAGGGAATGCTGATGTAGTAGCAGCAAGCCAATAGAAGAAGAATATTCAGAGGAATCTTTGTATGGTTGAGTGTAGTGATATTCAGAAGTCAGTTCTAGCTATGTTTAAGCCAGTTAGGGCAAAGCTACAGTGGTTGAAGTCACTAAACACATCAAGGGAGAGGGATGCGATGACAATTTAAGAGTTATAGGTGAAATTCAATCGGAAGTTCATTCTGTTGGCCATGCAGACATAGAAGAGGAGAATTTTTTTAAATATCATGTAGGAGGGCCGGATAGTGGCCGTGTATGAGGAGGAATTCACTCACCTTGCGAACTTTGTGGAAGATGGGGTGAACATTAATGAGAAGTGGATTCTTAAGTTTATGGACGGGCTCACTTGGAGGATTCACTAGAATTTTTTGGGGAAACTAGTGTTGAGGAATTATACTAATGTCTCTAACGCCTCATTTCTATATTGTTGGGATAATCGCTTCTATCTGAGGGGAGCAAAGAAGATAGTACAATCGATCCATAAGGGCAACACTAGAGGAAGTGGTGCCAATAGGGCGTCGCATTAGTAGGGTAGGCAGTAGGAGCGAGGTTCCCAACAAAAGGACTCGCCTAAGAGGTTTAGGCTAGGTGATAGTAGTTACAGGCAAGTCTATCAAAGCCAATAACATGCTCCTCAGGGCCAGCAGAACCATACTAGTGGCCAGCAGGGACGGGGATATCAGGGCCAACGATAGGTGCAGTGACACGAGTAAAAAAATGTCTCTAACGTGTGTTACTACAGTTCAAGTGTAAGTCGGTCGCTCAAGTAATAATATGATAAATCGAGTATCGAACACAGGGACTAAGATAATCTCTCGTGATGAATACTAAGTAAGACGATTAACCCTAACGAGTGACTCACAAAAGATAAAAAGAAAAGATGATTATGATGGAAATCTTTATACTACTTCTAACGAAAGAAACTAAATCCTATTTAAGTTAACTAAGTATGTAATACTAAAGTTTAACTAATTAATTAGTTTGAAAGAAGGACGAGGTTGGAATACAATCCCCCAACCCCTAGTAATTTCACCAGATACAAAATGAGTCAAGAATTAGACATGTAATAAAAAGAGAAGACTCTATTTATTTCAAGAATTATATATATGAAGGAATTAACCCGCACAATACGTACTCAAGAATAAAAATAAAATTCATGACAATATTGTTAACACGTGCCTTGCATTCTCAAATACTCTGATTACCTAGGGCAAATGGAGTTAAATGTCCTACAACGATTATGTTAACAACATACGATGTTTTAATTTTTTTGTTTAATTCAAGAACTTATTTTATATCCATGCGAAACACATAGGATTGGGTTCATGAATCCCAACCCTTGGAAACCTATCTAGACATAGTGTTGCTAATCAAAATCATGATTTCTATGTTGCATGTGAATCTCTTCATCAGTAAGTTGCATCTAAGCATGCAAAAGTGAATTCTAAATTATAAAAGAAGCCAAAAAATAAGAAAAATAATGAATATCAAAGATCAAAGGATAAGAAGACAAACTAAAATGAATATTTCTTAAAAAAGATCCAAAAATCATAAACCTGATGAAGAAACAAACCTCTTATGTTCTAGCCTACTTTTCTCCCTTTAAAACTAGGTTAAAACTAATGTAAGATATTCTAATGTCAAGTTACAACTCATTGAAGTAATTTTTTGAAAGAGTCCTAAACCCCTACAACTCTATGTAAAAATTCAAAATAAATGAAATTTTTCTCTCAGATCAATCAAACCGGTTCCCTTGGAATCTAAACCGGATCACAGGTCAACTTTTCTAGATTTACTCTTTTGCCCCTAGATTCTCTTATTGACTTCGAACTCGCGCAGCTTCTTCACCGTAGCTCGGATTAAGGCACCATTTATTCCAATGTTCTTATGACTTCAATCTCTTCAACTTTTTCTAGTCCACCCCCCGACCTATGGGTAAAAAATTATGAAAATTCCCTTCAACTTCCTTTCATTTATTTCTTTCACTAATTCGATTTCCCTCCCGAATTTACTTTCACAAAATACCTATAAAACACACGAGGAAAACACAAAACAAGAAATACTTACTGGAAATGGTTAGTAACATGAATACAAGAAAAATCTATTTTATTTACAATGCACGGGATAATAAAAATGCTTATATTGCTTGGATACATATGAAATATTTACGCCGAATTAAATCCCGCTAACTTAGGGCGTTGCTCATCATGATCAAGGTAAAAGAATAAGAGTACGAGTTAAAGAAACTTCAAAAGACTTTATTGGGATAAAATACCTTTTTTGCGGGAAAGAAATTGTATTTAGTGTATGCAAAAAGATGTTAAATCACTAGGATACCCTAGTAGGACGAGTCGTGTCTCTTGAGGGATTGCCGAGATTTTACCCACAAAATTTATTTTTAGACTACAAGAAAAAAAATCAAAAAAACAAAAAAATCGTACAATTTAAATTTCTTAAAAATAGTCACTTTAAATTCTTACTCAAGAATCTCAATTCATAGTGCGTGTGTGTGCGCGAAGACGAAAATCAAACCTATAACTTCCACCGATTGATCATTACGTTACTTCCAAAAATTCATTTTGATTCAAAAAACTCTCAAAGTGTGGTTATTGTCTCTCGGTGTGCGTGATATAAAGAGTAAATATATTGGAACATGAATTCACGCACACAAATAGAAAGGCGAAATATTTGGGGTGAATAGATCTCATTATTAGAATACGTTTGTTGGAAAATGGGAAACATCGATTCTTATCCGCACCAATCAATCTCTCTTATTATCTTTTCATGTCTTAGCTCTCCACGAAGTAATTAATTCATTATTCGAACTCAGTTGGGACTTTCTCTGGTTATAAGGTGTATTTGGTAAAATGGAAATGGTCGAAAAATTTAGGGTTGAAAATTTTCTTTATTTATGATGTCCGTTGGCACTTTTGCAAGCATTTTTCTCATTTTATCTTTTGTTTCTAACTTTTTTTATGTTTTTCTCATTTTTCTATTTTTTTTTTTATTTTTTATTTTCTTGCTATTTTTTTAGCATTTTTTTCTTACCCCTTTTTATTGCACCATTTGGACTTGTTTGACGAATTTGAATTTTCACAACTCCAGGATAAATAGGCTTTTTGGTTTATCAAACAAAAATATAAAATTTTATTAGGCTCAAAATGGCTAGCAAAAGGATAATTTTTCACTACTTTTTATGGCTAATATTTTTGTGTAACAAATGACGGCCTAACTTCATTTATCCAAATCTATATGGATATTCTATAACGTAGTACAACAATTAAGAGTGCTTTTTGTTTAAAGTGCCCACATAGGATTATTTCATTCAATTCTCTTATCTCCACTTTCTTTTTATACACTTACCATTTTGTATTCCCAAGAAAACCTTTTGTCTTCCGAAACAAACCATGTATACCCTTCATCTTCCTAAATAAATCCAACGATTTGTGCAAAAGAAAAGGCCCTTAATTATCAAATCATATCAACCCATTTATTAATATTCTACTTATACCTCTTCCCATCCCCTTTCTCACACTTCATCGATCTCTCATTCTATGTATATTACTCTTTAACTTAGCCCCCTCCCTAAAACTTTGTCTTGCTCCAATTCCTCTATCCTCTCTTATTTTTTATGTATAATGTGTATTTTTTTTAGATTTCCTCAGTTATTTTTTATGAGGGATGGATGTGAACTGACTTTATTGAGTTCGTATCTGGTGGTGGTTTCAAATTAAATATGGAAAGATTTCGAGGAAGTGATCGGGGTTTGCGGTGGCAGAGCAATTTTTTATTCCACTAATTGGATCGTCGTTCTTTAAGTAAAGAGATCCTCAGTTTTTTATCTCCACTAAAGCAAATTTGAGGAAAAAATATCTTGATGACTGATAACTATGGTTTTTTGTGTGTAGTCGTTGTTTGAAGCCAAGTGAATCAAAACCTGAAAATACCTACAAAATATAACATCAAACTAAAGTGTAGAGGTAAGTAAGGGTATCAATCCACATCAAGGGGGTAAGCGAGAGGAAACAATTGTAATTCAATTTTATTTTATCTTTTTAGGCTTTTTACTTTTTTTATTTTTTTAGCTTTTTCAATATTAAAACAATTTTTGGGAGAGATGAAGTGAAATAGCACTAAACTAAATGTAAGATCAAATGACAAACTAAAAAGTGACTAAAATTGAAAAAAAAAAGTCTAACACAAAAATAAGAGATAAAGTGAGGTAAATAAATGTGAGAACAATCAAGGAGTGGGATTACACCACAAATTTTAGCTATTCTAACTAATTAATTTAATTATTTGAATTTTTCCAAATTAATATCAAAATTACAAATCAACTCTCATTGCAAGTGTAATTTTAATAGTAATATTTTAGAAAATTAAGTTAAACCCCCACAACTCTAGAAAATAGATCTATACTCTTTTTAATTAATCACCCGCTAGGATCGATTTATCAAAATTTATGTAAATCTAGATTATGAATTTTAGAGTTGAAATTCAAGGAACAATACCACAATTAATAAACCCCTATCTCTATTTCGAATCTTAAATGGGTATTATAATTTAGATTTCGATTTTCTCTCGAAAATTATTTACCCTCTCTCGAGTCGTAAATTTAAGGGTCAGGGATCAAAATTAATATTCAAATGGAATTTTCAAGTAATCAAACTAATTAAATTAAAATAACATCAAATAAGGGTTCCCCCCACCCCTTGAAAGGAGATTTAGCCTAACATAATATGAAACATGATAAAAAAAAATAATTAATAGTGAATTAAAATAAAAGTAGAGAAAAGAAGAGAACAATCAAAACAAATCTCTTTAAGTGAAATTGAACTCCAATCCTTCAATTTGAAGCATACAATCCCTCTAACTGAGCATCCAAGTGATTTTCAATTAAATAACCACTCAATTAAATCTCTCACAAAAATTATCCTCATAAATCTCTAACAAAAATAAAAACAAAAAAATAAAACTATTTACAAAATGATGTTTATCCTAATTTATTTTCTACACTAAACTATCTCTAACTCTATCTAGAAATATCTTGATAGTTCTTCAAATGGCCTTGAGTCATCTTTTTATATGCACATGGAGCTCAGGGGGTAAATTGGGAAAATAGGCTTGGGTGAGCATGTGGGAGAGGTGTGTCATGGATTGTCTGAGGTAATCAGAGTGTGAGGGAATAAAAATCAGATTTGTTTAATGGGAATTTTGGGCATTGGCATAAAAGATGGTAGTTGGGGGTAAAAAGGAAAATTGGGTTAAAGGGTTTTTAACACGTGGCATTTTATTTTGGTTTGGTTTTGTATTTAGCATCTAAAATCGTGTTTGACTTGAAGAGGTGGCAAATGGATGTATGGTATTGGGTTTGGATGAAATGGGTTGAAGGAGTATAGGACCGAAATGGGTAGTGTATGGTTGAAATGAACAGGGTCTCGGGTTGGATCTTGACCGGAGCTCGGGTGTATGGAGATCAGAGACTGGGGGTCGCGGGTTTGAGATCGTGGGTTACTTCCCCGGGTAAAGGTTTGATGGGTTCTGGATTGTGGGAGTCAAGTTGGGTGGTATAAGGGATCACCGACAGAGGCGGGTTCAGACGTCACCGGAGGAGGTGTGGCGCTAGGTCGCTGACGAGTAAGGATGTGGTGGTGGTCGTCGGCAGGTAAGGCTCCGTCCAGGTGGGTCGGTTGGTTTCAGTGGTGTTTGGGAATGTTTTTGGTTATGGAGTTTGAGAGAGGAGAGAGAATGGTGGAGGAAGAAGATGAAGAGGTGTGGGTTATGGTGTGTGTGGGTGTAGGTTAGGATGGGTGAGGGTGTATTTGGGTTTATGTGAGTATATGGTAGGTGGGTGTGAGTGTGAAGTAGAGTTTTGTGTGTATGAGTGTGTATGGAAGTAGGGTGAGTGTGTTTGTGTTAGTTTGTGACCCTTAAAAAATGTAGACTAAAACAACCTAACTAAAAAAATATTAGAATAAACAGAACTAAAAAAATTAAAATCATCTAAATAAATAAAATCCTAATCTTACATAACAATACTCAAATAATAAAATAAAAGAAATAAAAACTAAAAAGCTAATGAAAATAAAAACTAAAGTCCTAAAAATGTGTAAAATCTAATAAAACTAAATTCCTAAAAAAAACTAATCCTAAAAAAATAAAGATAACTAAAAATTAAAATCTAATCAAAATAAAATAAAATTACACAAATAAAAATAAAATAGAAAACAAAACCTAGAAATTCTAAATAAATATAAAATAAAATCTAAAAATAAAACGACTCTAACTAAAAATCTAAAAAAAATATAAAAAGGTACAAACTAAACACACATGGGGTGCGGGCTCGGTTTAGGCTCGGGTAAGGTTACGAGAAAGGGAAATTAGCTCCATTTGACTCTAAATTGCCTAAAAATAATGCTTTTGACACTGAAACTGCAATCAAGCCTGCACATTGACCATTTACACGCATAAGACCATTATTGTCAAGAATTAGCAACTAAAATATGTCTATTCGGTGTATAAAATTTACACTTTTGAGTGCTTATCACACCACCCCCAAACATAGCGTTGCTAGTTTTAGAGCAATAAGATAGAAAGAAAGAGAAAGATAAGAAACCAAAAGTGTACCATTTTCGCGGACATTAATGATTGCACTTAGCATGTGCAACAAGCCTTTAAACCTATAGATTGCCCTACAGGACGAGTTGTGTTTCGTGAGGGTTTGCAGTGAATTTACCCACAAAATTATTTATTTTCAACGGCGGTCAATCTCTTATTAGACGTAGAATAATCGTACAATCCATCATAAGAGAAAATGTTTTGAGAAATACAAGATAGAATGTGTAAAAAATTTAGCTAAGCAAATACTCAAGGCCCATCCTTCCTAGAACTTAACGTGTGTGGTGTGAATTAGTCAAAACGGGTCGAGTATCATAAGAGTAATTCTTAGATTGCCTTTTCGAAATCAACACTTCAACTTCAAATCTCATGGATATATCTCTCTCAATCGAACTCTCGAGATTTGGGTTAGTGTATCGCTCTTGTGTGTGAGGAGGTAAGTAAATGTACGCAAGTTCAAATGTCTCACACACATCAGAAGGGACAAACATATAGAAGGAAAATGATATCATGAAGAAATTATAATCACTGTAGTGAGAACGTCGAGTTATTCACCACGTTGACTTTCATTTGTCCGAACACCTCGGGTAACATGGATGATAATGGGTGAGGGGGAAATGAAATGATAAGGATGGGATATGAGGTTGGATGGTGATGTATGGATGAATGATGAGTGATGGATGCGATAGAAGAGTGTTCTATAGTTTAAGAACAAATGTCTTTATTACATAAAACTAAATACAAACTCTCTTTCGTTTCTTTTCTCTCTTTTTTTGATTTTTCTGTTCTTTTTCTCTACATTATTTTTTTTTCTATTTTTGCTATTTTTTTCCTTTTTTTGTGTTTCTCTCTCTTTTTAAACCAACACTGAACACATTTAACATTTTGAATCAACACTCTTTTTCTCAATATGATGGATGATATATGTATGTGGTGGGGTATGTATATGGATGGGGAGAATATGGAAACGTAATGGGTGAGTGAATGGAAATGTGATATGGAAAAGTGGTAGGTGTATGGATGAAAACCTAGTGATCGGGACAAACTTAAAGACAGATGTTTCTTACAACTCGAAATTGATGTCGTTCTCAGTGATCAAGCCAAAAATTTAGTGAATAATAATGACATCATAAAACGATTTAAGTGCGGACCCAAAGAAAGGTTAATCAACTTGTGACTCGGAGATTTCGTAAAACACTCTGAAAGGGTGAAAGGAACAAATCTCACAAGCTAAAGTCTCTACTGGTGATCCTTAAGGTTCTCCTTAGAATTGTAGTACTCCTCAACTCTAAACCGTAGTGACGTGATAAGTGTGCCAATTTTTGTTGAGTCTAGAAATTCATGGTGCAACATTACAAAAATTATTTAGAAAAACTATTCTCTAGATTGATTCCTAGACTTAAAAAGATGGATGATAGAAAATTCACATCAATAAATGAGATGAAAGAAACTTCACGAAATTTTAAAAATCAGGTTTAAAAATCAAAAAATTTCAAAATATGTACGATTTTGATAAAATTCCCCACCCCCAAACCAAAAGGAACATCGCCCTCTATATTAAGTAAAATGATTTGTAAAATTGAGAGAAGAAGGGTAGAAAAATATTATCATAATCAACAGCTAATGAAGTGGACAGATGTAGCCGACATGAAACCTGAATGAATGATAAGAAAAAGAAAAAAAAGTGTACAAGTCTATAAACATATAAAGCATAGGGTGATGTGAAACACCACCCCCAATAAGGATGAGACTCATACAAGAAACGACGGGCTGCCTCTTGGTAGAGCTAAGTTTAATGTCTTCAGCCAGACCAAACTATTCTCACCCTAAAGATAAGATCTATGAAAGTGTAGGGCGACAGAAAAATCGAGTGATGATAAACAAGACTGAAGCGTCAGTCTTGTTTGGATAAAGGCTATAGGGGTCAATGCACCTGTATGGCAAAGTGCATCACATGATGCAAGGCATCGGTGGACCGTGGGCAGGTGGGGATTAGGGTAGGGGTTAGGGTTAAGAGGTATCGACCACGGGCCTTGTTGAGCTTAAAGGTGAGGTAAACTAGGGCCTTATAAGCATGGTGCTCTAATTGGTGAGGGAGGAAAAATGGTTTGAAAAGTGTAATGGGGCGGGCCTCATAAAAATCACACGACCATTCTATAAATAGACGATGGTAATTGTCGTGCCGTGACACACCTGGGAGCTGACAGGAAGGAAAATCAACACCACAAGGAAGTGGTGTGCATGGAGGAACTACTTCAGTATCACGATGGAGAGTAGCACCATAAATACTCTCGTGGATGGTGGAGGATGGTTTTAGGTGAGGATCTAAAAATGTAGACGGGAATATGAAAGGTGTAAAACCAATATTCAAACCAAATAGTGGGGTGGAAGGGATAATGGATGGGGTAAAGGGTGTATCGGGTGGAATAAATGGTTGGGGAAGATGATCCAACTCAAGTGTAGGGGACTCACACTCGTCGGGAGGAGTAAAGGAATACTCACTAGATAGTGTGGTATTTAAAGATGGAATGGTCAAATTCTCCATAAGAATATCACCAATGAATGGGGTGGTTGGTTCAAACGAGGCACCAAGATCGAAGATAGAGGAATCACTCAAAATATTGGGCTCAAAAGGAGTCATGCATGGTGGGACATCATCCATATCCGGATAGTTAGGAACTATCACGGATTCTATCTCGAGAAAATGGTGAGCACTCGTAGCCGGAGCTAACCTAGAATGAAGTGTTTCTAGGAAACACAAGTTGTAGGGTCGATAGGTTTAGACTCGGGCATATTTTTGGATTCAGTGGGAGTGGGAATGGGAACCTCAAAGTGGGGTTCTTTGGGATATGATGGAATTGATCAGGCTCACTATCAATGGATAAGTCAACACAAATGTCAACTTGAGGCTAGATCCTTGGGATGGTCTCAACGTCAATATTTTCGGGAGGATAGGCTTGGTCACACTCAAAGTCAGTGGCACAAGACGACGCATCATCACTCCACGTGGGGGCAACAATGGGTTGACTTGAGGTGAAGTCCGACTCTCGCTCACACTCAATTTCATTTAATCTTTATTCAAGCCGTTGGAGGGTTTCATTTTGAATTTGAGTGGCTTGATCTTGCTCGAGTATGAACTTTTACAAGAGTCTTTCGAGAGCGGTTGTGGATGGTGGTGGTGGAGTGACGGGTGGTGGAGGTGGTGGAGGTGAACACAACTCACTACTATCATGACCATACGGAGAATACTCATATGAATTGTGTGGAGTGGGTCCAAGTTCATCATACATGAAAGAATCACCTTTGTGAGAGAGAAATGGGTTATATTAAGTGGGTTAATAGTGAGGTAATTGATTGTGAACGGGTGCACAAGGTTTCCATGATGACTGTTGGAACGTGTGAGGACCCACAACATCGGGTTTGGATTCGTATTGTGTGAAAGGGTGATCAGGCCTCCACGAATAGCTAGGGTACTCACACAACTCGGGATTAAATACATCAGGATAATAGTCGGATTGGGTTCCGAAACAGTGTTATATGAATACACTTAGTCCATGGTGAGTTCAAATGGATAAGGAAGATATGGACACTCATGGGACAAGATAGAGGAACTTTTCGGTATATTTCGTCGTTGCTTGAAAGTCCTCTAATCAAAACCTCAATTACCTACAAAAATATAACAAACTCAAGTGTAGAGTAGTAAGTAAGGGTATCAATCCACAACAAGGGGGTAAAGCGAGGGGAAAACAATTATAATTTTATTTTATTTTATCTTTGGGCTTTTTTTACTCTTTCTAATTTTTTAGTTTTTCAAATATTAAAATAATTTGGTGAGGTGAGGTGAAACTATACTAAACTAAATGAGAGATGAAAACAACTAACTAAACAATGAGATAAAACTTAATCTAAGTAAATTTAACTAAATAAAAATCTAAAATATGAGATTAGTGAGAAAATAAAAGTGAGAACAATCAAGGGATAGGATGACTCAAAATATTTTAGTTAATCAAAGTTAATTAGTTCATTAAAATTAATTATCCCAAGTTAGTATCAAAATAACAAATCAACTCTCGTTGCAAATGTAATTTTAATAATAACATTGTAGTTATTTAAATTTAGCATTCCTACAACTCTTGAAAAGTAGATCTAAACATCATTCAATAGATCACCCACTATGATCGATCTAGTAGACTAGTTTAAATCATAGAAAATAAATTTTAGAGTTGAAATTCAAATCATAATATCGCACTTGAGAGACCCCTATCTCTAGTTCAAATCTAAAATGGGTATTATAACTAGAATTCCGATTTTCTCTCGAAAATCATTTACCCTCTCTCGAGGCGTAAATACAAAATTAAGAGTGCAAAATTAATCATCAAAGAGATATTTAATTTAAATAAGCTAATTATATTAAGATTAACATCAAATAATGGTCACCCCACCCCTTGAAAGGGCATCTAGCCTACAAGATTTTAAACATGATGATCAAACAATCAAGGCTATAAACAAACAAAAGAGAAGGGTAAGAGGACAAATTGTAACACCCTGTATTTCTGTGCATTTAATGTTTAATTAATTCGGGAAAATTTTAAATTACTTGTGTGTCGTAATTTAATTAAATTAGTTATGTTAATATTTATTTAAATATTAATCGAAGAGAAGATGGTTAATATTTACGGAAATTAAATTACTAAGTGAATAGTAATAATTTATTTACGTCATAGCGTGTATAAGTGACGTGGTATTTATTTATCTCAGTTGAAAGTTGGATATAGACTAAGTTGGGTGTGAGATAAGGACTTTTTATAAATTAATTCGGATATCAATTCTGAGTGTACGGTTGAGTCCGGATGGGCCGAGATAGTCGGAAAAGTGTACCTGGGGATGGTAAATGGGCCGCGGGGTATTTTTGGGCATAACCGAGCCCACTCGGGGGTATTTGGGCCATTTTAATTAGGCCCATATGATTAAAAACGGGATTTGGAGATATAAAAAAACCTAAGTTGTGGAGTTGTGGACAACCATAACTCATTTGGGAGAAATTTGAGAACATAAGGGACAAAGAGGGAAGACTCTTGAGAGCCAAAGAGGAAGAACAAGGAATGTGTTCTTCATCACACAATGATCTCTACACCAAGGTATAATCAGACACTACTCTTAAAACAAGTGGTTAAATTGCTTCAATGTAAATTGGTGGTATTCAATTCATATCATAGTAGGTGTTATACAAATAATTTTTGGATTGGGTCAATTCAAATTAGGTTTTGATTTGCGGAAGTTACTAATGAAGTTATTGGGACTGGTTTTGATTCGTACGGATTTTAGTGGATAATTATGGGTAAAAAGCTTCACAAGAAGCTGTTAATGGCGATTCTGTTCGCAATGCCCTCTAGAAAATGACATTTTCTAACTTTCGTTTTCAAATACGCTTTTTCCCAAATGGCTCCAAAATGCCCCAAAACGACATTTTAAAAATCTGGGCTGATTCATCGGGCAAATTTTAAGAAATATTTTTTAGTTGTTATTCTGTTGAGGATTGCCTAGATGGATAAGTGTATGACTGTAAACAGATCGGATTCGGACCATCTCAGGAAAATCCAAATCCATATCCGTTTATATTAAACGGATTCGGATCAAGCAAATCCAAATCCATATCTGTTTATATTAAACTTGATTTGCAATATTTTTATTTTCAACTCTTCATAAATTTATTTTGCAAATGTTCAAAAAAAAATAGATAATGAAATAAAAAACTGTTATAATAAATACTTAAAATATTATTAAATACAATATATATTAATTAAAAATAATATATATATATTAAAAATATTAATCGGATCAGATTGTTAACGGATAGGAGTAAATGAATCCAAATCCGCTCCATTTAATAAACGGGTAATCGGGCAATCGGGTAATTGGATAATCGGATTTTAGGCATGATCCATATCTGTTTAAACGGATCGTATTTGGATAAAATTCGATCCATTGACAGGCCTAGATAGGTGTGACTAATTACCCTTGGATTAATTAGAGGATTAGCTAAATTAAAGAGATTAAGGTTTATGTTTGAGTGATTGAAACCTTCTTAATTAAGTGGGGGAAACTTAATTAGATGAAATTGAACGTTGAATTGGGAATATTGAATTTCGAGTCAAGAGATAGAGTCTGGGCATAATTGGTAGGGTGACACCAAATAATGATAAAGTAATTAGTTTGTAATTAATTAAAGTAAAATCGGATCATGGACTTATATATTTTAGGCTTGGGTATGGGCATAATACTCCAATAGCCTGAATTACTGTATATATGTCGATGTGTAGTACATATATGATATATATATATATATATATATATATATATATATATGTGTGTGTGTGTGTGTGTGTGTGTGTGTGTAAATAATATATATAGTAAACCCATACCAATATTAATGCTATCTTAGGAGGTTGCGCGATGTGGGTGAGTCCCCTGGCAAGCGAATGAATGGTGAGTATATTCCCCAAGCCATAGCGTCTGTGACTTAGGGGTGGGACCGTTATGGTATGGAGCGGACACTTTCGGAAGAAACTAAGGCCGCCTCCTATGCGTTCGATGATAGAATTTTATATCCGACATGTGTGTGAATGTTGAGATATGATACGTATATATAGTGAAGAATTATATACGGGAATTTATATATATACATGGTGTGAAATGTATAGATAATGTAACTTGTGAAATGGTTATATGGTATCAAGTTGGATATGGATATAAATAAGTTAGTGTGAAAAATAACTTATATCTCGTATACATGATGTGAATGGTGTAAATGATATAACTTGTGAGAATGTTATATGTCATTAAATAGGAATAAATTTGAATAAGCTAATGTGGCTAATAAACCATAAAATGTATATGATACTCACTCAAGTTAGGATACTGGGAAATAGTGAGATATACGAGACAAGGCTAGTTATGGAGGGTTAGTTAGATGGGGAGTTTATAGTTTCGATAGGTGTGCACATTAGGTGATGTGTGAGGTAAACTCAAGGGAGTGCGACACTAACTTAAATATGAATAGCATTCATACATTTTAATTGTTGCATTTTAATTCACTTGCAAAATATTTTCAAAAAGGACTTTGGGCTCTGACCCATACTTGCAAAATATTTTCAAAACCTTTTAGGTATCCATCCACAGGGATGCCAAACTTGAAGATCTGTTCCAGGAATGCATAACTGCAATTGGTGTGCATGTTGCAAGATTTGGACATAGACGCTTCAGTCATTTCATTCCTAGACTAGGATGCATCTTGGTATTTCTTTCGGGCATGTTGCCCCAGCTATTTTCATTTCAATCGGACTTCGTACGGGTTACTCTTCTTTGTTGGATTATATTAGTGGATGTTAGCTTTCTGCCAATGGTTTATTCGGCCAGTCATTTATTGATTTATTCAGTATTACTTTAGATTCATGGTTTGTGTGAATGGTTCGTATTGATATTTATATGGTTGTTGTTGTTAAATAAAAAGATTAAAATTTTGACATCAGCTTTTGTACACTAGGTGGTTAGTATGTTTTAAAAAGTTTTCGACAGTGATGCTAAGAATGAACAAGATGAGATTGCTGTTTTAATTTCATATAGTACCGATCACTCGGTATTTCATTGAGAGAGGTGTCACAGATGGTATCAGAGCATCACGTTATAGTGTCCTTAAGATCTGTGCGGCTTTTAACGTTTCATCTTAGCATTCTTTGATGTAGGGTCGTATGATAGAATTGTTGTATTCCTCTACGTATGCGAGTTAAATTCTCCTGCTATCAAGTATAGTGAGGTGATTTATACACGAGTTCGGTTGAGCTTTGTATACCGAACATTTTTTTGGATAACCAACGAGGGCCATAGGAGAATTGCAGGAGGAGAGGCTCAACAGAATACATAGGGTATTCTGGAAATGGTGATCGTGATATGAATAACCTTGATTGTTGTTCAGGCCAATGGGGATAGAATAATCACCCGGGAGCGATAGTCTCCCAAAGCACTGTTGTAGATAATGGTGGTACAATTTTAGTCTCACCCAGCGTAGTCAGCAAAGGGTGGGGAAAGTGTGGAAGGATCCTTTTGGAAGGGCTATCTATAAGGATTTGAGTAGAAGAGTAGCGCGATAAGTCAATGGGAGGAATTAACCCAAAGACAATTGTGTAGGGTGGTGTGCGGCGGCACCCAGGACTAAATTTTGAATGAAATTTTGGGCCCAGTGGGGCAGTATTGTAGTGGTAGGAGTCAGTCACCACAATCATGGAGAAATACCATAAATAATAAGAAATTTAGGGTGTGGTTTGAACGCAAATCTTCGCATCATCCGTTTGAACCGGTAGGCAAAGGAGATTTCAGTACTTACTTTAGAAGGGACGGATAGTGGACTAACATAAGAGAAAGTTGAATTATGCAACAAACTTCGTACCCAAGGTGGTGGATGCCGAGGTCAATAAGGGGTCCATGAGTTCATAATGGACTCGTGGGTAATAAGCAAGTGTGGATGGAAAACTCCGGCTAGGATGACTGGGGATATAGTCATCAAGGTAGTATGTTTTCGATTTGATATCAATACATTTGTGAGAAGGAAGCCAAGGGAGGTGGAGTATCTGACCAAAAGGAAAGATCATATTTAGCAGTGCTAGTGAGGCACCACAAGGGGATACCCAGTAAATGAACCCATCTATATGATTTATATTAGTTAAATTCCTACCGATTGGTGGTGGATTTAATCCGGGTCGTCGAGGCCAACAATGAGTTCCATAGGGCTAGTAAATCCAAAGGGACAACGAGGGTAACAATTTGGGTCAGGACTACCAATTACGCGAGAGGGATAACCCCGACATGGACATTGGGGCCAGAGGCAGGGGATTGACACAGAGAAGTGTCTTATGTGTGGAAAGTGGGACCACAACAATTGATTATCTCCACAGTGAATCAGGGGATAGGAGTGGGATGCCTAGTAGGGACAATAATTATGAAGTTTTGGTTCAGTTGGATGAGAATATTATGTCTAGGAACCATTTGGGCCACTGGTGTATAGGCGAGTGGAAGTATGAGTTTTATCCTTGGATAGATGGGGAGAACTTTGTGACACGAGTGGTCACAGTATTCTTCTTAAAACTATATTTTCAAGGGAGACGAGTTTAGTGGGTGTATCGTAGTGTTACTATTAAGTATATGTTTATCGCAGGGTAACGGGGCTCTCTTTTGTTTTACCTGCAGAGGAGCCGGTGTGAACACTGAGAGGGTAAATTTTATAAGATTAAATCATTTTGAGAAGTGATTTACGAGCATGATTTTATCCTGGGTACAGATTGGTTAGTGACGGATAAGCGATAGTGGGCGGTAACAGCAAGACTATCATGTTCGCTATTCCAGTGAATGATGTATATTCTTTGCGAGGTTCCACCCGAAAGAAGGTTGGGCTCGTGGAAATATTTTATATAATAGACTTCAAAGGGTAGGGTTGTATAGTATATTATATCCCAGTGCGTAGGGATTTTTACTGATGTGATTCGAGCCATGGCGGATTGACCATGGAGCAAATAGATTTAGCTCGTTAGTGACTTAGCACTGAGGACTCAGTGATTGTGTGGGCGTGGAATTATATAACTCCTTTAGAGATGCGGGAGTCAAAAATTAAACCTTTGAGTATAGGGACAGAGTTTTGGGTGTCTCGATTATATGCTCGGGTCTACAAAAATTAATTAACGACAATGCTAGTGTTTAATGCATTGATGAAAGCTTTTGTTTGGGCTTTCTTGTGAAATGTTATGCTCATAAGCCCTAATAAACATCAATAGCGGAAAGACGTTATATGATGCTAGGACACCAGTTTAAAGGGTGATTTTTGAACGTGTTGAGTTACAATTTGAGGTGAAAGCTATTACGCTATAAGGCCAGTATAGCCGGGTAGTGCTGCGAAAGAAGCACTGAGAAAACTTGTTCACCGCAAGTTAATGGGCGGGGCAACATTGAGAAGATTTAATTGCGATTTGGGGAATATCGAATGTAATCATATGATATAATGTGATATGTGGGATAACCTTGAAAGAAAAATATTACGTATGTGACGTTTGTGATATTGTACAAATATGCATGGAATTTAGGGTGTGTGGGAGCCCTGGTTAGTGTGATTTTAGAGTCATCTTAAATAAAGGGGTGTGTGAATGAACATATTGAATATATGCCTGTAGGGCAGTCAGAAAATAAGTGGGAAAGTGAAGTGAACTGAAATCAATTTGAAAGAGGAAACAATATGACTATATGCGTATCAAGGTGAACTATCTCCACCGTAAGGAGTGTAAAGACGGTGGAGGCGCATGTAACAAAATATCTTATGGAAAGAAAGAAGTCACATTTATAGGAAAATAGAAAAGAGTATCACTTAGTTATATGCTTAGAGTGGTCTTACATATAGACAAGGTGTAGATTCCTATCTGACGAAAACTGCATAAGGAAAATAGTTCTTGACCATGGGAATTGGTGTTGAGTGAGATATAGTGAATTTGTCTCCGGATAAACCATTTATGAATGGTAAAAAGGTTGATTTGAGGGTATCAACCAAGAAGTTTTTGAAATTTTATGGTTCCATAGATGGAATTAATGCTCAGGTTGGCAGAAATCATGGAGGGGTCAAGGTTTCCATCGGGTTGTTGATTGGATTGACCTGAACACGAATTGTTGTCTCGGAATGGGTTATACTATCAAGTAGTATGCCCAACTTTATTATTAATGGAAAGGAGTAAAACAAAACAAGGCGTCATTCAATATTATTCAGAATTTGGGTGAGACCTTTCATTCCCACCTCTAGTAAAAAGTGTCAGGAGGTGATAGGGACAGAGTTACGTATTGGGTTGAACTTGTTGCCCATAAGTTGATGGGTAGACAGGAAGTGAGGATTGTGCATTCCATATTTTTGGGTAATTCGAAAATAGTAATTACCACAGGTAGAGTTACATGTGATGCCTCGTAACAGCTTAGTATCTGCGTGACACCTTGGGAGACTTTATGGAAAATGATTCATTATCCACCTTTGGTTGATAAGAAGTGGGGAAATAACAAGATACTAGAACCCAAAATGGGTTATAGTCTAGCAGCGGGAGTTGAGTAAGTTGTATCCTTTAGTATAGTTCAGGGACATAACGAGGGGAATTTCCTAACATAGAGATAGTGGAGTCGGTGTAGTATAGGCTCATCTTTTGGGGCACTATGTTTTCGAGGACTATCGAGTTTAGGATTTACGACCAGGTAATGGTTTGGGTGTCTCCTATGAAAGGAGTGATGAAGTTCGACGAGAAAGGGAAGCTATCATCGAGGTATGTGGGTCATTTCCCTATCTTTGAGCTTATCGATTGATTTTTCCAGAACATCTTCAGTGGATATATAATGTGTCCCACGTGGCATAGCTGGAGAGATGCAAGAGGAACGATTGGGATTTTTGGGCACGTTTAACTTGAGGAGAATGACTTGCAATAAGATACCTCATATGAGGAGAGACTAGTATCTATGTGAGCAAAAACTGCAGTCTAAGGTAGTACTACCAGTTAGAGTGTAGTGGAGTGGGGTCATCACAGTATTAATGAGTATACGCGGGAGCGAGAGTAGGATATATGAGAGCAGTATCCAGAGTTATTCGCCGAAGTTATGACCAAATTTCGGGGACGAAATTCCTTTGTAAGGGGGGGAGTATGTAACACCCCGTATTTCTGTGCATTTAATATTTAATTAATTCGAGAACATTTCAAATTACTTGTGTGTCGTAATTTAATTGAATTAGTTATGTTAATACTTATTTAAATATTAATTGGAGAGAAGACGGTTAATATTTATGAAAATTAAATTACTAAGTGAATAGCAATAATTTATTTACGTCATAGCGTGTATAAGTGACGTGGTATTTATTTATCTCAGTCGGAAGTCGAATATAGACTAAGTTGGGTGTGAGATAGGGACTTTTTATAAATTAATTCAGATGTCAATTATGAGTGCACGGTTGAATCCAGATGGTCCGAGATAGTCGAAAAAGTATACACGGGGGTGGTAAATGCGTCACAGGATATTTTTGGGCATAACTGAGCCCACTCAGGGGTATTTGGGCCATTTTAATTAGGCCCATATGATTACAAACGGGATTTGGAGATAAAAAAAAAAAAAACATAAGTTATGGAGTTGTGGACAGACAAAACTCATTTGGGAGAAATTTGAGAACATAAGGGACAAAGAGGGATGACTCTTAAGAGCCAAAGAGCAAGAACAAGGAGATGTTCTTCATCACACAACGATCTCTACACCAAAGTATAATCAGACACTACAAACTCTTAAGGAAAGTGGTTAAATCGCTTCAATGTAAATTGGTTATATTCAATTCATATCATAGTAGGTGTTATACAAATGATTTTTGGATTGGGTTAATACAAATTGGGTTTTGATTTGGGGAAGTTACGAATCAAGTTATTGGGACTGGTTTGATTCGTAAGGATTTTAGTGGATAATTCTTGGTAAAAATCTTCACAGAAGATGTTAATGGCGATTATGTCCTCGTAGCCCTCTAGAAAATGGCGTAACTTTCGTTCTCTAACACGCTTTTTCCAAAACGGCTCCAAAATGCCCCAAAATGGCATTTTAAAAATCTAGGCAAATTCATGGAGATAATTTTAAGAAATATTTTTTAGTTGTTATTCCGTTGAGGATTGCCTGGATGGATAGGTGTGACTAATTACCCTTGGATTAATTATAGTATTAGCTAAATTGAAGAGGTTAAGGTTTATTATTGAGTGGTTGAAACCTTCTTAATTAAGCGGGGGAAACTTAATTAGATGAAATTGAATGTTGAATTGGGAATATTGAATTTTGAGTCGAGAGATAGAGTCCGGGCATAATTGGTAGGGTGACACCAAATAATAATAAATTAATTAGTGTGTAATTAATTAAAATGAAGTCGGATCATAGACTTAAATATTTTAGGCTTGGGTATGGGTACAATATTCCAATAGCCTGGATTTCTATATATATGTCGATGTGTAGTACATATATGATTTTTATATATACATATATTTGTGTAAATAATATATATAGTAAATCCATACCAATATTAATGCTATCATAGGAGGTTGCGCGATGTGGGTGAGTCCCCTGGCTAACGAATGTCGGGTGAGTATATTCCCCAGGCCATAGCATCTGTGACTTAGGGGTGGGACCGTTATCGTATGGAGTGGACACTTTCGAGGGGAACTATGGCCGCCTCCTATGCTTTTGGTGATATCATTTTATATCCGACATGTGTTTTAATGTTGAGATATGATACGTATATATAGTGCAGAATTATATACGGGAATTTATATATATACATGGTGTGAAATGTATAGATAATATAACTTGTGAAATAGTTATATGGTATCAAGTTGGATATGGATATAAATAAGTTAGGGTGAAAAATAACTTATATCTCGTACACATCATGTGAATGGTGTAAAGGATATAACTTGTGAGAATGTTGTATGGAATTAAATAGGAATGGATTTGAATAAGCTAATGTGGCTAATAAACCATAAAATGTATACGATACTCACTCAAGTTAGGATAGTGGGAAATAGTGAGATAAATGAGACAAGACTAGTTATGAAGGGTTAGTTAGATGGGGCGTTTATAGTTTCAGTAGGCGTGCACATTAGTTAAGGGGTGAGGTAAACTCAAGGGAGTGCGACACTAACTTAAATATGAAGAGCATTCATACATTTTAATTATTTCATTTTAATTCACTTGCAAAATATTTTCAAAAGGACTTTGGGCTCTGACCCATACTTGCAAAATATTTTCAAAACCTTTTAGGTATCCAGTCAGAGGGATGCCAAACTTGAAGATCCGTTCCAGGGATGCATAACTGCAACAGGTATGGATGTTGCAGGATTTGGACATAGACGCTTCAGTCATTTCATTCCTAGAGTAGGATGCAGCTTGGTATTTCTTTTGGGCATGTTTCCCCAGCTATTTTCATTTCAGTCGGACTTTGTACTGGTTACTATTCTTTGTTGGATTATATTAGTGGATGTTGGTTTTTTTGTCGATGGTTTATTCGTCCGGTCATTTAATTATTTATTCAATATTACTTTAGATTCATGGTTTGTGTGAATGGTTCGTATTGATATTTATATGGTTGTTGTTGTTAAATAAAAAGATTAAAATTTTGACATCAACTTTTGAATACTAGGTGGTGGTTAGTAAGTTTTAAAAAGTTTTTGACAATCATGCTAAGAATGAACCAGTTGAGATTCGTGTTTTAATTTGATATAGGACTGATCACCTTGTATTTCATTGAGCTGGGTGTCACACAAATCTTCAAACAAATCTCCTTGATTTGCAAAATTGGAATCTAGTCCTCCATTTAGATTGGGCAACATCCATTCAAATTGAGCTTTCCACAATATTCAATTAAATGCAAACACTCAATTGAATCACTCAACAATTAATTTCTCACAATTCTCTAAAAAAATTAAAAAATTAAAAAAAAATTAAACTATTTACAAAATGTTGTTTATCCTAATTTATTTTCTACACTAAACTATTTCTAACTCTCTCTATAATTCGATTGATAGGTCTTCAAATGACCTTGAGTCATCTTTTATATGCATATGGAGCTCATGGGGTAAATTGGTAAAATAGGCTTGGGTGAGCATGTGGGAGAGGTGTGTCACGGATTGTGTGAGGTAATGAGAGTGTGAGGGAATAAAAATGAGATTTATTTTATGGGTATTTTGGGCATTGGGGTAAAAGATGGTAGTTGGGGGTAAAAAGGGAAAAGGGGTTAAAGGGTTTTTAACACATGTGGCATTTTATTTCGGCTTGGTTTTGTATTTGGCAGCTAAAATCGTATTTGGCTTGGAGAGGTAGCAAATGGATTTATGGTCTTGGGTTTGGATGAAATGGGTTGAAGAAGTATAGGACCAAAATGGGTAGTGTATGGATGAAATGAACAGGGTCTCCGGTTGGATCTTGATTGGAGCTCGGGTATATGGAGATCGGAGGCTGGGGGTCGCAGATCCGAGATCGTGGGTTACTGCCCCGGGTAAAGGTTTGATGGGTTCCGGGTTGTTGGAGTCGAGTTGGGTGGTATAAGGGATCACTGGAGGATGCGGGTTCAGATTTCGCCGGAGGAGGTGTGACGCTAGGTTGCCGGCGAGTAAGAACGTGGTGGTGGTCGCCGACGGGTAAGGCTCTGGCCAGATGGGTCGGTTGGTTTGGGTGGTGTTTGGTTTTTTATATGGAACGTTTGAGGATGTTTTTGGTTATGGAGTTTGAGAGAGGGGAGAGAATGGTGGAGGGAGAAGATGAAGAGGTGTGGGTTATGGTGTGTGTGTGGGTGTGGGTGTAGGCTAGGATGGGTGAGGGTGTATTTGGGTGTATGTGAGTGTATGGTAGGTGGGTGTGAGTGTGAGGTAGAGTTTTGTTTATATGAGTGTGTATGAAAGTAGGGTGAGTGTGTGTGTTAGTTTGTGACCCTTAAAAAATGTAGACTAAAACAACCTAACAAAAAAATATATTAAAATAAGCAAAACTAAAAAAAATAAAATCATCTAAAAAAATAAAATCCTAATCTTATAAAACAAAACTCAAATAATAAAATAAAAGAAATAAAAACAAAAAATCTAATGAAAATAAAAACTTAAGTCCTAAAAATGTGTAAAATCTAATAAAACTAAAGTCCTAAAAAAACATATCCTAAAAAAATAAAGATAACTAAAAATTAAAAACTAATCAAAATAAAATAAAATTATACTAATAAAAATAAAATAGAAAAATAAAAAACAAAACCTAGAAATTCTAAATAAATATAAAATAAAACGCCTCTAAATAAAAATATAAAAGGCACAGACCAAACACACATGGCGTGCGGGCTCGGTTTAGGGTCGGGTAAGGTTACGAGAAAGGGAAATTAGCTCCATTTGACTGCAAATTACCTCGAAATAATTCTTTTGACACCGAAACTGCAATCAAGCCTTCACATTGAACATTTAAGCGCATAAGACCATTATTGTCGAGAATTAACAACTAAAATACGTCTGTTCGGGGTATAAAATATATACTTTTGAATGCTTATCAATGACGAAGAAGTTTTATTTGCTTTACTTAAGAGACTTTCGATCTTACCAACATGCCAAATTTCAGAGTTTTCCTTCTCTTTGTAGAATAATTTCTATTGTGTTTTTTTAATTCCAGATATTAATTTATCCTTTTGGTGTGTTATGTTGTGTATTTTATGTTCGTTAAAATTCCATAAGTAGAGATAACATTTTTGATTTCTTTTAAATACTTATTTGATCTTCATATGTGATGTCTGAGAAAATTCCAGAAATAAACCTATCATCTCCTTTTTTTATTCATTTGATATCTAGGACTTCTTTATTTTAATTTTTGTTGAGTCTGTGGATGCTAAAAACTATTTATATTAGTGTTCTTGGAAATGTAAGTTAGCTTATTTTGGTATAAAAAGTAGTTTCCTCTATTTGAAATAATTTCAAAAATAGTGGATTTTGAGGGTTAAAGTCAGAATTAGGTTGGGAATTTATGTTTTTGGTTGGGGAAGAACGTAGAATTAGGGAAGGTACAAGTGAAATGGTTTGAAATTGTTGACTTAATTGACACATGTGGTCAGTGAAAAAGATAAGGACTATAGAAGGCATTTTTATATCATCAACATTCGATTCATTCTACAAAGGTGTTGTCATTGTAGGTGTTTCAATTGAGGTGATTGTGTATGTAAATTGGAAATTAATTTTAGTGTTTATGTGATATTATTTATGTTTGTCCAAAAATTTTACTTTTTATTTTTTTGGTACATTCTTATAGTTTGGGGAGTAGGTATGCTATAACACTAGTTGTTTATAAATCTATGCCTTAGCGTCGCAGATGAGATTTGGATAGACTATATGAGATGACTTTTTATTCATCTTTTCGTCATTATGTTCTAATTTATTAAAACACTTGTCCATAACACAAACCTTATCAACATAAACTTTGTATTGAATTTAGAATTTGTTGTTATCTTTTGATCTATAATCCATTACCAACTAATAAGAATTATTGTATAAATATGCTATCATAGAATTCAAACTTTTTCCTTCTTAATATTATGCTTATGAATTGCTAGATGTAGACCTCTCCTTTTGTCTTTGTTTATATATGTGCACCGAGAAAGCATATTGATGCTAATTAACTCGTTCATATATATATATATATATATATATATATATATATATATATATATATATATAATGGAAAGCTTGGTTGTATATTGGGTTTAATAGTAAAATAGAGTATTTGTTTGGTTTGAAATATTGTGTTTGTTCTTTTACTTTGACAGATGAAGTTGTTTATATGAGTTATTTTAGGTATTGAGGGTATCATTCAAAAATGCTACATCACCTCATGTGGCTATTATCTAGCAAGTGACTACATGTTCGAGGCAATCTGATTAGATTGTCCAAGATTCCTTTAATTCATCTAAACATCATCTTTAACTATAAATTACCTAAATAAAAATAATAAAAACATTTGAAATGTATGTTTTCGTGTTTTGTTTATTGTTGCAGACTCTATGACACCCAAACTACTCAACTTCCCGTCAAGAATTCTTTGTTTGTTTTATTTGTCTTTTATATATGCGTTATTGAGAAAAATTTATTTCATCATTTGAAGAGCAACAATATATATATATATATATAACATATTTGGGTTTTTAACGTTGTTAACAAACATTTTATAAAAAATAAAATCAACATTACTTCACTTCTGCTCAAAATGTTATTCCTTTTATATTGATAACTTTGTTTTTTTATGTGGCCTCGCATGCGAACCCAGATTCGATGAGTATCATTTCCCCAGTGAAAGTTCAAAACTAATTTTATTTTTCAATATATCACATATATGTCATTACTAGAGTAATTGTTGCAAAATTTAAATTCATGCCACAGAGAAAATGAATTTGACAAGAAAAAAGGTGTTTCATTACAATCAGATACACACGCTAAAAATTACCATATATAAGCAACATATTTTAAGCATGGTGGTAGTATTAAGGTTTATTTATTTATTATTCTATTTTTAATCAAAAATTCTGACCTTTCATAAATTCATATCACAATCACACACTAATATTCAACAAGCAGCACTGTTAAAAAATTGAGTGCATGTATTATATTTATTATTACCCTACTCTCACAGGTATCACAAAATAAAATACTCCTCTCACAGGTATCAAAAATCAAATCCTTTCAGAGGTATCAAAAATCAATTAACCCAAACATCATATGATACAAATCTTTCTAAAATGCTTTTTGAGAAATGCATGTACAAATAACCCTCTTTTGACATTCATTTGGTTGTTCAAATGACTTTATTTCTAATACATTAGGAGTAATATTTTTTCAGGTAACAGGGGTTTTATATTTATTTAAAAGGGAAGTTGAATCCACAACCTCAGTATGTGGAGGTGAGGGCACTCGCCATAAGTTAAATAAATTACAGTTGCACTAATATGGTTTTGAAACTATTGTGATAGAAAACTTTTCTAAGATTTTGCATCCTTAGATATGATTTTTAATTGCTTTAGCTAAGGATATTTCGATTTAAAACATCAGAAAATTTATTTAATTTAGAATAAGAATATAAAATATATTATGTTTGCCCATTATGCATTACACGGTGATGTAACCTCTAACAATAGGCAATGGAAATGAAACAAATTAAGGAAGTACATATGGCACAAATTCTAAAATTATTTTCATAGTGTATTTTTTTAATATTTGTTTATGTAGTGTTTGAAAAATTTCAAATTAAAATTATAGATGTCAGTATAAATTTTTAACATGTATGTTTATTAAAATTCATGCTACGTACACCAGTGCATCGGCCGGGTTTACAACTAGCTACTAATTATTTCACCATATGTGTTTCAAGATTACATTAATTTAGAGATATTTTTAGCTCGTTTTCATGATGACATCTCACTCGTTTCCCATAAACGATCAAAACAAAAAATTAGAGATCTTCAACAACTTATTTAACACTAAATTCAACTTTAACTTAACCATTAACTCGGATTGATTAAATTACTCACAAAAAGTGATAGGCTCAAAATCTCATTGGGTTAATAATTACAACACTTATTCATAAAGCCATTAATTTTTGCTCAATTTTCATCTTTGATCAATTTCGTCTTTGTGCATTAACTTTATACAAATTGAGACTTTAACAAAAAATTTAGTGCCATTTTGAAAAATCTAAATTCTATTTTTTATTTATTTTGAAAAAAAATATTTTTGCCTTCTTTGAAAATTTTTATTTTTTCGATTTCCTGAAATTTTCTAATTTTTTTGAATTATTTGACAGATGTCAATTTTTATTTTTGGGCTTTTAAAAAATTTATGAAGTTTTTCAAAGACGCACTTGTCACACCATCTAACTTAGACTTTTGTATTGTCGTCAAGCAAAAAGATTAAAATCTAAATAAGAAAAAGAATAAGTGCGAAATAGAAAACAAGCAAAATTTAAAATGCACATTTTTGTATTAAGATCACCGCACAAGTACAATAAGAATATGAAAGAAGGTATATAGTTCTTACAAGATAATCGATGAAAAGTACAAAAAAATTATAAATAACCCCCTAAAAACTAATGGGAAGACCTGAGTGTATTTGGACTATGAGCATAAGGATCATAGCAGTTTGGGGGCAATTGTGAATCGGGATCCATTTGCTACCTATAAATTTTTTCTTGCAAGCAGACAATCATGCTTATGTCGCAGCGGTAGGCATGGCGGTCTTCTCGATATTAGTTAACAAAATCATCGAACCGCACCTCCAAATCATCAATCCGACGGTTAATAACCGTCGAATGGCAGGTGCCTTCAATAAAATCCGACTTAAAGTCAGGTCCCCAAACTTCCATCCACTCCTTATTCGGCTCCCACATCCACTCACTCCTTAGCTTTATCTAAGTTATAATTTAACCTCTTGATTGCCAATATGCTTTATGCTCAAGCTCAACGGGGAGATGACAAGGCTTTCCATAGATAAAGCGGAATGGGGACATCCCGAGGGGGTTCTTGCAGGTGGTTCAATAAGTCCATAGTGTATTGTTCAATCGTATATACCAACTCTTATGGTTAGGCTCAATGGTCTTCTCAATAATTTCCTTTATCTCACGATTCGCTTACTCGGCTTGTTTGTTTATATGTGGGTGATAATTCATCCAAACCATGTGTACGATGCCATATTTCCTCATTAATTCTTCAAATGGCCTATTACAATAGTGCTTGCCATTGTCATTAAGAATCGCACTAAAGCGAGAAAGTATGTGTTCTTGGATGAACTTTATCACCACATTATTGCTATTCGTCCTAGTAGCTATGGCCTTAACCCATTTTGACAAATAATCTACATTGACGAGGATGCATAAGAAACCAAATGAGAGAGGGAAATGACTCATGAAGTCAATGCCCCAATAGTCGAATATCTCGATCACAAGAATTAGGATCAATGGCATTATGTATCATTAAGTGATGGCTCCCATCCTTTGGCATCTATCGCATGATTTGCAATGAGCGTTCGCATCTCAAAAAATTGCGGGATAATAGAGCATGTTATCAAGGATCTTAACGGTCGTCTTACTCATGGAAAAATGACCTCCACATGTTCCGTATGAGAAAAGGGGATAACATTAAGAATTTTTTCATTCGGCACATATCTTTGGATGATTTTGTCTGCGTAATATTTGAACAAGTAGGGATCATCATAAAAGAACATGCGTGACTAAGTATGGAACTTCTTCTTCTCTTGCGATGTCCAATCGAGGGGAATGGACCTCGTGACAAGATGATTCACTATATTTGCAAACTTGGGGAGAGAAAAGTGGCAAATTATTTCTCATTCAGAAAATATTCATCTATGGACATAGGATCGCTAGGTTCGTCGGACGAAAGCCTCGAAAAATGATCGACTACGATGTTTTCTACTCCTTTTTATCTTTAATGAAAATATTAAATTCTTTGAGGAGTATGATCCACCTAATGAGTCACGGATTCTCATACTTTTTGGAAGAATATATTTGAGAGCCACATGGTCGGCGAAGAAAGTAATGGGTGAACTGATGAGGTAGGAGAGAAATGAATCTAGGGTAAAGACTACCACTAACAACTCTTTCTCCGTGGTGGAGTTGTTAAGTTGGGGTATGGTTAAGGTCTGATTGCTGTAGTAGCTAATGTGGGACTTCTTATCCTTTCTTTGGCCCAAAATAACCCCAATCGTGTAGTCACTCACATCACACATCAGCTCGAATGGAAGGGACCAATTCAGAGCATGCATGATGGGAGCGAAGACGAGCATGCATTTTAATTTTTCAAAAGATCCTTGAAATGATTCTTTCCACTCAAAGAGGGAATCCTTCATGAGTAGGTTGCTTAAGGGCCTAGTGATAGAACTAAAATACTTAATAAACCTACAATGAAAACTCGCATGGCCCTAGAAAGAGAGCACATACTTTAATGATATATGTGGGGGAAGATCGACAATAACATCAATTTTTGCCCTATCTACCTTGATAACTTTGGACAAAGCTATGTGGCCAAGAACTATGCGTTCATTAACAAAGAAATGGCATTTCTCCCAATTCAGTACCAAGTTCATTTCCACACATCAAGCTAACACCTTCTCAAAATTAGCAAGGCAATGGTCAAAAGAGTGATAAAAAATAATGAAATCGTCCGTAAACACCTTTAGTCGTCTCTCGACCGTATCACTAAAAAGACTAAGCATACACCATTGAAAGGTTGCGGGTGCATTACATAATCCAAATGGCATATGTTTGTAGGAAAATTCCCAAAAGGACATGTGAATGTCGTCTTTTCTTGATCCATTACGTCCACCTCAATTTATTATATTCGGAATAACCATATAAAAAGATATAAAATGGGTGGCCTACTACTCTCTAGCATTTGGTTAATAAATGGTAAGGGGAAATGATCTTTCCCAGTGCTGGCATTGAGCTTCCAGTAGTCAATTCAGATGCGCCATCCGGTGGTGGCATGTTTTGGGATAAGTTTACCCTTAGCTTTCTCGACCACATATATCCCGACTTCTTTGGGACAACTTGAATAGGACTAACCCATTTTCTATTCAAGATGGGATATATGATGCCCGCATCCAATAACTTTATTATTTTCGCTCTCACGACATCTTTCACCGTGGGGTTTAAACGCCTTTGCATCTCCCGCGAGGGTTTCACGTCTTCCTCGAGGTGGATTTTATGGGTACAAATTAGGCGAGTTATACCCTTTAAATTCATGATGCTCCAACCAAAATACAATCGGTTCTTCCTCATAATGGTCATAAGCTTTCCCTCTTGCTCTTTACTTAGGCTCGAGGAGACAATAACAGGAAATGTCTCATCCTCTCCTATGTAAGTATATTTAACGTTCAAAGGAAGCTTTTTCAATTTGAGGGTAGGAAATTTCTCTTTAGAGGTAACCGTGTGCGACTCCCTCAGTGGTATTTCCTCGAATCGAGAGATCTAACTAATATCTCTCATGTCCATGTCACTCTCACTCTCATACATCATATTTTCTATCTCATTCACCTCCCTCTTGAATACAATGTACACATTATCACCCCCACTCACCGTAACAAGACACGCCTCTAAAGGATCCCTAGTGTGATTATCCTCAAAGTGTTCGTGTACTACCTCCTCGATAAGATCCGTCTCACATAACTCATCCTCATCACCCATTTTCTTGGTGATGTTGAAGCTGTTAGTCTCGAGTGTTATATTCCCAAACGTGAGTTGCATTTATCCATTTCACGTGTTAATTAATGCATTATCCGTAGCTAAGAATGGGTGGCCAACATTCAAGGGAACGTAATGGCTCGAGGGAGAGGAGGGGTCCATATCCCAAATGATAAAATCTTCCGAGCGGTAGAAAGTATTGACTTGGATAATCACGTCCTTAACAATACCCCGAGGTATCTTCGAGAAATGATCCACGAGTTGGAGAGTAATTTTTTTAGGCTTAAAGTCCCCCAAATTGAGTTGTGCAAACATGGAGTAAGGGAGAATATTAACATTCTCTCCTAAGCCTAATAGTTCTCTCTCAATTTTTCTCTCTACAATGGTGCACGAAATGGTAGGTGCACCCAGAGCTTTATAATTAAGTAGGAGGTTGCTCAAAAGTATCAAAATTACGTTTTATGCTAGAAATACCTTCTTCTTTACCTTTAGTCTACATTTCACCATTAACAAGTCTTTAAGGAACTTTTCATAAGAGTGAATTTGCTTTATTTCCTCGAGAATAGGTAAATTAAGCTTTAATTTCTTAAGCACTTCAAAGATATCATCACTGGTGGCCCCTTTAGGGGGAGAAACCAACTGTTGAGGGTAAGGAACGACATTATGGTGTTTCACTACCTCCTCGGATCTAATTGTATCCTCTTTATCACTCTCCTCCAAGGGGGCATCCTCAGCCTCTTTCATGTCGGGAAAAACCTCCTTGTCATTTTGCCCATCACGTAGGGTAGGTGACAAGTCAACAACCCTCCCACTACGTAGAGTGGTAACCACTTAACATTGCTCTTTATTCTCATCAGTATTAGATCTAACATAATTTTGACCTTGGAGAGGTCTTTGGCCTTGGGCGGGAAACTTATCATTCTCTTGGACACTTAGGGAAGATTGTAACTTAGACAATGACATCTTTAAGTCAACATAATTTTGGGCGTTATGTATTTATCATTGACTGAGTATACATGAATTGATTTAAAGTGTTCTCGAGACTTATTTGTTGTTGGGTAATGTAAGGCGAAAGAGGTGGTGGTTGTATGGGTGGAGCTTGTTATAAAGGTGGAAGTGGTAGAGTGTGCTGGGCAACAATTGAATTCATATTTAATGATGTGTTTAGTTTCCCATAACTAAAACTCGAATGGTTTTTCCATGAAGGGTTATAAGAATTCTCATGTGGGGTATTAAAGTTACCCTTGAAAGATCCTACCACTTCCACATTATCTTGAAGCATCACTTTATAGTCTAATATCATCGGGAATTCCTTAGTTGAATGTCCTGCCTCACAAATATCACACACCTTCTCTCTCAATGCTCGAGTGGAGTCAGATATGCTGCTCCTCCTAGCCTCGACCATGTCCTCTAGCCTCTTTACTATTTTATTTTTAGTTCGGCTTCCTTATCCAATTGATAGATTTTTTATGCGGACGGAGCCATGGACGTTTGTCTAGACTTGGGTTGGGTACTTGGGTCCGATGTGTCCCATGCTTGAGTAATCTCGGCGATGTACTTAAAGTGGGCCTCTCCATCTTTCGTGTGTAACCCTAAAAACTCTCCCTTTCACATGGTTTCAACAAGTAGTTGGAAAGTTAAGCTTAACCCATGATGGAAGTAAGAGTTGAGCCTCCAGTTCTCAAATCCGTGGTGTGGGAACATATTGACTAATTCATTGAAACACTCCCTAGATTGATCAAAGAGCTCATTCTCGTTTAGTCTAAAAGTTTTAATTTGAGCTCTAATCACATTGGTTCTATGTGTGGGGAAGAAATTTTGGAGAAACATGGCCTGCATATCCCTCCAAGTAGCTATGGAGTTCGGGTGATAGTGACCAAAGCCATGTCTTAGCCTTATCCTTCAGTGAGAAGGGGAAAAGACTAAGATGAACTACGTCTTGAGTGCATGCTTGGTCCGTGAAAGTCTAGTACACCTCCCCGAACTCTTGAATGTGGAGGTAGGGCTTTTTTTTATTCAATATCGTGGAGAATCTAATCATCCCATTTTGAAAATGAAACTTCCCTCCATTATATGGGAGTATAATGCATCCCGAAGTGACTATTCACTCAAGATATAAGAGGTATTTTATAGGGATATAAGGTAACTCCCCCTCTTTGGTACCATAATGTGACACCCCGCCTAACAAAATACCGGGCGATCACCCCTGTACCAAATTAAAACAGGAGTCTTATATGGTTAATTCTTAGCATCATTGTCGAAAAACAAATTAATTACTAATAACCTATTAGCCTGGTGTCCAAATTTTAATTAACTAATCTTTTTAAACAAAAATTTATTAAAAATATCCACATAGTTTATATATAACTGAAACTGAAATGAAATAAAAAATAACCGAACACTTGGTTTAGAATAATTCAACCAAATGGAATGCCACACTAAAAGGCGATAAAAGAATAAATAAATGAAGTTGGGTTATTAGCCCGAATATTTATACAATACCTCCTATCTAGATTTCAAGGATAAATGCGTCTACAGTAATCCTGCATGCATCCACAGCTGCTACAACATACATCTCACTCGAAGGAAACATCATCCAGGCGTCCCTGTGTCTGGACACCTACACATCTCTCTCTCTCTCTCTCTCTATATATATATATATATATATATATATATATATATATATATATATATATATATGTGTGTGTGTGTGTGTGTGTGTGTGTGTGTGTGTGTGTGTGCGCGTACATGTATATAGCAAAAGAGGGAAAATATGGAAATGGGTCAGAGCCCGAGTTATGAAAATATTTTGCAAGTGCATAATTACTTTATTTATAAAATATGTTTTATCTCATATTTAAATTGGTATCGCACTCCCATGAGATACCCCTCACCTCTCTTCTAATAGTGCACATCTAACGTATCCCTCTAAAAATCATAGTCTAGCAACTCTACCTGACTAATCCGTCACCCCCAAACGCAGAAAGTCCTAAATAAACTGACTACTAAGGGCTAAACTTCTCCCCAGTCTCAACACTGTGCCATGTTTGTGCATGGGGTGTCTCGCGAAGCAAAATCCAAACAAGGAACCCCCCCGATACACTACTACTTGGTAGTGTCGATCGTCGAGATCCATTAGACCATCAGTACAAAACATATATATATACACTCATATAATTATAAATGTTATCATACTCACTCTCATATACATATCAAAACATACATCCGGATAGAATCTCCCGAACTGAGATTTAATCTATATTCATTTTATCTCTTTACTCTAGCAGAGATACATATATATATATATATATATATATATATATTCTTGCTCTCATACACAAGTAATGTACTATACAAACAAGTACAGTAACCATCCTATCGAGCTATAACTCGAGGATGTAGTCTCATAGTGTCAATCCATCTCCGAGTTTACTCACTGTACCATGGTACCAAGCTAGACTTACTCAATGGTCATGGTAAAATATACACAATGGTGGAGGCGGTCATATTCCCTCTGCAAGTGGAGTACACACATCGCACTCGAACACGGGACGAGATGAGCTGGGGATATACTCACCCTACTCCTCAATCGTGGGGATTCACCCACAACGCGCAACCTCCCAGGATCGCACTAGAGAAAATATATAATCTGGTTGTTCCAACCCTACGCCAAAGGAAAGCCCGTGGAACCAGCCTCTAAGATACACATATACTAATCACGCACAGATATAGATGTATTCGTATCATATAATATATACTATATTCACATCGTATATATATATATATACATTTACCACTCCTCAAATGTATACATGGATATCATTGCCAATCTCATATAGCAATAGCCAATAACCTCGACTGTTCCCATTCATACTAATATTTAAGAATTCACTCACTTACGATACTGAACCCAAAGGTATTCTCTTACTTGATATATAACTTGTACCTTAATCACTGTGAAGGATTTATATACTCAAATAAATTTACCAATTCATACAACTATGAAATTTTATTAACTTCTTACTTGGTCTCATAGGTGTCACCTCGCCTATGTTAATGGTTGCCAATAGACGCCCTGATAACCACAAAATCCTCTTGGGCCCGTATTTTAAATTTTCATCCTAATCGCGTCATAGGATTTCCTCAATCGCATTCGGCCCACAAATATTCTAACATCATCAATATACTCATATACTCTTACCGAATGATTTCTCCAAATGTCAATCCCTTCCTATACATTAGATATAACCATACCCCGATTTTTAGACTCTTAAATAATCCAAGGTCTATTCTCAACTCCTCAAGTCCTTTAGATTATAATCCTTTATAATACTCTAATTTAGAAAGCCCCTGGACTTTAAACTCAAAGAGGAGAAGGAATAACAATCTCCAAAATCTTGGGCTGAAAACATGGTGCCGGTCAATTGGTCCTGGACCCCCGGTCAACTGTGGTATGTAGATAAGCTTAACAAACAAACCAGTAGACCCTTCTTCATGGACGCGGTCGACCGGCCATAGGGGCGCGATCGATCGGTCATATCAGATCCTCGAAATTTTGTTTTCCAAAATGCCCATCAACAACCCCAAACTCCGTTTTTGTGGCCTCCAATCTCCACCAACAACACTATATTCATTTAATTAATGAATTCTAACTAATACATCAATAATTTGGAGTATTAAACTAATTTTCTTGGATTTGAACCTAAAAACCCATTAAACCCTAGTTTTCTCATTTTCCATATTCTATTTTATTTCTTCACTTCATTTTACATGTTTTAACACTAGAAACAATTAAAAGTTTACATTACATCAATATGTAAACTCATACTCAAAGTTCCACAATTTATGTTAAGGGTTCTAACCTAAAATCATATAGTTTACCAATTATAATATGGGATATATGCGCAAAATGAAATAAAGCAAGTACACACTTGCCTGGAGGATAAAATTCGACGACCTCGAGTCGATTCCCGGGAAGATTGGCCGGAACCTCCCTTTTCTACCTCTTTTCTCTCTTCTTTTTCCTCTCCTCTCTCTTTTCTCTTTTTCTTTCCTTTTCTTCCTCTCTCTTTTGCCTTATATTGAAGAGAATAAGGGTTTATTCCTTTAAAACCCAAAAATTACTTATTTACTCAATTACGAGTCCCTTTTAATACAAAAATTTTCGAGATATCAACATTACTCTCAGATACTCTATTCTGACTATCCCGGCCATTCCGAAATCAACCGCACACTCGAAATCTCCATCTGAGGTACTTGACCACAAATCACTAATTTAACCCAACACAACTTAATGCGATATTCTCATTAAAATATTATCCTTTGTCGCTTTACCCAAATGTGACATATATACTTGAAATAGTCCAACTCATTCATTTAATCCCAAAAGAAATTTTAACATGCATCGAAAATCATTTAATCCTTGAAAACCTCGAAAATTACTATTTATGATAATTTCTTAAATTCCCAAATTACAATTACTTATGAATTTTAATTATCCATAAAAGTGAGGGGTATTACACATAACTAGCATTCTCTGATATTTATGTAGCTCTTAATGACTCAGTATCCTCATCGAACACCCTAGACGTGTGACTGGCAGTGTGACTCGTTATCGAGTTGGGCGGTGTAGGAGGTGGAACCCAAAAATTTGGAGCGTTTAGGGTGCGTGGGCTATCAAAGGTAAGCTCAACTGTGGGATTCTCATGAACTCTAAGAATGATGGGATTAGGAGGAGTGTGTTGCATTTAGGGATGGAGAGAATATTTTTTTAATTTTTTTTTTTATTTTTTATTTTATGAATGCTTTTGGCTTCTTTTTTTAATTTCTTAAGAATCATAGATAAACTCTAGGATTAATTCAACATAACCTAGTATATCTACTAAGTCCCCAACAATGGCACCAAAAACTTGACGCGAATCAAAAAGTGTGTCTAACGCGTGTAGCTATGGCTCAAGTGTAAGCCTGCCGCTCAATTAATAATTTGGTGAATCGGGTGCCAAACAGAGGGACTAAGATGATCTCTCGTGATGAATAGTAACTAAGATGACTAACCCTAACAAGTGACTCCCAAAAGAGAAAAAAGAAAAGATCATTATGATAGAAATCTTTATTCTACTTTTAACGAAAGTAATTAAATCCTATCTAAGTTAACTACACATGCAAGACTAAAGATTGACTGGTTAATTAATATGAAAGTATGACAAGGTTGGCATACAATCCCCCAACCCCTAGTAATTTTACCGAATACAAAACGAGTCAAGAATTAAACATGTAATCGAAAAGAAGACTCCATTTATTTCAAGAATTACATATATGAAGGAATTAACCCACACAATACGTAATCAAGAATAAAAAATAAAGTGTGTGACAAGATTGTTAACACGTGTGTCGCATTGTTAAACATTACCTAGGGCAAATGGAGTTAAAAGTCTTATAACAGTTATATTAACAAAAACACCACATTTTCTAATATTTGTTTAACTTTAGAACATATTTTATATATATGAGAAACACATAGGATTGGGTTCAGGCACACCAACCCTTGGAGACCTAGTTAGACATAGTGTTGCTAATAAAAAAAAAACGTGATTTCTACATTGCATGTGAATATATTCATCATTAAGGTGCAACTAAGCATGAAAGGGTGAATTCTAAATCATGAAACAAGTCAAAAAATCAGAAAAATAAAAAATATCAAAGATGAAAGGAAAAGAAGACAAACTAGATTGAATATTTCTTTAAAAGGATCCATAAATCATAAACTTGATGAAGAAACAAACCTCTTATGTTCTAGCCACCTTTTCTCCCTCCAAAACTAGATTAAAACTAATATAAGGTATGACTAATGTTAAGTTACAACCCATTGAAGTAACTTTTTGAAAGATTCCTAAACCCTTACAACTCTAGGTAAAAATTCATAATAAATTAAACTTCGCTCTCAAATCAACCGTATCGATTCTCTTGGAATTTGAACTGGTTCGCATGTCAACTTTTCTAGATTTCCTCTTTTCCCCTTGGATTCTCTTCTTAACCTTGCATAACTTCTTCACCGTAGCTCGGATTGCGACGCCATTTCTTCTAGTGTTCTTGTGAATTCAATCTATTCGCATTTTCAATTTACAAAATTACAAAAATGCCCTTCAACTTCCTTTACTTTATTTTTTTCACTATTTCGATTTCCCTCCCGCATTTACTTACACGAAATACCTACAAAACACACGAAAAATATAAAAAATGAGAAATACTTATTGGAAATGGTTAGTATCATAAATACAAGACAAATCCAGTCTATTTAAAATTCATGGGATAATAAAAATCCCTAAATTACAGGATGAATATGAAATATTTATGCCGAATCAGGTAGCCTCACCTTGGCTAGTAGGGCCAAAGGCTAATAGAGTTTGTAGGGAGTTGTTTCATAAGTGGGGAGCCGGGATACATGTGGCATGAATACTTAAATAGAGCTAAGGGTCATCAGAAGAATGCCCAATAGGGGTAGTAACTACTGTAACTTCCAATCCCACTAGCAGTTCCAACATTATCATTATGCCCAATAGAACAATAACTACTGCAACTTCCAGTCCCACTAGCAGTTCTAGTATTATCGCTTCCACATAGGCAGTTATAGTTTGGGCGTGTCTATTATGTCTGTGGGCTAGTTTTTCCACCAGCATCGCCAACTGTTGAGGGTACATATCCTCTCAATGGGCACATGGGGCGGGTATTATTTAACATGGGAGATTCACACTCTTTTCTTAACACTAGATTCGCACGGGAGACGATTTCTATGGATACAGTGTCTAATATTATTATGACCATAGATTCACCATTAGGTAGCAGTGCTCTCATTCGTTCTATCTGTAGGGGAGTAGGTGTGGGCATTAAGAGGTTATGCCTAATAACGGATCTACTCATTTTAGAGATGTATGAGTATGATGTTATTCTTGGTATAGAATGGTTAGAGACGTGACAACCAATGGTGGAATGTTATCGTATTTATTATTCAAGGGCATGATATGTTTCTTGTGGAGATGCCTCGCCCTAAGGGAGGGTTAAGCATGCATTTATATTATATCAGGGAGGAGACTTTGGAGGATATTGTTGTCTCTCTAGATTCAATCACCGTGGTTAGGGAATTTGGTAATGTTTTTCAGGAGATACCAGGGCTACCGTCGATCTGGGAGATTGAGTTTGTGATTTACTTAGCTCAGAGTACTGGGTCGATAGCGCGTGTGCAATATAGTATGGATCCTTTAGAGATAAGGGAATTGAGATATTAGATTCAATAGCATTAGAGGAAGATTTTTATCTATAGGAGTGCATCACCTTGGGGTGCCCTAGTCCTATTTATGAAGAAGAAATATGGTTCACTAAGATTTTGTATCGAATATTGGGAATTGAACAAGGTAACGATTCGAAACAAGTATATGTTGTCGTGTATCGATGACTGATTTGATTAGCTGAGAGGATCAACCTACTTTTCAAAGATTGAATTGAGATCAGGGTACCATCAGCTACGTATTTTGGAATTTGATGTCCCTAAGACTGCATTTTTTATGAGATACGGGTCTAACGAGTTGAGGGTTATGATGTTTGGGCAAACTAACACAACAACAGTTTTCATAGATATCATGAAACAAGTATTGAAGTCTTTTTTTGGTGAGTTTGCCATTATCTTCATAAATGACATCTTAGTTTATTCTCGAACAGAGGGAGAACATACAAATCATCTGCGTATGGTTATTCAGACTTTTTGAGACTATTAATTGCATGTCAAGTTCAAGATGTGTGGATTATGGTTGCGGGAGGTACAATACTTGGGTCACATAGTCTTCAAGGGGGATATTTTGGTGGATCCAAATAAGGTGTAAGCAATGAGGGAGTAGGGGCCAACCCATGACACCTACATAGGTTTGCACTTTTCTTGGGTTAGCATATTACTATTACCGATTTATAAAAGTATTTTTGAACATTGCGAGTACCTTGATAAATTTAACTCATAAGGACTACCTTTTGTTTGGGATGATCACTATTAGTTAGCTTTTGATGAGATAAAGAACAATTTGACATTAGAACCAATCGTCGCATTTCCTTTGGTAAGAGTGGAGTACTTTGGTTTTACCAATGCATCTTTACAGGAACTTGGGAAAATTCTACAATAGGAGGAGCGGGCTATAACTTATGCATCTTGTAGGCTTAAGTCATATGATAAAAACTATCCCATGCACGATTTGGATTTTGTATTAGTTTTTTTTCCTTGAGGATTTGGAGGCATTACTTCTTAGGAGATAAGTTTCGATTGTTCATAAGTCACTACAATATCTCTTCACATAAAAGGAGCTAAATATAAGGAAATATAAATGGCTTGAGTTCATGAAGGATTATCAGTTCGGCATTCAGTATCATTCGATAAATGCTAATGTTGTGGGAGATGCATTGAGTCGTACTCATATAGGGCCATTAGCAGCAATATATAAGGAGAAGTGGGATAAGCTTTATCGAGGGGAGGAGGTAGTCCGGACTATATAATAGTGATGACCGTTACACCCGATATCATTTTGAGGGTTGTGAAAGAATATATAGGGGATTATTCTTATCAGGAGAGGATATAACAGTTGTTTACAGGCAAAGCAAAGTACCCAATTATGGAGGAGCCACATGGGTTATAATTTTCGGTTCATCCAGGAGGGGACACGATAAATCGGGATATGAGGAGGTAGTATTGGTGGGATAATATGAAGCAGTACATAACAGAGTTTGTCTCCAGGTGCACCACTTGTCAGATGAAGGTTGATCATCAGAGACCAGTCGTGGGAATAGTATATATATGGACTTCATCACTAGGTTACCAATGTCACAAAAGGGCCATAATTCCATATGGGTTATTGTGGACCATTCGACTAAGGTATGGCATTTCTTACCAATTTCGGTGGATTACACGATAGGGAAATATACCCAACTTTTCATTACATAGATAGTGAGACTGTATGGAGTTCCACTAAATATTCTTTCTAATCAGGATAAGATTTTTGTGTTCCACTTCTGATAGAGTTTTCAGGAGGCTATGGGGATGGAGTTGCATTTGATCAAGGCGTATCACCCGTAGATCGATGGGCAGAGGGAGAGGGTGAATTAGATGTTGAAGGATATGTTGAGGAAGTATATCTAGGATTTTAAGGGTAGTTCAGAGTAGTGCTTACCGTTGGTATAGTTTGTATATAATAACCCATACCAGTTTACAATTGGCATGGAACCTTTTGAGGCTTTGTATGGGATATTTTATCGTTCACCCTCGTGTTGGATAGAGGTGGGGGATAATAAGATTCTTGGGCTGGACATGATTCAGGATATGTCGATGAAGATTAAGTTAATCAGGAGTCGTATTTTGATAGTACGGGACTGTCAAAAGAGTTGCGCTGATGCGAATTGGATATTTTTGGATTTTGATGTGGATGATCAAGTGTTATTATGGGTATCTCCCATAAAGGGAGTGATAACGTTTAAGAAGAAGGGGAAGTTGGTACCTCGGTCTGTCGTACTATTTCCTATCATCGAGAAGGTAAGTCGGGTTGCGTATAGGCTTGCCTTTCCGAAGCATTTACTGCAAATTCACAACATGTTCCATGTGTCGTCATTGAGGAGGTATCTCAAGGATGAGTTGGATTATCGACATATAACATTGGAGGATATAGACTTACATCCATACGTTTCTTACGAGGAGATACTTGTTTCCATTTTGGGCCGAAGCGAGTGAAAGCTTCATTCAAAGGTGGTGTTGTTAGTGCGTGTACGGTGGCAATGCTACATTATCACTCAGTCGATGTGGAATCATAAGGATGACATGCAGGAAAAGTATCCAAGGCTCTTTATGGTAGATATATTCAAATTTAGAGGACAAATTTATGTTATTATAGGGGAGAATGTAATGCCCTATACATTTATGAGTATTTAATTTCCACGTGTGCATTTAATTATTAGATTAATTGGGGAAATTAAATTGGTTTCAGCAGATATTAATTAGCCAGTTAAGGATTACTATTTATGATTATTATTATTTACTTTCATGTGATGTGTAAATGGAGATGTGAATTATTATATTGTTATTCGTTGTGTGAAAAAAGACAAATTTATATACTATGTCGATAAAGAGTTAAATCAGTGAATTTAAATAATTATGGACGACACATAATGTACGCACATGTTGGGCCCGATTAATGTTATGAGGGTATTTTTGAGTTCAGTGAATTGGATGATCTTTTTTAGTGCATCGATGATTCATAATGGATCAAAATAGTTTGGGATAGGTACTTGGGAGTTATAGTTAGGTCCTGGGGGCTTTTTAGACATAGTAGGGCCCGTATGAGTGTATAATTGTCGTTTTACCCTTAGGGATATGCCTAAAAATGGGATTAGGGTATGATTAAGGAGTATTTAAGGTATAGGTAGGTGTATGAAAACCTCATTTTAACCTCTTTATATTTGTGATTAAGGGAGAGGATGGAAAGAAGAGAAAAGGAGATGAAAAAAGAGAAGAGAACTTGGAAAAGAGAGGAAGAACATCATTGGAAATTCAATTCAACTCTACAAGTCGATACTTTGGATTCAAATCCAAAAAGCACGTGTTTACTTGGTTTAGATGGTAATTTTTGCGCTTAATTACTTTCATGATTAATTAGGAATTGATTTGAAATTTAAAAACTTGAAAATTTGAGAATTAATTGAAGAGGTGTGATTTATTTTGAACCTATGATTTTATTTGATAATTATTACGTAAGAATTTATTATATAATTCTAGAATTATGTATATGCATATGAGAACATTGATAGGATGTTAGAATCAATGAATTTCAAAAGTTTGATAAACTATGAGTTGGATGAATTGATTAACAATTAGGAATCCTAGGGTTTTGATGATGAATCCATGATTATTTTGGTATTAAAATACCTCTGGGTTGGTTATATATTGATGTGGGATATTAATTTTTTTATTTTGGGAGGCTTGGAACTTCCACTGAAGGGTTTAAGAGGTGCAAAAGATAATGGGCAGCCTAACAAACCGAACCAGTTTGCTCGGGGAGCGAATCGATTCAGTCAAGCTAACCACTTCGGTCGGCCAAGAAAACCGATTTGGTTTGCTAACATGTCCCAATTTTTGTTATGCACTGTTCTGACCCGTTAGTGCATAGTAAATGGGTATGGGCTTTCAAGGTAGATCGGTACTATTAGGGAACATTATGGAGGGTTGGTACGTGTATTAGTTCAACGGTTAGATGGGTTCAAGATAGATGAGTCTAACTAAAAAGTGAGTGAGCACTTAAATTGTAAATCGAAAAGTCGGTTCGGACATCGAGATTAATAGACTAGTACATTATGAGATTTTCACACGAAGTCAGTGCTTTATACATATACGTATTATGGGTTACTTATATATATATATATATATATGTGTGTGTGTGTGTGTGTGTGTGTGTGTGTGATTGTTTCTTGTCTATATTGGACATACCTACTCGGTAGTGCAATCATTATGGGGTTTCGCATTGTGGGCAATCCACCATGGCGTTGGTCAACTAGTTTTTGATTGGTTCCCCATGTCATAGTTCTGTTGCATGTCCACTATCATTGTGTGAGGATAGGTGATGGTTTAGAGATCGATTGGGTACAATGTAGTATGATACGACCCCTGAATATATGTTTATGAATGCCTCCATTTGTTTGTGTTTACATTTGGGTTTGTTGGTGAGATTTTGACCCGATGGTCTAATTGTGGTACGTGGTATACTTGGAACCCAATAGCCCATAAGGGATGCATCCGCGAGGTACATGCTTTGGGGATACAGTATATGCGTACATAACGAGAGGTATATATGTATGTGTTCATGAGAAAGTGTGTATATCCTATTTATATCATATGTGTAGCTATGTAATCAGTCATGAAAGTATAACATATGTGTAGCTATGTGATCATTCACAAAAGTATACATAGTGAGGGTAGTACATATTTATCTAATGGTGATTATTAGAAGGATGGGATATGATAGCGGTTATTGCCCTCGTTAGACTGGGTAGCATGATTATAATAGTAAGATGACCGCATTGAGGTGCACATTGTAGATAAGAGGTTAAAATGTGTCTCATGTGAGTGCGACTGAAAAATTAATGACGAAGGTAGCACACTACAAGTTTTTATTTAATGAATTTAAATACTTAAAAAATATTTTCAAATGTTTTCGGGCTATGACTCGTTGGCAAATATTTTTTTTTTAAAACCTTAGGTGTGTAGCAACAGTTCTTTCATACCATTTAGAACAGTAGTTGTGGATGCTGCGATATTGATTGTAGCCGCCTCAGTTTATTTCTATCTGATAGGATTCAGATTTAGTTTTAGAATTTTCTTTTAATTATGTTTCTCGTAGTTGGATAGGACTTTTCATTCTTGTCAGATATTCTTAACTTATCTGTATTTATGTACACTAGATGATTACTTAAAGTGATCGATGTTTATTCAGTTCACATTATTTGTTGTATGCTTATCAGTTGTCTTGTCATTTGTTTATATGTATGATTTTATTGGTTTTATATTCATATTACTTGTTGTGACAGTGTTACTAAGAATGAAATCATACGGGGCCCAATTTTATTTTGATAAAGGATTGATCATCCTGTATTAGAATAGTCGAGGTATCACATGAGATAAAAATATTGGCACAAGGACATTAGTCACTTAGTGCACTACCTAGCCAATAAGATACATGTGTAATTCGTGAAAGGTGTTTATGAAGCATCATTAAGCATTCAAAACCACCACCAAACCTCAGCAGTTAAAAAATAAATCCATTACAACTAGAGAAATACCTCAGAGTTGTTTACAATGGCAAAAATAATGAAGATAAAGATGATGTATTGATCCCATTACTAACAGAACAAAATATCTCTAATTTACATTATTGATTATCATGGACCAAATGAATTCCGAAGAGAAGGTATCAACCTTAGTTGGACTTCTCAAACCATGGTAGGTATTGGGACAACTTATATGTAAGTCAATCCGACTATGGTGGCCCAAAAATTCAAACTTGGCCTCATAAAATCCATTTAGAGGGTTAGTAGAAAGTTCAAGAATTTTTCTACTAACCCCCACTCACCACATATTATTTATCTCACCACTTACATGCAATATCTTCCACTAACACCCCACCAATATAGTGTTAGGATAGATCTCAACCAAGTTGACCCACCCTTCAACTGTCACTTTCGATCTGCTCCTCGAAGTTGGTATATAAATGATGTTTGGAGAAGATAAAAAGGATTGAATTCAAGTGATTTTATTATAGAACAAAGTCCTAAGAAATCTAGTTGTAATTTTTATAAACAGATGGAAACACTTCGAACCCTTAGATTATATATTGATCACTCTATTGGGTGACTTAGATTATTTATGTCATGGGTGACATACATTGTCACTCTACTACTGTGGTGGAAGAGTAGAGTGTTGGTGATAGAAATTGCATGCAGGCAGCAGAAGTTTATGGGAAAATTAAATGTTACTTAATGGTATAGGATAAATCGTTGTGAATGAGTGGGGTTGTAGAACAACAAGTATCGGTCGACGTATCATTAACCAACTATTCATGAGCATTCATGATCTTGATGTTGTTGGAATGAGATACTGAGGAACCAATTTTATATGAGTGTGCTAAAGAATTGTTGTGATGTAAGAAGGCGACTAGAGTGTATTTTGCCTTGATGAGGCGTAGTTGAACCTATACAATCAACCATCTTAAATGACATTTACTCTTGGTATTATGTATACCCTTTAATGAACCAAACCTAAGTATTATTATTCATTTATGATGTCCAACATAAAGAATTATAAGATAATATAATAATTCTAACATCGATCGGTTGTTTAATTATGTCGTTTATTTATTTACTTGCTTGGAATTACATATAATTCTTAGATTGGCCTTGTGGACTATACACGTGGATCGTTCTCCTATGTGTGGAAAATATGTGGTGCCATGTTATAAAACTTATAATAAATACAACAACTAAATTGTCAATACACTAATTAGATTGAGTTTCATTTATTAGATTGGATTGGATCCACTAAGTTAGTGTGAGAGCTTTGCTGCACAAGTGTTTTAGCTTTTACATTTTTTAGTGGTCCAAATAGGAAAGTTATATATATTGGGGTATTAATTTTGGCATAGAAAAATATATTGATAGTGAGAGGGAATTATTTTTCCCATTTAAGATAAAAGAACTTAAACATTATGATATACCTAAACATGTCATGGTTTGGTGATCGAGGGGAAAACCTAGCGTCCGTGTAATACGTTAAGTCATTAAGTCGTATTGATTTAAAAACTCATAAAAAATTTAAAGGCTTGAAATCTCACCGGGTTTGATCAATCTCCACACTTATTCGTTAAGTCGTCAATTTTTGCACAATTTCCATCTTCGGTCAATTTTGGCTTAGTGCAATTAATTGTTAACAATTTGAGACTTTAAATAGAATAAAGGTGATATTTTTGAAAATTTTAAATTCCAATTTTTATTTACTTTGAACAATTTTTTTTTGGCTTTTTCTAAATTTTTCATTTTTTTTAAAATAAAATAAAAAATATACTTGGAACAAACATGTGATCGAATCAATGAATCTAAACAATAAACGGGAAGAATATCCCACACCCCCTAACTTAAATGTTTCATTGTCCTCAATGCGAATCAAGAACACAACATAAAGAGAGGAAAAGAAAGATATTACCCAAATGGAGCGATCCCCGATGAGTACGAGTCCATTGAATCTACAAAACACGTTAGAACCAATCATAGCAAAAATAATAACAAAAACTCTAACTATCAAAACTAGACTATAATAAAAGAGAAAAAGAAAAGAAAAAAAAACTAACTATTTACATCCTAAAATTGGAACGGCTAATAAATCATACACTAAAAGTAAAAAATTTGAGGGTCCACCCAATATACAATCTGACTTAGAGGGATTAATAGTGTACCCTCACTATAAAGCATGCCTCACAAAAAATAAGAATTCCGTTTGAAAAACGGAAGGCATGTGCAAAGTTTAAAAAATGAACCATCATCAATTAAAAAATTTAACGGGATGATGGGGGGTTTGGGTGCTAGGTGGGACAAGTACAATTGAGATCCAAGAAAAATATAATCACCTCCCAAAGATTTTTCAAGTAGTATGGGGAGAGGGGCACACAAAAAGGAACAGTCCATATTAGAAAACAATTCTAGCCAAGTGTCTTTGTCGGTAAAAGGTGTAAACGTTTCAGAATTTTCAACCGACTCATAGGAATCTAGCAGTACTTCTAATGGTTCAATAACCGTGAACGAAAATGGTGATCAAATAAACTCAATCTCAAGTGATTCATCATCACTTAGAGATTGAATTTCAAGGGAGCAAGACTCACTTTCAATGAGATGTTTTTCAAAAATTTGAGGTGACACACAAGTCTCAACCTCCTCTTTGTTTTCCAAAATAGAACGCACATCATCGCAAAGTGCGACCATTTCCTTCACAAGACCATAATCGATATTCTTTGTGCTTTGGGTGGAAAGAAAATCCAGTACTCTTTTGGTTAGAAAAGCGGGTTCTCTTCCAAAGTAGGATCCCTTGGCTCTAAAACCTCGAATTCCTCATTTGGTTGAAAACCTTCTATAGTTTCACAAATATCGGAAGAAAAATCTTCATTGGATTCCCCAAAATGATTTTTTTTTCGATGTTCGTTTTCAAGCTTTTCATACGCAAGATTTAGAAAGGTCTCACCCATGGTAGTGGGTCGATGCACAGATTCTTGAGAATATTTAATATAAATTTCTCTCCGATCTTCATTTTCAAGGCTTTCATACTCCAGAGTTAGAATTGCCTCACGAATGGTAATAGGTCGAGCGGCGGACTCTTGAGAATAAAAAGTTTGAAAACGATTACCATATGAACCATTATAATTACCGAACTCACCATGAAAAGACATGATTACCGAATAGTATGTAAATGGAAATTCGAGTACAAATGTGTGCGGTTGAGGATTCAACGTTTCTTGGCGCTCAATTGTGTAAGGCTACAAAAAAAATCCAAAGAAAAAAAATCTTTCGAAATAGTAAATCAATTATAATCTATAACAAAACATTCCCCGGCAACGGCGCCATTTTTGATCGAGGTGGAAAACCTAGCGTCCGTGTAATACGCTAGTCGTTGTTATCGGCTTCCAACCTCAATACAAAAAAACCTAAACTTGTAACTACACTCTTAAGGAGTATAGTGGTGAGTCTGGGTATCGAATCCACACGGAATGTTTGATGGAATTTAATTGATTTATTACTTCTAAAATAAAAGTGAAAAAGATGATGATGGTTGAAGACGAAAAAAATAAAAAAGTTAACTATGCATTCATGAGCAAAATAATTAAGATGAATGAGAAAGTAGGTTGGAATACAATCCCCTAACCCTAGTAATTTACCGTGTAGAATACTAGAATTGTAAATTATAAATTTGAATGAATCCAGTCTTTATAGATCCTAAGCATTACGTATATGAGGTTCAAGCCCGCACCATATGAAATCAAAGGTAAATATAAAGCGGTGATAAATAATTATACGCACATCGTATTCTTAAACATCCCAAGTACCTAGGGCAAGAGAGATTAAAAGATCTACAATGGTTGTAAAATTGTCTCGCACGACTCTATCAGATTTTTAATTTAAATTCTATTTTCTACATAAGTAATTTACATTGGGATGGGTTCATGCATCCCAACCTTTAAAAACTTAGCTAGGCATGATTTTATTAAATGAAAATAAATTCATAACAATGCATGTAATTGTGGATCTAAGAAACATTGTAAAAACCAAAATTACAAAACAAGTGATAATTGAATTGAAAATAGAATTGAGATAAAATAAGAGAATGGAAATTTTATACTTGTATTCAGCAACAGGAAAAGCAAATGAACTTCAATCCAGAAAACTTCTTCTTAATCAACCTTACAAACTAGGGTTTATGAAAATTTCTATGTAAAGAAAAACTAAGAAACTCTCTAAAATCTGGCTTTCTCTCTCTAAAATTCTATTCTACTCTCTCGAATTCGACTCCCTTGGAAAGATGTAGGGCTTGGCCTTTTATACCCCAAAAAATGACTCTTCCCATGCCTCTCCACGTTTTTCCCTTTTAATATACCTAAATGAGACTCTTCCCGTGCCTCTCCACGTTTTACAACTAATAAAAACGAATTAAACAAGAAATTTCAAGAGTTGTCTCTTCAGCTTCCAGAATTAATTTCAACTTTAGACTTTCTGTCTCCAACTTTAAATGGGCATAACTTCTTCATCGTAGCTCGGAATGGGGTTCCGTCTTTTCCAATGTTCTTGTAATTTAGAGATATTTAACTCTATAGATTTCCCCACCACCGTAATATATGTAAAATTACGAAAATGCCCTTCAACTCGCCATTTCTTGGTTTCTTTCACTGTTTTGAGTTCTCCTTCGCACTAATTTGCATGAAATACCTGTAAAACACATGAGAAATACACAAAACACGAAATAATTGCCAAAAGAGGTTAGTAGAATAAATACGAGACAAATCCAAGCTATTTACACTGCACGAGATCATAAAAATACCGAAATTAAGGGGATAAATATGAAGAATATGTGCCTAATCAGTTGGGCATACCCCTAACCGGCCTAGCCCTACCCAAATATTTTCAGGCTTGGACTAAGGATATAAAATCATGGGACTCGGTTGGGCTAAAAATTTGGTCCAATTAAAAATCAAGTTAGTCTTGGACTTTTCCTCTTTAGCCTGACTGGAATATTTCTACCATAATGATTTTTTTTCAATTTTTGTCATAATTCTTATAAAAATAAAAATATTTTCTATGGTTTCAATAATTTATTCAAATTGTGCTATAACATTATGTTTTAGTATAGTGAATATAACAAAAGTTTTTATTCTTTACTCCTTGTCACATACTTTTATTTTGCAGTTAATGTTTGTGAATATCATAAATCTTATGAAAATATGAATAAGTTTATACTTTATATTATTTAAAGTATTTTTTCCCACGTGATTTAAATATTTTACTAAAAAATTCATAACACTTAGATGGTATGGGTTGGGTTGTTCCCGAAGCTATTCATTTTTTATGGGTCAAGCTTGGGACTGAAACACACTATATGTTTGACTTATTAGTAGTTTGCACCATATAGGAGTTTCAACTAGTTTAGGTATGAAGAAAAAATGTTTTACTAGATTGATATGAGCTCCCTTCTTCAAGGTACAACACGTTCAGCTTGAAATTACAACTTCAGTAACTCCAACCAAGTGTTTAAAGGCAAGAGATAGGATATAACACACCATAGTAACACATTGCACTCATATTTCATTAAATGTGTTTGCATTTATTTTTAAGAATTTTTGGAATTTTTTAAAACCTTTTAAAATTAATTTTCAAAATTTAAAATTGAATTTTAAAAGTTTATAGGCTTAATTTACATTTTTAAATCTTCTCAAAAATATTTTTTGCCTAAAGAAAAACTTCTACATTATTCTGGGGAACAAAGTTGGATTTTTGAATCTTTAAAAACATGCGTTTGAGAGATGCTTCTGGATTGTCAAGTATGCACCACCTGCTTGAATGTTACTGTCTAGGATTGTGTTTTCTTATAGTCACATTACTAAGGATATTTACTCTTACAGATGATATGTTATCAACGCTTTATATTCAACCATGGCTTGATCCTTGTAACACTTAAATCATCCAAGCACGTTCCTTAACCTCCAACTGATTATAAACAGTTTAAAATCTTTATGATGGTACAATATGATCCATTAGATTTACATCCAAACAGTCAACTCAATCATGGACCTTGATTTATTTTATCTGTCCTAGAACTTTCTCAGCTTCCTATTAAAGGATGCTTCGTCTCTCCATTTGGTGACTTATCCCAGTCTTGAGAGAGAATAAAAAGAAAGAGAGCAGCGAGAAAAAAGAAAGAGTATAGAGAGAATAAGGTTTTCATCATAAAAAATTCAAATCATTTTGAAAAACATTTTAGTTCCACAAAAGTGAGTTAATGTTTTTAAAAGTAAGAGAATGATCTCCCTTCCTTGTTTTCAAAACACTTTTGAGAAAAATTCACTTTAGTTGATTTTAAACTTTCAAGGTTTTCTATGAGATTTTGAGAATATATGCATATACCTGCCCTCTGATAGCTTGTCTCTCTCCTAACAACCTCACATCATTGATAATCTAGATTTTCTTTTTAGAACGTTAAGTTTTCAAAACCGTGATATATTTTTTGCAATATCTAGCTTGTTTGTTCGATTTTTTACTATTCTGTTTTAGGTAGAAATTTTCTCACTCTGTGGATCAATTTTAAATTCTTTCAAAACTTTTAGATCTGCTTTCTTTAGGTTTTGAAACTACAAAAACTGACTCAAACTATTTTACATGTCTTAGAAATCCTTCGAAAACTTGATTTTACACTTTGTAAACTTTTTGTATATAAATAATATCTTAGATTCCTATTTTTCAAGATCTAAAATATACTTGAGAACTGAGTTCTGATTTTTGAAGTTTTTTGCAAGAGCATATAGTTTATCTCTATAAATTGTAGGATCTTTTGTAGCATTAAGTGTGAGTGTATTCTTGTTCATATTTGCACATGTTTAGACACACACATTACACCTTTCACCCACATAGCACGTAGAAAAGTGTGTTTTTAAAAGAGAGACCAGTTTGATTGAGTCGACGTAAACCTAAAAGGAGGAGGAGTTCAAATATTTGGAAAGATCAAAATAGAAGAGTACCTAGGAGGTGTAGCTTATCATTAGGCATATTTCTTGCTTTTTCTTAATCTCGCGTTATAGTTGTAACGTTGTAACCTTACTATTTTTAGTGGATTTTTGGTTTGTGGCATAGAGGTTAACTTGGATGTTTCCCCTAATTTGAGATTTTACCATGTGAAAAAACATCTTATGTACTTTACTTCTTTTTGTTCTTAATTCTCACACAACTGATTAGGGTAAAGTCTTAATAATAATTTCTTTAAGACATGTCTTACCAATAATCAAAAGCTTTTCACATGTTTATGAAAGCTACATATCTTGCGTTCATTAATCAAAACGAGTTTCCTCAAAGAGTTTATTAGGAACTTAACCTAATAATTAACTTTGGGCAATAACTTGGTTAAGTAATTTCAAGTGTTATCAAAGTTGATTTATAAAATTTCTTTTGATCTTGGAACTCCTGAAATTGCTTTTGACATTTTTATTTTTGAAATGGATGAGAAATTTGAAAAACATGGTAATCTTTCCAAATCACTCCTCTTTAATGGACACGATTTTACTTACCAGAAGGTGAGGATGATTGTATTTATTCAAGGGACCTGGTGTGACACCCCGCCTAATTAAATACCGGGTGACCATTCCTTTATATAATTAAATCAGAATATCTTGTTGGTTGAGATAATGCATCACTGTCGAAAACTTTATTATTAAATACTAACCACCTAATATTTAAAAAGGTTGATTTCAAAATTTTATCTTTTAATTAATATAAAACTAGGTTAAGAAAATAATTAAATACTCACCATTCACATCAATCTCATATGATAGGAAATAACTGCAATAATAAATGAAACTGTAGAAAACATTTCCAGCCTAAATCCCAAATACAATAATCCACTGGAAATAAACTCAATAACTAAAATAAGTAAATAACTAAATCCAAAAATTCTAAATATCAAAATAGAAATGGGGCAACATGCCCTAACTGGTGAAATAGCTCAAAATGAGGAAATGATAGACATAGAAGCGTCTACTACCAAAATCCTATAACTTCCACAGTAGCTAGAGCTCGTCGAGTGAATGGATCTCCTATGCTTGGTGTCACAGTGGCTGGGCACCTAACAACAATTTGACAAGAAAAGAGATTTGCAGAAAACGGGTCAGAGCCCAAGTTGAAAACAGTATAAAAATCAGCAAGTGATTAAAATGAGTGTATAACACATATATTAATCATGTTAGATTGTCGTACTCACTTGATATGCTCACCTCTCGTCTAATGTGCACGCCTAACATTTCATCAAACCCCACTAATTTCTATTCACGTACTAACTAGGTATTTTCCCATCTAACATCTAATCATAGTCCAATATAGTTCCCATGTATTTACTTTACAGTATGCATAATATCTATAATTAATTCCTCTTTAATATGGATAAGCGCCCCTTTCGATTTAATATATGTAAAGTGTTCACCAACTAGTTCAATTTCATATCCCATTATTTTACATGCCTACTTAATCCACACAGTAGATAGTATTTCCAGTATATATATATATATATATGATACTTCACCCCGAGACACAATTGCGGTGCATGCATACTCTGCTATCATGGCCTGGTGCATCACTCATTTCATAAAGGACTAAAGTTTCAAGCTCTCGCAAACCATCAAACAAACAGACATATTGGAGGCAAACATAGTTCCAAGTAGATGGGCTATGAACATACTTATGCACCCAGACGACCGTCATCACTATCATTCTCACAGATAGCTCGTAGCGAGGTTCTATGCTCTAGTGGTATAAATCAAAATCCCACCTGAAGGCTCCTTAAGGCATGATAGTTCAATCAATAAGTATACACACGAATTATTATATTCATTAGGTATTCACGCAACCTAAGTTCCCAAATTTATATGTACTATATTCGTCCCTACTACCCACAATACTTTACCTGTAGGATTTACCTCTCTATCGTATATAATCTATAAGGTTCTCATTCCAAACCATTCCCTTAGTAGTTTCACAATTCCTCTCACTACTAAATTATGAAAACAAGCTACTCTACGATAACATAGGTCTTATTCTCTCACTTACAGGAACCTAGAAGGGTTTTTAACTCATTTGGGCAAAAATTGGAGTTTCTGAAATCTCATTAGAACTGGGGATTTTCATTTGAACGAGGTAATTAAAAGGAGTTTCTCACTTCAAATGAACTCTAAAATTTCCTTGGTATTCTCGTTATAATTCTCATTCGAATGCTTGTTCAAACGAGGTCATTCGAACGACCTGGGCAGGTCTTCAAACGAGAATTCAGAGTTTGTCCCTATTCTCCTAAAAGTTATGGTTTTTTCAATTTGTTCAACACAAAATCACTTCAAAACTCATTCAAATTCACATTCAACAACTCTAATCTATATCCCCTAGTATTAGGACACTTTCCCATCCATTTTTAACATCAAATCCCAAAATTATAACATGAATTTCAATTAATTTCTCAAATCTTCAAAAAGCATTAATTTCACATAACCTCCATTAATAACCATTTAATCCCATATTTAATTTCGTGAAATCAACATTCCAAACCCATATTTATCATTCACAAAACAAGATTATTCATCTACATGCAAACCTATACTCCCAATTACAGTTTACTACCCAATTTCTATCCCAAATTCAAAATATCATGGTTATTCATCAACTACATTAACATGAATCATATATGCTCTAAAAATTCAGCAAGATAAACATTTGCCTTTTAGTGAAGTTTCGAATCACTGGATGAAATTGGTATATGGTTGATCCCCTCTTCACGATCTACGCGTTGGTGTAATTTTCGGTGTGAGAGCTTGAGTCTTTAACCTTAGGCTCTTATGGAGTTCTTCTTCTTCCTCTTTGGTTTTCTCTCTCTCTCTCATATAGGTTTGGAAACTCATAGATGGTCTATTACCCACATACTCTTTCTTTTTAATTTCCTATTTTCGTCCATTTAATTTTCCAAAAATTTCAAAAGACTAAAATACCCCTCTGGGGTGTCGGTTTAGCCTAAATTGCCCCGAAACCCAAATAAAACACCTGAGTAGAGTTTTTCGACTATCTCGAACCTTCCGGACTCATAGGTGCACTCTAAATGGTCATACGAGTAACATAAAAATAAATTATCTTTTTAAGTCAATAAAGTAATACCGACACGACTCACATGTGTGTCCCAGCTAAGTATATTGTAATTGCCATATTTTTCACTCCCGACCATAATAATATTTTCTTAATCATATATTACTTTACTAGCTAAGTAATATTCAACATAACTCTTGTCACGCTAGTAATTATTATATTTAAATCCGGATTAATTATAAATAAAATTTCTCCATTTAATTTAATTAATCATAATTCCATAATTAAAATAAAATCCCTAAAAAATACAGGGTATTACATACTTCCCCATAATAACGAAATTTCGTCCTGAAATTCGAATAAGAACTGAATTAAAGTATACCTAGCAGGAATAACTCTGGATATTTATCCCGCATGTCATCCGAGCGCTCCCAAGTAGACTCCTCTACATTATGATGCCGCCACTGCACTCATACTAACGACACTATCTTTGACCTCAGTTTCCTCTAACTATGGTCTATAATTGCAATTGGCCCTTCCTCCTAGGAACTATCGTGTTGTAGATCAATCTCCTATAAGGAAATATGGGTGCGGTCCAAGTCATCCCGAAGATATATCCTCAGTGATGAAATATGGAACACATCATGAATCCTATGCAGGTGCTCCGATAACCTAAGTCTATAAGCAACTAGCCCAATTCGCTCAATAATAGGGAATGGCCCGACAAATCTTAGAGCCAATTTACCTTTCCTTTCAAACCCCATTACCCCCTTTATAGGAGATACTCACAACAATACTTGATCCCTCACACTGAACTCCTTGAAGAACCTCTTGGCATCGGCATAACTATTCTACCTATCTTGAGCGACCCGAATACAAGTTCGTATCAACTCAATCTTAGCCGATGTCTCCTAAATTACTTCTGGCCCAAGTATTTTGTTATCCCCCACCTCAAGCCAACATGCTGGGGAACGACATGATCTACCATATAACGCCTCGAACGGAGCCATGCCAATAGTAAACTCGTAGAAGTTATTATAAGAAAACTCCACCACTTGAAGGTATTGCTCCCGTCCCCCTTCAAAATCAAGGATACACATCCGTAACATATCCTCCAATATCTAATTTGTCTGCTCTGTCTGCCCGTCCGTCTACGGATGATAGGCCGAACTTAATCATAACTCTATACCCATGGTCTGCTCGAAACTATCCCAAAATCTGGACACAAAGATCTTGTCCCGGTCGGACACAATATCAAGGAGAACCCCATGGAGTCTCACCATCTTGGTAATAAAGATCTGAGCATACTGCCTCATAGTATAATCTATCCGGACTGGAAAAAAATGAGCCACCTTGGTCAACCGATCCACAATAACCCATATGGAATCGTAATCCCTCTGTGATGTAGGCAGACCTGTGATGAAATCCATGGAAATTCTCTCTCATTTCCACATGGGAATTTCTAATGGTTGTAGTAATACTCCCGATCTCTGATGGTCTATCTTCACCAGCTGAAAAGTGGCACACTTCAACACAAACTCAGCGATTTCCTATTTCATGCCACTCTACCAATATTGTCGCCTCATGTCTTGGTACATCTTATCCCCTCCTGGATGTACCACAAACAATGAACCGTGTGACTCAGCCATCACTGCATGCCATATCTCCTCCCCCTCTGTAACTACTAGTCTTCCATTAAAGAATAAACCCCCATATGAGCTCACAGAGAAGGATACTGCTCCCTCTACTAGAATCTTGATAATCCAATCCTGACAGAAGGAATCCGCTGCCTGAGCCTGTATCACCTTGGTAACTATCTCTGGTGTAATCATCATCACTGACATGAATGAGCGGTCAAATGCATCCTGATGCCCGAGTTCTTTCCATTTAACCTTCCACACCTCGTCCACCTCACCTAATGGCCTATGGCTCAATGCGTCTTCTACTACGTTAGCCTTCCCTGGGTGATAATGGATATCGAATTGGTAGTCTTTCACAAATTCAAGCCACCTCCACTGACGCATATTCAACTCCCTCTACGTGAATAGATAGTGCAGTGACTTACTATATGTGAATAGTCAAAATCTCTCCCCCCAAGAGGTAATGTCTCCATATCCGTAATGCGAACACGACTGCCGCTAACTCCAAGTCATGGGTGGGGTAATTCCTCTCATGAGGCTTAACCTTACGGGCGGCATAAGCAATCGCCTTATCCTCCTACTTAATCACACACCCCAAGCCCTAGTAAGGACACATCAGTGTAAACCAAGTATTCCATCCCTAGCTTGGGTAGGGATAGAACTGATGCTGAAGTCAGGTTATCCTTCGGCTCGTCAAAATCCAACTGGCAGACATCATCCCATATAAATGGTACACCTTTGCGAGTCAAGTTTGTTAACAGGCCCACTATCTTTGAGAATCCTCGAATAAATCGCCTGTAGTATCCTTCCAGACCCAAGAAACTACGTATCTTAGTTGGCATCATGGTTTGTCCCCACTCCCTCACCGCTGACACCTTCCCTCGATCTATCGATATTCCTTCTGCATAAATGATGTGCCCCAAGAACTGAACCTCTCTTAGACAGAACCCACATTTCTCATATTTCACATATAACTCGTGCTCACGTAGAGTCAGTAAAACCATCCTCAGATGCTCGGCATGATCCTCCTCAGTCTGAGAATAAATCAGAATGTCATCAATGAAAATAATTAAAAAATGATCTAAAAACTCTCTGAACACCCTGCTCATTAAGTCCATGAAGACTGTCGGTGCATTGGTTAGCCCAAATGGCATAACCCTGAACTCATAAGATCCATACCTCATCAGAAAAGTAGTCTTAGGGACATTTTTCTCCCTAATACGTAACTAATGGTACCCCGAACTCAAGTCTATCTTCAAAAAATAAGAAGGTTCCCTCAACTGGTGAATAGGTCATCGATTCTGGGCAACGAATATTTATTTTGTATCGTGACCTTATTCAACTCTTGGTAGTTAACAGATAATCGTATCAATCTATCTCTCTTCTTTACGAGCAACAAGGGATCATCCTAAGGCGAGGTACTCCTACGGATGAAACCCTGACCCAATAACTACTCGATCTGATCCCCTAACCCCCTCATCTCTTACGAAGCCATACGGTAAGGTTTATGGCCTATCGATCGAGTTCCTGGAACCAATTCTATCACATACTCTATCTCCTTACTGGTGGTAATCCCGGTATGTCCTAAAATAAATTAGCGAACTCACGAATAACAAAAATTGAATCGATTAGTATTACCACTCATTTAGAGGTCTTCTCCTCTATATAATATAAATAATTTGATGAACCTCCCTCAAGATGAGGCATCGCCACCAAAAACCTCTCTTGACCCGGTATGGTAAACACAATACTACGACTATAGAAGTCAATCATATCCCTATACCTAACTAGACAATCCATACTGATAATAACATCATACTCGTGCATTTCTAAGACAAGCATATCAGCTGGTAAAATCAATCTCCCAATATCTATGCTTACTCCCCGACATATAAATAATATTAAAGACCCAAGTTTCCTCCCCTCTGTCCCTCCTGCCCTCAGCCCTGATGGCCATTTCCACCCTTCCCCTGGCCCTACTGGCCTTACTGAAATCGCTGCCAACCCTAATGGCCCTGGTGACCAAGCTGGACCCGATGGCCCTGTTTAAAGCCTCCCTTCCCCTGTCTGAAATCTCCAGAATGAAATCGCTTAGCAGGGTACCCCTGATGGGAACTCTTCTCACCATGACGAACCTGTCCCTAAGATGCAGGTGCCCCACTGGCACTACCACCTTCTGTCCGACCCTGCTGGCTGGACTCCCCGATGCGTTTTCTTCCCTAATGATGGAAGCGATGGTCCTGACAATGTAGTGGGGAAGCATTAACCACATCAGAATAAGTGGCTAATGAAAACAGATGCTGGTGAATCCTCTAAGTCAATCCATCCATAAACCTTTGGATTTTTTTCTCCTCCGTCGATATCTCATCTGGCACTAAATTCAAGAGATCAGTAAACTCCTCCTCATACTGAGAAACTGTCCTCCTTTCCTAATTGAGGTTCAACAACTTTAACCTCATCTCGATCTGCACAATGGAAGGGAAGTACTGGCGATCAAACCACACCCAAAACTCTCTCCTCCGTAGTGGTAGTGGACTCCCATCACTGTAGCGCTGCCCTCACCAACTTAAAGGTGGCTAAAATCTACTTCTGCACCTCCGTGCACTCATACATCCTCAGGTGTCTCTGTATGTCCTTCCTCCATTGGCTCACCTTCACCACATCTGAACTTCCTACGAACTTTGGACAGTGTGCCTTTCGGAAGGCATCTCTAATGCGTTCTTCAGCAGGAGTGAAAGCGTGTACTGGTGCTGTAGCCACTACAACTGCCTATGGTAGGGCCTGTTATACCACGGCTAGGGCTACATTCACCGCATATGCCACAATAGCGGTAACTTTCACAGCATTCTTCGTACCCTGGGTCGAAGTTAGCTGAGGCTCGGTATAGGAATCCCTATTGGCTCGTTGTACACATCTAAGAGGCATCTGAAATGAGAGAGAAGCTTTATAAGTCCACAGTAATTATCTCAAATGGCTGAAGATGTAGAATGCGCAATTAATGAATACAACAGTCCTAAATATAGGGCTTTATATAAAAGAAAGCTACGTGGAAAGCATAATAAACCGTCCAGATCGAAAGGACTCTAGAACCATGCTCTGATACCACCTGTCACACCCTGCCTAATTAAAAACGGGTGATCATTCCTTTATATAATTAAATCGGAATATTTGGTTGGTTCAGATTATGCATCATTATCGAAAACTTTATTATTAAATACTATCCACGTAATATTTAAAAAGGTGGATGTCAAAATTTTACCTTTTAATTAATATAAAGCGAGGTTAATAAAATAATTTACACATTCACCATTCACATCAATCTCATATTATAGGAAATAACTGCAATAATAAATGAAACTGGAGAAAACATTTCAAGCCTAAGTCCCAAATACAATAATCCACTAGAAATAAACTCAATAGCTAAAAGAAGTAAATAACTAAATCCAAAAATTCTAAATATCAAAATAGAAACGGGGCAACATGGCCTAACTGGTGAAATAACTCAAAAGGAGGAAATGATAGAAATAGAAGCGTCTACTACCAAAGTCCTGTAACTTCCACAGCAACTAGACCTCATCGAGGGAATGGATCTCATATGCTTGGTGTCCCTGTGGCTGGGCACCTAAAAAAAATTTGACAAGAAAATATATTTGAAGAAAACGGGTTAGATCCCAAGTTAAAAATAGTTTAAAATCAGCAAGTGCTTAAAATGAGTGTATAGCACATATATTAATCATGTTAGATTGTCGTACTCACTTGAGATGCTCACCTAACGTCTAATGTGCACGCCTAACGTTCCATTAAACCCCACTAATTTCAATTCCCGTACTAACTAGGTCTTTTCCCTTCTATCATCTAATCATAGTTGATGCGACTCATAAAGTGTTCAAATGTGCGTTCACTCTAGGATCAAGTGAAATCCTGTCGCTCAAGTAATAATCCGATAAGTCGGGATCGTATCCACAGGGAACTAAGACAACGAAGTTGTGATGACGGAAAAAAATGAAGGAATCCTAACTTTGACTCTAAAAAAAGAAAAAGAGAAAATGATTTGGTTTTGGGAATGATTAAACTAAATGCAATTGTGAAATTATGAAAAAAATGAAATTATACTAAATTGCCTAAACTGCTAATGAAAACTGATTTAAAACATTAAACTATGAATGAGAAAAACAGGACGGGAATACAATCCCCCAACCCTAGTGTATTGCAGTTATAATACTAATCGTAAATTTAACTGATTAATTTGACCCAGAATTTAGTACTCCCATGCATTATGTATATGAGGTTCAAGCCCGCGTCATACTTAATCTGAGGACGAGTAAATCGGTATCGCGATAGTGACACTCGAATTGCATTCTAAATCATCCCGGTTACCCAGAGGCAAACGAGATATAAAGATCTATAATTGTTATGTTCCTATGTGATACGGTCGTAATCAATCACTAAATTAAGAGGAATAGTGTTATACACATGCAACTAACACATCAGGCTGGGTTCATGTATCCCGATCTTAGAAAATCTAGCCTAGCATGCTGAAGGTAATGAAAAGAGTGTCTGATTTGCAGAAAACCATGATAATCTAAGGAAAACTTTTGAATTGATGTAGAACATAATTGAAAAGAAGAAATACTCACTAATCTCACCAAAGCAATAACAGCAGCAATTAATAAAACTTGTAATCAAAGAACTTATGAATAAACTTCAACTATTGGAATTGAAATTTGTAAATTGTATCTAAACTTTGGTTTCTGAAAAAGAATGTAAAATTAACTAAAATGCTCCTTGCAAATAATGATAATAAAATGGGTTTTTATAACCTACAAAAATTCAGGAGTTTCAGTAGCACTAGGACTCTTCTTAAGAGAAGATAAGATTACAGAATCTCGATGGTCGGACCGGTCCAGACCTTAGGCGGACCGGTCTACCTCTAATGCAGATCGGTTCCTTTTATTTTCTGGCGAACCGGTCCGGGGCGGACCGGTTCTTTTTTTTCACCCTTCTTCAGTTTGCTTTCGATCCAGGGTCTTCTGGAGTATGGCACAGTGGACCGGTCCGGGGTAGGGGCGGATCGGTCTGCCTGTTTGACTTTTTTCTCATCTCTGACTGCTCATATCTTTTGTTCTGGGATTCCGATTGAGGTGTCGTTTCTTCCTATGTCCTCATGAGTGTGATATCTTCAACTTCTCTTTAGGTAACTCATCTGAATTGTGGATAGAATTTACTCTTTTACCCTTTTGACTTTCCTTATTTTCTTTCTTTATTCTTCTGGTTTCTTTCTTTCGTTTCTTGACATCAAATACCTGTAAAAGCAATAAAAATACCAAAAACTCGGTGTACTCGTTAGGATAAGTCAGTAGCAAGATTATGAGATAAAGTCAACTCGATTACGTTGTTCGAGGTGCTAAAAGTAACTAAATTAAGGGATAAATTGGGAAGAATTTATGCCTAATGAAACCCCCCTAACTTAGAACTTTGCGCATCCCGAGCAATGTAAAAGAATCCTAGCAAGGCTAAACTCTTGAAAAACATTTTATTAGGATATAATACCTTTTTCGTAGGCAAGCGATTTCATTTAGCGTATGCAACAAGCCTTTAAAACCCTAGGTTACCCTAGTAGGACGAGTTGTGTCTCGTGAGGGTTTGCAGTGAATATACCCACCAAATTCAACTCAAATAAAAATTCAAAATACCTAAAAATTGTACAATTCAAACTTTCCCAGAAAATAGTCATCATCAAATCATATTTACAAGTCTCAAACCGTAGTGTGTGTGTGTGCGAAGCCGAAAATTTAACTGCGGATTTCCACCGATTGATTATTACGTTACTGACCCGAAAATTCGTTTTGATTTCAAATTCTCACGGAATGCTCTCTCAAACAAATCACTCGAAATGTGGCTATTCTCTTGGTATGCGTGATATAAAGAGTAAATATAATGGACGTAAAGTCATGCATACAAGTAGAAAGACGAAAATTTCATAGTAAAAGGATCTCATCAATGGATTACGATTTCAAAAATGGGAATATTGCCTCTTTTTCGCACATTTAATCTCTTATATTATCTTTTGGTGTCTTATCTCTCCACGCGATAATCAAATTCGCAATTTAGACTCGATTAGGACTTTTTCGGGTTTTAAGGTATATGGGGTAAATTGAAAATGGTAGGAAAGATTGGAATTGGAAAAGTCATTTGTGATGTCCATTTGTTCTTTTTTCGGGCTATTGCTCATTTCTTTTTCTTTTTCTCTATTTTTTTTCTGTTTTCACTTCTTTTCTTTTCTTGCTATTTTTTGTTGAGCATTCTTCTATTTTTTTCTTGCCCCTTTTTAATATGCACTTTTCGAACTTAAATCCTCACTTTTTCCATTTTTCACAATTCTGGGCTATTTAGGTTTTTCGGGTTGTCAAACGAAAGAAAAAAATATTCGGCTCAAATTTGGGTTACAAAAGGGATGATTTTTCACAACTTTTTATGGCCAATATTTTTGGGTAACAAACGATGGCCTACTTCATTGTCCAAATTCGAGTTGCTTTACCATATGCGTCTTGAGATGAATTTAAGTTTAGAGATCACTTTTGGCACGTTTTTCAAAGCTACACGTTTTGCATAACCGATCAAAATAAAAGGGTTGAGATCCTCGACGACTTTTTAGGCGCAGAAATGAACTTTGAGTTAACAATTAACTCGGATTGATTTAAAAACTCACAAAAATTGATAGGCTCGAATTTCATCGAGTTTGTTAATCTCCACACTTATTCGTTAAGTCGTCAATTTTTGCTCAATTTTCATCTTTAGTCAATTTTGGCTTTGTGTATGTTGGATTTTTTTACAACTTGAGACTTTAAACCGACTTTTAACGATATTTTTGAAAAAATTGAATTCCAATTTTTATTTATTTTGAACAAAAATATTTTTGGATTTTTCAAAATTTTATGATTTTTTTGGAAATTTCCGGGCATTTTTTAAAATTTGTGAAGTTTTAGAAATACGCACTTGTGACCCCCCCTAACTTAGACTTTTGCATTGTCCTCAAGCAAAAAGGACTAAAATCTAACTCAAATTAAATGAAAAGTGCGGAAAAATAAAAGAAACAAATAATTAAAATGCATAAAAACACTAAATGACCCTAGCACATGACTCAATAATACACTAAAAATCACCCCATACGCGTCGGGGGTGAGACGACCTCTCATCTCTCCACAAACTCACGCGACCCCACTCACGGGGTTCTATGCTCTCCTCGTCTCTCCTGTCCTAGGATTATAATCCAACACTCGGAACAAGTTGGGACCTCGCCCATAGATAAAGGATAGAGCGGGAGACTTATCGTGACTAATTGGAAAGGGGTCCTCGTGATGCTGACTCAAAGCGTGGTCTGTGTGCGCTGACTCGGAGGGAACACCTAGGTTTCTTTCAATTTTTAAGATGCATGGGTCAGGCTCTAAGTCGGATGAACCACAACTTTTCTCCTCACTCTCTTTTGGGACCTCTAGTGGTATGGGTGGATGGTCACAAAGAAGGAATTCATCGATTTTATCTTTCCATTCTCTTTCTTCTAGGTGACTACATGAATACAATAGAGTTTGGACTTCGTCATTAAGGCTCTCATCCACCGGACCGAATTCTTTTTCAAATTCTTCCATGCTTATGTCCCCTAGCTCTCTCTCTCTCGAGTAGTGCCTACGTCCTCTCTTACTTGCTCGATCTCTAACTCCACCATTTTTCTCTCTTCTAACCCCTCTCTCTCTCTCTTTCAATTGTGATATAAGTTCCCTTGCTCTCATGACTAGACACTAAGCAAGATTCTAAGGCATCTCCATATAAATTTTCCTCAATGTGCTCTTCTACGATCTCATCAATTAGGCTCACCGCGTGAAGATCATCTTCTCTCCCCGTATATTGGGCTATACGGAAGATGTTAGTCTCTAAGGTCATGTTCCCAAAGGTGAGTTGCATCTCCCCATTCCTAGTGTTAATAATAGCGTTAGACGTAGCTAAAAATGGGCGCCCGATAATGAAGGGAACATGATTGCTCGAGGCGAAGGAAGGCTCCGTGTCCCAAATGACAAAGTCTACCGGGAAGTATAAAGTGTCAACTTGGACGATCACGTCCTCAACTACCCCTCGTGGGATCTTCACAGTTCGATTCTCTAATTGGAGAGTGATCCTTATGGGCTTGAGATCGCCCAAATCAAGTTGCCTATAAATGGAATAAGGGAGGATATTGACACTTTCTCCCAAATGAAGTAAGGCTTTTTCGATTTTATTTTCTCCAATGATGCAGGAAATGGTGGGTGCACCGGGATCTTTGAATTTAGGCGGGAGATCGTTAAGTAGAATGGAGCTCACATTCTGTGCTAGAAAGACATTGTTCTTTACCTTCATATTTCTCTTTATTTTCAACAAGTCTTTGATGACTTTTGCGTAAGCTGGAATTTGCTTAATGGCATCGAGGAAAGGTAAGTTCAGCTTTACTTTCTTTAGCACGTCTAGCATATCATCACGTGGGTTTCCTTTATGGGAAGGAAATGGCCTTTGAGGAAATGGTACCACGGTGGGTGGTTTCACTACTACCTCGGGCTCACAAGTGTCATCTTTATCACTCTCATTCAAGGGGACATCTTCGGCTTCTTTCGTGCCGGGCGAAATCTCCATGTCTTTAGGTACGTCTTGTGGGGGGTGATAAGTCAACTACTCTCCCACTATGTAGAGTGGTAATTGCGCTACATTGCTCAGGATGGTCATGGGGTGTCGAGCTAACACTAGTTTGACCTTAGAAAGGTATTTGGCCCTGGGCAGGAAACTTTCCCTTCTTTTGGATACTCCACGATGATTGCAACTGTGAAATGTTCGCACTCATGTCATTCATCACGCGCTCATGCCTAGCATTAGTTGCAGTCTGGGTATTGATAAAGTGGTTGATAGTATCCTCGAGACTTCTCCGCGGTGGAGGGATGTATGCTCCTTGAGGTGGTGGTGCTTGCACATGTCCTTTCATGTGTGGAGCTTGTTGAAAATGTGGTGGTGGAGGAGGGGCAACATGTTAATTAGGATTCATTGCAGAATTTTGTTGCCCATAGCTAAAACCAGGGTGGTTTTTCCATGAAGGGTTGTAAGAATTCCAGTGCGGGGCACAGAAATTACCCTTGAATCCTCCTATACCGCTTACTTGTTCTTGAAGCATCACTTCGTAGGCGGGTATAGTAGGGCATTCCTCAGTTGAATGACCCGCCTCTCAAATTGCACACACCTTCTCGATGGGGTTTGGTATGGATCCAGTTGGTCCTCTTCCACATATCCCACGTAGGTCTCGCACTTCTTTATCAAGTATATCGCTTCGACTGTCCGCTATAGAACTCTTTTGTACATGAAATAGGCTGGATGCCGATGGAGTGGTGGTCACTTGACGATTTCGATTTTGAGCATTAGGGTCAGATGTATCCCAGGATTAGGTAGTCTCGGCGACATACCTCAAGTGAAGCTCAGCATCGTGGGTGTCTAAGTCAACAAAAGGACCACTACCCATGGTTTCAATGAGTTGTTTGGAATTGAGATTCAGCCCATTATCAGGTTGACTGAATGCTTGAATTTGAGCCTTTATGGAGATCGTTAGATGTGGTGGGAAGAATTTCGTAAGAAATCTCGATTGCAACTCATTCCAAGATGGAATCGAGCTTGGAGGTAAAGACCATAGCTAGGTATTAGCTTTATCTTTGAGCGAGAAGGGGAAAAGTTTGAGGCGGATCACCTCTTGTGTGCAAGTTTGATCATTGAGAGTATCGCACACATCCTCAAATTCCCTAATGTGGAGATATGACTTTTTGAAATCCATACCATGGTAATGTGGTAACATCTGGATCATCCCGTTTTTAAAGCGAAATTGCCCGGCATTATACGAAAGTATAATGCATCCCGGAGTGACAGTGCACTCGGGATATAAAAATTCTCTGAGCGGGCAGTGCGGGGCCTCTTCCTCACCGGCAGGTGCATTACTATGTTGTGACATCTCTCTCTCACTTAACGACTCAATGCTCTCACTTGGTGTGCTTGAAGTGTGCTCGGAGGTGTGTCCTAAGAAGTAAAATGAAGTGTTGTTTGAGATTGAGTGTGACGGTGTGGGAGGTGGAATCCAGAACTGTGGGGCGTTTGGAGTGTGAGGGCTATCGGGGTTGTACTCAACTATTGGATTTTCGTGAATGCTGGTTGGAGTATTGTGGGGTGTGGGCGTGAGTTCAGAATCTGCATTAAAAGCGTATAAGAGATGATGATGGATCTTTCTGTGCTGTTTGAATTTTTTTATGTTTTTGGATTTTTGGAAATTTTTGGTCATAGTTTTAGATTGACTCGATGTAATCCTAAGTCTACTTAATTCCCCGGCAACGGCGCCAAAAATTTGATGCGACTCAGAAAGTGTTTGAATGTGCGTTCACTCTAGGCTCAAGTGCAAGCCTGTCGCTCAAGTAATAATCTGATAAGTCGGGATCGTATCCCACAGAGAACTAAGACAACGAAGTTGTGATGACGAGAAAAGATGAAGGAATCCTAACTTTGACTCTAAAAAAAGAAAAAGAGAAAATGATTTGGTTTTGGGAATGATTAAACTAAATGCAATTGTGAAATTATGAAAAGATGAAATTATACTAAATTACCTAAACTGCTAATGAAAACTGATTTAAAACTTTAAACTATGAATGAGAAAAACAGGACGGGAATACAATCCCCCAACCCTAGTGTATTGCAGTTATAATACTAATCGTAAATTTAACTGATTAATTTGACCCAGAATTTAGTACTCCCATGCATTATGTATATGAGGTTCAAGCCCGCGTCATACTTAATCTGAGGACGAGTAAATCGGTATCGCGATAGTGACACTCGAATTGCATTCTAAATCATCCCGGTTACCCAGAGGCAAACGAGATATAAAGATCTATAATTGTTATGTTCCTATGTGATACGGTCGTAATCAATCACTAAATTAAGAGGAATAGTGTTATACACATGCAACTAACACATCAGGCTGGGTTCATGTATCCCGGCCTTAGAAAATCTAGCCTAGCATGCTGAAGGTAATGAAAAGAGTGTCTGATTTGCAAAAAACCATGATTAATCTAAGGAAAACTTTTGAATTGATGTAGAATAGAATTGAAAAGAAGAAATACTCACTAATCTCACCAAAGTAGTAACAGAAGCAATTAATAAAACTTGTAATCAAAGAACTTCTGAATAATCTTCAACTATTGGAATTGAAACTGTAAATTGTATCTAAACTAGGGTTTCTGAAAAAGAATGGAAAATTAACTAAAATTATCCGTGCAAATAATGATAATAAAACGGGTTTTTATACCCTACAAAAATTTAGGAGTTTCAGTAGCACTAGGACTCTTCTTAAGAGAAGAGAAGATTACAGAATCTCGATGGCCGGACCGGTTCGAACCTTAGGCGGATCGATCTACCTCTAATGCGGATCGGTTCCTTTTTTTTCTGGAGGACCGATCTGGGCGGGCCGATTCTTTTATTTTTCACCCTTCTTTGGTTTGATTTCGATTTGGTGTCTTTTGGAGTATGGTACAGCAGACCGGTCTGGGGTAAGGGCGAACCGGTCTGCCTGTTTGACTTTTTTCTCATCTTTGACTGCTCATATCTTTTGTTCCGGGATTCCGATTGAGGTGATGTTTCTTCCTATGTACTCATGAGTGTGATATCTTCAACTTCTCTTTAGGTACTTCATCCGAATTCCGAATAGAATTTACGCTTTTGCCCTTTTGACTTTCCTTCTTTTATTTCTTTATTCTTCTGGTTTCTTTCTTTCGTTTCTTGACATCAAATACCTATAAAAGTAATACGAAATACCAGAAACTCGTTGTACTCGTTAGGATAAGTCAGTAGCAAGATTATGAGATAAAGTCAACTCGATTACGTTGTTCGCGATGCTAAAAGTAACTAAATTAAGGGATAGATTGGGAAGAATTTATGCCTAATCGATAGTCCAATATCATTCCCATGTATTTCCTTTACAGTATACATAATATCTATAATTAATTCCTCTTTAATATGGATAAGTGCCCCTTTCGATTTATTATATGTAAAGTGTTCACCAATTAGTTCAATTTTATATCCCATTATTATAGATGCCTACTTAATCCACACAGTAGATAGTATTCCAAGTATATATATATATATATATATATAATACTGTACCCCGAGTACAGTATATGAGTGATGCACCAGGACATGATAGCAGAGTATTCCAAGTATATATATATATATATATATACTCTCTAAGGTTACCATTCCCTTAGTAGTTTCACAGTTCCTCTCACTACTAAATTATGAAAAGAAGCTAATCTAGGATAGCGTAGATCTTATTCTCTCATTTAAGGAACCTAGAAGAGTTTTTAACTCATTTGGGCAAAAATTGGAGTTTCTGAAATCTTGTTAGAACTGGGGATTTTCATTCGAATATGGTCATTCGAACGAGGTCGTTCGAACGAGTTTCTCACTTAGAATGAACTCTAAAATTTCCTTGGTAATCTCGTTAGAATTCTTGTTCGAACGACCTGGGCAGGTCTTCAAATGAGAATTCAGGGTTCGTCCCTATTCTCCCAAAAGTTACTTTTTTCAATTTGTTCAACAAAAAATCACTTCAAAACTCATTCTAATTCACATTCAACAACTCTAATATATATTCCCTAGTATTTAGACACTCTCTCATCCATTTTTAACATCAAATCCCTAAATTATAACATGAATTTCAAATAATTTCTCAAATCTTCAAAAAGCCCTAATTTCACATAACCTCCATTAACAACCATTTAATTGCATATTTAATTTCATGAAATCAACATACCAAGCCCATATTTATCATTACCAGAACAAGGTTATTTAGCTACATGCAAACCTATACTCCCAATTAAAGTTTATTACCCAATTTATATCCCAAATTCAAATATCATGGTTATTCATCAACTACATTAACATGAATCATATATGCTCTAAAAATTCAGCAAGATATACACTTGAATTTTAGTGAAGTTCCAAATCGCTAGATCAAATTGGTATAGGGTTTATCCTCTCATCACGATCTACGCGTTGGTGTAATTTCGGTGTGAGAGGTTGAGTCTTTAACCTTGGGCTCTTATGGAGTTCTTCTTCTTCTTCCTCTTTGGTTTTCTCTCTCTCTCGTGTAGCTTTGCAAACTCACAGATGGTCTATTACCCAAATACTCTTTCTTTTTAATTTTTTATTTTCTTCCATTTAATTTTTCAAAAATCTCAAAAGACTAAAATACCCCTCTGGGGTGTCGGTTTTGCCTAAATTGCCCCGAAACCCAAATAAAACACCCGAGTAGAGTTTTTGACTATCTCGACCCTTTCGAACTCATCAGCGCACTCGAAATGGTCATACGAGTTACATCAAAATAATTTTTCTTTTTAACCCAATAAAGTAATACCGACGTGACTCACATGTGTGTCCCAGCTAAGTATATTGTAACTGTCGTATTTTTCACTCCCGCCCATAATAATATTTTCTTAATCATATATTACTTTTCTGACTAAGTAATATTCAACATAATTATCTTGATAAATACTAACTCTTGTCACGCTAGTAATTATTACATTTAAAATCCGGATTAATTATAAATAAAATTTCTCCATTTAATTTAATTAATCCAAATTCCATAATTAAAATAAAATCCCTAAAAAATACGGGGTATTACACCTGGGTAATGAAGTCTAGGAAATGGTTACACCCACTCTATTAAGCCTTTCATTGAAGTGAGTACCATAAGGATTAAGAAAAATCTTAGTGAGTTCACTAAAGAAGGAAAATAAATGTCTTTGTGTAATAATAAGGGTAAAAACTGCATCTTTATATCTGTAAATAAACATGAATTCAAGAGAATATCTATCTGTACAACTTCTAAAGATGCGGGGACACCCTTATCAATGCCTATGAAGGTGATGAGCGTGTTACGGCTAGAAAGACTCAAATGTTAGTCCAACAGTACAATACCCTTATGATGGATGTGTCTGAGTCATTTAATGACCCGCATATAAAATTGACTGATATAATAGATAAACTGCATGCTAATAGGATAGTTTATGATAGAATATAAACTGTGCTTAAAATTTTGAGATCCTTGCCTACTAAGTTTGATAATAAGATATGCTATTGAGGAAATGGATGAACCTAATCTGACTCCTAAATTATTGAGTAGTAAGCTTAGAACTGTTAAAATGAGTTAAAATACAAGAAATATATTACCTCAGATACTAAAAGATCGTTGGAATTTAATGTAGTCTTTTCATCTTAGTTGAGTGTCCCTAAAATTAAATTGTTTGACTATGACCTAGAGTTAGATGAAGATCGTGACTTAGAAAAAATTGACAACTAGATTGACCTAATGAGAAATTTTTTTAAGAAAATTGTAAAGTTTTGGAACACCATGGCTTCCAAAAAAGGGAACCTGGTCATCAAAGTTTTCAATATACTAGATTGCATGATAGGACAAATGATTAATAGACATCTGAAAACACACCCAGACCTAAGAAGTATCTAAGAAAAATACAGTGTCATAATTCTGGTAATATGGGACATTTTGCCAACAAATGTAACACTAATTTCAAGAATATTGTCTAGTCCCATATGTGTAAGACCTGGGATCACTCCAGTGACTCAGAAGAGGATGAACATGAGTTATCCATCACAAATGAATCATGCATGTATTTTTTTGATTAAATTTTGTATATTGATTATAAATTATGCTTGCCTATTGATAGTACTTCTAATGCTATGCTCCCACTTATGTGAATGAAGTGTCTAATGTTGTAGTGATAAATGATTCTGATACTTCTAGCATAAGTGCGAGTCAAAGTGATAAATCTTGTGACGAACTGAATGGGTGTGTGAGTTCCACTACACAAATTGAAGCGTTTGGGGACACATCACACATATCACTTAGTGATTCCGATGATGAATTACATGGTATACAAAAACTATATTAAAAACCCTTAAAAGAAGTGCCCGACTTGAAAAAATGGTGAAATAGTTAACTAAACATGTTGAGAACTTGAGTAATATTATTAGGAAGAATGTTGAGGAATACACTAATCGGTTTGTCGCCCAAGAGACAGAAACAAAAGAATGCATTTCTAAACTAAAAGAAATTTCTGAGAAAAAATTCTTTTAGAAGAAAGATATAGAGCTACGTTGGTAAAACTAGAAGAATCTAAACAAAAAGTCACGACTATTTTCAAAAAATGTCTTCATTTTAAGACTAATACTAAAGCTTATGATAAATGACGCTACCATAAAAGTGTCTAGTCTGCGTACTATATAGGCTTAAGTGCCTGTCGCTTAAGTAATAATCCCGGTAAGTTAGGTATCAATCCTCAGGGAAACAGGATGAACGGAGTCGTGACGACGTTGGAAAGATTAAGAAATCCTAGCTTTAACTCTAAAAAGAAACAAAAGATGATTGGGAATACGAAATAATTATAACTAGATGCAAATTAGAAAATAATTTCTAAAGAAACTACAACCAAATAAAATTCAACTACTCTATTAAACGAAACCTGATGACAATTGAACGAAAAATTTAACTATGAGATGAGACAAATAGGTCGGGTTACAATCCCCCACAGCCTAGTAATTCACTTCGTAGGATACTAGATTTGCAATTAGAATTTTAAATGAACCCGGTCTTTAGTACTCCTAAGTATTACACATATGAGGGATCGTAGCCCGCACAGTATGTAAGCAAAGGACGAGTAAAGCGGTGTCGCATTAACCAATACGCGCATCACACTCTTAAGCATCCCGGTTACCTAGGGAAAACGAGATCAAAAGTTCTACGATGGTTGCACTTGTTATGCAACACGATTTATCTAATATTTCAATTCAAAAGTCTATTTCCATTCTCGTGAATTACATTGGGTGGGGTTCCCCAACCCTTAGAAAATTAGCTAGACATAATGAACCTAGAGAGAGACGTGGTTTTTAAGGAAGAAAACATTAAATCTAAAACTACTAGTTGAAAAAAGAATTTCAAGTTCAAAACCAAAAATTAAAACTAATAAGCAACTAAAAATTAAAGGAAAAGTGTTACTTGAATTGCAGAAATTAAACTTGAATCCTTACAGTAATGCTTCTTATTGAAAACTAGGGTTTTTTACTACAAAAACCCTCTACTCCTACTTAGCTAACCTAAAAATAGAACTTTTTTCTCTCTAATAATTACTAGAGATTAAATACATCACGAAAAATCCAGAGTTGTAGCTAAATAAAACTCTAAAATCTGAACAGAAAAATTAATTTTATCCTCGGCGGACCGATCCAGGACTTTAGTGGCGGATCGATCCTCATCCAAACCCGGATCGATCCTTTTTTCTAAGAAATGGGATCGATTCGCTTTAGCTATTTTTCCAGTAAGTTATTGGAAGTCGGACCCGTCCTTTTATTTTGGAAAAGGGATCGGTCCGCTTTGTACTTTTTATCAGTGGGTTTTGAGGGGTCGGACCGGTCCTTTTATTTTGGAAATAGGATCGGTCCGCAGTTGATCTTTAAGCTCTCTTATATTTCTCCTCAATTTCTCTTCAATATCTCGCATCTTTATATCCCCGTAACTTCTTCCCTGGAACTCGGAATTGGACACTGTTTCTTTCTATGCACTCGTTGAATTGAGATATTCAACTTTCATATTGGATTTTCTTCCGGAGTTCGGATGGAAATTACGCTTATGCCCTTCTGACTTTTCTTCTTTGACTTTCTCCTTTCTTTCCTTAGCAATAAATACCTGTAAAAGTCCTGGAAAAAGCACAAAACTCGTGATACTATGTAGAAGGGTCATTGACAAGGAAACGAGATAATTCCATAGCAATTGCATTATTTGAGGAAATAATAATCCCTAAATTAGGGGGTAAATTCGAAAGAATTTACGCCTAATCAAACCCCCCTAACTGAGAACTTTGCGCGTCCCGAGCAATGTAAAAAGAATCAACTACATCTCAACTTGCGAAAATCATTTTATTTTGATAGAGTTCCACTCTCGGGATCAAGTGATTGCATTTAGCGTATCCAACAAGCCTTTAAATGCCTAGGTTACCCTAGTAGGACGAGTTGTGTCTCGTGAGGGATTTCAGTTAATATACCCACAAAATTTAACTCAAAGAAAAACTCAAAAACGTTCAAAAATTTTATAATTCAAACTTTTCCAGAAAATAGTCATCATCAATTTATGTTCAAGTGTCTCAAATCATAGTGCGTGTGTGCGAAGTCAGAAATTTAATCGCAAATTTCCACCGGTTGACCATTACGTTACTTATCTGAAAATTCGTTTTGATTTCAAAATCTCACGGGATGCTCTCACAAACGAATCTCTCGAAAGTGTGGCTAATTCTCTCGGGGTGCGTGATATAAAGAGTAAATGCATTGGAACCAAGTTCACGCGTACAAATAGAAAGATGAAATTTTATGGGGAATGGATCTCATCATCAGATTACGGTTATAGGGAAAGGGGAACATCGCCTCTAATTCACACCTTCAATCTCTTTTATTATCTTTTTGTGTTTGAGCTCTCCACGCGGTAACCAAATTCGCAATTTGGACTCGGTTAGGAGTTTTTCAGGTTTTAAAGTGTAATGGGTATAAGGAAATGGGTTTGGGAAATTTGGAATTGGAAACTCTTGTCCATTAGTGCTTTTCCGGGCTTTTGCTCATTTTTTTTTATTTTTCTATTTTTTCTGTTTTTCTTTTGTAACTATTTTTGTTGAGCATTTCTATTCTTTTGCCCCTTTTTGTTGCACTTTTTGGACTTAAATGCTGAGATTTTCAATTGTCTCAATTCCGGGCTAATTTGGGTGTTATCGGGATACCAAACGAAAAGGAAAAAAAATTATTCGACTCAATTGGGTTAGCAAAAGGGAAAAAAATTTCACAACTTTTTCTAGCTCGTATTTTTGGGTGACAAACGAGAGCCTACTTCATTATCCAAATTTCTCATTACCATATGTGTCTCGAGATTAATTAAGTTTAGAGATATTTTAGGGCTCTTTTCGAGGCCACACTACACATTATTCATTTAACCGATCAATACAAGGGTATTGAGATCGCGATGACTTTTTTGTCGCTGAATTAGAACTTTGAGTTAACCATTAACTCATATTGATTTATACACTCACAAAACGATAAGCTTGAATCTCACCAGGTGGGTTAATCTCCACATTTATTCGTTAAGTCATCTATGTTTGCTCAATTTCCATCTTTGGTCAATTTTGACTTTGTGTACTATATTTTTACAATTTGAGACTTTAAACCGAATTTTAATAATGTTTTTGAAAAATTTGAATGCCAGTTTTTAGTTTATTTTGAAGAAAAATATTTTTAGTTTTTTTTTAGTTTTTCAATTTTTTTGGCATTTTAAAATTTTGAAAAGTTCTAGAAATACGGACTCGTCACTCCCCTTAACTTAGACTTTTGCATTGTCCCCAATCAAAAGGACTAAAATCTAAATAAGGCAAAATAAGAAATGCTATAAATAAAGCAAACAAATCAAGAAAATGCAGATTTTTATTCATAAGGATTGTGTTACAGCACAAGGGGAAATAGAAAAAAAAATTACAAGCATATAAGTAAGACGAGACACAAACATAAGCACCAAGCCAACAGATCACTGGGGTTGAGGGTTGGAGGTACCGGGTGCGCTAGGGTCATATGGGTCATAAAAGTAGGACGAGGGAGGGGCATTGAAAGACATCTCAAACATTTGAGCTTGAAGCTGATGCCTCATGCTTGTGTCACGCCTTTAAGCCCATTGCTCCTCCACCCTATTAGCATCGTAACGCGCTATAAACCCCGACAGTTGTGTTTCAAGGGCATAAATGTGCGTATCGATGTGGAATCTCGGAAGCTCATAGTCAGGATCCTCCTCTTCCATGTATTCGGGCTCCTCAACCTTGACCATGCTCTCATCATCCGTTGCCACATCATCATCCGAGAATTTTTTGATGGACTCCTCCTCATCGCTATCGTCACTAGAATCGGAAGCCTATCTAGCTTGGTGAATTGCCCTTTGCAATGCACTTTTGGTGCGAGTGAGTTGTCCAAAAGGATTTAGCAAACGCGGAAATTTGGTAGGGAGTTCAATGCTAGCGTCGGCGAGAAGAGATGAGATGAGTCAGGCATAAGGGAGTGGGGCAGCACCTTTTTCATTCGTAGCGGTATGAAAAATGTCTCGGTATATGGTGCGGGCCAGGTGGATAGTGGAGTTTGGGTCATATAGGTGGTAGACAAGTGTGGCTTGACAAGGGCGCATGATGGAATCGTTTGAAATTTGGAGAATGTTAACTCAAACAATTTCGAAGGTGATGCATGCTTTGTCGTCCAGTTGGCCGAAGAGAAAAGCGCCTTGGATCTATTGATGGCTAGGGGAGATACGGTCCATGCATACATCCTTGTATAGGGGCGGGCTGTTGTTGGGGTATTAGAATGGGGACATCCTTCTCCATCAGCTTGCGGATGAGGATGTCGAGGGAGAACGAGATAGGTTTTTGGTCGATATACGCTTCTTCTTGAAAATTTCTGGTGCGCACGAGGGGCCCATAAAAGGAGTGCACCTCGTCGGCCCAGACGGTAGTGAATGGTTCATTGAGGAAACGACGCCACCCCTTTGCGATGAAGAATGTAGTGATGTTGGTGGGAAGATCCTCCCACAGAATTTGTCGCTCAATGTGGAACTTTTGGTCGTGATTGAAAAAGAGGCGAGACCATGTTGCTCCTCAAAGGAACGAAACGGGAGTGGACAGTTTTTGGCGATGACCGTGGAGTTGTATTTTTTGGGGGGTGGCTGGTTGGCCGTGAGAAGTGATTGTGTTGGAAAATAAAGGGTGGAATAGAGAGGGAGAGAGTTTGGATAAAAGAAAGGTGTGGTGAAAGAGGGTGGGATAGGGTGGTAATTATAGGTGGGGAAAGGGGGGGTTAAGATTTTGGAGGGAAGGGTTTGGGAGGGAAATCGGGTTGGGAAGAGGGAAGGAGCGAAAATGGAGGGAGATGAATGGATTGGGGGAATGATTCTAGGGATATGAAGATTCGCAGGAACCGGACCAGTTCACGTTCCCAGGGGAAATCAGTCCGTGCCCTATTTTTTTATTTTTAAATTACTCCCAAGCGGACCGGTCCGCATGCCCAGGGGCGGATCGGTCTGTATTCCCTTTTTCCCCAAAATTCTCCATCTGCATGAATGATCTTTGGATTTGGTGTGAACTGATTACCCTTAACTTTTCAAAACACGAAACTAAGACTCTAACGACCCTAACTTAATTACATCTATGATACACAAGAATTCACCCCATACACGTCGGGAGTGCGACGACCTCTCAAATTCCTCTCACTCTACCCCGTAAACGGGGTCCAATAACCAAATGGTGTCTATCTCTTCTATGCATGCCTTTACATATGGCTTTAGGCATTTTCCATTGACTTTGAGTGTGTTCCCCCCTTTTAGATCATCCAGCTCCACAGCTCTGTGGGGAAACACGATCTAAACAATGAATGGGCTTGTCCAACAAGACTGCAATTTACCCAGAAATAGATGAAGCCAAGAGTTATAGAGGAGTACTTTTTGTCCGGGTTGAAACTATTTTCGTTGAATAATCTTATCATGCGCGAGTTTCATCCGGCCTTTTAAAATCTTGGCATTCTCATACGCATCATTGCGTATCTCCTCTAACTCATTCAGTTGAAGCTTTCGAGCTTCACCAGCTTTATCCATATCATAATTCACCCTCTTAATTGCCCAATATTCTTTGTTCTCTAACTCAACGGGAAGATGGCAAGGTTTTCCATACACAAAGAGGAATGGGTACATTTCGAGTGGGTTCTTGTATGCGGTACGGTAGGCCCATAGCGAATCTTTCAATCAAACAGATCAATCTTTTCGGTTAGGATTGACAGTCTTCTCTAGTATGTGTTTTATCTCACGATTCGCCAACTCGTCATGCCCATTCGTTTGTGGGTGATAGGTCGTGCCAACCTAGTGAACGACCCCATACTTTCTCATCATTTTCTCAAATGGATTATTGCAAAAGTGCGTGACATTATCACTGATTATCGCTTTTGGTGTACCAAAGAAAAATCACTGATTATCTCTTAAGTATGTGTTCCTGAAGGAACTTTATCACCACTTTATTGTCATTAGTATTGGTAGCTATGGCTTCCACCCATTTAGAAACATAGTCTACCGCGACTAGGATGTATAGGTATCCAAAGGATGGGGGAAAACGGCCTATGAAGTCAATACCCCAGCAATCGAAAACTTCAATGATGAGAATCAGGGTTAATGGCATCATTTCTTGTCGGGTGATTGCCCCCATTTGTTGACACCTATCGCAATATTTGCAACAATTATTTACATCCCGGAACATTATGGGCCAATACAAACCTCTTTGGAGAATTTTAGCGGTTGTTTTTTTCATGGAAAAGCGGCCTCTATAGGCTTCCGAATGACAGAATTGGATGACTTTAGGAATTTTATCATTTGGTATGCATCGTCGGATGATTTAGTCGATGCAATATTTAAAAGGGAATGGATCATCATAGAAAAACATGCACGACCAAGTGATGAACCTCTTCTTATCTTGCGGTGTCCAATCGGGAGGGACGGCTCTCGTGACAAGATTGTTCACTATATTCATAAACCAGGGCAAAGAAGATGTGGCAAAGAGCTACTTATCCAGAAAGTACTCGTCTATGGGTGTGGGATCACTAGGTACGTCGAATGAAAGCCGTGATAAATGATCGGCGACGAAGTTTTCTACTCCTTTTTGTCTTTAATAGAGAGATTAAACTCTTATCGGAGTAAGATCCACCTTATGAGGCGCGGCTTTGCGTCTTTCTTTGCAGGGAGATATTTTAAAGCCGCGTGGTCGGTGAAACAAGTGATGGGGGTGCCGATAAGATAGGACTAAAACTTATCAAGAGCAAAAACTATCGCTAATAATTCCTTCTCCGTGGTGGAGTAATTGAGTTGTGGTCCGATAAGTGTCCGGCTAGTGTAGTAGATGACATGAGCATGTTTGTCTTTTCTTCGGCCCAAAATAGCCCCTATCGCATAATCGCTAGCATCACACATGAGCTCTGATGGTAAGAACCAATCCGGAGCTTGCATGATGGGAGTGAACACAAGCATGCTTTTTAATTTTTTAAAATCACTTTGGCATGCTTTATTCCACTCAAATGGGGTGTCCTTCAGAAGAAGGTTGCTTAAGGGTCTAGCGATGGCGCTAAAGTCCTTAATGAACCTTCTATAAAACCTCGCATGACCCAAGAAAGAGTGCACGTCCTTAAGCGATTTTGGTGGGGGTAGGTCAGATATGACATCTATTTTTGCTCAATCAACCTTGATCCCTTTGGATGACAAGATGTGTCCAAGAACAATACCCTCGGTTACCATGAAATGGCATTTCTCCCAATTTAGCACTAAGTTCTTTTCCACACATCGGGCTAGTACTTTTTCAAGATTGGTTAGACATAGATCAAAAGAGGTGCCAAAAACACTAAAGTAGTCCATAAAACCCTATAGCCCTCTCTCAACCATGTCACTGAATAAGCTCAACATGCACCTTTGGAAATTCGTCGGTGCATTACACAAGACGAATGGCATACGTTTGTAAGCAAAAGTTCCAAAGGGGTAAGTGAAGGTTGTCTTCTCTTCATCAAGCACATCTAACTCAATTTGGTTATATCCGAACTAACCATCTAGGAAGCAATAGTAAAGGTGGCCCACTACTCTTTCAATCATTTGATCGATAAATGGCAAGGGGAAATGATCTTTCCTAGTTCTCGCATTGAGTTTTCGGTAATCAATGCAAATGCGCCACCCAGTAGTGGTACGTTGGGGAACTAGTTATCCCTTGGCATTTTCAATCACAATCGTCTCTGAATTCTTCGGGACGACTTGAATGGGGCTTACCCACTTGCTATCCGAGATTGGGTAGAAAATCCCGGCATCCAATAACTTTATGATTTCAGTCCTCACCACATCTTTCATTGTGGGGTTTAACCGTCTTTGCATTTCTCTCGGGGGCTTAACATACTCCTCGAGGTCAATTTTATGGGTGCAAATCAGAGGGCTTATCCCCTTTAGATCATCTATACACCAAAAAAAAGCACTTTGGTGCTTCCTCAAAAATTTTAATAACTTACCCTCTTGCTCTTCATCTAAGCTAGAGGAGACAATAACATGAAATGTATCACTTTCACCTAGGAAAGCATATTTAACGTTGGAGGGTAGTTTCTTCAACTCGAGAGTCGAGAAAGAATCTCTATAGGGCACCATGCGTGCCTCTCTTGACGGTAACTCTTCGAATCGAGAAACCCAACTAAGATCTCTCGCATCCTCGTCCGACGCTCTCTCATTGAGTAAGCCTCTCAAATCCTTAATATCTCTCTCAAACTCGGTGTAATCTCCCTCGCTCTCGTGACAAGACACTAGGCAAGATTCTAAGGCATATCCACAGTAATTTTACTCAAAGTGCTCTTCTACGATCTCATCAATTAAGCTCACAGCGTGAAGATCGTCTTCTTCCCCTGCTTATTGGGATATGTTGAAGATGTTTGTTTCTAAAGTCGTATTCCCAAAAGTGAGTTGCATCTGCCCATTCGAGTATTGATTAGTGAGTTAGATGTAGCTAAGAATGGACGCCCAAGAATAATGGGAACATGATTTTTCAAGGCGAAGGAAGGTTATGTGTCCCAAATGACAAAATCTACCGGGAAGTAGAAAGTGTCCACTTGGACTATCACGTCCTCAACTATACCCCTAGGTATCTTCACGGATCGATCCGTTAATTGAAGAGTGATCTTTGTGGGTTTAAGATCACCCAGATCAAGGTGCATATAAATTGAATAGGGGACGATATTGACACTTTCCCCCAAATCGAGTAAGGCCTTTTCGAATCTATTCTCTCCAATGGTGCAGGAAATGGTGGGTGCACCGAGATCTTTATATCTAGGTGGGAGATCATTAAGAAGAACAAAGCTCACATTATGTGCTAGGAACACGTTTTTTTTTTACCTTCATCCTCATATTTACTGTCAATAAGTCTTTTATGACTTTTGCATAGGTTGGAATTTGCCTTATTGCATCGAGGAAAGGTAAATTCAATTTTACGTTCTTAAGGACTTTTAGCACTTCATCACTTATGCTCCCTTTGTGGGAAGGAACCAATATTTGAGGAAATGGCACAGCGGAGGGTGGCTTTACAACTACCTTGGGCTCACTAGTGTCTTCCTTTTTACTCTCATTCAAGGGGATATCTTTGGCTTATTTCGTGCCGGGTGAATTCTCCTTGTCTTTCGAAGTGTCATGTGGAGAAGGTGATAAATCAACAACTCTCCCACTACAAAGAATGGTTACAACTTGCCAATGCTCCTGTTGTTCTGTAGAGGTGGAGCTAACGCTAGGTTGACCTTGGGTAGGAAATTTCCCCTTCTCTTCGAGACTCAACGATGATTGCAACTTGGAAATATTTGCATTAATGTTAGCGAACATACGTTCATTTCTAGCATTGGTTGCATTTTGAGAATTTATGAACTAGTTTATGGTATCCTCAAAATTTCTCCACGGTGGAGCTACATATGGTGCTTGAGATGGTGGTTCTTGTTGGTATTGAGGAGGTGGTGGAGGTGGGATAACCTGTGAATGTGGATTCATCACAACTTGTGGTTTTCCATAGTTAAAACCAGGATGGTTTCTCCGCGAAGGGTTATATGATTTCCCATACGAGGCGTTGAAATTCCCCTTGAATCCTCCTATAGCATCCACTTGCTCGGTGTGCATGGCTCTATAGGCAGAAATTATCGGGCATGCCTTTGTGGAATGGCTTTCCTCACAAATAGAACACACCTTTTCTTTCGACCCATGGCTGGATCCGGAGATATCTCTCAAACGACCGTCAAACCACTATTTCATCTCTCTGAAATTGATTAAATCGACGGTCTATTATGGTATTACTATCCAAATGGCATAGACCGAATGCAGTCGGAGCGATAGATGGTTGCCTAGTCCGGGCTTAAATATTAGGATCATATATGTCCCATGCTTGATTAGTCTCTACGACATACTTAAGATGGGACTCGTCATCGCAGGAGTTTAAATCCCAAAAAGGTCTTTCACATATTGTTTACACAAGTTGTTTAGAAGATGTTGTCAACCCATTATGGAAGAAATAGATCACAAGATGTTTGTCAAAACAATGATGGGGCCATGCGCTTACTAACTCTTGGAAACGTTCCCAACACCTATTGAAAGACTCATTATCGTGTTATCGAAAAGCTTGGATTTTTGGCAGAGTTGGTCTTGTGCTGTGGATAAAATTTTGAGATAAACTTGGATTGCATATCTATCTATGAAGTTACGGAATTCGCAGGTAGAGACCATAGCGAGGTCTTGGCTTTATCCTTTAAGGAAAAAGGAAAAAGTTTTAGGCGAATGGTATCCTACGTGCAAGCTTGGTCACTAAATGTGTCACACGCCTCTTCGAACTCGCAGATATGCAAGTATGGTTTCTCTGAATCCATGCCATGAAATATAGGGATAATTTGTATCATACCATTACGGAAGTGGAACTGACCAGCATTGTACGAAAGTAAAATGCAACCAGGGGTGACAGTTCGCTCAGGAAAGAGTAAATCTTTCATGGGACGATAGGGTAGATCTCCCTCTCTAGTACCAAAACTAGTTGCATCAGACATTGTAAGGACATAATTTTATAAGTCCGTTATCAATTTGTTATATCATATACCGCTACACCGTCGAAGAATATTCAAGAGAAATCTACATCAAAGACGGATCCGAATTAATCAAGTTTTTCATCATTTAAGACTCCACAAAGTTTACTTTAGTAAAGTTTTGTTGTAAATACCTTAACTTTTCACTTAGAGCTTTTGGGATATTTTTACAAAATATTTTCTAAGTGTTGGAGTGGACTTTTTCGTCAAAATTTGAGAATGAGTATTTTTTTCTAAGTATTGGAGCGGACATTAAAATATTTTTTTTACGACATGGCAGTGTCGCGCAATGTCGTTCAAACGACATTTGTTTCTCGTTCGCGCGACATCCCCTTCTCATTCGAACGAGCTCTAATACCAAGGCAACACAATTTTGTATAAATACTCATTAAATGGTTTTGTTTTTATTAAGAAGTCCCAGCGTTTTACAGAACAGAAAACCTGCAAAAGCAGGATTCTTTTGGCTTCTTCCTTTTACAGTTTAATCCTTTTTTGTTTTCAATTCACAAAACTACCACATGCTTTAATGAATTGTTTTGGTGTTCAAGAACAATACTTTGCTTTTGTTCAACCTTTGTGGAGAAGGTATCTCCATATTTTATTGGTGGATACCGAGGGTAGTCATTCTGCGTGTGGACGAGCCGAAGACGACGAACCGACACTTGGAGGGTATTTCATTGTTTCTCGTATCTTTAAAGATTTGCTGAAAGCACCATGCATTACACACTTGTGGGCGATTATCAGGTTGTATGTAAGTCAAAGGTCTATTGAATTCTTCAAAGTGTTATAAAAGGTTTTGCCCGAAAGGGTTTTTTTCCTTAATCGGTCGTCTTTATTTTTCATGCATGGTTTGAATGATTTATCACATTTAGATGCATGTTTAGGGGATGAATTTATTTGGTGCAAAAATAGACTCTAATTAAATAAGTGTGCCAAATTAGAAATTTGCAAATTTAATCAATTATCACGCAGTCACGTTTTACAAATTAGTATCAGAGCGGGTTACGCTAATTTATCATGTGATCCTGATTTTTCAAGGATTTTTTTTATACAATTTGACTTCTCACGTCGTCAAATTGGTATCAGAGCGGATTGCGCTAATTTATCGCGTATTCCTATTTTTCGCAAAATCGTGTGATATTGATTTTTAAAAAAATCAGTTTTGTGAAAAATCGCATTTTTTCCTAAGGATCACTTATGTAGTCAGATGCCTATTTTTTACGGGTCTAATTTTGCCTACTGAAAAGCTCGCATGAAAACTAGTTTAAAAGCCATTGACGAGCGTTTTTGGTTCCTTTGCGAAAATGGGTGGACTCCTCCCACGGGCATCGTTGATAATATCACCTCTTTAAAACTCGTGCCAGCCTGGACTAAAGATGATTTTAAAATGCCTAAATTTAATTCACGTGGTTTGAGTGCTATTTCTGGAGCTGTCACTCTCGACGAGTTCTGTCGAACTATGACGTGCACCAGTTCTAAGGAGGCATGGGATATTTTTAAATTGACACATGAGTGTACGAACGCGGTTAAAGAATCAAAACTGCAACATTTGACCACCCAATTTGAGACTATCACCATGTCTGAGTCTGAATGCTTTGATGTTTTTATGCAAGTTTTTCAGACATTATTAAAACCAATTTTAATTTGGGTGAGGTGATTGATAACACGCATGTCGTTAAAAAAAATTTGAGATCTCTCCCAAAACGTTTTATTTCTAAAGTCACTGTTTTGAACTCTTTGGGAAATTTTAAATCACTTAAGTTGGAAGAACTTGTAGGAGACCTTCAAACCTATGAGATAGACATGTTTCCCCAAACCATTAAGGCTAAGGATAAAGTCGTTGCTTTAAAGACTCATTTTAAGAAAAAGAAAGAAAAAGTTTGTGAGTTTGATTCTGAGGGTGAGTTTGATTTTGATGATGTGGCCATGCTTGTGAATTTTTTTTAAAAAGTTTCTCAAAATGAAAAAGGAAAATTCTTCCAATAAAAAGAGATCTTTTGAGTCAAACAAAAAGAAAGTAGAGGAAAAAGATAGTGATAAGGAGGATGAGATCAGGTGCTTTGAGTGTGAGGGCAAAGGGCACATAGCTAAAGAGTGTCCCACTAGGATAAGTAGAAAGGGCAAAGAGACTGCTATGCCCAACACACTTAGTGATAATGAGGGTGATAAGGGTGATGAGGCAGATGAGTCTGATAAAGGTTTAGCACATGGGATGTGTGTAGCTTTTTCGAGTCGTATGACCCACTTTGTCTTACGTTGATAGAGGTTATGAAAGCACCGGTGATGACTCAAGTGTTTCTAGTGTAGATGAGAGCGAATTTGAGAGTGGAGATAATAGTGAGCTCCAAAAAGCCTTTAGAGATTTGTACATCAAGACCTTGAAAACAAAGAAGTACAATAGAGATTTAGGTCGTCAGGTTTTAGATTTGGAGAGAGAGAATGAGGTTTTAAGAATGGAAAAGTGTGATTTAATCCGACACGTTGTCTAGTCTGACGGCACGTGTATCCCAACTCGAGAGTGATCTCGAACGTGTTAGGGAGGTCAAAGTAAATTTTGAGAACACACCTAAGAAGGTGGAAAAGGTGGTTCTTAAGGGTAAAGTTGAAAAGTTAGGAATAAGTCATGATTGTGCTTATACTTCCCAATTAGCACCCGAGATGGTACCCACTTTAGTGTTAGATTCATGTGAGTCTCACCTTAACCCACCTAGGCATCCCATTCCTATTAGGAGAGGTCATCCTAGAGTTTTTTAGAAAGGTGTTCTTAGGCCTATATATGTTTGTTCCCATTGCAAAAGGAGAGGACACCTTAGGGAATTTTTCTTTAAGTTGGGTTATGTGTCACGTTTTGCTACTACACGTGTTTCTTCCACACATGCACCCACACATCTTAACTTGCTCACCTAAATGTGCAAAATCTCTCATGTAGTCTCCAGGAGCATGTAAAGTGCCTGATCTCATCCTCCTTAACTTCACAAGATTTTATCAAGGTTTTTCATAAGTTGGCACCACCTTTGAAAAACCCTCTGCACCTAACGATTGAGGTTTGACTTGTTTACTAGCATAGGATATTTTTTTCTGTGATGACATTATTTGCCTATTTCTAGTATGTATCATTCTTTTATAAAAAATTTCTTTTGAAAAATACAAAAAGATTTTATTTTGATAAAAGTTTTGAAAAATCCAAAAAGAGTTTTGTATTTTGTTTGCACAGTTTATGAATGCATACTTAGGATGACCGAGTCACAACATCATTCCATTTTTTTCATGTGACTATTTGATAGTGTTTTGAGACAATAGGTCAATTCATCCATGTGCTTTATTATGTTTGGAGTCATTAAGATGTAATTAAGTGTTACTTACTACATGTTTGACTCATGATTTTCTTTATTGCACACATGCACGGATTTGTTTGATTATTGTGCCTGTCTCATCACATGTTGGTTGGGTGTTTTCACTTCAATCCTATCCTTAAAACGAACCAATCGCTATAACATTTGATAAGAAAGTTGTGCGTGTAAGAGCCGTTTGTGAGTTTGTGTGTTTTGTTTGAAAACGGTGAAGGGCTACAAAAGAATTTATCCTTTGCGATTAAGCCGCCGTTTAAATTGGATCTAAAAAATTGAGGAATTTTATTATCCGAGGTCCAAAGAGGTTTAAAGGAGCCTAAAAAAATTTATAAAGGCAATAAAAAGAAATTCATGCCAATTATGGGTCAATTAGGTTTTTATACCAATTCTCCAAAGTTTGAGAATTTATTTTAACACCTCTAAAAGAAAATATATATGAGGGTGTTTGGATGGAGAATTAAAACAGGCTTGAACGTCCTTAAAAATCTTGAAAAGGCGCTAAATAGTTTTGGACGTTATTGGTGTGAAAGTCACTTTGACTTTGATTTGTTGATTTACATAAGATGATGTCATCTAAATTCAATAAATTTTTACACCTAATGATACTTTTGATGTTCATTCGTTAGGAGTACATGTATACATTGTGCACATATGATTTATTGAGTTTATTTACCTATGGAATGTGTTCACACCCCTTCATTCCATTTCTATGACTTGGTTGTTTGAATTTAAATCCATGGTGTGATTTTTGGTATCTTATTTTTGGATGAAAATTTTTAAAAATCAAAAATAGTTTGTGATATTTTTGAGATACTCCTTTGCATGTGCGTAGTTTGATCCTTGTTTACTATGCATTTTTATCGTGACACTCCATGTTTTGATTTTTTTCTTCTTATCTGTCTATTTGGGGACATCATAAAAAGGGGGAGAAAGAATTATCATGTTATGGGGGAGTTTTTGCATTATGGGGGAGATTACATTTAATAATGATATATTCTTATATCATTTCAAACTCGATGCATCACGAAGGTATTTTACTTTATCTCATATGTGTAGGTACAAAGATTGAAGATTATGATATTGTACACCCTGATGAGAAAATATTTGAGATTTGACAAAGATTTTTGAAGAACAGTTTGAAAACTTGCAAATTTATTCATGGGAGGGTAGATTTGTATAGGCATTATGGTTTTTGATAATTCAGAGTTTTTATGTATGTACCGACATAGACATAAGGGAAGATTTTTAAGGACATATTTTTATAAGTTCGTTATCAATTGGTTATGTCATATACCAATACACCATCGAAGAACATTCAAGAGCAATCTACATCAAAGACGGATCCGAAATAATCAAATTCTTCATCATTCATGACTCCGCAAAGTTTACTTTGGTAAGGATTTGTTTTAAATACCTTAACTTTTCACTTAGAGCTTTGGGAATATTTTTACAAAATATTTTCTAAGTGTTGGAGCGGACTTTTTCGTCAAAATTTGAGAATGAGTATTTTTTCTAAGTATTGGAGCGGACATTAAAATATTTTTTTTACGCAATAGTCATTCAAACGACTTTGTACTTTCGTTCGAGCGACATGGCAGTGTCGCGCGATGTCATTTAAATGACATTTGTTTCTCGTTCGCACGACATCCCCTTCTTGTTCGAACGAGCTCTAATACCGAGGTGGCAGAATTTTGTATAAATACTCATTAAATGGTTTCATTTTCATTAAGAAGTCCCAGCGTTTTACAGAACAGAAAACGTGCGAAAGCAGAATTCTTTTGGCTTCTTCCTTTTAGGGTTTAATCCCTTTTTTTTTCAATTCACAAAACTCCCACATGCTTTAGTGAATTGTTTTGGTGTTCAAGAACAATACTTTGCTTCTGTTCAACCTTTGTGGAGAAGGCATCTCCATATTTGATTGGTGGATACCGAGCGTAGTCATTCTGCATGTGGACGAGCCAAAGACGACGAACCGATGCTTGGAGGGTATTTCGTTGTCTCTCATATCTTTGAAGATTTGCTGAAGGCACCGTGCATTACACACTTGTGGGCGATTATCAGGTTGTATGTAAGTCAAAGGTCTTGTGAATTCTTCAAAATGTTATAAAAGGTTTTACCCAAAAGGGGTTTTTTCCTTAATCGGTCGTCTTTATTTTTCATGCATGGTTTGAATGATTTATCACATTTAGATGCCTGTTAAGGGGCTGAATTTATTTGGTGCAAAAATAGACTCTAATTAAATAAGTGTGCCAAATTAGAAATTTACGAATTTAATCAATTATCACACAGTCACATTTTATAGACATCGCACTCGCGCTCTCTTCAAATGACTCGGTATATTCACTCGGTGTCCTAGATGTGTGACTCGAAGGTTGACTCAGGGTGTAACTACCGATAGAGTTCTCAGGAGTAAGAAGTGGAACCCATAAATGTGGAACGCGAGGTGTGTGGGGGCTTTCAAAGTTATACTCAACAATCGGGTTTTCGTGGATTCTGGCTAGAGTATTGTGAGGAGTCTGAGTATGTTCTGGATTTTGCATTAAAGGCTTTTAAGAGATGAAGATTTTTATCTTTTTATATATATTATTCTTTTTTTTGTGATTTTTGTTCAAAGTGCTAGATTGACTCGATCTAACCTAAGTCTTCCTAGTTCCCCGACAACGGCGCTAAAAACTTGACGCGACAACAAAAGTGCCTAGTGTGCATACTATATAGGCTCAAGTGCAAGCCTGTCACTCAAGTAATAATCCCGGTAAGTCAGTATCGATCCTTAGGGAAAGAGGACGAACGAAGTCATGACGACGTTGGAAAGATTAATAAATCCTAGCTTGATGACTCTAAAAATAAAGAAAAGATGATTGGGAATACGAAACAATTATAACTAGATGCAAATTGGAAAATAATTACTAAAGAAACTATAACTGAATAAAATGCAACAACTTTAATTAAACGAAACCTGATGAAAATTGAACGGAAAATTTAACTATGAGAAGAGACAAATAGGTTGGGTTACAATCCCCCACACCCTAGTAATTCACTTCGTAGGATACTAGATTCGGAATTAGAATTTTAAATGAACCCAGTATTTAATACTCCTAAGTATTACACATATGAGGAATCATAGCCCGCACAGTATGTAAGCAAAGGACGAGTAAACCGGTGCCGCATTAACCAATACGCGCATCGCACTTTTAAGCATCCCAGTTACCTGGGGCAAACGAGATCAAAATTTCTACGACGGTTGCGCCAGTTATGCAACACGATTCATCTAATATTTTAATTCAAAAGTCTATTTCCATTCTCGTGAATTACATCGGGTGGGGTTCATGCACCCCAACTCTTAGAAAATTAGCTAGACATAATATACCTAGAGAAAGACACGATTTTAAAAGGAAGAACACATTAAATCTAAAACAACTAGTTGAAAAGAGAATTTAAAATTCAAAACCAGCAATTAAAACTAATAAGTAACTGAAAATTAAAGGAAAATTGTTACTTGAATTGCAGAAATTAAACTTGAATCCTTACAACAATGCTTCTTATTGAAAACTAGGTTTTTTTACTACAAAAACCCTCTACTCCTATTTAGCTAACCTAAAAATTAAACTTTTTTCTGTCTAACAATAACTAGAGATTAAATACATCATGAAAAATCCAGAGTTGTAGCTAAATCAAACTCTAAAATCGGAACAGAAAAATTAATTTTATCCTCGGCGGACCGGTCCGGGTCTTCAGTGGCGGATCGGTCCTCATCCAAATCCGGATTGATCCTTTTTTCTAAGAAATGGGATTGGTCCGCATTAGCTATTTTTCCAGTGAGTTATAGGAAGTCGGACCGGTCCTTTTATTTTGGAAAAGGGATTGGTACGCTTTGTACTTTTTGCCAGTGGGTTTTGATGGGTCGGACCGGTCCTTTTATTTTGGAAATAGGATCGGTTCGCAATTGGAGTTGGATTTGATAAGAATCCCAAAAGTAAAAAGAAAAATTTTCAAGATTCGAAAAGTGTCTTTGTTTCTTCTGGAACGTTACCTCTTAAACCAAGCTAAGTTTTTGATAAATCTCATAAAGGATTTTTTAACATTAATGTCTCGCAAGATTCACACAGTGTGGGTTGTCTAAAGTCTAACTCTGACAGTAGAGCAAAGTACTTTTGCCCCCCTGTAAGAGATTTTAGGCAAAGAACTAAAACTGTTGTAGTTAAACCTCATGTCTCAAACATGTTTAAACCTATTTTTAAGGACTTAGAAGATAAAGTCAAACACACATCGCACGAATATTTTAATTAATGCGATGTGTATGGTCACTCCATTATTGAGTGTTTATAGAAATGTCTTTTTACACTAATGTATCAAAACTTCAATTATTATAGGAAAAGTCTAAATACGTATGTTATCCTTAGGTAGACCACTAAAAACTCTAACTATAGAAAAAAAAGGGAGGGTCTCACACAAAAAAATGATTTAGAAAGACTCCTCAAACATTTTCTAAATCAAAGGCCAATAAAAAAATTGAAACTAGTTCCATTTGGGTTAGAAAAGATGATCTTATACCCCAGCTTAAGTGCAATGTGATTATAACTTTGTTTAAAGCTGAACAAACCCCATATGGTTGGTATTTGGATTTCGAGTCTTCTAAACACATGGTCGGGGACGAGACGAAATTAACTAATAAGAAGAATTTTTTAGGAGGAATTGTCATTTTTAGTGATGGAGTCTCATCCCAGATTATTGGTAAAGGAACGCTTTATGAAGAGGGGTTTCATGTTTTGAGTGATGTCTTGTTAGCAAAAGTCCTTAAAGCTATTCTGCTTAGTACATCATAATTTTCTGATTCTGATCACACAATTACCTTTTCTAAAACTGAGTGCAAGATTTTAAACAAAGAAAATAATTGTATACTTTCAGGAAATAAAACTTCGGATAACTGTAATACAATGACTCTAAGTAATGAATCATGTAAGACATCTAGGTTAGATGACTCTGATCTATGGCACACTAATTTTAGTAAACTAAGAAGATTGAGTTCCTAAGGGAGTGTTAGAGGTTTACCTAAGATTAAAAAATCCATCGAACATTATTTGTGGTCCTTGCCAAGTGGGGAAAATAAGTCGATCAAATCACAACAAAGTTAAGGATGTCATGACTTCTAAAGCTCTTAAGCTAAACCACATGGACCTAATGGGTCCTTCTAGAACTGTGAGCCTTTTTTGTAATATTTACATACTTGTTATGGTGGATGACTTTACATAATTTACGTGGGTTGCTTTTATAAAAAGTAAATTGGATACATTCCATGAATTTTTTTAAATCCTTTCAAAACTAGAAAATAAAAAAGGATACCCAACTATTGAGTATATGGAGTGATAGTGGTGGAGAATTCAAAGACTCTGGTGTGGTAAAATACTGTCTTGGTAATGGTTATGAACATGAATTTAAGGCACCTAAGACACCACAACAAAACGATATTGTTGAGCGAAAGAATAGAACAATCCAAGAAATGGCTTGGGTCATGATAGATGCCAAAGGATTGCCAAAATACTTTTGGGTTGAGACAGTCCAAACAGTGTGTCAAATTATCAACCGTTTCTACCTTATAATTAATACCAAAGAGACTTCTTATGAAGTATAGTACAATAAAAAAACCAACTTGAGATACTCTAGAACCTTTGTGAGAATTTTCTATATTTGTAAAGACAGAGAAAACCTTTCTAAGTTTGATACTTGAGGTTAAAAAGCCATTTTTGGTGTATATTTTCAATCAATTAGGGCCTATCGTGTTTACAACTTACGTATTAAAGTTATAATGGAGTCAATAAATGTAATTGTAAGTAAAATAAATGCTGAGAGTAATGACAGTAGATCAATTATCGTGGATAAGACTGAAATTGATGTATATGCTGAGAGTAATGAAGTACATGTTGAACAGCCTAAGGTATTTTTTAACCCTTCTTACCTGAACCATGTCTATATATTAACGAAGGTATTATATGGATTAAAGAAAGCCCCCATGGCTTGGTATGAATGCCTCTTAATCTTTTCAGTCAATAAAAGGTTTGAGCATGGTGGCAATAAACATACATTAGATTTTCGAAAATATGACAACGGGGTCTTGATTGCGCTAATTTATGTGGATGATATCAATTTAGGTTCCACTACCCTTGATTAAGTAAAGGATTTTTCTAACATCATGCACCGGGAATTTCATATGTCCCTTATGGGGGAGTTACTATATTTTATGGGTTTACAAGTTAAGCAATTAAGTGGTGGCATTTTCATATCTCTAACTAAATATGCTAGTGAGTTGATTAAAAAGTCAGGTCTAGAAAATACTAAATTGTATGAACACCCAGGAGCACCACAACTAAAATATCTAAAGATGAACATGGGAAAGACATTGATCCAATACTTTATAGAAGTATGATAGGAAGACTTTTATATCTTACTGCATCCAGACTTGATGTATCTTATATTGTGTATCTATGCATGATATCAATGTACACCTAAAGAATATCATTTATTGTGTGTTAAAAGAATCATAAAATAGGTTAACGTCACACTTAATTATGACATTTGGTACATAAAAGACACCACGAGTACTATAGTTGGATACACATGCACTGACTTGCACTACACCAAAATGGGAGATTTGTGAGTGCTGTTAGCACTCGCAAATGACCTTTATAACTGCTATTTACCGTCATAATTTAGGGGGTGATAAAAGAAAATTTATAACTCCAAACAGCAGTCAAAAAATTTTATAACCCCTATGGGGTTATGACTGGTGACCCCAATTTGTAACTGTTATTCGTGACTTCTCTCAGCAGTCACAAATAGAACATTCGTAACTGCTCACAGTAGTTACGAATGTTATATTTGTGACTGCTGACAGCAGTTACGAATCATATATTTGTGACTGCTGTTAGCAGTTACAAAATTGATCGTAGTGACAAATTTGTGGCTGCTATTAGCAGTTACAAAATTGAATTTGTTAAATGTGGTAAAAGATATTACAAATATCTTTATATTTACACAAAATGATGAAATAATGAAAGTAAAATAAATATCATGATAACAAATCTAAAAATTTTGACAACATTTCATTTATATTTCTCATATTCGAAATATCCAGTACACATAAAACTTGTTTAAACTTAATTTAACATTAAACATTCCCTAAGTGGGCGCCAAGTACAAAATGAACATAGAATAAAAAATAAACTAAAAAAAATAACGACACAACATGGAATGTCATGAACATGTAACAAATCATTCTAAATCTAGACCAGGAGTCATCATGCAGTGGATACGATTCGTGAAGTCTAGGTATATCAGCCATGGGGGGTATTGATGCGGTGACATCCTCCCTCGTGTACTCGAAGTATGCCTGTTGAGTAAGTTCAATGGACCCAAATTTTTTGAATGCGGCACCTCGGTATCCATTAACTTATACTTGTGTTGCTTGCCACGAAGTGTAAACACCTGGATTTAAGCCTTTGAATACTACGTATGCCGGGTATGCCATGTGTATGCCTATAAATAGTTGAGTTAGTTAAAACAAACTGTGGCAGTTGGATTGTAACAAGTTGGTTATAATTGGTGAACTCTGATGTATGGGATATTATCATTTCCTTTATTCTATTTTCTTTAACTCTCTGGACTAACAAACAAGATTCCAGCTCATCTAGATATGACCGGATCATATTTATAATAACAAGCACTATATGGCATCGTTTTCAAAACATAACTGATACCTCCTTCATTCCTTCCTACTTCCCCTTTTGTCTTAATTTTGAGGAGAAAAATAAAATCGCATTACTTGCACATCTGTTAGATATATTATAATTATAAAGAACCATTCCATCAAGAATAAACACAATTCACATCACCATTTATCATCTTCACAAGGACTGTTTTTATTTTTCTAATGAGTAAGAACCAAGAATGCAGGTTTAAGAGCATGATAATACAGATGTCCTATCCAATATAACATTTAAATTTAGCATGATGACTAACATAATGCCATTAGTAACATACAGAAAATGATAAACTATAAGTATAGCAATTGATAAAGCAAGGCAAGTCTCAAAGTCAAAAATGAAAAAAAGTTAAGGAAGAGGCTAGTAAAAATTTCGGAGGTCAAATTGATTTGGAGATCATTGAAGAGGGAGGAGACAACCTAGCTGAAAAGTGCAAAGACAAAGGAGAATTTAGAGGAAATGTTGCTAAAAATTCTGTGACAGAATGAGAAGAGTAGAATATGCAAAGCTTGTAAATTATAATTTAGAAGTTGTTGATAATTTAATGCTCTCTCCTAGACCTACAGGGATGCCTTGGAGGAAGAACGATATTGTAGACTTCAATTCAAGGCTATAGTTGTCATATAGTGAAGACACAAAATCATATGGGGTTCCTAGAGTTGTGGAGCTTAAAAGTTTTTCTAGAGTCCTCTCTAGAAGGATGGATAGTTGGATACATATAGAACGAGGGAAGAAGAAAATAAAAAACAGATACATTAAATAAGAAAGCAGATAAACTAAGAGACCGTAGTTTTGTATCATTACTTAACATCCCAAGAGACAGGTAGTATCTGAACAATTCATAATTTAGACCTTTAACGGTGAGGTTTTAGCAAAAAGAATCCATTTCAGACAACTCTTTATCTAAGTAAAGTGATATTGATGAAGTACAATTATACATATATTCAAGAAGTATCTAAAATGTTTCATATGTTTCCAGTCACAATTATTTTTTTTGCTTCCATAATTAATCCTCAAACCAAGTGATCCATGTATTACACTTCTTCCATGTATTAACTCCCTTTTAAAACTCTTACCTAATGTGTACGAGCCAAAACAAATATTTTATATCAAAAATTCGAATTCCCCCCTGTACACTTGAAGATATACGCTCGAATTATTTCTTTTAATACAGATATAGCTTAAGAATTGATACTCTGTAGACATAAGAAAATTAAAATAAAGGGGAATAAACAAACAGAATGCTTCCTATCGGGCCAAATTTTCATTCACAAGAGAGTGATCCTGACCCTATGTTCAAAAGGTTAACAAGAGATGCCCAAACAGTATCCGAAAATTCCTATCCAGTAAACAATCAATGATTAATTTTATAGATTGTAATGTTGGGCGCACTGATAATGGCCCCTCTCAAAGAAGAGTTATTAAGCTGTGCAGGAACTATAAAGTCCCTTTTATGGTACTTTTGGAACCTAAAATTGAGGAGTGTGATATTTCAAATCAACATATGCTCAAGACATTTCAACACAATTTCATTTTCTCAAAAGTTAAAATTCTAACACGGTGCCGGGGGTGCTAGAATTTTTAGGGTTATTTTTACGTTTTCACAAATATTTAATTGATAATTTGTATTTTTAGACAATTATAACTCAAATATAACCAAAAAAATTGATTTAGATCCCCCATTCATCACCTTTTCAACTGTTTTTGGCACAGATGTGAGGATTTTGCGACACTTTTGGGGCAAAATATTTTGAAAATTCAGGGGGTAAATCAAAAGTAGGGGTGTAACTTAAAATCATCCTCATTTTTTACCCTTTGTTGTCTCTTCCCATATTCTTGGACTAGATTGTGCCTCCATGGCCAGCAGTTCTGATATCAGTGACACCAATATTTGACAATTAAAATGCAGCAGCATTAGTTCTTTAGATCTCCAACAATGTGATTTTTCGTTTATGTTAAGTGCTCTAAATATGAGAGGGTAAGCTTATGTAGGGATCTTGAGTTGTGACTAATGAATTCATGAAAAGATGAGACAAAACACCCCTTTTCTCCTCTCATAACTAATCAGGCTTTGTCGAAGATCATCCCAATTACTCTCTTAATAATCACTTCAGAACTCATTAGGATACTTTCATATAAGATGATGCCTCTAGCCTTTCATATCTCCCATACTACCATCACGGGGATATTTTGATAAATAAACTTGATATAGTCCTTATTAGACTTGAATAACCACCAAGATATGAGAAGATACTGAATTAATTGAAGATAGGAATAACTTCAACCTGAGAAAATAACTGAGACCAAATCTTCTAAGCCAGAGGAATATCAAAGAATAGATGTTGGATTATTTGTACCTGATTGAGACAGCATTGACACCTGGAAACAATTGGGATCCTAATTCTTTGGATTTGATCATAAAGGGGAATGGTATTGTAAAGAAGTTTCCATATTAAACTAGATACTTTGGGAGGACTAACTGGGGATCAAATGAATTTCCATAAAGCACTTGCAGTAATACCAGTTCTACAAAATTGATACGCAGACTTGAAAGTAAAATCTCCAAAACATAAAGTCATCCAAATAGCTTATTGACCATTAATAATAGTGTTTTTTAGAACCTCAAACTGAGCAGCTCTAATTTTTTTGATAACATTTAAACCAGAAGATCCAGAACTCAATGAGTTCTTATACTTATTCTGCATGAATCTAGCCCATATGCCTTTAGAATTATTGACTGTCTAACCTAACTTTAAGCTAAAAGTAGCAAAAAAATATCAAACCAATATCTACCCCCAAGCCCTCCTTCATTGGTAGGCCTGCAGATTCTTTGGCAATTTATCCAAGCATATATATCTCATCTTTTCACATCTGAACCACAGAAAAAAATTACTAAAGATATTATGAATTCTATTAATAATAGCTTTAGGAGGTTTTAAAGAGTCCATAGTGTAAATTTGGACATAACATAACACATGTTTGATAAGGACTACTCTGCCAGCTGCTGAAAGATACCTACTTTTTACAACCATTAACAAACAAGAATTCTAGCAGAACCATACATAGCATCCTTAATTTTGACTCCTCTAGAGCTCTTTTTCTTATTGCTAACCAGAGTGATATATCAAGTAGTGCTCAATCATATATCAAGCAGTGCTCAAGCAGTGAAGCTTAAGGCTAAGACGAGCAACCCCACATAAAGTAAATATTAATATTCAATCCAACATCAAACACTACTAATATTCAAAACAGATAGACACTGGATATATTCAAAGAAGATTACTAATTGATTCAAAACAGATTACTAATATTCAAAATAGAGTTCAAACACTACTAATTTTTCATTTTGACAATTTATTCAAATTTCTCAAGACAAATTATTCTGGATCACTTAAGGATAAGACAAAGCAACGGCCAAACCACCCAAGATTTCTCGACATCCTTAATAGTGTCCGCCCCATGACTTCGGTGATACAACAGATGATTCTCTTCTCCTGGATCAACACTACTAACGTAAACCTTACGTTCAAATATCAGCAATTGATGTCCATGCACCATCGTTCCAGTAGCAGCTGAAGCAACAACTTGTCCACTTGCAATCTTTCTCTGATTTGAAAAATATAATAAATCGACATATGGATCATGTGGAGGATCAGTTAAATTTCCAAAGTTTGGCTCAGTTGAATCTCCAAAGTTTGGCTCAGTTGACGAGGGGTAGGAATGTAATCGTGGGGACTTGAATGCGGAACTAGAGTGTAATTATGAGGACTTGGATGTGGGACAGGAGTATAATTGCGAGGACTTGGATGCGAGACAGGAGTGTAATTCTGAGGACTTGGATTTGGTATTTTCGATCCATTCGATTCAAAAGCACTTAAAAGCATGGTAACAGATGATTTGAGAAATGCCATATCTTCATCATGTTTTTTTTCTCGTGTCTTTGCTCTAGTTAACTGTGATACTATAGGAGCAATTGCCTTAAGTTTACTTTTGGACACGGGTCCAACACCATGAGTCTCCCCCCTAGTATCTTTTCCTCTAAAGGCAGTCAATGCATCTGTATCAATACTGTTTTGGCTTGAAGAACCTTGACTACTTCTCAGCTCACTCAATTTTTGCTGCAAAATTATTTATGAATCGATTAAAACCATTGAACGACGAAACTTGAAGGAATTTAATTATTATAACTGAGATTACGGAACTCACCATATCATCGGCTACCTTTGGGTGAAACTCCCCAGTTTTCCGCTTACGACTTTCGAGATACACTTCCGAACGATCAAGAGGTCGTTTATTATTAAGCACCTATAAATTAATTTTCCATTAACTATTTGAGCAAGACTTATAATATATATACACATTAAAATAAGAAAGGGTGTATACCATCTCCTCGGTTTTCTCAGCATATGACATCCGACCAATACAATGGACATCAGTCATTTTAGCCCTATTCACCCGGCCTTGGTGTCGTTGTTTCAATTTTGCCTCAGATGCTTCGCGCGAGACGAATTCATTCCACTCACGGACAGGGATATGCTCTTTCTCCGATACTTGATCCTTCAGGGCCTTTATCCCATCACTATCCAATCCCTTAAAATAAGTCGAGCAGAGGTTACTTCTAAAAGTCTTCAATTGAATACCAATGGCTTTCGTGGACCCCTCCTTCTGGCCGGCCGAAAGATTGAACTCTTTCATGAGCGTATCCCACAAGTCGTCCTTTTTTACTTGCTCAACCGTATCCCAACTCTCATATTTTAAGCCAATACAAGATTTTAACAAAGACAAGGCTCGAGGTTTAAAAGGATTCTTGCCACCTATTGGAAAACCAAATAGGTTAAGGGAAACTCCAGCACGAGAATCAATGGCAGAATGTTCATCATGACTTGAACTTTCTGGCCTAGATAATGGAATTGTATTCTCGGACGCCAGTTTCTACACTTATATATTTATGCATTAGTTCATATGTTAATACAAGAGTAAGGAAATAATATAAAAAAATATAATATAAGTTATACCTTTTCAACATATTCTAAAAGTTTTGATAATTCAACCATGTCATAAGTTTCATACTTCATCATTTCACGTAAAGTTTTTATTGGCCATGTCTGCGAAAGTGTGTTGATAATTGCATTTCTGACACTAAACATATTAGGACGTATGCCTTCACTCCTAAGCCGATAATAGATGTTAACTTTATTATGCATATGTTTTCTCACAGTAGAGTCTGAACGCATCCTTATCCTCTTCAGTTCTATCCACAAAGGATGAATTTTTATTTCTTCGAGTTCTAAAAACTCTACTAACTGCATCGCATTACTTGGATTGTGTTTTATGAAAACCCTTTCAACTTCTTCATCCCAACTTTGAGGTAGTGTGCGTAGAATTGATTGAAATAGATATGCTTGAGGTATGTTCCACCCATGATCTCGCAAGTAATTGCATTGTTTGATTTTTCGATAGCCATGCCGATAAATTGACGTGTTCTCTATAAAAGACCTGTTTTGAAAATCTTTGCATGTATATACAATATATGACATCCTGGAAAAAGTAATAATAAACTTGTGAACAAAAGTCACTATGAATAAATGCTACGAAATAATTGAAACATGCTATTATACATAATTTTCAAGTTAGCATTTAAAACAACATAACATGCCACAATTAAACATCTACTCCTCTAATGCGTTTAATAATTTCTTTAATTCTAGGTTGTCATCTAGAATGGACTGAATCTCGACAGGTGCCTCTATATCGTCTACCGATGTACTCAAGCGCTGAGGAGAATGTAAAACAACAGACCATGGATCATTGTTGGGGATCTTTGCATAAAACACTTGCTTTAAGGTTTGGAATGCACAAATGAATGGCTCATCATTAACATTGTCTTTACTCTTCAACTTGGCCAAATCAACCTTCACCATGTGGGTGTCAGGGTCGACCATACATGCATTCTTGTCCTCCACTCTCACCCAATCACAGTAAAATACAGGTATGCAGAAAGATATATAATCTAATAGGATAATTTGTTTTATAATCCCATAATACGTCATCTCAGCTTCTATCAAGTTTTTATCTTTCGCGCTTGACCTGAAATGAGTTAATGCTTTATATGAAATGTCGTTGTTTTGTTTCCCAATGAGTTTTAACTCGTGTGTGTTGAAGAGAACACAAAACCCTTGACACGATATTGTCCAAACTCCTTGGCTACAAAACTAGGCCCATTTGCTAGACGTGCAAGCCTCGTCGATACTTCACCAGCTTTCAATAACTGAAACCAAGAAAGTATTTGCATTGTGAATATGTTGCAACGATAGTAAATAAAAGTGAGGTATTACTATAGTCACCTCGGAAGCTACCCAATGCCTAAAGTCATTGTCTACGCTTGCGCCTCCCTTCCTCCTCTTGGCATGCCCGCACTCATTATATTGCCTAGGTTAAAACACTAAAAATATTAATTTCTGATGAATATAACATCGAACATATTACATTATTTTACAAAACACTTTAAATAAACTCACATTTTCCATTTATCTATGTTATCATGCGTCTCGAATACATATCGAGCCACCTGGTTATATTGTGTACTTGTTAGCTTCATTACCTTACCTTTCCCCAGGGCCTCCTCATCAGCAAACTCTTCTAATTCATCAATAAATCGTTCACGACCTCCAACGTTTGGGTTAGGCATATATTCCTTTGCATACAAGGAAGCCTCTTCCATAATGTACTCCTCAGCAATGGACCCCTCAACGTACCGTGTATTCTTAACGTAATCTTTAAAATTTTTCATTAATCGTTCGAACGGATACATCCATCGGTATCTTACTGATCCACGTAATAGTGCTTCATCACACAAATGCACTAAAAGGTGGATGCTTATGTCAAAGAATGAGGGAGTAAAGTGCTTCTCCAAAACACATATAGCCTCGGCCAAAGTTTCTTTCGCTGCCATTATGTGCGTCCTGTTGACAACTTTCTCACACAATAGGGAGAAACATAAGCTAATTTGTAGAATGGCCCTTCGAAGATCCTTGTGTTTCGAATAATAGTGTCCGAACAACAGATGGATAAGTTGCATTATCACATGCCAATCGTGGGACTTGCACTTTTTCAAATCTTTTGTTGTGTCGCAGACAATCCTGCGTAAGTTGGATGAGAAATTAGAAGGGACCTTCAAGCCCTTTAATGTTTCTAAGAACATATTTCTTCCTTCAATGCTCAAAGTATAAGATGCAATTGGCATATTCTTTTTTCCAGTGTTTGTATCTTCTTTCAACCATAATGATCTTTTAATCTTCAAATCACGAAGATCTTCACGGTCTTTTTCTCCATCCTTGGAATGAGAACCACCAATCCATGTGCTTACGAGATGCTCAATAATATTTTTCTCAGCGTGCATTATGTCTATCACATATCGCACAAGATGTTCCTTCCAGTATGGCAAATCAAACATTATTGATCTCCTCGACCACGTCGTTTTTACATCAACATCCTTTCTTTTACGCTTTTGGGCCAAAATTATGGGGTGTTTCCCCCTCAACTTTTGATCATCCTTTGACCTTTCTTTAATTTCCAAACCAAAATGTCTTGGTGGAGGTGGTCGCGTCTCGGTGCCTTCTGGAAGAAAATTGCTTCGTATTGACTTGAATTTGTGACTTTGGGGCAGAAATCTCTGATGACTATGATAAAAAAGTTTACCACTTTTCTTAAGCCAGTTGGCTTCAGTCTCCTCTCCACATATAGGACAACCTAGGTAACCATGTACATTACTCCCAGATAAGGTCCCATAAGCAGAAAAATCATGAATTGCCCATATCAACATAGCTCTCAAAATGAATTCCTCCTTTTTGTACGAGTCGAACGCTCTCACACCTTCAACCCATAACTCATTCAATTCATCTATTAGTTACGCTAAGAAAACATCAATGTCACTACCCGGTGCTTTTGAACCTAGTATCAACAACGACAAAATTGAAAACTCCTTTCTCATGCACAACGACGGGGGCAAATTTAAAGGCGCCGCAAACACAGGCCATATACTCTTATTTGTGCTCAGTTTGCCAAACAGGTTAAACCCATCGGTTGATATTTCGAGGCAAACGTTGCGTATTTCTGTAGAAAAGTCCGGGTATCGCTGATTTGCAGATTTCCACACAGATGAATCAATCTAATGTCGCATGAGATTCTCACCCACCTCCGCTCGACCATGCCAAATCATTGCCTCTACTATCCAAGGTATAGTGTAAAGTCTCTTCAATCGAGGACCTAAAGGGAAATAATTTAGCACCTTCTTAGTTATTTGCGTATCTACTTTCAACAAACGTTTATTATGTACTATCATCTTTTGTTCATATCTAGGTTCCTTACATACAAGACAAGCCAGTTTGTCCTTGTGCTCCTTATAGTATAAAATGCAGTCATACTTGCAACAATGAATTGATTTGTATTTCATACCCAAACCTTTCAAATTACCTTCATGATCGGATAATTGGCTGGCAGTGTATTTTCTTTGGGGAGCAAATCTTTTGCCCAGAGGAGTATTGCCGTCACACTTTTTCTCGACAAGCCAGATTTTCTCTTTAAGTTGTGCAACCCAACCATGGCATATAACTTTGTGTGTTCGGGGTTAGATTTATGGTATAATGGTGTTGCGAGTGCTGCTTTTAACCATATATAATCCTTAACTTGGTCTGTATCGTTGCCAACATGATCCTCACATCTTAAATCATTCCCTCTACTATCTTGCTTTTCTTGTGCTGCGTGCACTTCATACGTATCATTTATGAGATCGTTTAACCTAGCATGTACTAATGAGTCACCATTTGTGTGAAGAGTTTCATTGACAAGTATTTATTCTGGAATATACTTAAATTCCCTCTCCCCATGGAAATGCCAAAACGTGTAGTCAGCTTGCATACCCCAATGAAACAAACGTACTTTTACATCTACCCCTTTCAAGAGTTTACCATTTTTACAACGATTGCACGGGCATGGGATAATATCAGTTTCGAGATTCTTCGTTGCATAATTCACAAAGTCTTTAACCCCATTAACGTATACTTGCCCCACACGACAACTTTCACCCACCCACTCTTTATATTGTGGAAACCCCATTAATTCTACAATACAAACAAATAGAAACTCAGTAAATTATAAAACTAAATGAAGTTTGAGCTGATATTTAGAAGATAATCTCTGGCTTATCATTGCATTAATACTATCATTGCATTAAAACTCACAGGAAAACCCGACCAAACACAAAACGTCAAAACTTCAACGAGCACAAAACAATGGTTATTTAATTATTTTTTAGATAAAAAAATTGTGAATAGTATAAAATGATTATTGAAAAAAATCTAACATATTCCCAAACAAGATAATATTCAAAAAACGAAAGAGGTTAAAGGATGTGTAGATATACTCATAACAAAACAATCAGATTTGATTATATTTTGTCTAGAGAACGTTGATCACAAAGCTCGGGCAAAACTCGTAATATTAAAAATCCATTTGATTATATTTTGTCAAAAAAATATAATGTCTAGAGTTTTTGAATAATATTTTGTCAAAAAAATAACCTCAATACAATTTCTAGGGCTTATTAACATAAAATACAATTTGTATATAGATACACTCATAAACACACATATAAACAGAAATCTATACATACACCTACATACACACACATATAAACAAAAATTTATAAACAGAAATCTCTACAAACACACAAATATACACACATACCCACACATAATAAGATTCGAAATTAGGGCTTTAGACAGAAATTAGGGCGAAATACCAAAAAATATACTTGTTTGATTCACCGATCTGGGGTTTTAGAATCGCAAATATTTCTTCACATCAACGGCTTCTTCACAGCTAAGAAAAATTTATACATACACATCAACGGCTTCTTCACATCAACGGCTTCTTCACATCAACGGCTTCTTCACATAAACCTTATAACAAAAGTACAGATAGAGGTTTTGGCAAAAGAAAGAGAGAGAAGAGGGAGGGATCTCTTCACGTACAGATAGAGGGAAATTAAAGTAGGTGAAAAAATTTGTGACTGCTGGGAGCAGTTACAAAATTTATGACTGCTAATAGCAGTCACAAATTGAGTCTAAGATCAAAATTTGTGACTGCTGGGAGCAGTTACAAATTTATGACTGCCAATAGCAGTTACAAATTAAGTCTTAGACCAAAATTTGTGACCGCTAATAGCAGTTACAAATTTGTGATCGCTAATAGTGGTCATAAATTAAGTCTAAGACTAAAATTTGTGACTCCTCATAGCAGTTATAATTTCGTGACTGCTCATAAGAGTCATAACTTATGTCTACTAATAAACGTGTGACTGCTTGTGACAGTTATAAATTTGTGACTGCTTATAGGAGTCACAAATTAATTATAAGGTAACATTTGTGACTCCCATTAGCGGTAACAAACTAATTTACTCAAATTTTGTTAAACAATTAATTTTATCACCCCTAATGGTAGTCACAAATAATTTTGTGACTGCTCCCGGGAGTGACTAGTTTGTCACCCCTATTGGCAGTCACAAAAAGGCAGTCACAAAATTAACATTTTGGTGTAGTGTGGGTTAGTTGTTTGGAGGATAGTAAAAGTATGTCCAGGGCCTGTTATTATATAGAAAATAATTTAGTTGGGTGGAGTAGAAAGAAACAAAATTATATATCCTTATTTATTGCCTAATCTGAGTATATCACAACCGGTAGCTGCTGTGATCAATTACTTTGGATTAAACAAATGTTATGTGATTATGACATTAAAGAAATCAAACTGAATTGTTTTATGATAATCAAAGTGTTATAAACATTTCTAAAAATCCTGTTCAACACTTACACATTAAGCATATTAAAATTAGACATTACTTCATTCGAGAACTTGTAAAATTAAAAGAAATTGAAATTGAGTATCTAAACATAGAAAAAAAAGTTGGTTGATTTGTTTACAAACCCCTTGGATAATATTCGTTTTGAATCTCTAAGGAAATCGTAGAGATGAAAGTTCTTGAATTTTTGCCTATGGTCATATTCTCTGGTGTATATCTTGCTAATTATTGATTTCTGAGGATATAGGGTATTGTTCTTTGATAAATGAAAAAAATGCCTCCTTTATCATTTTATGTAGGAGACCCTGATATGACCCTAGTTATGACTTATATTGGTAGAATAATTATGCTTTTATTATCTCTCTTGTATATGTTTTACCCATTGTCCATTTGACACAAAATGGGGGAGAAGGTTTGAGTCCATCTTAAGAACCAACTCCATATAATTTTCTCTGAGTCAACTAATATGGCATCTCAAGTGTTTTATTTCATGAATTCTCATACAGATCTTAAATCATAATATTTTATAGGGTAATGGTCTGTATCATAGTTGAATTATGTATTTTCTTTCTCTTATTTTCGATTCTAGGATGGGTTGGGTAGAATATAACTTTTTATAGGATTATATGAATTTTTTTGTGTGCCTACGAGTACCGATGTACTCAAAGAGATTTTGTCTCCAATATCCAAAGGGAGAGATTGAAACACACTATATGGTCAACTTATTAGGAGTCTACACCATATATAAGTTTCAACTAGTTTTTATATGAAGACAAAATATTTTTCTAGAATGCTATGAGCTCCCTTGTTTAAGGTATAATAGGTTTAGCTTCAAAGTACAACTTCAGCAACTACAACCACAGTTTTAAAGGCAAAAGTTAGTATATAGCACACTATAGGAACATATTTCACTCATATTGCATTTGGTATGTTTACATTTATTTTTAAGATTTTTTGGGAACATTGAAAACCTTTTAAAATTCAAAATTGGATTTTAAAAGTTTATGGCCTATATTAGAATTTTCAAATCTTCCCCAAAACCTTTTGCGCCTCAAATAAAACCGCGACATAATTCTAGGGAACAAAGTTGGATCTTTGAATCTTTAAAAACACATGTTTCAAAGACATTTTTGGATTGACACATGTGCATCACCTGCTTGAATGTGATTGGATAGGCTTGTGTTTTCTTATACTCACATTATTAAGGAGTATTTACCACCATAAATGACATGTTATCAAATTTTTATATTCAACCACGGCTTGATCCTTATAACACTTAAACCATCCAATCACATTGCTTAACCTACAACCAGTTATAAACAATTTAAAACCTTTAGGACGGTGCAATCTTAGCCATTGGGTTTACATTCAACCAGTCAACTCGATCCCGACCCTTGATTTCGTCCAACCGTTCTAGAACCTTCTTAGCCTTCTAAAAAATGGATGCTTGGTCTCTCCATTTGTAGACTTTTTCTAGTTTAGAGAGAGAAGAAAAATACTGGAGAGAAGAGAGAGTAAAGAGAGAACAAGGTTTTCTTGAGAAAAAATTCGAATCATTTTGAAAATCTTTTTAGTTCCACATAAGTGAATTTAGGTTTTTAAAACTAAGATAAGGTACTCCCTTCCTTGTTTTCAAAACACTGCTGAGAAAAACTATTTTTCGTAGATTTCAAACTTTTTAGGGTATCCTATGAGTTTTTCAGAGTGAGGTTTTGAAAATATAATTATATACATTCCCTCTGATAACTTGTCTCTCTCCTAACAACCTCACATCATTGAGAATCTTGATTTTCTTTTTAGAAAATTAAGTTTTTAACAACGTTGTATATTTTTAGCACTATTTAGATTGTTTATTTGATTTCTACTATTTTGTTTTAGGTAGAAACTTTCTCTCTATGTGGATCATTTTTAAATTCTTTCAAATCCACTTTCTTTGTTTTTGAAACTACGAAAAACAAACTCAAACTATTTTGCATGTCTTAGATCTTCTTCGAAAACTTGATTTTACACTTTATAATTTTTTTATATAAATAAGATTTTAGAACTCTAATTTTCAAGATCTAAAATAGTCGGATCTAAAACATACTTGAGAATTGAGTTATGATTTTTGAAGATTTAAACAAGATCATAAAGTCACTCTCTGTAATTTGTAGGATCTTTTATAGCACAGAGTGTGAGTGTGTTATGGTTCATATTTGAACATTTTTAAACACACACACGTTACACTTTTCCCCCACACAACACGTAGAAAAGTGTGTTGTTGAAAGATAGACTTGTTTGACTGAGTCGATGTAAAGCTAAAAAGAGGAGGAGTTCAACTATTGGGAGATATCAAAACAGAAGAGTACCTAGGATAGCTCGGCATTAAGTATATTTTTTTCTTTTTCATGATCTTGGTTATAGTTGAAACGTTGTAACTATACGCTGTTTTTAGCGGATTTTTGGTTTGTGGTGTACAGGTCACCGTGGATATTTTCTCCTAATTTGAGGTTTTACCCCATATAAAATCATCTTTTTTACTTTATTGCTTTATGTTGTTAATTCTTATGCAATTGATTAGGGTCAAGGCTTAATAAGGATTTCTTTAAAACTCGCCTTAGCAAGAATCTTAAGGCCCAGTCTAGTTGTGGAAAACAAGGCTCTTTTCCAATAATTTTTTCAAAAATTCCCTTGAAAAGTGTGAAATTAGAAAATGCGCTCAAGCTTAATATTTTTTCAAAACAGAAAATTAAAAAACAATTTTCCAAATTCTCAAGTTTTTTTCAGGAAATTGGAAAACAACTTTAACAAGTTTTCCACCAATTTTCAAAATCCCAAAAATCATATTTTTATCCCGAACTTTCTCTAACTTATATCTAGACTCTTAACCTTTTGCTAAGTTATATTTTAATCTGTTTATTTTTTAACAAAGATATCTTGTCATTGAAATTTTTTAGAATTACATTTTGGTTCCAAAGCTTTCAATTAAGTTTATTTTGGCCTTTTTGACTGTCTAAAACTTACATTTGAACCCAAAAGTCTTTGTATTTACATTATAAGCTAAATTGACATTAATTTATAAGAAGTTTCTGTATTTACAGTAAGTTTCCATAGTTACATTAAGCTAAATTATAAGAAGTTTATGTGTTTACATTAAGTTTTTGTATTTATATTAGATTATGAGTGGTGCTATGGGTACCAAACAACTCCCCCAAATCTCCCCCAAATAGCATTAATGAGTTATGCCATGGCGGGATCCATACCACAAGGTATAACACTTAAAGCTATTTGGGGGACGATTTGGGGGAGTTGTTTGGGACACATAGCATTTCCCTTAGATTATATTTCACCCCAAAATTTTTTATAAACTAAATTTTGAAAATTATAATTTATTTATACCATTTCTACCATATGAACATGTGGAGGCAATTATTATGCAACACAAATAAATACGAGAGAAGCAATTATGAAGAAAAGAATAAGGAATGTAAGATGCCAATCACACAACAAAGGATGTACGTGGTTCAGCAAAGATGTGCCTACGTCCACGGTAGTGCAGTCGATATTATTTCTATATACTCCGGAGAGTGATTACAGAGAATACAACTTGTCCTTTTGCCCCGGACCTAGGGTTTAATATATACATGTACATGTAGATGAGTGGAGGTGATGGGTTCCTCCATATTTTCCATCTCCCTTATAACTTCCCTTCATGGTATCGTGGGGGGAGACCGGATCAATATAAAAGATGAGGGGCCTGGACTTTGGGCCGCCAGGACTGGGCTACTCGTCCAGGCCCATAGTTCTAATTTTTGGGTACCCACAATTGCCCCTAAATTTATTGGACCATGTTTACGGGTTCAATGGATTTAAATGATCAGCCGTTATGGATGATTTGCAATTCTTCGAAAACTGTGAAGTTGATTTGGCGGCACCCGCTTCGCTTATTGTGCGCTATGATTAGAATTGAAGGCTTATTGGGATAGCCATTTTTTCTTCCGTCGCTTCAGCCCTTCCAGTACTCTTCTTTCTTCTGAGAACTCTAGCGCCTCGTACCTTCTTCTCTCAAACCCCATTCCCATTGCTTCTTAGTCGTCTTGAGCTCGTGCTTCTTCATCACTTGAACCGATCTTCTGTTTTGTAAGTTTCTCGTGCCCTTTCTTTGCACTTTCTCTTTGGTTTGTAGCTTTTCTTGAGTTTTTCAATGGCGAAGATTGGAAATAGGTCAATCTCTGAATTTAGGAAGTTCTATAATATCCCTGAGTGGTTAGATATTGAGTGTTGTGCCTCCCCTCCTAGGAACGTTAGAGATATAGAGGATGCCCACTGGATTCATGTTTTGTTGCTTTCCCAGGGGGGACTTACTTTTCCCCCTAATGATCTATTTTTGCATTTCTTCGACTATTTCAATATTGTTCCTGCACAATGCTCGCCTAATGTGTGGAAAATAGTAAATGGGGTTCATAGAATAAATCAGTTGTATAGTATTAGGTTAGGACTTGCCGAGATCTGTTTCTATTATTCCTTTTCTCGAACTAGTTCAGGTGTATTATACCTCAAATCTAGGAGCCCTGATAGGGTATTGGTAGTAAACCTACCTGATTCCTATAAGGACTACTGGAAAGAGGGTTTCTTCGTTAGAAATTGGCAGTTCCCTCCCCAGTTTGAAGGGTCGAGGTCTGAGAGGTTCACTGTTCCTTTTTACGGGGAAGAATATATAGGTAGACATTGTACTGTTGTTTTAACCTTTGCTGATTTGTGACTTTTCTAACCCCTCTTTGCTTTTTCTTCCACAACGAGGTCAAAGAATTTGGAGCCTGCTCTCAGCGAGGTTCGTATCTCGGAGTTGGTGAAAGCTTGGAATATCAGGGAGCCTCTGGGTGACGGCGAGTATCCCAGGTCTGCTGCCTTTTTGCTCGAGTATAAGAACGTAGGCTCCGGCTTCATAGCACGGCCTGTGGATAGTGTACCAAAGTTTAATTCTTTCGGAGAGACTACTGCTGAGCCTATCCAGTTGGACGAAGAGGAGAGAAGCTCTGAGAGTGAGCCTGCAGGAGTTGCGAGTAATTTGGGTGAAGGGAGCTCTGACAGTAGCAGTTCTTCTGACTGTGAGGAGGATTCTGAAGCTCGAGGATCGTCGAGCACTTCCAGCAGTTCAGGTGAAGAGATGCCTCCAAGGAAGAACTTGATTAGAGATGATGATGATGAGGACCACGTGCTTCTTGCACAGAGGTCAAAGAAACAAAAGTCTACTTCTGGGGCCGTGGCTACTGGTTCTCGGTCTTCTACTTAGGAGCAAGAGGGGAAGAGGAGAGAGGAAGAGCAGGTGAGAGAGAGGGAGAGAAAAAAGGAGGAGGAAAGAAAGAAGGTGGAGGAAAAGAAGAGGATGGAGGAGAGGAAGAGAATGGAGAAGGAAAAAGAGGAAGAGAGGAGAAAGATGGAGTCAAGGACGAAGGCTGGGCAAGCCTTGGTCCCGGTGTCTGCTTTGCCCGAGGGAGCCTCAGTTGTCATTTCTCCTCAGCTATCACCTGCGCTGCTCGAGAGGGCAGTTCTCCCTGCAGATCGCCAGAGGGTGTTGGGGTTTGATCAATTGGCCCTATAAGCTAGCCAGAGGATAGCCTTGGTAAGATCCTCTCTATTTTTCAATTCTTTAACAAGTTTTAGTTGTTTCTCCTTCTTTATCTCTTCTTTATTTTTGGCAGTTTGTGACTGACTTCGCCGTGCTCTATCGTTCTCGCGATGAGTTGGTGAGAATGAATGGCGAGCTAGAGCAGCAGAAGTCCGCTCTGAAAGTCAGGGGTTCTCAGCTGGAGGCTGATTTAAAGATTGTTGATGCCGCCCGAGCTTCCTCTGATCTGTCCCTCATCAATTCTAATCGAGAGAGGGATGCGGCGGTTAAGGAGCTGAGCGAGCTGAGGCAGGCCTATGACATAGTCTGCTCGAGCAAGATGGGCGTAGTGGAGGAGAACAAGGTTATGACCGAGCAGTTAAAGGAGAAAGAGTCCCAGGTAGCCACCATCAAGGAGGATTCATATAACTCCGGGTGGACTGCTGCTTACGAAGACGCCGAGGTTCAGATAGGCTACATCAGTCGTTTGAACTTCAAGAACGGCTGGAATAAGGCCCTCTTAGCTGCTTGGGCTGATGCTGAATCTCCTATGTTCGATGAGCATGACTCGGGTCCAAGGCCAACTGTGGACGAAGAAGCCCCTGCCCCAGCCATCGAGGGTGTTGATCTTGCCTCTCAAACAAGTCCTGCCGGTGCTTGTCCTGCCCAGGCGACTGAGGGCATCCCTGTAGAGGGGGATATCTCTGCTGCTACTGATAAGGGGAAGCAGCCATCCACCTATGGGCAGCCTGAGGTTGCTAGTTAATCTACTTTTAGGACTATTTTTATACTTCTGCTTGTAATTTTTCCAATTTTTGCTCGATGTACTTGACTTTTATCAATGAAATGAAAAGGCTTCTTTTTCCAGTGCATTGATTGATTTTTCTCTCCATTGCCCTTTTATGTCTTGTAGTTGACTGATATAGAAGAGTATATTCCTGCCACATCTCAGTTGGGCAGGACTCTTGGTCCCAATGCCAGTCCTCAGGTTCGTCAGGCCTTTGTTAGGCTTTGCAAATCTCTTAGGTCAAGGAATCAAAAGTATAAGGAGCAGTCTGAGCTCGTGGTCAAGCTGAAGGATAGGCTCCAGGAGATGGAGGACATTGGCGCTTCAGTGCAAGAAGAAGTCAATGTGCTGAGAACAAGACTCCTAGAGGCCACCGAGGTCAACCAAGTCGGGGAGTTCCTGCAGCAGGAGAATGAAAACTTGAGGAGGGAAGTCTTACAACTTAGAGAGCATGCGCTGAGCACTGTTTCAGCTGTTCTGCAAGGCTCCTCGTCGTCGTGAGCTGGATATACTCCTCCTATGCCGCGAGGTTCCACTAGTCCTCCCCTCCCGCGAGCTGGCAGGAGCACCAGGGGCAGGAACAGGGAAGCAGAAGAACAGCATGATAAGGAGATGGAAGAGCTCCGCGATGATGTCCGGCGAGCATATGCAATTGCTGCTGGGCTTCAAAGGGACGTTACCCGATTTCGGCACTTATTCAAGAAAGGTCCTCGGCAAGCGTGGGCTGACGGTTATGATCAAGGCTGGCTAGATGCTCCAACAAGACTATCTGAGTTCGAGGAACCTTCTTTCATCAGAGGGTGGTTAAGTGCCTTGAAAGAGCTTCAGGTCCCGAGGAACTCGGTGTTATGGTATCGTCACGAGATGTCCTCCTCCACTCTGATGCCCAACCCATTCAGGAGGGATGATCGATGGATCCCCATTGATGCTATTCCTCGGCAACTATTGGAGTTGGACGCAAATGAGGTTGTGAAAGAGCTATTCCCCGCTCCTGATGACGGACGAAGAGCTAGAGTGGCAGATTATCTTGTTCGGAGGCTTCCACCTCCTTGAGATTTTTCAAGTTATTATTCTTTTATCTTTTTTGATAATGTAAATGCTTTGGGCGAGCTTCGCCGACTAAACATGTATTATCATTGTTGTAAATATAAGGGATTGATGAAACCTTTGATAATGTAAATGCTTTGGGCGAGCTTCGCCGACTAAACATATATTATCATTGTTGTAAATATGAGGGATTAATGAAACCTTTGATAATGTAAATGCTTTGGGCGAGCTTCGTCGACTAAACATGTATTATCATTGTTGTAAATATAAGGGATTAATGAAAAGTTCGTGTTTTGGGCAATTTTGCCGACTAAACGTGTTCATCCAATCTTTTTATATTCTTGCTGCTTCATAATCCTTTTTATTTTGTCATGCAAGTGTCCCCCCAGTCCAGTATAATACC